>JAQPPZ010002683.1:0-1200000 GCA_028583015.1 Wollemia nobilis | reverse complement strand
AAGAAAACCCATCAAGTTCAAAACCAAATCTTAGGATTATCATTTGACAAATATAATTAAATACTTTCATGGACATGTATTTTTATACAAAATTAATTTCCATGAATTTTTAAACATGAAATTATGACAGTTCAAATTTTATCGCTTTTAAAGTTTTGACCCTATGTTGTAGAAACTCTTAAGGTGCCCTCATTTCTTTGTTTTGAAAACTCAAAAACATTATAAAATTGTAACATACCACTACACCAAAAATACGACCTAGTAGTGTCGACCCCTTCCCAGGATCATAACGCTCCACCACACTTTTGCAAACCAAAGCTTTGGCCCAACAAACCCCGGACCTTCTTGTCAACCCCCAGCAACTTAAACACAAGTGGTTGCTCTGATACCAAGATAAAATACCACTACACCAAAAGGTCAACCTAATAGTGTCGGGCTCTACCTAGGATCATAACAAAAATTTGTCATCTTGATTTCTTATATTTATTGGCATTTCTTCCCAAGGTATTCTAGGTTTGTTTCTTCACAAGAATTAAGGCCAAGTTTTTTTTATTTGCTTCTCCACTAGGAACTGATGCTAGGTTTTTTGGAGCTAGAATTTTTTGGGTTTACTTCTCCAATAGAAACCAAAGCTAAGGTTATCTAGGTTTGCTTTTTCTATCAAAATAGTAGCTAGGATTTTCTAGTTTTGCTTTTACAACAAAAAATAGAGATGGTTTTTTTATCTAACATGAAAACTCCACCTTCATATGCTTTGTTAACTCCCAAAATCAAGTGCAATCGCCTCACCAAATGTATTATAGAAGTCGATCATTTTGGCATTGAACTTCAACGACAATTATCACAAGTCCAAAACTAGTTTTGTGTGAAAAGAATTACCATTGAGGTCTTACAACATCAAGTCCAAGAACAAGGTGAAAAGATTGCCAAAATAGAAAATTTTGAAAGAACTCAAGCATCTCCAACTAATGATCTTCACAATTTCCAAGAGATTTTTTGTGATATACAACATAAGCAAGCTAGAAAACAAATCGAAAAACATAATCTAAAAAAGACAATTACTCATTAGTAGTTTCTTCAAACAAATTGAAGAACATAATTCATGGATGCAAGTGAACAATGCATAACACATTGAATATCTTGGATATCTTGGATATTATCCTTTATCAAGTTTGGGTAAACCCCTAATGACACTTTTATGATCCAATTCAGCTCACGTAAAAAATATTTGAAGGCTCTAGGAGCCAAAAAAAAAAAAAATTTCATTTTATTCACAAAAATTTACTTAAATGACTTTACAAAGAAAACATGTACACAAGTGATAACTGCTCAAAAGGAAGTCAACAATTACCAAAACCAAGGACCAATGAATTATTATTCATGAGTCCCCTCCTTCATGGTGGTGGTCTTGTCCTCGACCTATAAATTAAGGTGTTTGGAGTCCAATAGGTAGCAATGGCCTCTTTGTTGGACTTCTACCTCTACGTCTACTCTAGCTTTTTCTCTTAATCATTACTTTACCTTTACTTTTACTCTAGCTTTTTCTCTTCTTAATCATTACTTTACCTTTACTTTTACTCTAGCTTTTTCTCTTAATCAAGATTTTACTTTTACTCTAGCTTTTTCTCTTAATCAAGATTTTTCTCTTAATCATTACTTTTAAGATATATCTCCTACAAGAGGTAGGTATTTCGAGTCCCAACAGGTAACAACAGCCTCTCTATTGCTTGATCCAACATAGATTGATTGTACTTTTACTTTAAAGTTTTCGCACTTAAATTCATTGGAAGTCTACCTCTACTTCTACTCTAACTTTCTCTTGCTACTTTTATGATATACAAATTACTTTTTACTTTTATGATACTTAAATTCATTTACTTCTACTCTACCTTTCTCTTGTTACTTTTATGATATACAATTTTTTCCTAAATTGATTGTACTTTTTACTTTTATGATACACATTTTTCTAACGCTTAAATTCATTGATCTCTATTGGACTTTTACCTCTACTTTTGCTCTAGCTTTCTCTCTTAATCATTACTCTTAAGATGTCTCTTAATCTTACTTCTGAAATGATAAATTCATTTTAGATGATTGTACTTTTACTTTTGACGCTTAAATTCATTTATCTCTATTGGACTTCCACCTCTACTTCTGCTCTAGCTTTCTCTCTTAATCTTACTTCTAAAATGCTAAATTCATTTTAGATAACCCTTTAGACTAATTTAATGTCATACAATTATTCTAATAGTAGTTTAGACTAAATTCTTTAGTGTACTGGCCATATGTGGAGATTTATAAATTTAAATTATCTTATCAGGCTCCAAATTTTAATCTTCACCAAACCCTGTTCACTGTGATTATTTGTTCGAACATGTTTACATGCAACTTAATAAATACTGTATCTTCATTGTCGGACTGTATCCTCTTGGGAGTTACTTGTTTTTTATTTTTATTATTTATTTATTATGGTAAGTATATTTCCTAAATGGAAGGCCCTCAAATCTAAATCCTAATTATAGATTCTGTTATCGCACATCTGCAAGAGAAACAGACCATAGGCTAGAGTAATGCTTTAAAATTATCTGGTCACAACAGTATTAGATCTCCAATTTCACTTCAATTTAGCAGGCTGCAGCAGAACAGCGACTGCCTAGTCAACTGCTTTATTCAAAATGCAAGCTTCCTTCCCATAACTTTGAAAGTAACCTTTTCAAAGCTCCATCAAATTGCTAATGAATATTAACAATAATAATAAATTCCTCCGTAAAAAGGTGCGTTTCTACAAGATTTTAGAGGTAAACTCCAAATAAATCTTAATTATTTCCCTCGTAATAAATAAATAAATTAACAGTAGTACCAGAAGTTTTTCTTCTATCCACCCACGAATTTGAATTAACAATGATGACCTCGTATGGTAGATATGAGTTCTTATTCCGGTTATCGCTCAACAATATTACTATAGAACTCTAAAATTGAGCACAATGTTACTATAGCATAAATGCTTGAACCAGCTGGACTATACGCTAGCTATGGAAAACACTATCGGATACCTATCCGACGTTAAAAACTATATTTTTAAACAAAATGTTGCTATCAACCAGCTGGATTATAAGTTAGCTATGAAAGGCTACAATAAAGGAAAATTTCTATTCATAGCGAACCTGGTTATAATAAAAAATGCAACAAGCTCTGCAGGGAAAACTTATTGTTCTCTTGGCAGACTGTGTTCTATTGGCAGACTGTGCAGTCTTACAATCTCAGAACAATACTCAAGCTAGATGTGGATTATATACGTGAAATGTCGCGACCAAACACAAATGTTGTAGCCCAGTTCACTGCCACATAAAATCTATTCCTCCAACTTAGCACACGAGTCAGATATGCAGATCGCCAGATTAACCAGCTCACAAAACCTGCCATTGATACACCCTTGGACTCCTGTCCACAAGCAAAATACTCCCATAAGTCATCGAGAAATCAAACCAATGAAAAAAAAACAGAGAGGAAAATAGAACTCATTGTACTTATAGAGACACGTCCTTGAGAATACCAGCTCTCCTTTTAATTTAGTCATGCTTGCAAAAGCAAATGGTGTAAAGACACTAAGAATTGGAAATGATGATATAACTAAAATCACGATTACCATCTAAATCTTGTGCTGCTCTTCACTACTCTGGAATATAACAGAATCAACATTCTACAGTATTTTACCTTGGTCTGGCGGAGATCAACCAATGCTTTATATCGTCCGACTGATGCCATACTTCCTATGTGTTTGTAAACAAATTGTTCACCAAGCTCTTTGTCTGTAGCACTACCTGCCTTCCCCCCACCTTGCTTTGCTAAACGATTCAAAAGCACAGCCAAATACTTTCCTTCTCTTTCTGCAACCTGTCAATACAAACATAAAATCTCAATTTGAAGCAGCGGCTAGTGCAAGGCAAAATAACGTTCAAAACCCTTCAAGGCTAATTTCGATCTTCTTATAATATAAGTTTCTGCTAGAGATCAAAATTTAATGAATATGTCACCTGGGCCAAGGCTGGAAGTGGAGGCTTGCCAGTGCTTTCAACAAAACCAGCACAATCACCAATGGCAAATACATCTTCTGTTGAAGGTACTTTCAACCATTCGTCCACGCCAATTCTGCATTTCAACAGTTCCCGATGTTAAATTAGATTTATACATGTTTGCTTTGCAACCCCAATGCCCTGCTCGCAAAGCATATTTGAAGAGAGTTTAATATTTACTTTTCTAAGCAGTTGAAACTATTATACTCTTGAATTGAAAAAAAATGGCCATTAGGAAGGGCTTACCTGCCGCCAGGTGATTTTGGAAGATTTAGGTTTTTGACAAATGGAGTGGGCCCAACACCTGTAGACCAGACTAGCAAACCATAGGGAACTTCACTTCCATCATTAAGTATCAATTTTTCAGGTTTGACATCTTTGACAACCCCGCGGACCAGTCGAACTCCTGCCTGAAATCAGTAGGCAGCCTATGAGAATTCTACAGAAGAAAGCATCTCAATACAAACAATGATGTATTGCCGTTTACCTCTATTGCACCGTATTTCCTAATAAAGGATATCTAGCAGCATGGAAGACTGGCTCCAAATAAAAATTGAACGTGTGATAAAAAACCAGTCTAACTACTAGATGAAACTCACTTCAATTTCGCATGTTCTTTAACAAAGGCATCTGTAAAAGAAAGGGACCTTTTCTCCTGCAATAAAAGAATCTTCGAATGTGCAAAGATTTACTCACCTTGGTTAAGTGGCTGATGGCATACTCCCTAAGCCCCACATCAAAAGAAGACAAAATTTCATTTGCCTGCTCATGCAAGAAACAACCTTGTCAACATTTGTCAATTCCATCATCACATTCCAACACCTGATACTGCCAACTAAAAATTTGTCAATTCTGCCAAAGCCAACAAATCTAGAGGTCGCTCACCTCTATCAGTGTGACATGAATGTAGTTCTTAACATGAGCATATCTATAATATACATCTCTCTTTATAAAGTCACTGAGTTCACCACTAAACTCAACACCAGTGGGGCCGCCACCAACAACCACACAGTGTAAAAGACGGGTTTTCTCATCCTCCGCAATTCCTGTATTTGCAACCAACTATTATGTGTGAGGACCCTAATTATCCATTTTCTTGACTTAATAACACATTTGCAAGGAAATTATGTAACTTCTGTGCATTTTTCATGCATAACAAATCAAAGTTCATGAAAGTATTGAAAAGCATTAGTGGCCTAATACCCACTTTTCTAATTTATGTACATTCTGGAAAATATCATATTTTGAAAACCATAAAGACTAGCAGATTTTTCGATCCCATTTGCATTTCACAAGTTAAAGAAACAAAAAATGTTATGAGAAAAAAAAAACACAAAATTCAACAGTAAATCAAAACTATGAGCACACTTATTACCTATGGGAAATATATTCGTTATAGTATCATAGTTCCTCAGGTTAAGGTAGTTTCAATCCCTAGGAGCACATTAAGGATGCAACTACCGTTTGCATCACAGTGAAAAAAAGTCACAAGAAATAAGCTCCAATTGGAAACCTTATGCCCATACATATAATAGACATTGACCTTATAGTCAACAAAGAGAAAAAGGCAGCCTTGAACCAGCAAAGATTTAAACTTAGCTTTCAATATGGATAACAGAGTGGGGGTCATTTGAAACTTCTACCATTAAAAACCCCCCTCCCTTTCTCGCTTTCCCCCCTCCCTTCTCCCTTTTTAATTTTGATCATATATGGTGGAAGAACCCTTGTATTTATGGCATCTTCCATGTGTTTCACCTCAGGTTTGAATGTGACCTAGTTTAGACTACAACAATCTCACCTGACTCTGAAGAAGGTTCATAAAACAAATACTTAAAGTGCAAAATCAATACTCATACGTGCTCAACATTTTCTACTCTACTCCTAACGTTTTGGCTTCAAAAACCAGTTTCGGGAATAGGATGAATCCAAGAAAAGAAGAACCAATTACTTCAGGTGCAAAACCAATACTCATAAGTCATATGTACTCAACATTTTTTACTCCTAACGTTTTGGGTTCAGAAACCAGTTTCGGGACTAGGAAGAATCCAAACAAAGAAGAACCTGATCTAAAAGTTTCTTCCATTTGCTGTCTTAAAACAAGGAGCAAAAGAGAACTCCAGAGGATTACTTGCACCAAACAAAGAAGAACCTGATCTAAAAGTTTCTTCCATTTGCTGTCTTAAAACAAGGAGCAAAAGAGAACTCCAGAGGATTACTTGCAACTCCTGTAAAGCAAGGAATAATTCTCTGGAATTCTCTATAGGGTTACGAGTAATTCTCTGGAGTTCTTACTTCATTTTCATAACCCTGCTGCACATAGCCATAAAGAGCTATAACACATCCTTCAATGGTGTTGTATGAACATTGAACAACAATTAGCAAGACCCCAAAGCAACATTTGCTATTCTTATTTTCCTCTGTTCACTGTGATGGTCCCAAAGTTTCCAAGAATGGAGAAGTAAAAGATACATTTGTACAAGTATGATGAAGATATGTGAAGTATTAATAATGACATAATTACACCACAACACAAGAACTTTCTTGTCAGGAATGAATGCATAGAAAGTGCATTAAAAGCTTTGTCGCTGACTTGAACCATCCAAACTTTATAACTTGAAGTGTATCACTGCTTTGGTGACTACCTGATTATGTTAAAAACTTAAAATACATGATAAAGGCTATAGCCTATAATCAAGTGGTTAACCAAGACAAGCGCAATGCGCAAATAGGAGTGAATAATAGTATAGCATTTATATTAGCATACAAGATTTGATTGTTCACTTCAGCTGGCTCAGAGGTAACACACAAGTTTAGGACAAGATTTGAGAGTTCAAATTACATGGTTAATTTTGACAAGAAAGAAGATAATGCAAGAATGGTAACTCTTCAAACAGTTGAGGTTGGAGGGTTCCATGGGAGACATTTCAAACAATATTAGCAGGGGAATTCGTAAATGGAACTGAAACCACAAAGGATAATCAGACATACTTGCACACAATATTCAATTTACTATCTTTCATCTCCTCAATGTGTTTTAGTTGTTCACTTCTGATGATTCAGAGATAACATACAAGCAGTGTTACTAGATGCCATGAATTTTATCAATAATGTCTGAACTTTTGTTATTTTTTTAACTTAAACAAATTCTAGACCACAATTGAACATAACACCCAATGAAAACTTCTAACAGGAAATTGTATCACTTTCATCTTTCACTCCCACATCTACTTGATTCCATTTTAAATCTACAAAAACCCAAGGTTGAAACAAACAACCAAAGGAGAAGTTAAACCAATCTCAAAAATACAAAATGATTCAAGGGTAAATCATTCATAGAGGCATTTGCATGGCAATCTCATTTGTAGGAAATGTGAGGTTACATATTTATATCTATTTTAGACATTTAGGTCAAAATAATTTTTCCCAAACTTCATAAACCAATTTTATAGCTAATGTTTTCAGTAAGAATTCTTTTCAACTTTTATCCTCGTCAAACTTGAACCCAAACCAGAATCCAATAACTTAGCATACAAGTCTAGGACAAGTTTCTAAAATTCAAATTAGGTGGTTACTTCAAAGATAAACTTACCAGGCACATCTGACAGCATTAAATTTAGGAGGAGCTTCCTCCTGATCTCCTGTGCATGATAAACTTCACGTAGAAAGATGGCATGCTCCTTAACTCCCTGTATTCCAAAAGTTAGTGGATCAGCTCCTGCTGCAATGATAAGCTTATCATATGCAACTTTAAAACGCCAATTTGGGTGGGGGATTGATTCATCTTTCTCCCCAGCAGCCTCGCAGCAAACCTGAACAGAAATCAAGACATCATTAATTTATGAATTACACATCAAGACTGATTTGCAAGAAATTCAATGTGTTACTTGGTAGGAAAAAAATGGCTGGAGAATGATAGATTATCTAAATTTATTTAAATAACTTAGTAAACCATTACTAAAGGAGAAGAACATTTATTGGAAACATATTATAGTTTCTTCTGACTCAGTTTCGTAATAATGGAAAGCATGTCGGATATAAGTCATAGCCCAAAGATCCTAAATTTTTGTGACCATATTATAGTTTCTTCTGACTCAGTTTCGTAATAATGGAAAGCATGTCGGATATAAGTTATAACCCAAAGATCCTGAACTTTTGTGACCATATATAAAGCTTCAATGCACCTCATCTATCATCCATCAATCAAAGTGCAGGTCCAAAAGATTAGAATCTTTTCTGATTAGTTTTGGAATCATGGGAAACCTGCTAGAAATAATCCCAAGGTGCTAAACTTCTAAGACATCATATGGTGTTCCTATAATCACATCTATCATCTATGAAGTTGAAACTGCAACCCTAGAAATCACATCCTAGGAAAAACTATGCATAAGTGCAATTAGTAGAATTGATACACATACTAAACAAAATACTGCTTTACTAGGGTCCTCTACATGGAAAGATAACAAACAGAATATAGGGTTGATATGAATCTAAGAATAAGAAATTAATGCAAATTATTACAAAGACCTACTACTAACAAGAGGAATTCATTTTTATTGGAGGATCCTCATAGTAGCAGCATGAGCCAACAAAATTTAACTAGATCAAGGGCAATAAGCATGAATACATCAATGTAGAAAACACAGGTGCAGGTTCTAATCGAACCATGTTTACGTGCAGAGGATACCAATAAGCTGAAAAATGAATCTATGTAAGCAACAAACAGGGTTAGATTGTTGGCTCTTTACAACGAGGGGAATAACAAAGTTCATTTGTTTTGGCTTCTTTGATTCATACTGGCTAGCAGAAAAACAGTATAAATAACTTGTCAAAATCACAGAATGAATTTGATTTGGGCATCACTATTACATGAAAAGGCAAAACACAGTGTGTGTGCTTCAATATAGCACATTTCATTAATTGCTTACAATCCCTTACATTTCATTTTAATCTTAATGTAAAATTATCATCAGCAACGGTTTGCAGGGCACACAAAGGGAAGTAATTAATGATGCATAGGAAAATATTTAATGATTTCCCTAGGGATTGATAGTTGACTCATAATCTTGTACAATTATCTTATTGATAGTTCACTATCCAAGGATGTGGTTGTGATCCATTGATATTGGCTAGCGAGGCTCATATATCAAAAACTAACCCACACTCATTGAGATGCCCAAGGGAGCTAATTAAGATGCCAAAATTCAAAGTCTGCTTACAGAGAAATTCTCCACTGGGGGACACCAACACACTGTTCATGGAAGCAGGCAATATAAATACCCCAGGATTACACCTTATTGCAGAGGAAATCACTTAAAATGCAATACTCTCATCTCTGGATTCCTAACAAGAAGGCTTGTCCCTACTCATGTTTTGGAACTCAAAAACCTAGGAACAGAATGAAACGTTGTTGAATTAGTCTAGTCTATGAGTTTCAGTTTCCTGCATGGCTTGAGAAAGATGACATGTATAGTTTTTTTTTATCTAATAGGTTCTTCGTTCTGTCATCAGTGACATTACCAGAATATGGAGCTAGTTGGATCAACCATATATCCTAAATAAGTTACATATAGCAATCACTCATAAGTTGTGCATGGAAACATTAATTTAATAAAAGGGACTTCTCCAATGTAGGCTTCATAGAAAATTGTTTCAAAATTATATTTTGAAATCCACTATTTGCCAAAATGGTCAATGGAACTGAAAAGTACCAAGATTGACATATGCTATGGGACAAAAAGCCTTAACAATCAGGTGGCAAAAATCACAAGCAATCATATCGTGGGTATATTATATTCGTAGTTTTGTACTCTATATACCAAAAATAGGATGAATGCTTATTAGTCTATGACTGCACATACTTTTAATATGTTTTACTAAGCTATACCCCATGCCCTAGTGCATTTGCAATATGAAATAAAATAAAATTATTTAGCTAAGATGGAAATTAAGTATAATCATCAAGCAATAAAACCCCAAGCTGCAATTTTTTTCCTCATCAGTTTAAGTGCAAGGATTTCTTGAGGGAATAATTAACATACCTCATGTTTGTTTGTGTCCACACTGGTGCACTTAGCCAACAAAAAGTAGGAGTTTGGAGACTTTGACAATGCAGGCTGAATTCTGCTCACAGGCTCTGCCACAGATCGAAACTCCAAAGTACCAACACATGTCGAAGCCAACAAAGGAGTAAAGACCATGTGATTACGCGGCGAAATGCAGACAACATCATACAATTTTGTATTCAGCCCTTTCATCAGTCGGCATCCGGCCCAACCAGTACCCAATACCACCACCCGGGCCTTCTCCCCTGGCTTGGTTGGCTCCAAACCAGGTAAACACTCCACCTTATCCTGTGCATCATGCTCGCCATGCTCCACAGGAATCTGCTCTGCCGCAGGATTGAACTTCTGCGGGTAAGTAGAAATCCACCGACTTACATTGGGATTCATTAGGGTTTCTGTCCTTGAAAAGGACCACACATTGGGTGTAACAGAATATGTTCGTGCAAATGGTAGAACCCGCATGGATTCACTTGCAAATCCCCTTGCCAAAGCACGGGAACCTGCTGACTGCAATATTCTTCTAGACAATGGCAGTAATGCCATCGTGGTGAAATCCCAAAGTTTATTTCTATTCAAAGCACTTTATGCCGAAATTTAGTTCTCCGGCCTTGATTGACTACTTAAATTTTACTTTCCATAAAGACAAAATGAAAAATCACTGCATTTGCCTAGGGCGTCGATCTTCTTTGAAACTAATACGTAAATTCTCGGTTTATAGTGCGTAGACGTAGACGTAGACGTATGCCAATGACACGATCTTTATTCCTTGCAGTTCTGAGAGACTTTGTCCTGTTCAAGAGCGGGTCACAAAAAGAAAAATGGCGCTGCTTAGAATTCTGAAAGGCTCCATGTTCAAAAGATCCCAAAAAATGGCAACTAACTTATTGACTTATATTTAGACAATTCAACAAGCAGTCTTCATCAAAAGCAACCCTCGATAACAAGCGGCAAGCACAGGGAAACGTAAAAGCATGCTACCAAAACCTCAAATTCACCTAAGATTTAACCGAAATAAATCTAAAAATGGACAATCACCCAAAATCACTTGAAAAAAGTTGTCCATATAGTCGCGAAAGTTCCAAGATTAAAAAAAAAAAAATTATATAAAACATATAGTCGCGAAAGTTCCAAGATTAAAAAAAAAAAAATTATATAAAACAGCACAACACGTGAGAACGTTTCTCACGGTAACCGAATTAGAATAAAAATATATAGTATAAAACATATAGTCGCGAAAAATCCAAGATTAAAAAAAAATAATAATTATATAAAACAGCACAACACGTGAGAACGTTTCTCACGGTAACTGAATTAGAATAAAAATATATAATGAAAAAGACAGAACTACATCCCGAGATTCCCGACTATATTTTCAATAAACACCAGAAATCACTGGCATCCTGTCAGAGGTAAAATCACAGATAACATAATCAATGCTTTTGAAACCTCGTTTTCTTCACAAAAATTTGAAAAAAAAAAAAAATGATCGCAGAATTTGGTTCCGTCAAACTCAACCAATGTGCTTGAATCCCCGTACTCCTTAAAGGCATTTTTCAAAGCAAAAAAAATATCAAAATAATCTAATTTTTTGCTCACAATAACTAAATAAAAAATAATAATCTAATTTTTCAAAATAATATAAAGAAGAACCGATGCGTATAAATTCTCATTTCTTAACTAGAAAAATTAATCTTCCAAAGCACCAGACGCCTATTAAAGACCATTAAACAAACACGTACAGGAACTTACTCATTTAATGGAGCTTTCTCTTCTCACGGCCCCAAAGATGCCCTCAAATTTTTCAAAATTTTCACAGATACTAAAACTAAAACGATCTGCTAGACACTCTCCGAAAGGAAGAGCAAAATCTGATAAAAGAATGCAATGACATGCAGAAAAACAGGGTCCAAACGGGTATTAAGAACCTTCAATGAATGCCGTGTCGATGGCAACAACAAAGTCTGTCCCCAATTCTTGCAGAGCCATATTCTGTTTCCAGGAACTGCGACGATACTTTCCACCTCCCTTCGATTTCTCCGATTCAAGCTGCCGAGTTTATAACCTAAAGCTCAAAACCTCATGACACGTCATCCGACACATGGGCAGGTGTTACGGACAGGTCATCCGACACGTGGGTAGGGAAAGGGATTTCCTTGTGCAACACGGAAACTAGAAACGAGGATTCGTAATTCTTTGGAAAAGATTTAGAAAATACTTCCTTGCATGTGGGAAAATGTATCTACCGCCAGCCTTGGAATTTCCTATACCATGTCTGAAAGTCCAACCGTGTCGGCTTAAGTCTCGGCCGATCCGCCAATGTTGGAGGCTGCTTCTCTATGTTTACTGGAATGCACGATGTGATGTATCTTGTCAAAGTAAGGATGATCTAATATAAATGAGTTCTGTTTTAATCTCATCAAAAAAAATTATTATGCAGATTTAATAAAATGTTGTGACAATGAAAAGAACATTTATTATGAAGATTTAATTAAATGTTGTGACAACAAAGGCATGCTACCTACCATTTCACCGACTTATTTTTGTTGGAATAGGTGCTAAAAGCATTTATTAACCACTCTAAGTCATTTTTTTTTATAATAAAACAGGTTAGTTGATATTTTATTATAATTTAATTTTTAACTTCAAATATATTATATAATTATTTTTAAAGATTTATAATATATAAAATAAGATTTTCATATTTTATAAATAGAATTTAATAGTATAAATATACAAATGTTTATTAATATTAAATTTATTAAAATTTAACTTCAATTTTATATTATTATATTTTTTTTAAAAGAATTTTAAAATAAAACAAGATCCGTAAGTGTGGTTTACTTGTAAGATGTCACTTGCATTATCGATGATGTGACCTGGGTTTAATCCCCACGACGGATGTGTATAAGAAGTATTACTCAATAAAAAAACATTAAAATGCAGGTGTATTAAAATAATGGAAACATGTTAGGTCTCATTTCACCTTTTTTTATTTTTTTTATTGAGGTTAGTGTGAAAAACCTATACGACGCATGTGTATAAGAAGTATTACTCAATAAAAAAACATTAAAATGCAGGTGTATTAAAATAATGGAAACATGTTAGGTCTCATTTCACCCTTTTTTATTTTTCTTATTGAGGTTAGTGTGAAAAACGTATACGACCGTCGTTCAGGGCTAGCCATCCTCATCCCAACCATGACCTCTCATAAGGGCAAGAGTAGAGTTTATCAATAGGGGCCAAACACACAATCATATACACACCCACTCTCTTACACACTTGTCCATGTCACAGTTTGAACCTTGGACCTCCCAAAGAAGAGCCAAAGTCCAAATAGTCTTGTTGTCTCTTAGGGACAAAAACTCTTAGGGTATAGAGAAAACCTCAAGAGTCATTCTTAAGTGATCGGCAGTGTCGTCTCATTCAGGTATACCATTATCTAGAGGGAAGCCACAAGAGATTGTTTTTTGTCCTTGTTCACATCACAGAGGTTCAAACTATGGACCTCTTGTTCAATGAGGCGATGCTCACCTTTTCCACTTGCGCTCTAAAGGCAAACCTCATTTCACCCACTTTTACCACTTTGTTTTTTAAAATGAATATTTTTTTATTAGGTAAAGAAGGGATTTTCAAAGGCTCCCTTAACCTTTTACAAACTAGAAGCCCCAGTTTTTGAAGAGATGTCAAACTGAAACATAAAAAGAGAAGACCCTCCTAAGGGACCAAGAAACCCAACACCAAACCACATTAGAAACCAAGAGAAGCTAGAGATCCAAGAGATCTCAAAGAACCTAGAGAACTAGAAAACGTGGTTCCCACCTAAACTGTTGATAAAAATATGGTAAAAAAATTCAAATTTAGGATTGAAATGAGGGAAACAAAAATCTAAGGAATGGTTTATGTCCAAACTAAAATGGAGCAGACCAACATTTGTTGCCCACGAGGCAAATTCAAATTTTAGATTTGAAATAGGGTTCAAGAGGCACCAAATGAAAACAACGAGAACCTAGAAACTGGAGCCGCAAAATAGGGACCTCCAAAGACCTCCCCCAGCCTAGATCTAAACTTAAAACATGAGCCTAATAAAAAATAAAACAAGAAAATAACAAGACCCAAGGAACTGCATTCTTGGGAGTAAATTAGGACAACCAAAAGGAGCCAAAATAAAACCACCAATATCTCAGAGAAGAGGCCCTGATTGAAAAACCATGAAGGCCTCTCCCGAATTGAATCTCAACTTGACAAAGACACTCAAGGGATCTACACGAAGAATTTTGAAAGGAAAAACCTACAAACCTGCAGGAAAGTCGATGAACCATACGTCCTAGATTACCAAGTCTTTATAAAAACTTTCAGGTCTTTCTTAAAAACCCCAATCCAAGGATCACCTTTAACATTTGGATCTTGCTCTCGTTCAATAAAACATCCTATGGAAGCATCACCTACGAGAACCTAATAGGACCCCTTAACCCTAGATTCATGTTCTTTAGCATAATACCTTTAGGACCAACAAAGAGAATGTTCATCACTGGATTCCAATTTGTATCAATAATAGAATCCATTTTCTCTTGGACGGTTGGATCCATTTTGAAGCCCGCAAACTTCAAATCTCTAGCCTCATTTAACATTTGGATCTTACTCTCACTCAACAAACCAACCTTGGGAAGCATCGCTTCCACAAACCTAATAGAACCCCCAACCACGGGTCCATATTCACAGGCATAATACCTCTAGGTCCAGCTAAGAGAACACCTACTGCTGGAATCCAATTTACATCCATGATAAAATCCATTTTTCCAAGGGGGATGGGATCCCATCTAAAGCTCGACGACTCCAAACCATATGTCTGCATGAACCTCTCGAAATCAATAATGAGATCCATGTTTTCAACCATTTGAGATTTGGGGCTGGTAGTAAAACCTCTAATAATTGGATTCTCTCTCACATCAAATCAAGCAATTTGAAGGGTTTTCCTACACAAAAAAAAATAGAAAACCTATAGATCCTTCTTAGGATCTACAACTCCAGGATCCAAGATCACAAAACATCCATCTCCAAGGCCAATCTTGCCTTGACTAAACTCTAAAAACAAGACAACCATAAAAACATTCCCAGGATTCACAAGATTAGAGAAAGAACCACCCCAATCCTTATGGGTTCTAAACCCACTAAAATAAACATTTTTTCTCATCAAAAAAGAAGATTCATCTACTCTTTCTCAACCACCTTTTACTCCTCAACCTTCCACTCCTTCCACTCCTCCTCACCCTCATGTACCCTCTCGTCCTCAACCCTAAAACCTTTAAAAAATCTTCAATCTAAAACAAATATTGTTACTTTTACTAAAATTTATAAGAAGTGTAATTATTATAAATCATCATTTATTTTTTAAGCTTAATGTTTTTATAAGTTTATAATAAATATTGTCTTATTTTAATTTATGCCTATCTTATTAAAAAAAAGATTTAGTTTAATTGCTTCAAACATGTGAAGACTTAAACTTTTATAATAAATATTAGTCTAAATAAAATCGAAATCAATAAAAAATTATAATATTTAGTATAAGCCTAGGCTTTAGATATGATTATTTTAATTTTTTTTTTAAATTTACATGGAAATCGGTAGCTGCCACGAATTCGGATAGGTTGTTCGGTTTTTATGGTTGTCACAATACCGCCTTGGAAGCCACCACACAAATCTTCTTGCAGTCCGCCCTTATAACCACCGTATCATAATCATTTTAAACCTTTTACGCCGTTGAAAGCACCAAGAAAAGGACACGTTCAATCTGACGAAACCCGAGATTTGAACCTTGGAACTTCGCCCCCGTACGGGATTATCAATTAAAGATTTAAACATAATAAATATATTTTTTTTTCCCGAATTTGGTGGATTGGTAAGACATTGGACACTTATTAAGAAGAGACCTAAGTTCAAAGCATGCCTAATCTGGGAAAAGGTAATAGTCTGACACCTGAGTCCACTGAGTGTGTGCCAACTTGATAATGCCACTGAGTGTGTGCCAACTTGATAATGGTGGTATCGACCCCAACCATCAGGGGTCTCCCTCACTCTGTTTGTGTTTACCGAAGCCAGATAAAGGTTATAATAGAAGTTTGTTTGTGTTTACTAAAGTGAGATAGAGGTTATAATAAAAACACCATGATTTGACGCTACGATTGAAAGCAATGCAACTTAACCCTATCACCAATTATTAAAAAAAAATAATAATTACAAATTTTTTAAATAAAAAAATAAATATTTAATTTTAATATTAAATTATAACCCTATATAACCATATAAAAAAACAAATATTAAATTATAACTTTATATATAATCATATAAGATTTAGATTTGGACTTTACTCCCCACTCCTTTTCTTGTTGCCCATTTTATGGGTTTGTTGGGACTGTTTTTCAAGCTATGGTTATTTTTCTACGCTTCCCATTAAATGGGGGAGTTGGTGAGATACTTTCAGATTCCATTTTGGAATATTCTATTTTAATATTCTAAGTTCCATCTACGTTTTTCTATGTACACATTTATTTACGTTATTTACTTTTAACGTGTAGGAGCAGTTGCCATAAATCTTGACATGCAAGTTGTCGCCTCTGCAATGTCGTTACTCAAGACCAACTTATATTGTAGAAAGCCTCCTTGCACTAAGTCTTCAGTAAATATTTACAAATAATTCTGCACCGTTAATCAAGCGCATGCATTTATTTCTTTGTCCAAACACTTTGGAGTTTATACCCACCCTTCAAAATGCAAGTCTAACTGGCATGCACATGAAAGGAAATTTAAAAGTAGGTACGCCACGCTTTCAACAACGTAAATACCTCTGTAGTTGAAGTATAATAGAGGTTCACATTTTTAGTATCATTATAGAATATTCTTTTTATAGTTGAATTAATCGAAATAAAATGTTTATTAAAATTAAACGAAATAAAGATGTTTGATTAATTGTTAAGTATGTGGTGTATACTGGTGTAGTTGTCACTTTTAGCCTTGAAGGTGACGTATAAGATATTTAAACGTACTCTACTCTCCTTTCCTTTCTTGGAGACATCGAGCCCTGCACTTTTTCAACGTTCTTTTTAGAAGGGTCTCTCTCAACAAATGCAGGCAAATATTTCTGTGGTTAAAAATTCAAACGTTGAAATAATGGTGAACGACTAAATAAACAAATGCAGGCAAATATTTCTGTTGTTAAAAATTCAAACGTTGAAATAATGGTGAACGACTAAATAAATATCTGATTATTTAGCCGTCAGACTTGACCAGGGTCTTCTGTTCTTTTGTTTCGGGGCACCTGTAAAGTCCGTAATTTCAATCTTATATAATCTATTGAAAAATATAAAAATATTTTATAATAAAAATTATTTTAATTTTTTATTTTAAAATTTTGTTAAAAAATATTTATTTATTTATATTAAAAATGTAAATGTAAATTATTATATAAAAAGTTTCTCAAAAAAATTAATTAAAAAACTGTTTATACCAAAGTTAATTAATATTTTTTATATAAAAAGCAAAATTGTTTATGACTACATAAAAGAATCTTAAAGAACTAGAAGAGATGATTCATTGTGCAAGAGATATTTATTAAAAATAAACAAATAAAACAATTTTAAAGTATAATAAAATATTAATAAATGAAATGTAATAGTATGAGTGTTGTATATATATTTTTAATGTTAAAGGTCACATCTTACAAATGATTTTTTTTTTAATAATACTTTTTATACACATCCATCATGGAGATTGAACCCAAGTCACATCACCGATAATGCAAGTGTCGTATCACACGGGGATACGGGGATACATCCTATAGACGATTATGGTTACAACTCTTATAAAGTTGAAGTATTAAAATGATACTCTACAACAAGGTGTTATTTTAACACGTTTAATTTAATAAGGCTTGCATAATAGTATAAAATATTCATCTCACAACAAGTGTTATTTTGACACATTTAATTTAATAAGGCTTACATAATAGTATAAAATATTCATCTCATTGTAATTTTTTCAACTTTGAAATAAAAGTAAAAAAAAAAAATTAAGAAAAAAAGTACTGATAAATATAATAAAACATGAAACAAAAAAAAGAATATAATAAAACATGAAATGTTTTTACCTCAAACATATTTATATTTTTTTGTTAAAAGAATTTTAATGTATATTTTTATAACCTTTTAAAATAAACCTTAATTTTTTTCAAAAACAAACATGCAATTTTAATTATTTTATTATTTTATTTTTTTGATACATAGATGATGCAACTACTTTTCCTTTTTGAACAACTGGTCACAGGGTGACGTCACATTGTCTTTAATCGTAGTGTCAAATCAAGGTGCTATCACTATAACATTTATCTTGTCTCGGTAAACACGTTACGAAGTGAGAGAGACCCCCGATGGCTGACATTGTGACATTGCATTGCCTCTGATCGTAGTGGCTCAGGTTTGGTACCACCGTCATCAAGTTGATGCACATTCAGCGGACTCGCGGACTCAAGTCAGACTACTACCTTTGCCCTAGATTGGGCATGTCTGCAAGGTTTTAAGCTAGGTCTCCTCCTCGTATGTGTCCAACTTCTTACCAATCCACCTAGTCCTAGCAAGTTTAATTATTTTGTTTAAACATACTTTTATAAAAATATTTAAAAATAATAATATATATTTTTATAAGATTTTAAAATAAATTATAGATCTTTAAACATTAAAGAATGCATGTAAGGTCCTAAGGGGACAACACAATGGTTCGGGTTTTGGCTCTTCTTTAGGAGGTCCAAGGTTTAAACCGCAGTGTGGACGAGTGTGTGAGAGGATGGGTGTGTGGTGGTTGTGTGTTAAATTCCCTATTGATAAGCATAGCTCTCGATTTTACGAAGGGTTATGGTTGGAAGGAGATTGCTCAACCCCTATGCGTTGGTCGTAGGGGTTTATTACACTAACCAAATAAAGAAATGCATGTAAAAAACAAAAAAGTTATTTAAAAATTATATAGGACATCTCTCTCCGTAGATAATATGTAAATTTATCTTCTTTTAAGAAATATATATAAATTTTTTCAAATTAAAAAATGTTGTTAAATTCTGTGAAGGTGATCTACTATCTCCTTATCTATTTGTTATTCATACGGAGGCATTGGAGAGAGCTTATTCAAAGGTAAAAATGGAAGGAAAAATCAAAGGTATTTATGTCCAAATAAAAAAGAAAACGCATGTTAAAGAAAAAGTTATTTAAAAATTATATAGTACATCTCTTTGAAGATAATATGTATATTTATCTTCTTTTATGAAGAAATATATATAAAGTTTTTCAAATTAAAAAAGGTTATTAAATTCGGTAAAGGTGATCTACTATCTCCTTATCTATTTGTTATTCTTACGGAGGTATTGGAGAGAGTTTATTCAAAGGTAAAAATGGAAGGAAAAATCAAAGGTATTCATGTCATGACCCGCCCCTGTGGGATCCTTGATGAGGAAACAATATGATTGAGCTTATTGTTTTAATGCCTAACTTTGTTGGTGCTATAGCTATGCATGGATATGATGTCACATTTGATTGTGATTTATGTCTATAACATTGCTATGCTATTTATGGTTTTGCAGGGCTAACCATGCTTACAGGTGGACATTGTCAAACCATCGGTTTGATAATGAATTGAAGTTGCCTTTAATTGAACAATAAAAGAGTTGAACAATGACCATGCTTGCAATGATTTCTAATTTAATTGACTAACTATTCATGATGGTAGGTTATGATTTAATGTTTCACTTGGATGAATGCTTTAAATTTCATGGCAAGGGAAATGTTTATTATTCCCGCTTGAATATAGAACGTTAAATTAAAATGATTAACCTTTGCATTGTATTTTAATTGACAATTAAATTAAATATTTGTTTTAATATTGCTTTTAGATTTGATAAGCAAAACAATTAAATTTATAATCATTTTATTGCCAAGGATGCTCTCATTATGATGGCAGGAGCATAGGTAATTCAAAATATATTTTATATATTTAAAAAAACTCCTTTGAATTTTCATAAGAGGCAAATGTACAACCTTATCTTAAAATGATTTCCATTTTTATGAAATATGGATGTGAGCCCAGGCCAGTTGGGGCTGAGCCAGGAGGCTACCAATGAAGTTTTGTCCCTTACAATTTTTTAAAAATGTGCTCAAGTTGGGAGAAGGGAGGAGATGGCTTGGATAGGAATCCAGTATGCTAAGGAAACGTTACAGGGTAGGAATGGAGGGAGGGAGAACGGGGGAGGTACAAAGAGACTACGAAGGGAAGGAGGGCTTGCAGAGATAGAGATGGTTGACCTTATTCATCGTTGGTTAAAACTAGGTATGAGGTTATAAACTTTGAACTTCTATATTTGAATCTTCCTTAATGCTTTGTGAATGCTCTTCTTTTTCCTTGGATAGACGTAAGCATGTTTTTGAACGCCCCTATAATTAAATAGGGAGGTACCCTATCTAAGGCCACCCTATGATAATAATAATCAACTTTAAACCTCTTTTTCATTGTCGTAAGCATTCTCTATAAACCATTCTCTTTAGGCCTGTGCGGAAACCTTGTTTACGCTCGATAAACCAAACTTCTTGCCCTTGTCTCAACTGATGTTTTCGACGTAGATGATGCTTATTGATAGTCGTGGAGAGTTCGCCCTATTGCCTACACCAAAGTTTCAGAATACCTAGCTCAACCACCGTGGGATTCTTTTTCTCTGCCTCCATGCGAGTTTTTCCTGCCACTAATGAAGTGGTTTGGACCTAAGGCTCTTCTAAGGTTTATTTTTTAAATTTAATTTGTGCCACCATCGGGATTCTACCTCGTTTAAGCTATCTCCATTGGTATTATCCTCTGTCGATGCTCGGGTCCTCCTTTCTTACTGTCTCATTTAAAAATATCTGTGACCTAATATTTTATAAAGTTTTAAATTTTAATTTATTTGGGCCATCACCATGGTGTTGCCGCAACAACGTCATAGTGCGACACCCCTGCCTTTGGGAGGTAGGGCAAGAGGAAGGCCTTATAGGTCTTCCATAGGATTAATCCCACATTTCTTGTGGGATGGTCGCAAGGCCATTAAAAATGACCAACACACCCTCTCTATGACATGCTATCACTTGGTGGTATAACCTGTTATTGACCTGGTGGTCTAATATCACCTGAGTTGGTTGTGTAATGGGTTTGATTGTTTGTTTGATTAATGGAGTTGGTTGACATTTGGATAGAAACCATCCTTTTACGTTAATGGTAATGAATCTTCGTCGGGGTGGTAGGACCCACCGTGAAATAATATGTATGATTATAATTAAAGAGGCCTGAGATAATGATTAAAATTATACTTTTATTCACATGCTCGTAGAGAGATTGAGTGTTTGATAGATTCAAATTTGTGGAGAAGCTTAATTAGAGCTTGAGTCTTAGCCTGTATTAATGAAAGATTATAGTTGAATTCTTGAGTTAGAAAATACATTAGTGGATAATGTATATTATTTGATTTAATGAGATGAGTCATGTTAGTGGATAACATGCTTCATAGGATAGAACTACGCATTAGTAGATGATGTATTTCATTTGATTTTATGAATTAAAAATTGTTCATAGACAATATGCTTCCTGAGTTAGAGATATACATTAGTGGATAATGTGTATCACTGATTTGATGATTTGAATTCATGTTAGCGGATAACATATTTTATGGGATAGTAATTTACATTAGTGGATAATGTATCTTATTTGATTTGATGAATTGAAATCATGTTAGGGGATAATATGTTTGCTTGAGTTGGAAATAGACATTAGTAGATAATGTGCTTCATTTTTTTGATGTGGTGAAATATGCTAGTGGATAGTATATTCATATGATAGACTAAATAAAATGTCTATGATTGGATAAAGGATTAGATTAAATGGTTTATCTATGATTTTGGAAGATAGATTAAATGATTTATCTATGATTATTGCCTTGTACAAGCTTGGAAATTAAGAAAGAATGGAAGAGGGATTCCATTCTTGAAGGAATTATGAGGTCCCTTTTTATTACATGTAGAATGATTGTGAAGGCATGGTACATGTTTTGTGAAAGACTTTTGTTATTTTAGCAAGCTTGTAATGTATTGACAAATATGAGATATGTATTGGAGCATAGGAATTTATGGGGTTCCTATGCATGTATGTTAGTAAAGAAGAATTATGGGATTCTTCTAAGACAGGAGTTATGGGGTTCTTGTATATTTGGTAAGAGGGAATCATGGGATTCTCTCATAGCTTTGTAACATGGATTAAAGGACCTATCCATGTATTTGGACATACGAACTATGGGGTTCCTATGTACTTGATGGATGTATAAAAATAAATTGGGGATTTCTTGTATACAATTGTATTGAAGACAATAAAGGATATTTCAAGGGCTAGGTTTATTCCTCATGAGGGTTCTCAGGATATATTATGTGTCATATTTTGTGATGACTATTATTATCTCATGATCTTGTTCTCTTTGCTTCTTAGAGATAACTTGTTATGGATGTATTGCTTTAATTTATGAAATATGATTATGGTATGCATGTGAATGATTTTTATATGTTTAATCCTTGTAAATCATAATGGCTATGCTCATGGGTTTGACTAGAAGGATTAGTAAAGAGAGAAAGAGAGATGGTCCATCCGCAATATTTTTAATGCACCTACGTAGATGAACTTATGTTTGGTGTTGGGATAAGCATACCCTCTTGACTAACTAAGAGGGATAAGCTAGCTCATCGTGGAGATGAGATAGATGGCTTATTTATGTTATGCCTAGTACGCCCGCATAGATGGACTTATGCAAGGTGGGAATAGGTGTATCTCCAATGAATGTAAAACACAAAAGGAAAAAAAAAATCTCTCGAGTTGGATTGGAATTTTTGGGTTGTTACAATTCAAGTTGCAAAAATGATCCCTTCAATCTCATCTCTAATTTTTTTATAATACTTTTCTTTTGGGTCATCCTTCAGTTACTGAGACCACGAAGTTTAAATCAATATTATCATGTTATGTGAAGGCTATTAGATAGTTGGTTAATACTACAAAATCTAAAAAAAATTCATCAACACTACCTTAGAATTACAACAAATTATCATGAATGTTTTAAGGTTTAAAATTGAAAATTTTCTATCAACATATTTGGATATTCCTTTGTCTCATAAGGAAAAAAAATGGTCTTCGAACCTCTTGTTTGGTATGCTAGAAAGGTAAGTTCTTAACCATGACGAGAAGGTTATAACTCTTAAAGACTACATTGAAATTCATCCTTATTTATATGATGTCACTTTCAACATTGTCATTAGGTATATCATTGATAAAATTCAAAGAGACTTTCTTTCGAAAGGTTGTGAGAAAAATTTTAGGTTTCCTCTTTGTGTGTGGGATAAGGTTTGCAAAGGAAAGAATATTGGAAGAGCAAGCTTATGGAATTGCAGACTTATGAGTTTGACATTAGGGGTAAAGATTAGGTTTAGGTTATTTGGAGATTAAGGGAAGAATTTGGTAAAAATATTACTTCAAAAATATATTTAGAAAAAGAACACTAACCAAAGGATTGTTATAATGGAACTTCATATCAAATAGTTTTCAATTGATAAAGAAACATATTATATGGTCAGTCAATGTGGGGAATTATGCAAATTTTGGTTTGATGCTTGGTTGAAGCCTTATCCTATTATCTCTGGCTCAAAATGATAACCATTAGCTCAAGAATGCCTAGCTTGTAAAGGTTCAAACTTCAAAGACTATATTAATATGAGCAACAACTTTAGATCATTGATTTCTATTAGTAACCTAATTGAAGGAGAGGAACTCAAACAAATTGTAGATGAACTTCAAAAGATGCTTCAAGAGTTTTATTTATCGATTTTTACATGAAAGGATGAGTTGGTTTGGAATATATGAAAAAACGGTGGACACTCATCCAAGTTGGAACATGAGGATTTAGAGCAATACAAATTTCCAACTCCTAGATATTTTATTGAAAAAATATTTGGTCACTAGAGGCTCTTCCTAAGACTTCAACATTTCTTTTCTTAGCAATTAAAAGTAAGATTCTTACAAAATAGAGTCTGCAATGAAAAGGATATCATGGACCTTTCAGAGGTACCTTGTGCGAGAAGGATTTAGAAACATAAGACCATTTACTTCTTCACTATCCCTTTGCTCATACAATCTGAGGTTACGTTTTTTAAAATATAAAAATATTTTCGATAGCTCCATGAATATTGAAAGAGATAATGAAATGTTGAATTTATTATTTCAAAGTTAAAACATTATGTATTTTCTATAGGATTGGCCTTATCATTATTTGTTGGAATTTATTTTATTTTTAATAGGTTAAAAAATTGGGGGTACATCTGGGATCACCCTCCCCATGAATTGAACTTGGGTCTTCATTGTAAAGACCAATGTCTTTTGCCATTTTGGTTCCTTATCAGGACTTATGTTGGAAATTATGGCTTGAAAAAAATAATAAAATTTTTCAAAATAAATCCCAAAATCATGGCCAAGTTTGGAATTGTATTATTGCTTCTCTTACATAATGTCTACAAATATGGTTTTCATCATGGAAAGTCTCAAGTGCATAAAAGGAGGTAATAATAATTTAATTATAAAATTTTTACATACATGGAAGAGTCACTATGACAATAGAAATAAGACAAAAGATATACTTTGATCTTAAGGTAAAATAAAATAAAATAAAAAATTGTTTTATCAAAATTAATTTTGATGGTGCTTTTAAAGGAAATTAGAGAAAAGCTGGTGAAGGTGGCATGTTTAGAAACAATAAAAGCAAAATTCTTCTCCCTTGCTCATAATCATTTATACTTTAACTAACGACTATGCAAAGGCTAAGGCACTTCTTTTAGGAATTAAAATTGAAATAGAAAAAATATGGAAATAAATTTCAATTGAGAAGAATTCACAAACTATCTTTAATTCTATCAACAAAAGTAAATGTAGGGATTGGATAAAAAATAATATTATTGTTGATATTCATCACCTATTGTTAGAGGCATTCTCTTGAAAAATATGAATATATTTATAAAGGAGGAAATTGGGAAAATTTAGCAAATAGTAATGTTGATTTTCATTTTTGGTGAAGTTGAAATTTTAGAAGGCAACTGACCAAGTGAAATTTTATCTCCTAATAAAAATGTTTTCAATTGTGAAAACATAAAAACTTGAAGAAGTTGAAGAATGTAAAAAAATAAATGAAAAATATTTATTATAAAAAAAGTTATAGTAAATATGGTTTAATTGACTTATTAACAAATGTAATATTTTGGTGTTTTAAAAAAGCAACATGTAACTTATTTATTAAAAAGAAGTTATTAATTTTTTCAAAATATGCGTACACAAAAATAATATAAAGATCAAAATAAAATAATATTAGTTTTTTTTTTTTTTTAACATGGTGGAATCGGTAGCCACCATGAATCCGGGCATGCTGTCCAGCTTTTATGGCCGCTACGCTATCATCCCCGCAAGCCGCCACATAGATCTTCGCACAGTCTGCCCCTATAACCGCCATGCCACAATCATTTTAAACCTTTTACGTCGTTGAAAGCACCAGAAAAGGGACACGCGTTCAGTTCGACGAGGCCCGAGATTTGAACCTTGGACCTTTGCCCCTCTTATGGGGTTTGGATGAACCAATTGGTCTACACCTCGGACCTATAATATTAGATTTTTTAAATATAATATATTTATATAATTTATTTTCTATAATTGTTAAAACAATACATATTTATAGTCTATTTTTGTTATTTATTTTTTAGCTCTTCACCCTTAAAACAAAATAGTGGTAGTGTTAAAGAAAATCGTTCCGTTTAAAGTTATTTTATTGTCGGTATTGTTGAGTGTTAATTTTACCCAATTATGAAATTACACTCTCCCTTAGGGTTTGATTCTCAAAACCCTCTCTTGCAAATAAGTTAAACAAACAACTTCACCAAGGTCTCCACTATACTAGCATTTGCATATGTGTATTAGTAAACTCAATAAAAATATCATTTCAATGCTAGGAACAACTTAGTGATTGCAAGTAACTATAAAAAAGGGGCATGTGTTGGTTTATTTTACCATGCTACTTTAATTATTATTCATGGAACCAAAATAAAGTAAATGTGAATTGGCCTTCATATGACCACGATGTAGTATCTTAGTTGTCTTTTATCTTGAGGATTTTAAGGTGGATTTATCTTCCCTTATCAAGTGGATTTTAATCAAGCTTTACCTTGCATTTAAATCCTACTTTAAACATGAAAGTAAAGATAAAAATATCTCCATGAATGTGAATACAAAATGATGAATAGGCTCCTTAAAGGTAGCTTCTTATCATGAAGATAAAGATAGCCTTTGATGTGATTGATAAATTATTCCTCTTTGGTGAAATTAATTTTCACAAAGAGATAATAATTTATGGCCTTTAAATAAGGGCTTTAAAATGTCATTTAACTATCTCTCTTTTATGAAATAATTTTCATGAAGAAAAATAATTTAATGGTTTAAATTAACACCCTTTAATATAACATATAAGATTACCCCCCTTCAATGAAATCAGAATTTTCATGAAAACCCATATATATTAACATATCTATATATAAAATATATAGATATTGTAATATTTTGCTTCCCTTTTCTTTATTTAATGTGATCTAATTAACTTCACAAAAGGGAGCTTGAATTGATTACAAACACACAAGACAACACATTGAAGATTAACAAATTAAAATTATAACTCTAACTAACAACAAAACAACATAAAAGGAGATATTACCCAAAAACAAGAACTTGTACACACTCGATATCAAACCCAATACCAAGGGTAGTGACACATGGAGATTGACACTCAAGAACCACCCAAATTCCTCAAAACAACAAAATTTAAAGGTGGGTCCCAATTTTTGGGGTACATTGTGGAGCAACCACAACAAAAGGCGACTCTACTGGGAAATGCTCCTGGGAATTTCAGTAAGAACCCAACCTGAAATGAAACCACACAATATTAGCTAGACATAATAATTTAGCAACATCCCGAGAAGATGAGGGTAAATAGCTTCAACATGGAAATAACTAATCCATCTGCCTTTGCTTAGTATGTGCAAAAGTGATTCATTCCTGTATTTTTGAAAATCCTCCATATTCCACCATCCCTTTCTGCATTAGGCTATGAAGTATCGCTCATAACAAAATGACTCTAGACAGAGCCCCACTGTCAGTCAGGTGTCTATAGCCCTGGTGGATTTTATCTAACTCACCCCTATGTTTGCTCAACGCTTTGCAAAGCCTTTCCTTTTACCCGAGCTATATCTAGACAGATCCCTACTGCCATTCAGATGTCCATAGCCCTGGTAGAGTTTATCTAGATCTTGTGATCGATATGATCAAGCTTATCAATGCTCGTTCTCTTTTTTTTTCTCTTTTTTTTCGCTTCTTTTTTTTTCTCTTTTTTTCTTTCTTTTTTTTCTCTTTTTTTTTCTTTTTTTATATATATATATATAAAAAAAAAATTATTTTCAAAAGACAAACCTTGCAAAGCTTCAAGCATCACTGGGTAAGGCAGCCTGCAAGTGAAGAATTTTAGATTTTTACCTAGAATTGCAGATCAAGATAACTTCATCCTTCCTAATTCTAGAAATACCATTTAACATGTGTGAGTTCCATGTGGAGTTTTGGATAATCTTTCATTGTTCCACTTTCCACCATTTTGGTCCCAAAATTTGAGCATGATCACCAAATAACTCATCCTCCTTTTCTTGGGTTCATTAGTTTTCAGGTCAGGTACTCCAACCTATTAAATAAAGGAGCTTCAAAAGCGAGTCAAAGACCATAAGTTAGCGACCACGAAACATCACCTCAAAACAAGGGAACAAACCAAAATATAAAACTCATAACACAAACCAAAACTATATACAAATGTACAATATGGTACAAGATGGTGCAAAGCTTGAAATATCACTTCCCTGGATCCCAAACATGATTAGCGCACTTCAAAAGACATATAACATGATATGCAAGCCAAGTTTTACAAAAATATAGCAAAAACAAGATTAGGCCAAATAGTACAACAACCTTCAACTTGCCTCTCTCACCCCACCAATTTGATTTAGTTCCATTAATGATCACATGGGTGAGATTCAAATCTTTGAATTTATTAGACAACAAATGATCTTTAATTTTATCTTGTCTATTCTTTAAAATGTCAATTTCACAACTCGATTCCTGATTTAGAATTAGGATTTCTTTTTCAAACATGAAATTTTGCAACAAAGAGCCTATTTCTAAAAATTTCGAAGTCAATTGATTATCAATGTTTTTGGGCCAATCAAAATTATGCAAACATTTGCAAGCATCTAGGATATCTACTAAATGAAAATCATTATGAGTTTGTGTCCTAGATTCAATTATTAATTGTTGATGAAATTGATTTAGCAATTCAAGTGCATCAACTTCATTTTCATTCATCAAAGCAATCTTATTAGAGACGTGAGTAGAAATAAAATCAAGTTCTTCATTCACCTCCAATGGCATTTCATCATAAATAACATTTAAATCCAATGAGCGATTATAAAAATCTTCACCTTAAGCTTGTCTGTTTGGACATAAAAGGTTAGATTTTACCTTTTTCACATTTTCATTTACCAAAAATTGATGAGTCATTGTGATTTCTTTTACCTCATGGTCTTTATCTTCTTCATTGATTACTTGTTCATCAAACATACCAAAATTAGGCACCCAATTAAAAACACTTCCATCATTTTCAACCCTTAAATCTTATTGGTCAAGGTGTGTGTCAAGTAACCCATCTTGATGATCAATCCCTTGAGTTGCTTCAAATAGATCAATTTCTTTATCATTTGGTTCTAAATCCTTGTTAACCACCAATGATATCTCTTCATTTGAATCTTCAAAACAATCATGTGAATGTGTATCCAAATTTTCAGAATCCCAAAATGAAATAGAAGGTTTTACCTCTTCCCCATCCAAAATAGATGAGTCATAATAAACATTTACCATTTCTTCCCTTTCTATTTCAACAAGATCTTCAATAAATTCATATTCACCATGGTCTAATTTGGGAACTTCCTCTATTTTTGCCAATGCAATATCTTCATGTGAAGTAGAAGTTTCAAAATCCTGCATATCAAGAGGAATAGAAGTTTCATCGATGGGGTTGTGAGAGAATAACACATCTTCATATCTTCCCCAACCATTGTAAAAATTATCATCCAAATTCGTGGGATGAAACTCTATGGTATCTGTGACATGATATTTTGATTCATCCATAAAATATTTTTCTTCTTTGTCCTTGGTAGTAGGATCATTATCATCTTCCAAAATTTGATGAGATTCCAAACCTTCTTCCAAAATATTCTCAAATTGTACAAGAGTTGTAATATCTTCCTGCAAGAAAGTGATTGTGTTATCCTACATATCAATTGACACAAAGGGTTCATTAGAAGGTTTAGAGTGAGCACATTCATCCAATTTCTTCCAAGAATCATAATAATCATCTTCCAAAATCAAATTTTGATGCTCAACTATTTCTTCAACATCTTCCAATTTATCAACTTGTTTCTCATCAAATTCACCTTCACCTTCCTTAGATGGTTCTACAACTTCTAAGAGTGGGTTACTCTTTGTATTCAAGTTTGTAAGATCAATATCTATATTTGTAACACATGATTTGATTTCATCACAATTTGGAGGGTGTGGAATTTCTTGATCATTAGTTTCAAGCCTTTCATCCAAAGTGTCTTCCAAGAACCAGTGGTGAAATTCTATTATGTTTTCAAATTCATTTATTCGTTCTCTTTCAATTTCACTTTCAACCACTTCATTCATTACTATGGTAGGTTTCATCCTATCACCTATTTCCAAGCTAATTATTCTTCAGGACACCTCCATTATCTGAATACTTATGCATTTCTAGAAATGAATCCATCTCTAGTCCGTACTCATTAGTGGGTATTGGCTTGGCAACTTGCAACTCCCATTGGATTATATGTAAGGTGATTGTGATATTTGGACATTCAAATCCATCCCCTTGATCATTCACCTTAGGTATCATTGGAGTAGAGGGTGCTATATTAGATGGTTGGTGTAGGTTGGCATTACTAAATCCAAAAGAACAATATTTCATGGGAACATGTTGTGCCTCACACTTGCTACACTTATTGAGGAAAATCTTGATGACTCATCTTTTCCTAGAATCTATGAGGTTGCAATAATGGTAGAACAAGGGCAAGTGGAGGCGGGCCAAAATGTTGAGTGTTAATTTTATCCAATTGTGAAATTACACTCTCCCTTAGGGTTTGATTCCCAAAACCCTCTCTTGCAAAGAAGTTAAACAAACAACTTCATGAATATTGAAAGAGATAATGAAATGTTGAATTTATTATTTCAAAATTAAAACATTATGTATTATCTATAGGATTGGCCTTATCATTATTTGTTGGAATTTATTTTATTTTTAATAGGTTAAAAAATTGGGGGTACATCTGTGAATCACTCTCCCCATGAATTGAACTTGGGTCTTCATTGTAAAGCCCAATGTCTTTTGCCATTTTGGTTCCTTATCAGGACTTATGTTGGAAATTATGGCTTGAAAAAAATAATAGAATTTTTAAAATAAATCCCAAAATCATGGCCAAGTTTGGAATTGTATTATTGCTTCTCTTACATAATGTCTACAAATATGGTTTTCATCATGGAAAGTCTCAAGTGCATAAAAGAAGATAATAATAATTTAATTATAAAATTTTTACATACATGGAAGAGTCACTATGACAATAGAAATAAGACAAAAGATATACTTTGATCTTAAGGTAAAATAAAATAAAATAAAAAATTGTTTTATCAAAATTAATTTTGATGGTGCTTTTAAAGGAAATTTGAGAAAAGCTGGTGAAGGTGGCGTGTTTAGAAACAATGAAAGCAAAATTCTTCTCCCTTGCTCATAATCATTTATACTTTAACTAACGACTATGCAAAGGCTAAGGCACTTCTTTTAGGAATTAAAATTGAAATAGAAAAAATATGGAAATAAATTTCAATTGAGAAGAATTCACAAACTATCTTTAATTCTATCAACAAAAGTAAATGTAGGGATTGGATAAAAAATAATATTATTTTTGATATTCATCACCTATTGTTAGAGGCATTCTCTTGAAAAATATGAATATATTTATAAAGGAGGAAATTGGGAAAATTTAGCAAATAGTAATGTTGATTTTCATTTTTGGTGAAGTTGAAATTTTAGAAGGCAACTGACCAAGTGAAATTTTATCTCCTAATAAAAATGTTTTCAATTGTGAAAACATAAAAACTTGAAGAAGTTGAAGAATGTAAAAAAATAAATGAAAAATATTTATTATAAAAAAAGTTATAGTAAATATGGTTTAATTGACTTATTAACAAATGTAATATTTTGGTGTTTTAAAAAAGCAACATGTAACTTATTTATTAAAAAGAAGTTATTAATTTTTTCAAAATATGCGTACACAAAAATAATATAAAGATCAAAATAAAATAATATTAGTTTTTTTTTTTTTTTTAACATGGTGGAATCGGTAGCCACCACGAATCCGGGCATGCTGTCCAGCTTTTATGGCCGCTACGCTGTCATCCCCGCAAGCCGCCACATAGATCTTCGCACAGTCTGCCCCTATAACCGCCATGCCACAATCATTTTAAACCTTTTACGTCACTGAAAGCACCAGAAAAGGGACACGCGTTCAGTTCGGCGAGGCCCGAGATTTGAACCTTGGACCTTCGCCCCTCTTATGGGGTTTGGATGAACCAATTGGTCTACACCTCGGACCTATAATATTAGATTTTTTAAATATAATATATTTATATAATTTATTTTCTATAATTGTTAAAACAATACATATTTATAGTCTATTTTTGTTATTTATTTTTTAGCTCTTCACCCTTAAAACAAAATAGTGGTAGTGTTAAAGAAAATCGTTCTATTTAAAGTTATTTTATTGTCGGTATTGTTGAGTGTTAATTTTACCCAATTGTGAAATTACACTCTCCCTTAGGGTTTGATTCTCAAAACCCTCTCTTGCAAAGAAGCTAAAAAAACAACTTCACCAAGGTCTCCACTATACTAGCATTTGCATATGTGTATTAGTAATCTTAATAAAAATATCATTTCAATGCTAGGAACAACTTAGTGATTGCAAGTAACTATAAAAAAGGGCATGTGTTGGTTTATTTTACCATGCTACTTTAATTATTATTCATGGAACCAAAATAAAGTAAATGTGAATTGGCCTTCATATGACCACGATGTAGTATCTTAGTTGTCTTTTATCTTGAGGATTTTAAGGTGGATTTATCTTCCCTTATCAAGTGGATTTTAATCAAGCTTTACCTTGCATTTAAATCCTACTTTAAACATGAAAGTAAAGATAAAAATCTCTCCATGAATGTGAATACAAAATGATGAATAGGCTCCTTAAAGGTAGCTTCTTATCATGAAGATAAAGATAGCCTTTGATGTGATTGATAAATTATTCCTCTTTGGTGAAATTAATTTTCACAAAGAGATAATAATTTATGGCCTTTAAATAAGGGCTTTAAAATGTCATTTAACTATCTCTCTTTTATGAAATAATTTTCATGAAGAAAAATAATTTAATGGTTTAAATTAACACCCTTTAATATAACATATAAGATTACCCCCCTTCAATGAAATCAGAATTTTCATGAAAACCCATATATATTAACATATCTATATATAAAATATATAGATATTGTAATATTTTGCTTCCCTTTTCTTTATTTAATGTGATCTAATTAACTTCACAAAAGGGAGCTTGAATTGATTACAAACACACAAGACAACACATTGAAGATTAACAAATTAAAATTATAACTCTAACTAACAACAAAACAACATAAAAGGAGATATTACCCAAAAACGAGAACTTGTACACACTCGATATCAAACCCAATACCAAGGGTAGTGACACATGGAGATTGACACTCAAGAACCACCCAAATTCCTCAAAACAACAAAATTTAAAGGTGGGTCCCAATTTTTGGGGTACATTGTGGAGCAACCACAACAAAAGGCGACTCTACTGGGAAATGCTCCTGGGCATTTCGATAAGAACCCAACCTGAAATGAAACCACACAATATTAGCTAGACATAATAATTTAGCAACATCCCGAGAAGATGAGGGTAAATAGCTTCAACATGGAAATAACTAATCCATCTGCCTTTGCTTAGTATGTGCAAAAGTGATTCATTCCTGTATTTTTGAAAATCCTCCATATTCCACCATCCCTTTCTGCATTAGGCTATGAAGTATCGCTCATAACAAAATGACTCTAGACAGAGCCCCACTGTCAGTCAGGTGTCTATAGCCCTGGTGGATTTTATCTAACTCACCCCTATGTTTGCTCAACGCTATGCAAAGCTTTTCCTTTTACCCGAGCTATATCTAGACAGATCCCTACTGCCATTCAGATGTCCATAGCCCTGGTAGAGTTTATCTAGATCTTGTGATTGATATGATCAAGTTTATCAATGCTCGTTCTCTTTTTTTTTTGCTCTCTTTTTTTTTCGCTTTTTTTTATTCTCTTTTTTTCTTTCTTTTTTTTTCTCTTTTTTTTTCTTTTTATATATATATATATATATATATATATTATTTTCAAAAGACAAACCTTGCAAAGCTTCAAGCATCACTGGGGTAAGGCAGCCTGCAAGTGAAGAATTTTAGATTTTTACCTAGAATTGCAGATCAAGATAACTTCATCCTTCCTAATTCTAGAAATACCATTTAACATGTGTGAGTTCCATGTGGAGCTTTGGATAATCTTTCATTGTTCCACTTTCCACCATTTTGGTCCCAAAATTTGAGCATGATCACCAAATAACTCATCCTCCTTTTCTTGGGTTCATTAGTTTTCAGGTCAGGTACTCCAACCTATTAAATAAAGGAGCTTCAAAAGCGAGTCAGATACCATAAGTTAGCGACCATGAAACATCACCTCAAAACAAGGGAACAAACCAAAATATAAAACTCATAACACAAACCAAAACTATATACAAATGTACAATATGGTACAAGATGGTGCAAAGCTTGAAATATCACTTCCCTGGATCCCAAACATGATTAGCGCACTTCAAAAGACATATAACATGATATGCAAGCCAAGTTTTGCAAAAATCCAGCGAAAACAAGATTAGGCCAAATAGTACAACAACCTTCAACTTGCCTCTCTCACCCCACCAATTTGATTTAGTTCCATTAATGATCACATGGGTGAGATTCAAATCATTGAATTTATTAGACAACAAATGATCTTTAATTTTATCTTGTCTATTCTTTAAAATGTCAATTTCACAACTCGATTCCTGATTTAGAATTAGGATTTCTTTTTCAAACATGAAATTTTGCAAACAAGAGCCTATTTCTAAAAATTTCGAAGTCAATTCATTATCAATGTTTTTGGGCCAATCAAAATTATGCAAACATTTGCAAGCATCTAGGATATCTACTAAATGAGAATCATTATGAGTTTGTATCCTAGATTCAATTATTAATTGTTGATGAAATTGATTTAGCAATTCAAGTGCATCAACTTCATTTTCATTCATCAAAGCAATCTTATTAGAGACGTGAGTAGAAATAAAATCAAGTTCTTCATTCACCTCCAATGGCATTTCATCATAAATAACATTTAAATCCAATGAGCGATTATAAAAATCTTCACCTTAAGCTTGTCTGTTTGGACATAAAAGGTTAGATTTTACCTTTTTCACATTTTCATTTACCAAAAATTGATGAGTCATTGTGATTTCTTTTACCTCATGGTCTTTATCTTCTTCATTGATTACTTGTTCATCAAACATACCAAAATTAGGCACCCAATTAAAAACACTTCCATCATTTTCAACCCTTAAATCTTATTGGTCAAGGTGTGTGTCAAGTAACCCATCTTGATGATCAATCCCTTGAGTTGCTTCAAATAGATCAATTTCTTTATCATTTGGTTCTAAATCCTTGTTAACCACCAATGATATCTCTTCATTTGAATCTTCAAAACAATCATGTGAATGTGTATCCAAATTTTTAGAATCCCAAAATGAAATAGAAGGTTTTACCTCTTCCCCATCCAAAATAGATGAGTCATAATAAACATTTACCATTTCTCCCATTTCTATTTCAACAAGATCTTCAATAAATTCATATTCACCATGGTCTAATTTGGGAACTTCCTCTATTTTTGCCAATGCAATATCTTCATGTGAAGTAGAAGTTTCAAAATCCTGCATATCAAGAGGAATAGAAGTTTCATCGATGGGGTTGTGAGAGAATAACACATCTTCATATCTTTCCCAACCATTGTAAAAATTATCATCCAAATTCGTGGGATGAAACTCTATGGTATCTGTGACATGATATTTTGATTCATCCATAAAATATTTTTCTTGTTTGTCCTTGGTAGTAGGATCATTATCATCTTCCAAAATTTGATGAGATTCCAAACCTTCTTCCAAAATATTCTCAAATTGTACAAGAGTTGTAATATCTTCCTGCAAGAAAGCGATTGTGTTATCCTACGTATCAATTGACACAAAGGTTTCATTAGAAGGTTTAGAGTGAGCACATTCATCCAATTTCTTCCAAGAATCATAATAATCATCTTCCAAAATCAAATTTTGATGCTCAACTATTTCTTCAACATCTTCCAATTTATCAACTTGTTTCTCATCAAATTCACCTTCACCTTCCTTAGATGGTTCTACAACTTCTAAGAGTGGGTTACTCTTTGTATTCAAGTTTGTAAGATCAATATCTATATTTGTAACACATGATTTGATTTCATCACAATTTGGAGGGTGTGGAATTTCTTGATCATTAGTTTCAAGCCTTTCATCCAAAGTGTCTTCCAAGAACCAGTGGTGAAATTCTATTATGTTTTCAAATTCATTTATTCGTTCTCTTTCAATTTCACTTTCAACCACTTCATTCATTACTATGGTAGGTTTCATCCTATCACCTATTTCCAAGCTAATTATTCTTCAGGACACCTCCATTATCTGAATACTTATGCATTTCTAGAAATGAATCCATCTCTAGTCCGTACTCATTAGTGGGTATTGGCTTGGCAACTTGCAACTCCCATTGGATTATATCTAAGGTGATTGTGATATTTGGACATTCAAATCCATCCCCTTGATCATTCACCTTAGGTATCATTGGAGTAGAGGGTGCTATATTAGATGGTTGGTGTAGGTTGGCATTACTAAATCCAAAAGAACAATATTTCATGGGAACATGTTGTGCCTCACACTTGCTACACTTATTGAGGAAAATCTTGATGACTCATCTTTTCCTAGAATCTATGAGGTTGCAATAATTGTAGAACAAGGGCAAGTGGAGGCGGGCCAAAATGTTGAGTGTTAATTTTATCCAATTGTGAAATTACACTCTCCCTTAGGGTTTGATTCCCAAAACCCTCTCTTGCAAAGAAGTTAAACAAACAACTTCATGAATATTGAAAGAGATAATGAAATGTTGAATTTATTATTTCAAAATTAAAATATTATGTATTATCTATAGGATTGGCCTTATCATTATTTTTTGGAATTTATTTTATTTTTAATAGGTTAAAAAATTGGGGGTACATCTATGAATCACTCTCCCCATGAATTGAACTTGGGTCTTCATTGTAAAGCCCAATGTCTTTTGCCATTTTGGTTCCTTATCAGGACTTATGTTGGAAATTATGGCTTGAAAAAAATAATAGAATTTTTAAAATAAATCCCAAAATCATGGCCAAGTTTGGAATTGTATTATTGCTTCTCTTACATAATGTCTACAAATATGGTTTTCATCATGGAAAGTCTCAAGTGCATAAAAGGAGATAATAATAATTTAATTATAAAATTTTTACATACATGGAAGAGTCACTATGACAATAGAAATAAGACAAAAGATATACTTTGATCTTAAGGTAAAATAAAATAAAATAAAAAATTGTTTTATCAAAATTAATTTTGATGGTGCTTTTAAAGGAAATTCGAGAAAAGCTGGCGAAGGTGGCGTGTTTAGAAACAATGAAAGCAAAATTCTTCTCCCTTGCTCATAATCATTTATACTTTAACTAACGACTATGCAAAGGCTAAGGCACTTCTTTTAGGAATTAAAATTGAAATAGAAAAAATATGGAAATAAATTTCAATTGAGAAGAATTCACAAACTATCTTTAATTCTATCAAAAAAAGTAAATGTAGGGATTGGATAAAAAATAATATTATTGTTGATATTCATCACCTATTGTTAGAGGCATTCTCTTGAAAAATATGAATATATTTATAAAGGAGGAAATTGGGAAAATTTAGCAAATAGTAATGTTGATTTTCATTTTTGGTGAAGTTGAAATTTTAGAAGGCAACTGACCAAGTGAAATTTTATCTCCTAATAAAAATGTTTTCAATTGTGAAAACATAAAAGGAAGTTGAAGAATGTAAAAAAAGAAATGAAAAATATTTATTATAAAAAACTTTATAGTAAATATGGTTTAATTGACTTATTAACAAATGTAATATTTTGGTGTTTTATAAAAGCAACATGTAACTTATTTATTAAAAAGAAGTTATTAATTTTTTCAAAATATGCGTACACAAAAATAATATAAAGATCAAAATAAAATAATATTAGTTTTTTTTTTTTTTAACATGGTGGAATCGGTAGCCGCTACGAATTCGGGAAGGCTGTCCAGCTTTTATGGCCGCTACGCTGTCATCCCCGCAAGCCGCCACATAGATCTTCGCATAGTCTGCCCCTATAACCGCCATGCCACAATCATTTTAAACCTTTTACGCCACTGAAAGCACCAATAAAGGGACAAGCGTTCAGTTCAGCGAGGCCCGAGATTTGAACCTTGGACCTTCGCCCCTCTTATGGGGTTTGGATGAACCAATTGGTCTACACCTCGGACCTATAATATTAGATTTGTTAAATATAATATATTTATATAATTTATTTTCTATAATTGTTAAAACAATACATATTTATAGTCTATTTTTGTTATTTATTTTTTAGCTCTTCACCCTTAAAACAAAATAGTGGTAGTGTTAAAGAAACTCGTTCCGTTTAAAGTTATTGTTGAGTGTTAATTTTACCCAATTGTGAAATTACACTCTCCCTTAGGGTTTGATTCTCAAAACCCTCTCTTGCAAAGAAGTTAAACAAACAACTTCACCAAGGTCTCCACTATACTAGCATTTGCATATGTGTATTAGTAATCTTAATAAAAATATCAATTCAATGCTAGGAACACCTTAGTGATTGCAAGTAACTATAAAAAAAGGGCATGTGTTGGTTTATTTTACCATGCTACTTTAATTATTATTCATAGAACCAAAATAAAGTAAATGTGAATTGGCCTTCATATGACCACGATGTAGTATCTTAGTTGTCTTTTATCTTGAGGATTTTAAGGTGGGTTTTATCTTCCCTTATTAAGTGGATTTTAATCAAACTTTACCTTGCATTTAAATCCTACTTTAAACATGAAAGTAAAGATAAAAATCTCTCCATGAATGTGAATCCAAAATGATGAATAGGCTCCTTAAATGTAGCTTCTTATCATGAAGATAAAGATAGCCTTTGATGTGATTAATAAATTATCCCTCTTTGGTGAAATTAATTTTCACAAAGAGATAATAATTTATGGCCTTAAAATAAGGGCTTTAAAATGTCATTTAATTATCCCTCTTTTATGAAATAATTTTCATGAAGAAAAATAATTTAATGTTTTAAAATAACACCCTTTTAATATAACATATAAAATTACCCCCTTCAATGAAATCAGAATTTTCATGAACACCCATATATATATATATATATATATATATATATATATATATATATATATATATATATATATATATATATATATATATATATATATTGTAATATTTTGCTTCCCTTTTATTTATTTAATGTGATCTGATTAACTTCACAAAAGGGAGCTTGAATTGATTACAAGCACACAAGACAACACATTGAAAATTAACAAATTAAAATTATAATTCTAACTAACAACAAAACAACATAAAAGGAGATACTACCCAAAAATGAGAACCTGGACACACTCGAGATCAAACCCAATACCAAGGGTAGTGACACATGGAGATTGACACTCAAGAACCACCCAAATTCTTCAAAACAACAAAATTTAAAGTGGGTCCCCAATTTTGGGGTACGTTGTGGAGCAGCCACAACAATTACATCATACTTTTGTATAGACATGTAAACTAAAATTTTAGTGTTAGTTATTAGTGAATTGTGGAATAATAATAGCCAAGAGAGAGTGCAAGCCAAGATTCAGTTATGGCAAAAGAGTGATGGGTTCATCTAGAGTGCATAAATACTTCAAACCCTTACCACAAATGTGTGGAATAATGTTTTCAAAAAAATATTGAAGCAAAGAAATGTTAGGAAAAATAAGAGACAAGGGCTATTATGAGCCAAGAGGAAGTGCAAACTAGGTACAAGTGTGAGGCAAGAGAGTGTGCAAGTTGGGAATAAGTGCAAGTCGAGAGGGAGTGTGAGCCAAGAGGGAGTGTAATCCAATAGTGAGTCCCATTAGCTATTATAGAAGGAAAGTCATATTTGAAATCCCTAATGGGAAGTCGGGATGCCCTAGTTGGAAGTATAGAGGCCCAAGTTGCAGATAAGAAAAAGAGAAACTACGAGGTAATTTCGATCAAGGTAGCAAAATGTTACATTAGAAGTAAGTTACAAGGATGAGATGATTGAGCATGATATAAAGGTTCTTAAAAGCATAGGATTAGTATGTAAGTTCCATAGATCATAGCTAGGTTTTTTGGAGATTCAAAATTGGATCAAGTGGAAGTGGAGATTAAATTCAAATTACTCTATGCTTTTCTTCCTAAAGGCTTTTTCCTTCTCATATTTTTCAATTCAAAAATTAGAGATAAAATAAGGGTTGGTGGCCCATGGTTTAGCAGAAGAGATATGCTTTATTTGAGACCATGTAATGAATATTTTTGTGTTGAGACAAAAACTATTATCAAGCTTCCATATGGGTTAGGCTATTTAGACTTCCATATCAACTTATAAGTAAGGATGTTTTGAAGAATATTTAAAATGCCTTAGGGAATTCATAAAGGAAGGAATATTTACTGAGGAATGAAAGCATGCTATATATACTCGAATATGTGTTGCTATGGATAATTTAAAATCTTTGCCACAATCCTTTAAGATTAAATATGAATCAAGATAATGATATCAACAAGTAGATTATAAAAATATTTTATTTTGTTTCCACAATTATTATGATATTGGACACATGGCAAGAGTTTGCAAAGTGAAAACTATGAAAAAAGAGAAAAATTCTACCAGTGAGATAAACTTCAAGACAAAGCAAGGAAATATTACAGTAATAGAAGCTACATCAGATCAAGGATATTCCATTTCGAAAGAAGAGGTAAAGAAATCCTATCTACAATATGATTTGGCAAGTTTAGAAGGAATTATAGATGCAAAAGAAGATGTGGAGAGAAATCCTAAAATAAATATGACATAAGAGGTCAAGTTTCTTCCAAGTAAATCATCTTAATTTTTCTCAAGTGGTATAAAATCCTCTCCAAGTAATAAAAGTGAATTGAGTGAACATGTTATCCCTTGCACTTTAAGGTTTTAAGAGCGGCATAATAAAGAAATAAGGATGGAGGAAACCCATAACAATTTAGGTTTTTTAGGGCAGAATAAGAAGTTAATTGCTACAGAAGAGCATCCTTCCACTTTAGGGTTTCTAGGGCAACATAAAGAAGATTGTGCTTTTGAGGTTTTTTTTTGCACTTCAAATCCTTCAAAACAAGGTAAAACTAAAGATGATAAGTCTTACTATGAGCAATGTGATAAGATTGAAGAGATTGATGAAGATGAAAATATTGTTGAGAATGAAAAAAAGAGGAAGACCCAAGAAACAAAAACAAAGAGAAAAAGAAACCCAAAGAGATTTATATTGGAAAACAAAAGAAAATATCACAAGCTCTAACAAGAAGTGGGCTAAACTCACAAATAAAAATAAAAAATAACAATGAAAATAATATTTTGGAATATTAGAGGAATTAATTAGAATCCTAAAAAATATTAAGAAATTGTGAGGTTGTTATAGACAAGATATTTATAGATATAGAAGCTAGGAACCAAATATTTTAGTCACTCGTGGTGTTGAATTTCATCTTGAAAAAATTAAAATTTTGGAAGGTGTCTCATATAAAAAAAAGTTGATTATGGAATCTTGGCAGTTTGAGGAAGATGGAGAATATATTTGATAGAAAAGAAAATGAAGAATATCTTTGATATAAAGTCAAAGTTAGGTAAGGTTTAATTAACTTGTTAGAAATGTAATGAGCACATTGTAATGTTTTGTTTTTGTAATGGAAGTGGCCCCCAATAGAAGCCACACATAACTTATTTAAAATAAAATAAAAAAGGAATAATAAAAAAATATTTGTAATTGACTCAAAAGGGATAGGTGAATTGGTAACAATGGAGTGTTTGTCGATGAGCTACCCTAGTTTTATTCTATATACATTCATCACTTGAATTTGTCTTTACCCAAAAAATTTAATGTATCAAAACCTCAAGCTCAAAACCTCGTAACACAAGTTTAAAGTTTTGTTTGATGAAAATATGAGAAAAATAGGTTGGAGCTCTAGAAAATAAAACTAGGGCATCAGTTAGGTAGATAAAGTGCTTTATGGATTATACAAAATTGAAGACAATATTGTTGCACCATGAGGGCCCAATGGGGACACCTCTACATTATATTTTAGATAGATAGAGTTCTTTTGCAAAATTTTTGAAGGAAAAATCTCCAACAGAGACGGAAGAAGCACAAAAATTGTACTAAAAATGTTCTTTATGACTGCTAGAAAAAGATCAACATCTCAAAGAGTCAATGGATGCTTGCCACAATCAAAATCAAGGCCAAAGATTGTCATTGAGTAGAGGATGGTAGAAGAAATAGTCTTATATAGATCCAATCATGATCTTATATAAATTCATGGGCATTCGACCTACCTTAAATTTTTTGCATTCTTGTGTTCGACAAAATTGAGAGCCTCTTAGTGAGTACTCTTTGTGGTTTATTAGTAATGAATATTTTATTGTTATATTTTCCTCACTTGTCGAGAAAAATGGGGCTTTCGAATAAAAAAAGAGGAATCATGGTCCAACAAGATTATTTGTTCAACCGTGGAGAGTGGGATTTTATCCCTGAATTAAACTCATTATTGTCCTAGTTTGGATTTATTTGTATGCATTTCCAATGGATTTTTGGAGTGAGCAGGTATTAGAAATCATCGATATTTCTGTTGGAAGATATATAGGTATTTCTAGAGACACAATGGAAGGAAACATAGTCGTTTATGCTATATTATGTGTGGAAATGGATCTTAGCCAACCTTTACTGGTAGAGGTTGAACTTAAACTTGGAGGACTATCATGGATTCAACAAATGGATTATGAGGTGTTGCTCTTTAGGTGTAAATTTTACCATAAATATGAGCATTTGGATTGGTCCTACCCAAACAATATGAACACAAAATAGAGGCTCCTTTAGGAATGTTGAATCTTCGTAAGGAGGGTAAGTCAACAATCAAAAAAGAAACATCCAACATTTCTCAAGGCAGAGAAGCACATGGAGATAGTTTTGAACAACACGAAAGAAGAAGGTAAAGAAAAAATATGGCAAAGATCAAACCCAACTCATGCCCTCAAATAGGTATGAGATCTTCAAGACACTAGTGGACCAGGAAGAATAATAATTCATGGAAGGCGTGGATGGGAATAATGAAAAAATAAAATCCATGTTCAAGCCCCTATTTCACCTCCTCCTATCCTAGACTAGGTAATAGAGTGCAGTGAGTTACCACAATTATTGATTGTAGGGGCATTGATAGTGCATAACCAAGAGCAACCGATAATAAAGGATGCTATCATGGGTATGGTAGAAAATAATAGAGAGATAACTCAGGTGGAAAAGATATCAAAGAATATTAGCTCTCAATGAGTGGGTAATCAAATAATAAATTGATAGTAGTTTAAGGAGACAAACTGATCACTAGGGGATTGGTGAGGCCAATAGACTCTTATTGATCTCAAGATAACCAATTATTATACAATCATGGAATATTAGGGGTTTAAACAATAGAACCCATCAATCTACTATTCGAAGACTCTTAGAAAAAGTAAAACATATTTTTTGTTTATTCAAGAGACAAAAATGTCATTGGATCTTATGTGTAAAATAATAAATAGACTTTGGAGGAGTGTTGGTCATATGGAAGTGGTTGCACATGGAGCCTCGTGGAGGTAGTTACCTTTTTTAACTCTTTTGAATGGATGACAATAGAACATATAGCTTGGAGGGGTGTCCTCACATCACATTTTAGGAATAATGTGATAACTAAGCATGTTTTAATCACAAATTTTTATGGGGCTCAAAACCTAGATGGTTAGATTCATCAATGGAAAGCGGTGCATAATATGAGAGTATCAAGGGAGGAGTTAGATTGGATTGTTCATGGGAATTTTAATGCTAAATTATCTCTAGAGATCAGAAAGAAGGAACCCCAATTTTGGATCTAGGGGATCGGCTTATAATTGCCCAGGTCCATGCATTACACTTGGTGGATATTAAATGTCTTGGAACCAACTATACTTGGACTAATAAGAGGAGGGAGCCACATAGCAAGAAGGTGAAGTTAGACCAATTTTTTATTTCAAAGGAAACGTTTGTGAAATAGAATCTAAATTTTTTTATTTTGGAGGATCTAATTTCATATCACTTCCTCATTTTGTTGGAAAGGAGGATCAAGACAGGGTAGCATCACAAATAATTTAGATTTAAATACTTTTGATTAAAAAAAGAGGAACTTCAAAATAAAATTCTACGATGGTAGGAAGATAGATGCCTTACATATAGGACACCAATGTTTAGATTTCATAAGCAAATTCATTATGTTAAGGATCAAGTGAAACAATGGAGGTGAGCTAACAAGATGGACTTCCAGGTCCAAAGATCTCCATTGATGGCCAGATGGGATGAGGTTCAAAAACACTTAAGGCAAGAAACAATTATAGAGCAACTCAAAGAAGAGCATGATGCATTGCATAAAGTGGTTGAGGACATTGACAACCAAGAGGAGATATACTAGAAATGGAGAACAAGAACCACTTGGTTATTAGAAGGTGACAAAAACACCAAAAGTTTCCATCGGGTTGCTTGTCCTAGGAGACAAACGAACAAGATAGAAGCGCTTCATGACGAGAACAAGCACTCCTTTGATGCAATCCTAGGTATGCATTTCCATTCAATGGATTATTTGGCTAAATTGTTTAAGAAAAGTATGGTACAAGAGGAAGAGGCTCAAAAAAAAATTCTTGTTGTCATACCCTCTGTTATATATGAAGAAGAAAATTAGGCACTATTTAAACCCATTGATAGAGAGGAACTAAAAAAAGTAGTCTTTGGAATGAGTATAGGAAAAACACCAGGTCCATATGGTTTTCCAATTGAGTTTTTCTAGACCATCTGGGACAACTTAGAGGAGGATGTAATGGTTGTTATAGAGGAGTCCAGAGGTAGTAAAATAATACCTATAGCATTAAATCATACATTCATGGCCTTAATTTCCAAAAGGGGAGGTGTGCATATTTCAGATTATAGACCTATTTCCTTATGCAATGTCATATATAAAATAATCACAAAGGTAATGGTTGAGCATCTAAAACCTCTCCTACATAGCATTATCTCCTCATAGCAAGGGGATTTTGTAGAGGGTAGGTAGATCTTGGATGGTGTGGTTCTAGCTCAAGGGGCAATCCACTCAATGCAAAAATTTGACAATAGGGGAATGTTCATAAAATTGGATATGTCAAAGGCTTATAATAGGGTGGAGTGGAGCTTCTTGTAAAGGATGATGGTAACCTTTAATTTTTATTAGGATTATATAGAATGGGTCATGAGTTGTGTTTCTAATTTGACATACTCAGTGTTAATAAAAGGCCTTCCCTCACAACCATTTGGAGCCACTCGAGGTCTTCATTAGGGAGATCCTTATTCCCCTTATCTTTTTCTCATAATGGTTGAATGCTTGGGTAGACTCATCTTGATAAGAAGACAACAAGGTTTGCTAACATGTATCAAGGTGGGTGAGGAGGTTTTGAATCATCTACAGTTTGTGAATAACACAAGATTGGTGGGAGTGGCCAGCTTCAGGTAAGAAAAAATGATTAGAAATACTCTTAATGTTTACCTTAGGGTTACAAACCAAGTCATCAATGATAGAAAAATACAAAGTTGTCTTTTCCAATATTGATCAAAGGCTTCAAGACAAAATTTTGAAGATCTTGAAATTCACGAGGACTTCTCTCCCAATGGTATATTTGGGGGTCCCTTTGCATTTAAAAAAACTGAAGATAGATATCTGAAGGAATCTTTTGGATTCTATCAAAGAAATAATTAATAATTGGTCTCATAAATGGTTAAGCTTTGGGGGTAGATTAATATTTTTATAGTCAGTCATTCAGGCCATGCTAATTTATAAATTTTCTATCCTTGTTAACCCACATACCATATAGAAAGATCTAGACAAGATGGCTAGAAAATATTTATGGGGAGGAATTAAAGGAGAGAGGAAATGAGCCTTAGTAGGTTGGGAGAAAGTAAACCAGCCCAAAAGGGAGGTTTGGGACTAAGGATATCAGAGTGAAATAATAAAGCTTTGGCTGGAAAGCTTTACTAGAGGTGGATCTCCCAACCAACTTCTTTATTCAGTAGAGTTTTAACTAGTAAACATTTGAGACAGATGAACCCGAATGAGGTGAGTCATTTCCCTTTGGATGGTAATGGGTCCTTAGTGTGGGAGGCTCTAAAGTTAGGATCTCATGTAGTGAAAGATGGATTATTTTGGAAAGTGGGGAGAGGGAAGAAGGCATGATTATGGACAAATTCATGATATCAATACCCATCTATCATTGTTGAATTCCTAGAACTACAACCAGTAAAAACAACTATGGAAAGTAGGGGTTGGATCCATATTGAAAGTTATTTTAACACTAGTCAGTTGGGGGATTATAATTTTAAGCAATTCAAAAATTTGGATGAATGGCCAATTCCAATCCCTATGAAATTGACACCTATCATGACTAAAATCTTAGCAGAAATATTTCTCATAGGTAGAGATGAAGAGGATGAATCAGCTTGGGACTATGGGAGCCTTGGAGTCTATGCAATGAAGGATGGATATGATAAGATCCTTCGAGAACCTCCTCCTCATGCATATTAGGTTGAGGATTGGAGAAAGATTTGGCAGTCCAAGGGTTGGTCGAAAGTAAACTTCTCTGCCTAAGAGTTCACACATAATGGAATTCTTACTTTTGGTAATTTGAGACGTAGGAAAATCGTTGGTCCATATCAATGTGTTTTATGATACAAGAGCAAGGAAACATATGAACACTTGATGTTTGAGTGCCTGTTCACACACCAGATCTAAGAGAGATGGTTTTTATCTTATAAAATTCAAGCCAATGGTAATTTGAATCGGATTAATATTTGGGAAAGAAGGAAGAGGGGCATATTTAATTCTAAAGCTCTTTGTATCGGTTGGAATCTTAGATTAAACTTCTTTTGGTGGCAAGTGTGGTTGGAGAGAAATGACAATTTTTTTAGAGAAATCTTTTCATTCTTAGATAGTGTTTGGTAGGTCATTTGGAGAAAAATCACATAAATTGTGGCAATGTATGCTAAAGAGGAAACTTAGGCTGATATAGGGACAATGGAGAAGGAAGCCAAAGTGCAAGACAAAGCTAGTTGGAAACCACCCCTAGAATATTGGATTAAAATTAATACTGATAGAGCTGCAAAAGCCAATCCAGGTAGAGTTGGAATTGAAGTGGTCTCCAGGAATCATGTTGGGATAGTGCTCTATTGGGAATTGCAAGTCCTAGGTAAGACCACAAAAAATGAAGTAGAAGCCTTAGCTATCAAATCTGATTGTATTTGGGTAGTAAGACAAGGTTATAGGAGGATAATCTTAGAATCAGATTCTAAAATATTAGTAGGAGCTCTGGATTGCATGAGGAACTTTGTTTTGAAGACATTGAGGATTCTTTTCACCCAAATTAAAGAATTGTGAAGGGAATTAGATGAAGTGATTCCAGTTTATGTGGGTAAAGATCTAAATAAAATGATAGACTTCCTCGTTAAGATGAGTACCGAGAAGGAGGTAAGAGTTTAATGGCACAATGGCATGGCTATTGAGGATGAAAGAATTAGGCATGTTGGTGAGCAAATCCAATGTTTGGCTAATTTGGACAACCAGTATAAAAATATCGTTTAGGAGATTTGGCTCCAATGCAAATCTTGTTTTGTTGTTGTAAACAAGTGTTCTAATCAACTAAAGTTGGGAGGAGTTTCATCCCAAATTATAAATAATATATGGTGTAGATAAGTCACACAACACATGGGTAGGTTTAGGGATTTCCTTGTGCAACACGAAAACTAGAAACTAGGATCGAAATTCTTTGGAAAACATTTAGACACTCTTTCCTTGCAAGTGGAAAAATGTATCTACTGCCATCCTAGGAATTTCTTATAGCATGTCTGAAAGTCCAACTGTGTCGCCTTAAGTTTCGGTCGATCCGCCAATGTTGGAGGTTGCTTCTATATGTTTGCTAGAATGTACGATGCGATTTATCGTCAAAAGCTTCACCAAGTTTAAAGACGTTTACGCTTCAATTTTATTTGGGTTAGGTTTTTATGTAAATTATTTTAATTTAAAATAAAAATATATATATATTTTTTGGTAATATTAAGAGATGGGGGTTTTGACCAAGAATCCTCCAACTTGTTACAACAACTCCACCAGGGAGACACACACCCACCCCCTCACACACTCACCCACGCCAAACCCACGGTTTGAACCCTGGACCTCTCGAAGAAGAGTCAAAGCCCAAATTGTTGTGCTGCACCCAGGTACAAAATATATCTTTACTTTTTCATAAACTTTATGTATTTAATTTTATATTTATTTAAAACCTAACTTTGTTCAAATATTTTTTAAATTAAATTTTTTATTCTTTATAGAAAAAATAAAGTTAAGTTACTGTCAAAATTCATAATCTTAAAATAAGTTAACAAAATTAATAACATTTTTTAAAATTTATTAATTAAAAGATTAATGATATATATTTTATTTTTTAATATTTTAATATTAAATCTCTTTTATGAAATATTAAATTTTTTATAAATAATTATCATTTAAAAACTAAAAAAACATAAAAATAAAATGTTAATATTTTTATAAGTGATTTTTTATATAAAAAGTAAAAGCAATATATTTACATGGAATTCATCCAAAGGCAATTTTAATATAATAATATTTTTTTATATTTATTATGCAATTTTTTTTTTATATAGAAGAATTGATAACTATTTTTTTATAACCAACTCGTCAAAAGGTTAAGTCGTATTGCCTTCAATCGTAGCCCCAAATCATGGTGTTACCATTATAACCTCTATCTCACCTCGGTAAACATGATTCGGAGTGAGCGAGACCCACGATGGCTCGAGGTTGGAGTGAGCGAGACCCACAGTGGCTCGATGTTGGTATTGAAGTCGTCAAGTTGCATACAGTCAGCAGACTCGGATTAGACTACGACCTTTGCCCAAATTAAACATGGCCTCGAGGTTTGAACCTAAGTCTCCTTTTGGTAAGTGTCCAATGTCTTACCAATCCACATAGCCTTGGAGGACTAAAAATTTTAGGTTAAAAACAAACTTATTAAAAAGAAACCTCGAAAGTCACTCTTAGGTGGTCGACAATAAAATCTCATCCGAGTATTATCACTATCTAAAAGGAAGTCACAAAATATTTTTTATCTACATCTTAGAAGTTCAAATATTTATTATGTAAATTTAATTATAGATGTTATGACAATGAAGGCATGTTATCTACAATTTCATATTTTGTTTTTTTAATAAAAATATCTAATTACCACTTTATTTTTTAAAATAAATATTATAATAATAAAACATACACGTTTTCATTTCGTTCATTTTTAGTATAAATTTATTATACTTAATATTTTTAAATATTAATTTATTTTATGTTAGTTTCAAATATATTATATATAATTATTTTTTTAAAACTTTATAATATATTTAAATAAGATTCAAATTTTAGATATTTATTTTTATAGTAGGTAAGAGATGAATATAGTTATACATTTAAAAAAAATAAAAAAATCAATAAAAATTTAAAATAATTTTTAAAAATATTAATAATATAAGTTTACACCTTAAAAATTAATTAAAAACTCTTAAACATAATAAATATTCATGTTTAACATTAATATTTTTTTATTGAGTAATACTGAACCCGATTTAACATTAATATTAAATTATGACTTCACAAATATTACTCTCCACTTGCTTGTTGCCCATTTTATGGGTTTGTTGGGACTATTTTTCAAGCTATCGTTTTTTTTTTCTATGCTTCCCATTAAATGGAGGAGTTGGTGAGATACTTTCAATTCGATTTTAGAATATTCTAATATTCTCTACGTTTTTTCAAGGAAATTTAAAAGTAGATATGCCACGCTTTCAACAACGTAAAAACATGTGTAGTTGATGTATGAGAGGTATCACAGTTTTAGTATAATAATAAAATATTTTTGTAATGATAACATTTACTTTAATTTAAATAAAATATTTATTAAAATTGAAATTAAATTAAACCAATAAGGATGTAATTGAGGTTCCCATTTTTGGTATAATAATAAAATATTATTTTTATAATAAAATTTAAGTTAATTTAAATAATATATTTCTTAAAATTGAAATTAAATTAAAGGAAAAAACATCAACAATATACTTGCGTAGTTGTCACTTTTAGCCTTGAAGGTGACGTATAAGATATTCAAACGAACTCTCCTCTCCTTTCTCGGAATCATCGAGCCCTCCTTTTTCAACGTATTTTAGAAGGGTCTCTCCCAACAAATGCAGGGAAATATTTCTGTTGTTAAAAATTCAAACGTTAAAATAATGGTGGACGACTAAATAAACAAGTATATGATTATTTAGCCGTCAGACTTGACCGGGGTCTTCGGCTCCTTTGCTTGCGCGGCACGTGTAAAGCGGATGGCGGTAGATCATATATGGCTTTTCACATTAAGCATGTAAAATATTGAAGAGAAACTTGTAGTAAATTGGAGAAGTGTTTGGTCAAAGAAAGCGATGTGGTCTCTTAAGATTTGACCAACAAGCGGAAGGGAAAGGGCGAGCGAAAGGTTCGCATGGTGATGCCAACTAATTAGGAATATTACCGTGCATTTTAACACTAAAATGTCTAGCCTTAAATATTTATAATTAATATTTTTTAAATAGGTTATATATTGTTGAAAATAATTTTATTTATATTAAATTATGTTGATAATATAGGGATGGTTTTTAATTATTGCTTCTTCTTTTTTTATGTGGATTTTTGGGCTAATTCTCCTTTTCTTTGGATTTTTAGGTAGATCTTTTTTTCTAGTGGATCTATAGCGTGTTAAGGACGTGCCCCGGTGGGTGCAAGAGCAAGAGACCTTCTGCTCTAGGCGGGAGGTCACCTTTTCAAATTCTTGCCCCTCTTTGGTTTTTCTTGTAGATTTTTAGGTCAATCTGCTTTCTTGTGGGTTTTCATGCAAATCTCCTATTTTTTTGAAGAATCTATAGCGAGTTAAGGATGTGCGGGAGCAAGAGACCTTCCGCTTTTGGTAGGAGGTCACCTTCTCAAATTATTGCTCCCTCCTAGGCTCTTCCTGTGGATTTTTAGGCAAATATTTTCCTTTCCTGTGGATTTTTAGGCAAATCTCTTCCTTTCCTGTGGATTTTCAGGCAGATCTCCTATTTTTTGGTGGATTTCCTATTTTTTGGTGGATCTCCTGCTTTCATGTGGATTTCCAAGAAGATCTTGAGGTACTACATCTCTCTGGTCTTGATGGGGACCATGCATTGATTTTTTGCTGCAACGGAGGGCCTCATGACATTGTGCTTTGCCTGATCTTCTTCTTGCTTCGGAGGCTTCTTCTTTACCAGGCCTGCAGATGACCTTGTGTGAACTACCTTTGCGGATCTACTTGATGCTGGTGTTTCTGGCATTAAGCCCTATGGAGTATTTTGTGTTTCGTGCCTTCTGAAACAGTGTGTTTTTTCCTAGGTGGGAAATTTTTTTAAAATATATAATTTTTATTTTGTCGAGGATGCTTTTACGAATGGTCCAGTGTTGTTTTGTGGATGGCCCTGAGTTGTTTCTCAGATGGTCCTGTGCTGGTTTGCTGGTGGTCTCGTTTCCTTTGCGAATGATCCTGATTCGTTTGCAGATGGTTCTGTTTCATTTATGGATGGTCTTGTCCCATATTACTTCATTTTTTTTTGCCTTCTAAAAATGTGAGGTTTTATCCTATGTAAGAAAACCTTTTTCAATTTTGTGGGTAACTTCTAAAAATGTGAGGTTTTATCCTATGTAAGAAAACCCTTTTCAATTTCGTGGGTAACTGTGAGGTTTTTTTCCTGTGCAGGAAAACCTTTTTTTCATTTTGTGTGTAACTGTGAGGTTTTCTTTACTGCCCTTGTGAGAAGATCGTGTGGCTTCCTCTCTTGCTCCTGCGTGGGCTTATCTTTTTTAGTTTAAGTTGTTTACCGCCAACAGTCCATAGAGGACTTGTTCCTTCGGCTATTCTTCCTCTCAACCTTCATCTCTATGTAAAAGGTTATAGGTTCTTTTCAAAACCCCTATTTACCAATCAAATATAATACAGGGATGGTTATCCTTTTCAAAAGTTAAAAATTAAGCGAGTTAAATTAAAATCATTTTATGTAATTTTAAATATTTAAACTTAGTTTGAATTTTACTTTTAATTTTTAATTTTTTAAATTTTGTAATAAAATAATGGTATTATCTTGATTAATTGTATTTTTTAATTTTCAATTTTTACAATAAAGGTTTAAATCTTATCAAATAATATATACATAATTGTCAAGTTTTTATAATACAATTATGTGGTTGTGATATATAAGATCTAGTAGTTTCAATTCTATATAACCCATTACCCATTAAAAATATAAAAATGTACTATAATAGTTTTTTTTTTTAACAATAAAAAAATTGGAAAAAATATTTATTCTTTTTTTATTAAAAAATTAAATAATATTTATCATATAAAAAGCCTATCCAAAATTCTAATTAATAAAATGTTTACATAATAATTAATTAATATTTATTATATAGAAAATAAAATTATTTATGATGACATAGAAGAATTTTAAAGAACTAGAAGAAATCATTCATTGTACAAGAAAGATTTGTTTTTATTTTTATTTTTATTTTTAATTTACATGGTGGAATCGGTAGCTGCCACGAATCCGGACAGATTGTTCAGTTTTTATGGTCGTCACAGTATTCTGCATTGTCCATCCCGAAAGCCGTCATACAGATCTTCGCGCAGTACGCCCTTATAACCACCATGCCACAATCATTTTATACCTTTTACGTTGCTAAAAGCACCAAGAAGGGGACAAACATTCAATCAAACAAAACCCGATATTTGAAAATTAAACCAAGAAAGATTTATTTAAAATAAAAAAATAAAAGAATTTTAAAATATAATAAAATATTAATAAATAAAATGTTAGTATAAGTGCATGTTCTTTTTTATATCTATGAATAATTAAAGTCATGTCTTAAATTAAATATAATTGATAGTTATAAGATTGAAGCACCAAAAAAACACTTATAAGATGATTGTAATTTATTAATACTTATATAAGAATATAAAATATTTATTTCATTATAAGTTTTTTTAACTCAAATTAATCTCTCGAGATCGAAAAATGAGGTATATTGAGGAGGGACGTTTTTCACAGGATTACCCAAACTATCGAACTTGTTTTGGCCATATTTCACTCATCCGGACTTGGATTGAGCTGAAATTTTGATGGTAGATGCCTGAAAACCCCTAGAACGTCTCAACCAATTTTCATATTATTTGGAGCAACACATATCCTAGTGCATCCCTATGTGTGAACGAGATTTTTAGCAAGCGGTTGTGCGAGGGTTTTATCTGGGTTGAGTGCAAGCAACTCTAGAGGTTTATTTTCGAGGCCTTTAGGCCCTAGCGACCAATATTTTTGTGGTTTATACTCAAGATTTTAGTAGGATATGTTGTAGGGGATCCAATATGGGTTAGAAATCTATCTTTCAACAGATCATGTTGTGAACTTGAGTGACAACGGCTTGCAATTTGCTACACAAAATTAAAAGTGAAAACCATACCTTTCCACGACGTCTAGGGCAAGGATTAAAGAGATCACAAAATTAGTTTCAAGCAGCTGATCAAAAAATGGTTGATATCTCAAGTGATTCTGGTGCTAAGGTGCACCCACAAAATAAATCTACTGTGGAAACCCTTGTCAAAGGTAAGAATTTCGAATACTTAGCCCCAAAAATGAATTTTAGGGATGCCCTCCATGGTGGACAGCCTTAGCCCAATGCTAATATCAATCTTAGGGCTTCCCATAAACCTCTAAGAATTCCTAAGATTGATCCCATGAAAATGGAGTCAGGATGTCTTAAAGCAGCTGATGAAACTCCTATTGTTAAGCTTGATATGGGTAACATTCAAACTGGCATTGAAGATTTGGAAAAAAGAGGATTAATTTGTCGGTTCATGGGTTTTCGTCCGAGCCTATCTGCTTTCAAAGTCTGGGCTACAAAAAGTTGGAAAACTAAAGGTGAGTTACAAATCTCTATTTATCCAAATGGTTATTTTCTTGTTTTATTTTCTAATAATGAAGATAGAGAGAAAACTTTTCAAGGGGGTTCTTGGTTTTTTGAAAGGGCAGGGCTTTTCATGAAGCCCTAGTAGACTAAATTTAAAGTCGAAGAAGAGATGCCTTTTATAGACTCTTTGGCCTCCCTATTGAATTTTGAAATCCTACTATTTTTTCTTTAATTGGAAATTCTTTAGAAACTTTTATGATGATTCATGATTGTACTCAAAATTTTGAACATATTATTTATGCTCGAATTTGTTTTTTAATGGATTTTGACAAACCCTTACCTAAAAATATCACATTACAATTTAGGGAAGACACTTGAGAGCAAGTAGTGAACTATGAGAACATTCATTTTCTTTGTAAAATTTACCATGAATATAAACTCAGTGGGTTTCCAAATGCCTAAGAAAAAGAACACTAAGAAAAATCCAGTTATGAAGGATCAATCAAAGTCATCTGCTAATATGTTTGAAATCCTCTCCATTAATGATATCCCAAGTGAGGAAGATGAAATAATGGAAACAAAAATCTTAGAAACACAATTGAAAGATGAAGGGAAAAACTAAGAGACAAACCAACAAATCAAAGGTTTTCAACAGAAAAAAAAGGGAGAAAATTTACACAAGAAAAACAATCTTTTAAATGTCAAAACTTCAAATAATACATGTCCCAATATAGACTATGTTGAACCCTCTAGTAACACTTTGGTTGTGTACAAGCATTCTTCAAGGTTAGAAGCCATATCAGATTTAATTGGAGTAAGTCAAGAAACAGGGAAAAAAAATTGGAGATGGATTCTAATCAAAAGGCAGGTCGCAAGACCAATCAATATCATAAGGTAAAAGAAGGTGAAAAGCTTGTAGAGGAAGGTAAGATTAATGTCCTTTCCAACTTTTTTAGCCCTAGTATTAATGAAGATCATCACTTGGAATATTATAGGACTCAAAGGGAGTCTTTCAAAACAAAATAAAATTAGAAGAATGATTTAGATAAATCATCCACATCTTGTTTTTCTTCAAGAAACGAAGATGTAAATAAAGGATATGGACTCTATTACTAGTAAAATTTGGCCAACTGGAAAAGTGGTTTCCCTCAATTCCCAGGGGACTTTTGGTGGCATTGCTTGTCTTTGGGACCCAAAAGAGGTAGTTATTCACCATATGGTTGGCAGTTGGGGTCTTTTGGTTATAGCTATTCAAAGTAGACATTCCAACCAAATTATGCTCTACAACATTACTGTTTATGCTCCGACTGCTTTGGAGGAAAAAAGAAGACAATAGAAGGATATAACTTATATTATCTCTCATTTTCCTTAAGCTTGGATCTTGATCGGAGGATATTTCAATATCATCCTCTCTTTGGATGAGAAAATAGGGGGAAATAGAAATTTGGATAGAATCACTGACCTCATGAGTAAATATATTGCAAAAACCCATCTTGTGGACATCCAACCAGATAATGGCCTTATGACTTGGTCTAACAGAAGGCAAGGCTTAGCTTGTATAATGGAGAGACTGGACAGGATTTTGCTCTCTGAAAATTTCTTAATCCATGGTCACATTCTTAAAGTGAATACGCTTAACAATGTTGGTTCGGATCACTGTCTAGTCATGGTGGAAATGTGGAAAACTAATGTGAGTTTCTCTCCTTTTCATTTTCAATTAATGTGGCTCAGATACAGTTCCTTTAGACCTCGTGTGCAACAATGGTGGAAGGAATGTTAGCCTAAGTATGGGACTAAGATGTTCTGCTTTGCCAAAATATTACAATACATTAAATCCAAAATCAAGACTTGGAACTGGAAGGAGTTTGGGGATGTTCATAAAAAAAATATGAAGTTATTGCTCAACTTGAATATTTGAATAAGAAAATCCGTTTAGATGGCCTCACTGAGAGTAGAAGTGCAAATGAAATTAACTCACAACTCAGTTAGAAGAATGGGAAAAAAGAGAAGAACTCTTTTGGAAGCAAAAATTTAGAATTCCATGGCTCAAAGGAGGAGATAAAACACAAATTTCTTCCACAAATCTCTTCTAGCTCGAAGATCTCACAACTTTTTTTCTTTCCTAAAATCATATTCTAGAGATGTTGTCTACACTTGGGATGGCGTGAACTCTATTGTTGTCGATTACTTTTCCAATATTTTTATTGCTACTCCTATTGACCCAACTTCTCAACAAAATGTTTTTCAAGCAATCCCTTCTCTTATCACTTCTGAGGAGAACTCTATTTTGACTACTCCTATTACTATCAATGAGCTTCAACAAGTAGTTTTTAAAATACAAAAAGGGAAAACCTCAGGTCCTGATGGTTTTCCCATTGAGTTTTACCAAGAGTTCTAGGATATCCTTCATGTTGACTTATTAGAGGTGGTGGAAGAAGCTAGGAAAGCCAAAGAAATTTTGAAGGTTATCAATAAAACTTATATTACTCTTGTTCCTAAAGCTCAAGAGGTTGATCATATCTCAGTTTTTAGACCTATTGTTTTATGTAATGTTCTTCTCAAAATCATTACTAAGATCATGGCAGAAAGGTTGAAGAATCTTTTGTATTAGATTATTTCCCCTGAACAAGGGGGTTATGTGGAAGGGCATCAAATATTAGATGAGATAGTTCTTGCTCAGGAAGCCATCCATTCCATGGATATGCAGAAATCTCCTTCCATGTTCATTCGGTTAGACTTATCCAAAGAGGGAAAACAAAACCCTTGAGGGAGTTACCATTGCTCATGGAGCTAGACCTATCTCTCATCTTCAATTTGTGGATGACTCTACTCTTTTAGTTAAAGCTACAGTTAAGGAAGCTTCTAATATTAAGCAAATCATTAGTTGTTTTTCTAAGGCTATTGGGCGATTGATCAATGAAGACAAATCTAAAGTTATTTTCTTTCATCGCTTCTGCCAGATAAGAATCCATGGTCTTGGATAAATTAAGATATAAGAAGACCTCCCTTCCAATCACTTATTTAGGTATTCCCATAAATATTCAAAGGCAAAAAAATAAAGATTGGAATTGGTTGTTGGACAAATTCAAGAAGAAAATTGGAAATTGGACCAACATGTGGCTTTCTTCTGGGGGCAGAATCACCTTGGTAAAATCAGTCCTTCAAGCTATTCCTATTTATGTATCTTCTGTGTTGAATATCCCAAACGTTGTTCTTCGAGAATTGGATCAAATCAGTCATCGTTTCCTTTGGAGTGGTACTAAGGAGAAAAGAAAATGGGCCTTGGTGAAATGGGACACTTTATGTCTTCCTAAGAATGAAGGGGTGTTAGGATTCTGGTCTTCTATTAATAACAACAAATCTTTAGTTGCTAAATTATATTGGAGGATGTTGCATAACCCCAATGCTCTTTGGGCCAATAATATCCATGCTAAATATGCTGAGAACAAAAGTCTTGAAGACCTTGTTCGCTATCAATTGCCTACCAAAGGTTCTCCCATTTTAGCAGTTCTTAAGACTGGTGAGGATTTGATAAAGAAAATTTTATTTTGGATCATTCATAATGGTCAACAAGTAAATTTTTGGATAGATTCTTGGGATGGTCACAAGCCTTTGATAACTCAATTTCCCGATTGGAGGCCTTGTATGGAGGAGCTTAACCGAGCTAACTGGATAAAGGTGGCTAATTACTATCGATACCATACTAGTAATTCTAAGATTGGTAGATATTGGATCCCTATAAAGGATTGGCCTATTCAAATCCCAGAAAGGCAAAGACAAGATATCCAAGGCATCCTTCATATGAGATCCCTCTCTTGGTCCCATGAAAAAGATTGTTTTGGATGGAACAACACTACTAAGGGTGAGTATTCAGTTGCTCAAGGTTATTTGACCTTATGCCATAATAATCCCAACCAATATTCCGACATCTTTTCTCAGTTGTGGTCTTAGAAGCTCTGGCCTAAGGTGAGGTTCTTTACTTGGATTTTATTGCATCGTAGGGTGCTTACTTGGTGAGCAACTTATGAAGCGTGGTTTTCATGGCCCTTTTAGATGTGAAATGTGTGGAGAGAATGTAGAAACTCTCAACCATATTTGTATTGAGTGTACTTTAGCCTCTAGCTATGGAGGAGAATGGCCACTTTAATTGGCTTACAGTAGTCCAACTTTTTTACTTTTGAACAACTTTGGAGGGAATGGCCTAAACAAGAGGGTGTCAATCATTTTATTAGGCAGTTATTTTGGATGGGTTCTACTATTCTTCTTTGGAATATTTGGAATGAAAGGAACAGTCAAATATTTAATCAAGATAGGAAGGATACTCACTATATTTGGCAAAAGACCATTTCCAACTTAGTTGAATCAGTCCAACAACTCCTTAATCACCCCTAAAACTCCCATTAAATATGGGATCAAGTGATGCAAAAATTGAAGATTAACTCTTCTAAGGAAAACCATATTAAATGGAATGTGAGCAATGGAAATATGGATAGAACAATGAATTGGCAACCCCATCCTAAGGATTTTGGAAAATTCAATACTGATGGAGCCTCTAGAGGGAACCCTGGAAAAGCTAGTGCGGGAGGAATTGGTAGACTTTTAGGTGGCACCCTAGTTTTTAATTTTCCTGAGAATTTGAGTATTCTTTCCAATAACCTTGTTGAGAGGTATGGTATCCTTAGAGGCCTTCAAGAGGCTACTAATGTTGGATGGAAAAAGGTGCTAGCTGAGTCTGTCTCTCAACTCATGATTAATCTATTGAATACTCCTTCTAAGAATCATAAGGTTTATTGGAGAATAAAAAGAATTACTGAGAAGATCTAGTTGATCCAGATGGTATTTTTGAAAGTTGATTACAATCATGTGGTCAGAGATCAGAACAAGAGTGTTGATGCTTTAGCTAATTGGGCTTTGGACAAAGGTGATCTTACTTGTTATGGCCATCCTCCTAGATGGTGGGCTTCACAAATAAGGGAAGCTCTTCTATCTATAATTTCTTTATATGGTTCCAGTTCTAGAGGTACCTAGTTTATTCTTGCTTTATTTTTGCTTCTCTTTGGTTCAATCAGGGTAGTTTAGTTTTTTGAGGTGTGTGTGTGTTTTTTGTTTTGTTTTGTTTTTGTGTTTTTTGTTGTTATTGTGTTTTTATTGTTTTGTGTTTTTTTTTGTTATTGTTCTTGTGTTTTTATTTTTCTTATTCTTGTGTTTCTGTATGTTTGTGTTAATTGGTATTTTTATTTTGGTGTGTGAGTGTTTTCTATGTTTTTGTTTATTGTCTATTGTTGGTTGTTTTTTTTTTTTTTTTAATTTAAGATTTTGGTTGTTTTTTTTTTTTAGGTTTTTGTTGGTTGTCTTTGTATCTTTCTATTGTTTTTGTCATGTTTATTTATTTTTATGTTGTTCTTGTGTTTTTTTGTGTGGTTCATATTGTGTTTTTTTAATCTTATTGTGTGTGTTTGGTTGTGCTTTATCTTTTTCGACACACTCAAGGAGCAGGTTTTTTTTTAATCTTCTTGTGTGTTTGTGTTTGTGTGTTATTATTTTTTATTATTTCAGGTTTTCTCCTTGAGTATGTCAAAGGTGGTAGACCAGGTGCGAGCCCTAGGCATTTTTGACGGAAGAGATACCTTTGCCTCCTTGGGTCTTACCCGAAAGTGGCATCCCTTTTGGGATGTTTTCCACAAAATAATAATAATAATTTATTTAAAAAATATATATAGTACATATTTTTGGAGAATATATAAATATCTATTTTCATAAAGAAATATATATAAATTTTATCAAATTAAACTAAATGTATATAATGTATTTAAAATAAAATAAGGTTGTTAAATTTTGTGAAGATGATTTACTATCTTTTTGTCTATTTGTTATTCTTACGAAGTAATGAGGGAGAGCTTTTTCAAAGGCAAAAAGGAAAAATCAAAGGTATTCAAGTTGCAAAAAATAATCCCTTCAAATCTATCTCTAATTTGTTGATAATATTTTTTTTGGGATCATTCTTCAATGAGTGAGACCACAAAATATAAATCAATATTATTATGTTATATGAAGGCTACTAGATAGTTGGTTAATACTACAAAATATAAGAATTTTTCATTAACACTATCCTAGACTTACAACAAATTATTATGAATGTTATAAGGTCTAAAATTAAAACAATTCCATCAATGTATTTGGGTATTCTTTTATCTCATAATGGGCCTCTTGTTTGGATAGAATGAAAGCTTGTTCGGCAAGTTGGAAAGGTAAGTTATTAACCATGGCAACAAGACTACAACTGTGAATGTTCTTAAAGGTGTTACCAAGATTCTTCTATGTATAAAACAATTGTACATATGCTTTAAAAATATACATATTTAATGAAAATTATTAATATTATGTTTACAAATTGCATTTGTAATAGAGATAAAACCTCATTTAATTATATATATAAATTTAAAAATATTTATTATAAAAAATTTATAATTTAAAATTTAAAATTTCAAAATTTGAAATAAAAATTATTAAAATAAACAAAATTTAAAGGTGGTTTGTTTTTTTTTTAATGAAGAAGAAATATATTAAATATAGCGTCTAAACATACAAAAGTGGGTGGACTACCACATCACACCCCATGCACTATCCAAACCGGCTGAGAAAAACAGCCAGGAAACAAAAAACCAACAACTACAACAAACTCCAAGTAAACCCCACACTGGCTTTAAAAATAGCCAGGACCGCGATTAAGACAATGATCAAAACATCAACAACAAAATACTAAAACCAAGCAAGGATAAGTTCAAGGACACTAGCCATTAAATATTCCACCCTGACCCAATATGGGTGACAGACTTATCAGTTGCAGGCTGAGCAAGAGCCTCAAAAGGGGTATTCCACCCATCACTTCCCCTCTGAGAACCGACCTATCTAGAAGAAACTGGGGGAGTTCCCCAGCTCTGAGAAGCTCCTCAACTAGCCATACCCTGCAACTGGTCAGGCTGAAGGTGAGCATCTCAAGCAGAATCTTGTTGAGCATGGTGGGAACACAGCAGACCCTGTGCTTGATCCCCAAAGGGTTGTTTGCGAGCCCTAGAAGGTGGTCGGTCCCTACATTGTCTGGATCTGGAATGAGTGCGCTGCTCATGGTCCGGGGGGACTCTACTCACAACACATGGGGCATTACCCCAATGATCAATCAGCTCCTGCAGATGATTAAGCTCCATTGCAACTTTATTAGCTTGCACCTGAATCTGTAACCAGGCATCATGAAATACCATAAGCTTATCTGAGAGAGAAAAAATAATAGAGGGAGTTTTATCTGCAAAAACTATCTCATTCCTTGACTTCCATATATGAAATAATATGCTAATTCTTAAAATGTTCTAGAATTCTAGCAAAGGTTGAGAAAACTACGGAGGATCTCCCAACAGATTATGCAGCCAGGTGAAAGGAGTAAGCAGAAAGGTTTGACATAAGGACTCCATCCACTCCTAGGCCATCTGAGCTCTATGGCAGTTCCCAAAAATATGCAAAGTGGACTATGCTTCCCCATAGAAAGAGCAAGTGGGAGAAGCAATGCCCAAATGCCTAAGCCTTGAGCCAAGCGGCAACCCTTGATACAACAAACTCTAGATAAAAGAGGTCTGCTTAGGTTCAATATAGGATTCCCAAGTGAGCTGAAAGTGAGCTCTCCATCTGGATTTGGAAGAGAACAAATCCCAGTGTGCATTAAGCTTGGGCACCATTGGCAAATTGGGCGAAAGCCAGCTGTATCCCTGCTTAGTACTGTAATTAAACAGAGGGACATGTTTATACCATTCCCACTCTTTCCACAATGGTTGTTGAACAACCTGGCCAAGCTTAGGCCACAAAGAGAAAGGTGTATTGTTAATAACCACCTTGTAGGTAGCTTTGTCAATAAACTGTAACCTATATTGCTGCTGAAACTGCGGCCAAGGGATCCAATCGCTAGACAATCTGAAAAAAATCTGAAAGGGACACAATACCCTTTAAAAAAAAAAATAGCATGGATCCACTGGACTTGAGCAAGGGGTTGTCCCTTATATTGAACTACAGGGGACCACCATACATTCAAATCTGCAATAGCTGCCCCCTTGTGACGACTAATTCCTTTCCAACAAAGCCAGGGTTTGATTGACTCCCAAGCTCTCCAAAGACTTTGAGTCACAAAGGAGCCAATAATTTTACAAAAAATAGGGGCTACAATAATGGAAGGGAAATCCAACCCTTGCCAACATTTCTTGCCAATGGGTAACCCTGTCGCCACACAATTCCTAATAAGAACTTTCCATGCTTCATCCCCTTTAAGAGATCTGATGATCCATTTAGCACTGAGAGCTAATCCTTGATGGAAGCAATTAAATAACCCCAAACCTCCTGAACTTTTAGGGAGGCAACAAAATTCCTAGGCTACTCGATGAAAGCCATTTTTCTAAGAGGAATTGGCCCATAAAAAGTCTCGCAGAAGCTTTTCCAGCTTCTTATAACAAGCTTGAGAAGGAACCCAACAGGAGGAATAGTAAACATGAGTACTGGCAAGAATTTTAGAGCAGATTTGAAATTTACCCGCAAGGGACAACTTCTTGGTGATCCAGTAATTGAGCTTGGTCTCTACCTTTTGCACTACATATTCCCAAAGCTGAGAAGGGGTGCTTTGAAAAGCAAAGGGAATGCCTAAAAATTTGAACATCTCCCCTGAATGTATCCACTGCCATTGGTAATGCTCTAACCAAGGTGGAAGGGGATGTGAGGATTGTCTATAACAAGCAGTTTTCCTCCACTGGATGTTGGAACCAAAAGCTTTGCAAAACACATCCAGGCTGGAAAGAGCCTTTGTTTTTTTAATTCATGGCCTTGCCTTGATCTAAATTACCACATTTTTTGTGGTTTTTTTAAGAAAACTTTTATAAACCTTGGTAAAGAATCAAACCTAAACAATCAATAGATAAACACTTAATTAATACTTGGTAATTTTATATTTAAATTTTTTATACTTAAATAATTAAAAAAAACTTACTTCACTTTTCTTCTTAATTGATAAGCCTGAAAATATTTTTATTTATTTAATCAAAAACTAAAATATAAGATTATACAAAAGAAAGCAAAATAAAATCATGGTGAATTTATATTTTCCACAAACCAAAACTAAGCTGTGAGAATATACACGTGGAACTTAAAAAATAAGTGTGAAGGCATTGAAAAATGAATGTAAAGGCAGGAACTATGAAAGCAAATTTATATTTTTCACTAACACTTGCTGGAACTTAAAAACAAATAACTAGAAAAATTAACAAATAACTAGAAAGATTAACACTTGGTGGAACTTAAAAACAAATAACTAGAAAAATTAACCTTCAACCAGACTAAAGACCATTAAAGAAACTCGTACAGGATCTTGCTCGAGCTTTCTCTTCTGACGCTCCCAAAGATGCTCTCAAATTTTTCAAAATCTTCACACATACTAAAACTATCTGCTATGAAAGGAAGAGCAAAATTTGATAAAATAATGCTATGACATGCAGAAAAACGGGTATTAAGAAGCTTCAACGAATGCAGTATCCGTGGCAACAAGAAAATCTGTCCTGTTTCTAACAACCGCGACGATGTTTTCCACCTCGCTTCGATTTCTCCGCTTGAAGCTGCCAAGTTTATAACCTAAACCTCAAAAGCTCGTGACAAGTCATCCGACACATGGGCAGGGTAGCGAAAGGGATTTCGCTGTGCAGCACGGAAACTAGAAACTAGGATTCCTAATTCTTTGGAAAACATTTTCACAATCTTTCCTTGCAAGTGGGAAAATTTATCTACCGCTATCTTAGGAATTGCCTTTCGTATGTCTGAAAGTCCGACCGCGTCGCCTTAAGTCTCGGCCAATCCGCCAATGTTGGAGGCCAATCTTCCTCAAAACTCCTTAAGTTTCAAGGATCAACTTCTTTTATATGAAAAGTCTTCAAAATTTTAAATTATGTTAAAATGAAAGTCAACATTATATGCTGCCCAACTTTTATATTCAAAAATGTCTTATCTATAACCTCACAATTTCTTAATACTTTTCTTTTAGGGTTTTTATTCATTTCCTTAATATTCCAAGATATTATTTTTATTGTTATTTTTTTATTTGTGGGTTTAGTCCCACTTCTTGACAACATTTGTGATATTTGCTTTTGTTTTCCCATATCAATATCTCTTTGGGTTTCTTTTTTTCTTTGTGTTTGCTTTTTGGGTCTTTTTCTTTTTTTCATCCTCAACAATACTTTCATCTTCATCAACCTCTTCAATCTCCTCAAACTGCTCATAGTAAGACATATTATCTTTAGGTTTGCCTTGTTTTGAAGGATCTAAAGTGTAAGGAATTACCTCAAAAGCACAATTTTCTTTATATTTTCTAGAGACCCTGAAGTGCAAGGATGCTCCTCTATAGCAATTACCTTCGTATTCTACCCTAAAAACCTAAATTGTTATCTATTTCCTCCAACCTCATTTCTATATTATTCTGCTCTTGAAATCTTAAAATGCAAGGGATAACATCTTCACCATTTTCATTTTTATTACTTGAAGAGGATTCTATACTACTTGAGGAAAATGAAGATGATTTACCTCGAATAAACTTGACCTTTTTTGTTGTTTTTGTTTTGGGTTTTATCTCCACATCTTCTTTTGCACCTTTAATTCCTTCTAAACTTGTCAATTGATATTATCGATAGGATTTATTTGCCTCTTCTTTTGGAGTGGAATATCCTTGATCCGATCTAGCTTCTATTATTGAATGATTTCCTCGCTTCATCTTGAAGTTTATCTTATGGCTAGAATGTTATCTCTTTCTTCATAGTTTTTACTTTGCAAACTCTTGCCATGTGTCCAATCTCAAAATAATTGTGGCAACGAAATGCAATATTTTCATAATCTACTTGTTAATCACATTCTTTTGATTTAGATTTAATCTTAATGGATTGTGGCAAAGGTTTCGAAATATCCATAGTAACACATATTGAAGTGTATATAGCATGCTTTCGCTCCTTAGTTGTTGGTCCTTTCTTGATGAATTTCCCTAGGGTATTTTCAATATTTTTTAAAACATCCTTATTTACAAGTTGATATGGAAGTCCAAAAATCCTAACCCACATTGGAAGTTTCTTAATAGTTTCTAACTCAATGGAAAAAAATTGTTCCATGGTCTCAAATAAAGTGCATCTCTTCCCCTAAACCATGGGCCACAAACCATTATTTTATCCCTAATTTTTGAACTGGAAAAGATGACGAGGAAAAAACCTTTAGGAAGAAAAGTCATAGAATAAATTGAATTCAATCCTCACTTCCACTTGATCCAATTTTGAATCTCAAAAAACCCTTGCCATGATCTATGGAACTTACATATTAGCCCTCTACTTTTAAGAACCATTATATCATGCTCAATCATCTCATCCTTGATACTTACTTTTGGTGTACCATCTACTACCTGGATCGAACTTGCCATGTATTTGCTCTTCCGCTTATCTCCAGCTTGGGCCTTCATACTTCCAACTAGGGTATTTTAATTTCTAGCTAGGGCATCTTGACTTCCCATTAGTAATTTCAACAATGACTTTTTTTCCACAATAGCTAATGGGGCTTGCTCTTGGCTTGCACTCCCTCTTGGTTCACACTCCCTCTCTACTCGCACTCACTCTTGCTCCCAGCTTGCACTCTCTCTTGCTTCACACTTACTCCCAGCTTGCACTCCCTCTTGGATCATAATTTCCCGTGTCTTTTCTTTTTCTCGACGTTCCTACGCTTCAAAAATTTTTTGGAAACAATGTTCCACACATTTGTGGTAAGGGTTTGAAGCATTGATGCACTTTGGATGAACCTGCCACTCTTTTGCCATGATTGAATCTTGGCTTGCAATTCCTCTTAGTTTGCACTCCCTTTTTGTTCACACTCTCTCTTGCCTCTCACTCCCTCCCAAATTGCACTCTCTCTTGGCTCGTAATTGCCATTGTCTCTTCTTTTTCCTGGCATTCCTTAGCTTCATCAATGTTTTGAAAATAATTTTCCACATATTTATGGTAAGGGTTTGAAGCATTGATGCACTCTAGATGAACCTATCACTCTTCTGCCATGACTAAATCTCGGCTCGCACTCCCTCTTAGTTCACACTCCCTCTCTGATCTCATACGCTCTCAGCTTGCACACTCACTCCCAGCTCGCACTCACACTCGTTGCACTTACTCCCGACGTGCGCTTCACTTTCGGTTGCACTTACTCCCAGATTGTGCTCTCACTCACTATTACACTTATTCCCAACTCATGCTTACACTTGCAGTTGCACTTACTCGTAGCTCTCGCTCGCATTCACCACTGCTGCACTTTTAAATATATATTTTTAGTAACAATGTTATTATGATTATTTTAGTAAACAGATGTGTTTAATATAAATTTTTAAAACATTTCAATACAATAGTAAAAATATTTAAGATTAATTTAAATAAAATAATTATATATATATATATATATATATATATATATATCTTTACTTTTAAGATCAAAATTAATAAAAATTCAAAACAATTATTTTTTTTAATATATTTTGATAAGTCTAGACATTATACATTATTTTATAACTTTTAAACATAATAAAAATAAATAACTTTTTAATTTTATAAATATTTAAAAAATAATTTGAAAATTTTATATTAAAACAAAGATCATTTACAAGTTGGGATGAGACTCCTCCCAACCTTAGTCGACAAGAACACTTGTTTACAATAGTAAAAGAAGATCTGCATTGGAGCCAAATCTCCTAAACCATATTTCTACAAGGGTTGTCCACTTGTTTACAACAGTAAAAGAAGATCTGCATTGGAGCCAAATCTCCTAAACCATATTTCTACAATGGCTGTCCAAATTAGCTAAACACTGGATTTGCTCACCAACCTACCTAATCCTCTCATCCTCAATAGCCATGTCACTGTGCCATTGAACCCCTACCTCCTTCTCAGTACCCATCTTAGCTAAGAAGTCTGCCACTTTATTTAGATCTCTACTCACATAAACTGGAATCACATCATCTAATTCCCTCCACAATTCCTTAATTTGGGTGACAAGAATCCTCAACCTCCATGTCTTCAAATCAAAGTTCCTCATGCAATCCAAAGCTCCTACCAATATTTGAGAATCTGATTCTAGGATTATCCTCTTATAACCTTGTCTTACTACTCAGATAGAAGTAGATTTGATAGTTAAGGCTTTTGCTTCATTGTTCGTGGCCCTTCCCAGGCCTTGCAGTTCCCAATAGAGCATTGTCCCAACATGATTCTTGCAAACCACTCCAATTCTAGCTCTACCCGGATTGCCTTTTGCAACTCCATCAATATTAATTTTAATCCAACCTTCTAGGGGTGGTTTCCAACTAGCTCTATCCTGCCCCTCTTGCACTTCAACTTCCTTCTCCATCGTCCCTATATCAGCCTGAGTTTCCTCTTTAGCATACACTGCCACAGTTTCTATGACTTTGCTCCAAATGACCTGTCAAACACCATCTAAGGATGAAAATGTTTCTCTAAAATTTTTGTCATTTCTCTCCAACCACACTTGCCACCAAATGAAGTTTAATCCAAGCTTCCAACCGATACAAAGAGCTTTAGATTTAAATCTACCCCTCTTCCATCTTTCCCAAATATTAATCCGATTCAAATCACCATTGGCTCGAATTTTATAAGATAAAAACCATCGCTCCCAGATTTGGCGCATAAATGGGCACTCAAACATCAAGTGGTCAGATGTTTCCTCACTCTTGTAGCATAAAACACATTGAGATGGACCAACGATTCCCCTACGTCTTAGATTATCAAAAGTAAGAATTCCATTGTGCATGAACTGCTAGGCAAAGAAGTTTACTTTCGGCCAACCCTTGGATTGCCAAATCTTTCTCCAATCCTCAACTTGATATGCATGAGGAGGAGGTTCTGGAAGGATCTTATCATATCCATCCTTCACTATGTAGACTCCAAGGCTCCCATAGCCCCAAGTTAATTCATCCTCCTCATATCTACCTATGAGAAATATTTTTGCCAAGATTTTAGTCATGATGGATGTCAATTCCGGAGGGATTGGAATTGGCCACTCATCCAACTTATTAAACTACTTAAACTTATAATCCCTCAACTAACTAGTGTTGAAATAAATTTCAATATGGATCCAACCCCTACTTTCCATGGTTATTTTTACTGGTTGCAATTCTGGAAATTCAGCAATGATAGGTGGGTATTGATCCCATGAATCTATCCAAAATCATGCCTTCTCCCCTCTCCCCACTTTCCAAAATAATCCATCTTTCACTACCTAAGATCCTAACTTTAGAGCCTGCCACACCAAGGACCCATTACCATCCAAAGGGAAATGACTCACCTCATTCGGGTTCACTTGTCCCAAATATTTACTAGTTAAAACTCTATTAAATAAAGAAGTTGATTGGGAAATCCACCTCTAGTAAAGCTTTCCAGTCAAAGCTTTATTATTTAACTCTAATCTCCTCAGTCCCAAACCTCCATTTACCTTGGGCTAGCTTACTTTATCCCAACCTACTAAGACCCATTTCCTCTCTCCTTTTACTCCTCCCCATAAAAAATTTCTAGCCATCTTGTCTAACTCTTTCCATATGGTATGTGGGGCAACAAGGATAGAAAAATTATAAATTGACATGGCCTAAATGATTGATTGTAAAAAAGTTAATCTACCCCCCATAGCTTAACCATTTGTGAGACCAATGACTAATTCTTTCTTTGATAGAATCCAAAATATTCCTCCAGATATCTATTTTTAGTTTTTTAAAATGCAAAGGGACCCCTCAATATACCACCAAGAGAGAAATCCTCATGAATCCCTAGATCTCTAAAATTCTATCCTGAAGCCTTCAATAAAAATTGAAAAATATCACTTTGGATTTTTATCATTGATGACTTGGTTTGTGGCCCTAAGGTAAACATTAAGAGTATCTCTAATCATTCTTGCTTCTATGAAGTTGGCCATTCCCACCAATCCTATGTCATACACAAACCATAAGTGAGTCAAAACTTCCTCACCCACCTTGATACCTATTAGCAAACCTTGTCTTCTCCTCAAGATGAGTCTACCTAACCCTTTAGCCAATATGAGAAAAAGATAAGGAGAACAAGGATTTCTTGACGAAGGCCTCGAGTAGCTCCAAACGGTTGTGAGGGAAGGCCTTTGATTAACACCGAGTATGTAAGAGTAGAAACATAGCTCATGACACATTATATTCAATCCTGAGAGAAACCGAAGGTTGTCATCATCCTTGACAAGAAGCTCCACTCCACGCTATCATAAGTCTTTGGCATATCTAGTTTTATGAACATTCCCCTATTGCTAGATTTTTGCATTGAGTGGATTGCCTCTTGAGCTAGAACCACACCATCCAAGATTTGTTTGTCCTTTATAAAACCCCCTAGCTCCGAGGAGATAAAGTTATGTAGGAGAGGTTTTAGCCACTCAACTATTACTTTTGTGATTATTTTAGATAGAATTAGCTATTAAGGCAATAAGTAAATAGAGAGGAGGGACGTTTTTTGCAGGACTGCCCAAATTGTCGAACTTGTTTCGGCCATATCTCACTCATCCGGACTCGGATTGAGCTAAAATTTTGAGGGTAGATGCCTGAAAAACCCTAGAACGTCTCCACCAATTTTCATATCATTTGGAGCAACACAGATCCTAGCGCATCCCTATGTGTGAACGAGATTTTTGGCAAGCGGCTATGCGAGGGTTTCATCTGGGTTGAGTGCAAGCAGCTCCAGAGGTTGGTTTTTAGGGCCTTCGGGCCCTAGCGGCCAATATTTTTGTGGTTTATGCTCAATATTTTAGCAGGAAATGTTGCAGGGGATCCAATATGGGTTAGAAATTTGTCTTTCAATAGATCATACTGTGAACTTGAGTGACAACGACTTCCAATTTGCTGCACAAAAGAAAAGTGAAAACCATACCTTTCCACGACGTCTAGGGCAAGGATTAAAGAGATCACGAAACAAGTTTCAAGCAGTTGATCAAAAAATGGCTCATATCTCAAGTGAATCTGGTGCTAAGGTGCACCCACAAAATAATTCTACTAGTGAAAACCCTTGTCAAGGGTAAGAATTTTGAAGACTCAGCCCCAAAAATGAATTTTAGGGATGCCCTCCATGGTGGACAAGCCTCAGCCCAATGCTAATATCAATCTTAGGGCTTCCCATAAACCTCTAAGAATGCCTAAGATTGATCCTAGGAAAATGGAGTCGGGATGTCTTAAAGCAGTTGATGGAACTCCTATTGTTAAGCTTGATATGGGTAACATTCAGACTGGCATTGAAGATTTGGAAAAAAGAGGACTAATTTGTCGGTTCGTGGGTTTTCATCCGAGCCTATCTGCTTTCAAAGTCTGGGCTACAAAAAGCTGGAAAACTAAAGGTGAGTTACAAATCTCTATTTATCCAAATGGTTATTTTCTTGTTTTATTTGCTAATAATGAAGATAGAGAGAAAACTTTTCAAGGGGGTCCTTGGTTTTTTGGAAGGGCGGGGCTTTTCATGAAGCCCTGGCATACTAAATTTAAAGCCGAAGAAGAGATGCCTTCTATAGCTCCCATGTGGGTTAGACTCTTTGGCCTCCCTATTGAATTTTGGAATCCTACTATTTTTTCTTCAATTGGAAACTCTTTAGGAACTTTTATGATGACTGCTGATTGTACTCAAAATTTTGAACATATTATTTATGCTCGGATTTGTGTTTTAATGGATTTTGACAAACCCCTACCTAAAAATATCACATTACAATTTGGGGAAGACACTTGGGAGCAAGTAGTGGACTATGAGAACATTCCTTTTCGTTGTAGAATTTGCCATGAATATGGTCATTTGGCCAGTGCTTGCCCAAATAAAATTCTTGATCAAAAGAAAGAAGATATAAACTCAGGAGGTTTCCAAATGCCTAAGAAGAAGAACACTCAGAAAAAACCAGTTATGAAGGATCAATCAAAGTCATCTGCTAATATGTTTGAAATCCTTTCCACAAATGATGTCCCAAGTGAGGAAGAGGAAATAATGGAAACAAAAATCTTAGAAACACAATTTAAATATGAAGGGAAGAACTCAGAGACAAACCAACAAATCAAAGGTTTTCAACAGAAAAAAAGGAGAAAATTTACACAAGAAAAACAATCTTTTAAATGTCAAAACTTCAAATAATACAGGTCCCAATATAGACTCCGTTGAACCCTCTAGTAAAATTTTGGTTGTGTACGAGCATTCTTCAAGGTTAGAAGCCATCTCGGATTCAATTGGAATAAGTCAAGAAACAGGGAAAAAAAATTGAAGATGGATTCTAATCAAAAAGCAGGTCGCAAGACCAATCAATATCATATGGTAAAAGAAGGTGAAAAGCTTGTAGAGGAAGGTAAGATTAATGCCCTTCCCAAATTTTTTAGCCCTGGTATTAATGAAGATCATCACTTGGAATATTAGAGGACTCAAAGGGAGTCTTTCAAAACAAAATGAAATTAGAAGAATGATTCGAGATAAATCATCCACATCTTGTTTTCCTTCAAGAAACAAAGATGTCAATGGAGGATATGGACTCAATTGCCAGTAAAATTTGGCCAGTTGGAAAAGTGGTTTCCCTCGGTTCCCAAGGGACTTCTGGTGGCATTGCTTGTCTTTGGGACCCAAAAGAGGTAGTTATTCACCATATGGTTGGCAGTTGGGGTCTGTTGGCTATAGCTATTCAAAGTAGACATTCCAACCAAATTATGCTCTGCATTACTTTTTATGCTCCGACTTCTTTGGAGGAAAAAAGAAGACAGTGGAAGGATATAACTCATATTATCTCTCATTTTCCTGAAGCTTGGATCTTGATCGGAGGAGATTTCAATACCATCCTCTCTCTGGATGAGAAAATGGGGGAAATAGAAATTTGGACAAAAGCACTGACCTCATGAGTGAATATATTGCAAACCTCCATCTTGTGGACATCCAACTGAGATAATGGCCTTATGACTTGGTCTAACAGAAGGCAAGGCTTAGCTTGTATAATGGAGAGATTGGATAGGTTTTTGCTCTCTGAAAATTTCTTAATCCATGGTCACATTCCTAAAGTGAAGACTCTTAATAATGTTGGTTCGGATCATTGGCCAGTCATGGTGGAAATGTGGAAAACCAATGTGAGTTTCTCTCCTTTTCATTTTCAATTAATGTGGCTTAGAGACATTTCCTTTAGACCTCGTGTGCAACAATGGTGGAAGGAAGGTAAACCTAGGCATGGGACTAAGATGTTCTGTTTTGCCAAAAGACTGCAATACATTAAATCCAAAATCAAGACTTGGAACTGGAAAGAGTTTGGGGATGTTCATAAAAAAAACATGAAGTTATTGCTCATCTTGAAAATTTGAATAAGAAAATCCATTTAGATGGCCTCACGAGAGAAGAGAAGTGCAGATGAAATTAAACTCACAACTCGGTTAGAGGAATGGGAAAAAAGAGAAGAAATCTTATGGAAGCAAAAATCTAGAATTCAATGGCTCAAAGAAGGAGATCGAAACACAAATTTCTTCCACAAATCTCTTCTAGCTCGAAGATCTCACAACTTTATTTCTTCCCTAAAATCAGATTCTGGAGATGTTGTTTATACTTGGGATGGCATGAACTCTATTGTTGTTGATTACTTTTCCAATATTTTTGCTTGCTACTCCTCTTGACTCAACTTCTCAACAAAATGTTCTTCAAGCAATCCCTTCTCTTATCACTTCTGAGGAGAACTCTATTTTGACTTGCTCCTATTACTATCAATGAGCTTCAACAGGTAGTTTTTAAAATGCAAAAAGGGAAAACCCCAGGTCCTGATGGTTTTCCCATTGAGTTCTACCAAGAGTTCTGGGATATCCTTCATGTTGATTTATTAGAGGTGGTGGAAGAAGCCAGGAAAGCCAAAGAAATTTTGAAGGTTATCAATAAAACTTATATTACTCTTGTTCCAAAAGCTCAAGAGGTTGATCATATCTCAGCTTTTAGACCTATTGCTTTATGTAATGTTCTTCTCAAAATCATTACTAAAATCATGGCAGAAAGGTTGAAGCCTCTTTTGCATAAGATTATTTCCCCAGAGCAAGGGGGTTATGTGGAAGGGCGTCAAATAGTAGATGAGATAGTTCTTGCTCGGGAAGCCATCCATTCCATGGATATGCAAAAATCTCCTTCCATGTTCATTCGGTTAGACTTATCCAAAGCTTATGACAGAGTGGATTGGCACTTCCTTATCAAAGTTTTGAGGCAATTTGGTTTCTCTAAGGATTGGATGGATTGGATTATGGGATGTATCTCTTCAGTTTCCTACTTAGTTCTTATCAATGGCAGGCCTTCTCAGTCATTCCCAGCTTCCAGAGGTATTAGGCAAGGTGACCCGCTATCCCCTTATTTATTCATCATTCTTGTTGAATGCTTGGGTAGGACTATAACCAAAAAGAGGGAAAACAAAACCCTTGAGGGAGTTACCATTGCTCATGGAGCTAGACCTATCTCTCATCTTCAATTTGTGGATGACTCTACTCTTTTAGGTAAAGCTACTATTAAGGAAGCTTCTAATATTAAGCAAATCATTAGCTATTTTTCTAAGGCTACTTGGGCAGTTGATCAATGAAGACAAATCTAAAGTTATTTTCTTTCATCTGCTCTGCTAGACAGGAATCCATGGTCTTGGATAAATTAAGATATAAGAAGACCTCCCTTCCAATCACTTATTTAGGTATTCCCATAAATATTCAAAGGCAAAAAAATAAATATTGGAATTGGTTGTTGGACAAAGTCAAGAAGAAAATTGGAAAGTGGACCAACATGTGGCTTTCTTATGGGGGTAGAATCACCTTGGTAAAATCAGTCCTTCAAGCTATTCCTATTTATGTATCTTCCATTTTGAATATCCCAAAGGTTGTTCTTCGAGAATTGGATCAAATCAGTCATCGTTTCCTTTGGAGTGGTACTAAGGAGAAAAGAAAATGGGCCTTGGTGAAATGGGACACTTTATGTCTTCCTAAGAATGAAGGGGGGTTAGGATTCCGGTTCTTCTATTAATAACAACAAAGCTTTAGCTGCTAAATTATATTGGAGGATGTTGCATAACCCCAATGCTCTTTGGGCCAACAATCTTCGTGCTAAATATCTTGAGAACAAAAGTCCTGAAGACCTTGTTCGCTATCAACTTCCTACCAAAGGTTCTCCCATTTTAGCGAGTTCTTAAGACTGGTGAGGATTTGATAAAGAAAAAATTTATTTTGGATCATTCATAATGGTCAACAGGCAAATTTTTGGATAGATTCTTGGGATGGTCACAAGCCTTTGATAACTCAGTTTCCCGATTGGAGGCCTTGGATGGAGGAGCTTCACCGAGCTAACTGGATAAAGGTGGCTAATTACTGTCGGTACCATATTGGTAATTCAAAGGTTGGTAGATATTGGATCCCTATTGAGGACTGGCCTATTCAAATCCCAGAAAGGCAAAGACAAGATATCCAAGGCATCCTTCATATGAGATCTCTCTCTTGGTCCCATGAAAAAGATTGTTTTGGATGGAACAACACTACTAAGGGTGAGTATTCAGTTGCTCAAGGTTATTTGACCTTATGCCATAATAATCCCAACCATTCTTCTGACATATTTTCTCAATTGTGGGCTCAAAAGCTCTGGCCTAAGGTGAGGTTCTTTAATTGGCTTTTATTGCATCGTAGGGTGCTTACTTGGTGAGCAACTTATGAAGCATGGTTTTCATGGCCCTTTTAGATGTGAAATGTGTGAAGAGAATGTAGAAAATCTCAACCATATTTTTATTGAGTGTACTTTAGCCTCTGAGCTATGGAGGAGAATGGCCACTTTACTTGGCTTACAGTGGTCCAATTTTTTTACTTTTGAACAACTTTGGAGGGATTGGCCTAATCAAGAGGGTGTTGATCATTTTATTAGGCAGTTAGTTTGGATGGGTTCTACCATTCTTCTTTGGAATATTTGGAATGAAAGGAACAACCAAATTTTTAATCAAGATAGGAAGGATATTCACTATATTTGGCAAAAATACCATAGCCAACTTAGTTGAATCAGTCCATCAACTCCTTAATCACCCCCAAAACTCCCACCAAATATGGGATCAAGTGATGCAAAGATTGAAGATTAAATATTCTAAGGGCAACCAACTTAAAGGGAATGTGAGTATTAGTAAGATGGATAGGACAAGAAATTGGCAACCTCCTCCTAAGGATTTTGGAAAAGTCAATACTGATGGAGCCTCTAGAGGGAACCCTGGAAAAGCCAGTGTGGGAGGAATTGGTAGACTTGAAAGATGGCTCCCTGGTTTTTACTTTTGTTGAGAATTTGGGTATTCTTTCCAATAACCTTGTTGAGGGGTATGGTATCCTCAGAGGCCTTCAGGAGGCTACTAAGGTTGGATGGGAAAAGGTGTTAGTTGAGCTAGACTCTCAACTTATGATTAATCTCTTGAAGACTCCTTCTAAGAATCATAAGGTTGATTGGAGAATAAAAAGAATTATTGAGAAGATTCAATTAATCCGGATGGGATTTTTGAAAGTTGATTACAATCATGTGGTCAGAGATCAAAACAAGAGTGTTGATGCTTTAGCTAATTGGGCTTTGGACAAAGGTGATCTTACTTGTTATGGCCACCCTCCTAGATGGTGGGCTTCTCAAATTAGGGAAGCTCTTCTTTCTATCATTTCTTTGGATGGCTCCAGTTTTGAAGGTACCTAGTTTCTTCTTGCTTTATTTTTGCTTCTCTTTGGTTCATTCAGGTTTTTTTAGTTCCCTAGCTCAAACTATTCTTTCTTTTGTTTCCTCTGTTGATTCTTGCCTTAATAGTCTTCTGGTCTAGATAGGTCATTGTTATGTTCATTTTTTTCTTTTTTTTTTTTTTTTTTGTTTAGTTTTTTAAGGTGTGTGTGTTCTTTTGTTTTGTTTTGTTTTTGTGTTCTTTGTGTTGTTTTTTGTTGTTCTTGTGTTTTTGTTGTTTTGTGTTTTTTTATTATGTTTTTTGTTATTGTTCTTGTGTTTTTGTTTGTTTGTGTTAATTCGTGTTTTTATGTGTGAGTGTTTTCTATGTTTTTTGTTTTTGTTTATTGTCTGTTGTTGGTTGTTTTTTATTTTTATTTTATTTTTTTATTTTTAGGTTTTGGTTGTGTTTATTTTTCATGTTTTTTTTGGGTTATGTCTTTGTAGTGTTCTGTTGTTTTTGTCTTGTTTGTGTTTTGTTATGTGGTTCTTGTGTTTTTCTATGTGGTTCGTGTTGTGGTTTCTTTTATCTTATTGTGTGTGTTTGGTTGTGCTTTTGTTTTTGACACACTCAAGGAGCATGTTTTTATTTTATTTTATTATTTTTGTTGTTATTTATTTATTTATTTTTAAATTGGTTTTGTGTGTTTGTTTGCTCCTTGAGTATGTCAAAGGTGGTAGGCCAAGTCCGAGTCCTGGGCGTTTTTGGTGGAATGGATACCCCTGCCTCCTTGGGTCTTACCCGAAAGTGGCATCCCTTTTGGGATGTTTTCCACAAATAAAAAAATAAAAAAAAATGCTTTAAGCATTCTTTTACTACCTCTGGACTCCTCTATAACAACCATTACATCCTCCTCCAAGTTGTCCCAGAAGGTCTAAAAAACTCAATTGGAAAGCCATCTGGACCTAGTGTTTTTTCAGTACTCATTCCAAAGACTACTTTCTTCAGTTCCTCTCTATCAATGGGTTTAAGTAGGGCTCGATTTTCTTCTTCAGAGATAATAGAGGGTATGACAGCAAGAACTTCTTTTTGAGCCTCTTCATCTTGCACCATACTTTCCTTAAACAATTTAGCAAAATAATCCATTGAATGGAAATGCATACTTGGGATTGTATCAAAGGAGTGCCTATTCTCATCTTGAAGAGCTTCCATCTTGTTTATCTGTCTCCTAGCACAAGCAACCCGATGGAAAAATTTGGTATTTTTGTCACCTTCTAATAACCAAGTGGTTCTTGCTCTTTGTTTCCAATAGATCTCCTCTTGGTTGTCAATGTCCTCAACCGCTTTACGCAATGCATCATCCTCTTCTTTGAGTTGCTCTATAATTGTTCCTTCCTTGAAGTATTTTTGAACCTCATCCCATCTGGCCACCAATGGAGCTCTTTGGACCTAGAAGTTTATCTTGTTAGCTTGCCTCCATTGTTTTAGTTGATCCTTGATATAATGAAGCTATTTGTGGAATCTAAACATTGTTGTCCCATATGTTGGGCGTCCCTCTTCCCACCACTATGGAATTTTCTTTTGAAGTTCCTCTTTTTGTAACCAAAAGTTTTCAAATTTGAATGGTTTGTGATGTTGCCCTGTCTTGATCCCCCTTCCAACATAATGGGGAAGTGATCTGAAACTGGACCCTCCAAAATCTAAAATTTTAGATTCCATTTCACAAATGCCTCCTCTGAAACCAAAAAATGGTCTAACTTCACCTTCTTGCTATGTGGCTCCCTCCTCTTATTAGTCCAAGTATAGTTGGTTCCAGGACATTTAATATCCACCAAGTGTAATGCATGGACTTGGGCAATCATAATTCGATCCCCTGGATCTAAAATTGGGGTTCCCCCTTCTTGGTCTCTAGATGATAATTTAGCATTAAAATCCCCAACAACAATCCAGTCTAACTCCTCCCTCGAGACTCTCATATTATGCATTGCTTTCCATTGATGAATCTGACCATCTAGGTTTTGAGCCCCATAAAAATTTGTGATTAAAACCTGCTCAGTTGTCACATTGTTCCTAAAATGTGATGTGAGGACACCCCTCCAAGCTATATGTTCTATTGTCGTCCATTCAAGAGAGTTCCAAAAGGTAACTATCCCCCTGAGGCCCCTTGGGCAACCACTTCCATATGACCAACACCCCTCCAAAGTCTATTTACTATTTTACACATAAGATCCAATGATATTTTTGTCTCCTGGATAAGCAAAAAATTTGTTTTACTTTTTCTAAGAGTCTTCAAACAACAGATTGATGGGTTCTATTGTTTAAACCCTTAATATTCCATGATTGTATAATCATTGGTTACCTTGAGACCAGTAAGAGTCTATTGGCCTCACCAATCCCCTAGTGATCAATTTATCTCCTTGAACTGCTATCAATTCCTTATTTGATTTTCTACCCACTCCTTGAGAGTTGATATTCTTTGATCTCTTTTCCACCTGAGTTATCCCTAGAGTTGGTTTTTCTCTGTTCTTTTATGCTATACCCATGATGACATCCTTAATTATTGGTTGCTCTTGGTTATGCACTATCAATACCCCTGCAATCTCTGATTGTGGTAACTCACTGCACTCTATTACTTGCTCTAGGATAGGAGGAGGTGAAAGAGGGGCTTGAACATGGTTGTTATTATTTTCATTATTCCCATCCACTCCTTCCATGAATTGTTCTTCTTCCTGGTCCACTAGTGTCTTGAATATCTCATACCTATTTGAGGGCTTGAGTTGGGTTTGCTCTTTGCCAACTTTTTTCTTTTGCCTTCTCCTTCTTTTGGGTTGTTCAAAACCATCTCCTTGTGCTTCTCCACCCTGAGAAATGTTGGTTGTTTCTTTATTGATTGTTGACTTATCCTCCTTAGGAAGATTTGACATTCCTAGAGGAGCCTCCATTTTTGTGTTCATATTATTTGGGCAAGACCAAGCCAAATGCCCATATTTGTGGTAAAATCTACACCTGAAGGGCAATGCCTCATAATCTAGTTGTTGAATCCAAGATATGCTTACAAGTTCGAGTTCAACCTCTATCGACAAAGGTTGGCTGAGATCCATTTCCATGCATAATCTAGCATAAATTATTGTGTTTCCTTCCATTGTGTCTCTAGAAACACCCAAATATCTTCCAAGGGAATTACCGATGATTTCCAATACCTACTCACTCCAGAACTCCATTGGAAGTGCATACAAATGGATCCAAATCGGGACAATAGTGGGTTCAATTCGGGGATCAAATCCCACTCTCCAGGGCTGAACAAATAATCTTGTCGAACCATGATTCCTCTTTTTTGATTCAAAAGCCCTATTTCTATTGGCAAGTGAGAAAAAACTAACAATAAAATATCCATTACTAATAAACCACAAAGAATACTCACCAAGAGGCTCCCAATTTTGCCAAACCCAAGAATACAAAAAATTTAGGGTAGGGTGAATACCCATGAATTTATAGATCAGATCATGATTGGCTCTATACAAGATTATTTCTTCTACCATCATTTGCTCAATGACAATCTTTGGCCTTGATTCTGACTATGGCAAGCATCCATTGACTCTTTGAGATGTTGATCTTTTTCCAGCAATCGTAAAAAGCATTTTTAATGTAGTTTTTTGTGCTTCTTCAATCTCTGTTGGAGATTTTTCCTTCAAAAAATCTGCAAAAGAACTCTGTCTCTCTAAAAGAGGATCCAAAGGTGTCCCCATTGGGCCCTCCTAGGGCAACAATCTTGTCTTCAATCTCCATAACAACCAAAAAGCACTTCGTCTACCCAATTGATGCCCTAGTTTTCTCTTCCAAAACTCTCAACCAAAATAATACCCTAATTTTTTCGTATACCTAATTAATGCTTTAGTAATCCTTTTAATTTTAAATATTAAATTATAATTTTTATCAAAATACCGTTGTTGGACTCTTATTTTCATATCATGGAAAAATAACCCTAATTGTTCTGACTCAATTTGTCAATTATACTTTGCCTTCTTTAATAAGAATATATAAATATTAAATTGTATTTGGACTTTACTCACCACTTTTAATAGTCCTTTGCCTCTTGCCCATTTTTATGTGTTTGTTGAGACTCTTTTGCAAGCTGTCGTTCTTTTTCTACGTTTCCCGTTAAACACAGTAAGTGAGATACTTTGAGACTCCATTATGGAATAGTCTAAATTTTACCTTCGTTTTTCCATGTGCGCATTTATTTATTTCTAACGTCCAGTAGCAGTTCCCATAAATCTTGACGTGCAAGTTGGCGTCTCTACTATGTCCTTAGTGAAGACCAACTTTATATTGTGGGGAACCTTGTTGTACTAAGTCCTCACGTGAACATTCACATATAATTTTGCACCGTTAATCAAGCGAATGCATTTATTTGTTTGTCCAAAGACCTTGGAGTCCATTCCGACCGCTCAAAATGCACTTTCAACAACGTGAATACTTGTCTAGTTGTCACCTTTTTTACCCTTCAAGCTTACGTATGTGATTTTATCGAGCCCTGCACTTTTTAATCGTTTTCTAGAAGGGTCTAGAAGGGTCTTTCTCAACAAATGTGGGGAATTCAAACGTTCAAATAATGTTGGTTTGTTTGTTTAGCCCTAAGACTTGACCAGGGTCTTGGCTCCTTTGCTTGCGCGGCACGTGCAAAGCAGTCGCATTCGATGGCGGCGGACCATATGACTTTTCAGATACAGCCTATAAATTACGGTGGAAGAGAAACTTCTAGCAAGTTGGAGAAGTGTTGGGGTCAAGAAAGGGATGGGGCCTCTTAAGATTTGACCAAGCAAAGCAAAGGAAAGATTCTACATGGAGATGCCAACTAATTACATAGATTACCGTGATTAGTTCATTTTAACATTAAAATATGTATCCTTAGATATTTATTATTTAGTTAAATAGGTTATAGGTTGTTGAAATTATTTTATTTTTTAAGGAAAAGTAAAAAATTTGTTGGAAAAACTCAAATTATACATTTAGTGTTGATAATTTATTTTCTTTGGCAAGGCTCATAATGTAGCATAATTTTGTTTTTTTAATTGTCTAGTTTTTAGAAGTTTTAGTTCTTATTGGATGACCCCTAAAGGTGTTTTATTTATTTTTTAAATCCATAGACTTTATCTTGAGTTTATAAAGTCCTCTTTCTATTTTTATCCTTCCTTTCTTAATTCTTATATTACAGTTGTTTTTTGAGTTGTGTCCATATGTCTGCTTCATCCTCTGTAATGAGTCCTCTTGAGTTTTAGCCTACATTGTCTCTAAAAGTTTCTTAAATAGAGTGCCCCAGATTCTTTCCTCTAGTTTAAATTCTTTGTTAAAAATCATGTTGTTACGTTGCAATCACAGTTGCCAGTAGATGAAACCTATACTCAAATCCCAAGCTATCTTTAGGGTCTTTGATTTGAATCTATTAGTCTTTCAATACTCTCAAAAGTTGTTCTCAATGAGAATGGATCTTTGTGACTGACAAAAACTACTGTACCACAAACTCTAGACTGTTTGGGCATAGAGACACAAAAAAAGGACGTGGCCCATTGTTTCCTCCTCTTGGTGACACATTACACATCAGTTGGGTCCAATATATCCACGTTTCCTCGTGTTATCCTGAGTCATTATATTGTTATGTGCAACCAAACACAAAGTTTTTTGTCCATCCTTTGGGTTGCCATAATTGCAACCAAGGGAGCTTTGGACCAATTTGAATGCTTTGGATAATCTTTCTATAACCTTCTTGGCCATTTTCGTCTATCCAAGATTTCTTTCAGTTCTCTTTTCTTGGACCATTCTTCCCTAAACTCCTCTCGGACTTGCCACTGATTTATATTATAATGGGATGTTAAAAATTATTAAATATTATTTCATATAGTTTTAATAATTTAAAATTAAATTAAATTTTTTAACTTTTTAAAAAGTTTTATGAAAAATCAAATGATATTATTTAAATTAATTAATTTTTTAAAATTTTGATTTTTAAGAAAGTAATTAAGGTTCAAATCTTACTAAACTATATATATATATATATATATATATATATATATATATATATATATCAAGTTTTTATAGTACCAGTATTTTTTATTTATTGGTCAAAGTAGTGTGAGAAATCATGAACAACACTTAGGGTTGGACACTTTCATCCTTGTAAGACCGGGAGCTAAGCTTATCAATAGAGGTTAAACATGCAACTATACACACACCTACCCTCTCACACACTCGTCGACACCACGGTTTGAACCTTGGACCTTCCAAAAAAGAGCCAAAGTCCAAACCCAAACCATTGCGTTGTTTTCGAGACCACACTATGTGGTTAATATATTAGCAATGGGTCGTTTCAATCCCATATAATCAAATTAAAAAATATAAATATCTTAAAATAAAAATTTATTTTAATTTTAAACAATAAAAAATATTAGGAGCAATCTATAAAAGACGAGCTTTCATACTTTTCATAAATATTATAAAATCAATTAATAATCTGAGGCATATTTGATCTCTATTTTTTGTAGATAGTTAATTATCTAAGGGTGTGTGAATATATATATACATTTTTTTTTATTGCTTATAAAAATATTATATTTAAATTAATATAATGATTTTTTCTAACCAAAAAAATTTAATAAAAAAAGTGTGACTAAAAAATTTAACTAATAAAAAGTTTATTTTAAAATTAATTAATATTTATTATATAAAATGTAAAATTATGTAGTACAACATAAAAGAATTTTAAAGAACTAAAAGAAAACATTCATTGCGCAAGATAGGTTTATTAATAATTTGAGGCATATTTGATCTCCATATTTTGTATATTTTGTGGACATTTAATTATCTAAGGGTGTGTGAATATATGTATACATTTTTTTTATTGCTTATAAAAATATTATATTTAAATAATATAATGATTTTTTCTAACCAAAAATTTAATAAAAAAAGTATGACTAAAAAATTTAACTAATAAAAAGTTTATTTTAAAATTAATTAATATTTATTATATAAAATGTAAAATTATGTAGGACAACATAGAAGAATTTTAAAGAACTAGAAGAAAACATTCATTGCGCAAGATAGGTTTATTAAATATATATATAAATAAAGTGTTATAAAATATGAATAAATGAAATATAAGAGTGCCTGTGAGTACAATAAAATATGAAATATTTGGGATCTAAGCATAGGAGTTGGATCTGGGCAAGATCTAAGAAAAGGATCAAGATTTGGATAGGATCTAAGTAGAGGAGTGGGATTTGTATTTAAATTTTTATGAAGACTGTTGATGGAGGGAGAGGGGGTGGTTCCCTATGACCACCTGATTTTGAACTTTAAGGGGGTGGTTGTGGGTTCTTCAAGGTTTAGCCTTGATAGAGTTTGTAAAGCGTACAATTCCTTGAAGAAGGCTTGGGTTGATATGATGGGTTCAACATTAGTAGGTGGTGACCAAAAGGTGAACGAATTCCTTCGTTGCAAGGAGTGACCATGAATTCAAGTGTAGCCTAAAGTGGTGGTGAATGAGATAATTTTCTTATAATCCAAGGCCCTCATTTTCAGATTCATTGGAATAAGGGTAAAAATGAGAAGGATTGAGGGATGAACAACGCGATATTGGAAAACTAAAGGTAAATATGACATTGTTCTTTTTGAAAATGGATGTTTTTTTAGCTATTTTTGATAAGGAAGATTGAAATATTTTTTTGAAGGCGACCCTTATTTCGTGGGGCAAGCAAGGCTATACATGAAATTGTGGCATGTTGGGTTCAATCCGACAAAGGAATTACCTTTAGTTTTCCTAGTGTGGACCAAACTTCATTGTTTGCATTTGAAGCTTTGGAAGGAGGAGATTTTTAGAGATATTAGCTAGGCCATAGGGACCTTTGTTTCAGTCTTTGATCTTAGGAAGAGAAGGAAATTTACTACTTATGCTAGGATTTGTGTGGATCTAGATATATCCAGTCCTCTACTGAATTCTATTGACATCCAAATTGGGGAGGTGGTATGGGTTCAGGCTCTTGATTATGAGGTGATCCCCTTTAGGTGCATACGTTATCATATTTATGGTCACCTACCGAGGGATTGCCCCAAGAATAATAAGATGAAGCACAAGGAGGAGCCGCATCAAGACAAACGTATTGAAGTGAGGGAATATAATGCTTTTTGTGCGGTTATAAACAAGAAAAGATCAAAATTTGGTGGCCAGAAGGGTGAAAAATATTTTTTTAGTTCCTTTCAAAAATTAGTTTGATATCTTAGGATCTAGATCTAGTGAGGTGGATGTGGATGTTGTTGGCAATTTTGGGTACCTTGGGTGCATTGCCTTTGCTCAAGTGTACAAGTTGTCATTGATGTCAAGAAGTTTTTGAAGGAATTTGATTTGATGTAAAATAATTTGTTTTGATGAAGGTTTCGACATGACAGGTTCGAAAGAAAGCAAGTTAGAAAAATGTCGCGATATCGCGACATGTCGCATTTTCACGACTTAAGCCGGAGAGAAAAAGCTTTTTAGAAAAGTGTCGTGATATCGCGACATGTCGCAGTTTTGTGACTCAAAGAGGAGAGAGAATGTTCGAGTCAGAAATGTCGCGATTTCACGACATATTGCTAGGAAGGTTGAACGGACGAAAAAGTGTCACGATTTCGTGACATGTTGCAGGAGAGAGAGTCCGAAAGAAAAAATGTCGCGATTTCGTGACATAATGCGGAAGAGAGAGTCCGGGAGAAAAAGTGTCGCGATATCGCGACATGTCGAGTTTTCGCGACCCAAAGAAAAGAAAAGCGCTAAGGAGAAAAAGTGTCACGATTTCGCGACAAGTCAGAAGACAAAGTGGAAGCAAGATAAAGTGTCGCGATTTCGCGACATGTTGCAGACGAAAATGTTCCAAGTAAGAATTGTCGTGATTTTGCGACATACAGCAAAGGGAAGAGTCTAAAATGAGAAGCGTCGCGATTTCGCGACAAATTGCAGAGAAGTCGTACGAAAGCTGAAAGCGTCAAAATTTCACGACAAGTGCGCAAAGAAAACGTACGAAAGCTAGAAGTGTCATGATTTCACGACAAATTCAAGGAGGAAGAACTCAAAGGCGAAAGCGTCGCGATTTCACGACATGTTCCTTTTTCGCGGGCGTAAGGCAGAGAAAAGCACAAGGCAACAAAAGTGTCACAATTTTGCGACATGTTTCATTTTCGCTAGTGCAAGTAGACAAGAGTGCAAGGAAGAGAAAGTGTCACGATTTTGCAACAGATTGAGATGGCAGCGTTCGGTTGGAGAAAGTGTCACGATTTCACGATAGAAATAAAATGCAGGCCTTCTATAGGAGAAGTGTCGCGATTTCGTGACAAAAGCGAGAGGAAGGCTATGAAGACAGAAGTGTCATGATTTCACGACAAAAGCAGAAAGGAGGTCGACGAAGGGAAAAATGTCGTGATATCATGACAAAAGCAAAGTAGATGCTGACTAAGTCAGAAGTGTCGCGATATCGCGACAAGTGCTTAGTTGAAGTCGACAAAGGCTAAAATGTCGCGATATCACGACAAAAGCCAAAAGATAGTATACAATTGCAAAAGTGTCGCGATATCGCGACATGTTGTAGTTTCACGACAGAAGCTACAAAAGAGTTGCAGAGGCAGTGAAGCTGACAAAATTAAATTTGGGCCGACAAAGATTAGGGTTTGCAGCCGACATAGTTTAGGGTTGTGCAGTCGACTAAGATCAAGGTTTTGATCTTGAAAGTGTTAGTATAAAAGGAGGGTTGTTTGAAGAGTTGAGAGTGAATTGATAGATAATCGAATGTGCGTCGAAGTGTGCGAGATGCAACCGAAAGAGCGTAGAAGTTGTGAGATGATGTCGAAGCGTGCAGAGTGAGCGCAACAGGCAAAGACGAACAAGGACATTTATACTAGACCGAAGGACTATGTTTAGTGCAAATTCGAGGACCAGCTTTGGAGGTGATAGAGTTGAGGACAGAGGTCTCCAGCTAGAGCAGGGAGGACAGGTGTCTTTTGTGGATAGAGTTCCATTTGCTAAGGGCAGCAGAGGCAGAGGTTTTTTAGAGGATCACCAGCGAGAGCAGAGGTAAGGGATCGGTGTCTCTTGTGGGTTGGTGCCCACGAACTCGAGTTTAGGGGATTGGTGTCTCCTTTGGGTTGGTGCCCATAAACTTTGTAATCGGGAAAGGTATTCCCATAATTTGGATTGATAAAATTTAGTGAAAGATTTTATCTGTGGATGTAGCTCAACCATTTTGGGTGAACCACATTAAAATGGGTCTTCAATGTGTGATGCTTTATGTCTTGATTAATGTTGTGTTGATGCCTCTGTTATCTAAAGTTAAAATTGTTAATTGGTTAAGTCTTATACTGTTCACCCCCCCTCTCAGTATAAGCTTGTGTTCTTCAAATGTTGTGGAGGGGGGATTGCCCCTCCCATGAGTAGGTTGTTTAGGATGATTTGGTGTTATTTCCTTGTAGTGAGGATGAGGTATCGACATAGATGTGCACTTAGAAAGACTTTGGGACTCAGGAGGAGGTTGGGCCCTTGGAGGAGTCGATTCTAGTGAGGACCAAGGATGTAGTTGAGGATGATACAAAGAGGGAGGAAAGAGCTATCAAGATTGAGGGGGATGGGAGGAGAGGAACGAGAAGTAATCCCTTAGGGATTACATCAAGCGTCCTAAGGAAGCATCGAAGAGGAAAACAACATGCAGCTGGAAGAAAATAAGAAAAGGATAAACGAGATAAGGAAGGAGACATTTGGTGTAAGTGGGGGTTATCCGAATTAAAGATTCATATTTCAATTCTTTCTCCAAATAAAAATTATTTCTTGAAATGTGAGGGGGTTGGGGATGAAACCCAAGCAGAATGTTGTGAAGAGTTTGATTAGATAGTATCATCCTTATTTGATGTTGATTTAGGAATCCAAATTGAGTTTAGAAGGAAGCTCAGCAGCTTACAAGAGAATTTGGATGGAAGCTTTGAGTTAAGCGGTTGTTGCCAAGGGTAATTCTAGAGGATTTCTTTGTATGTGGGATCATAGGAAGAAAGAGATTGTGGATGCAATGGCAGCTACAAGAATTTTGGAGATAAAAGGGTATTTGCTTTCAAATGCAGCTCCATTTTACTTTCTAACTAGTGGAAGTAGGCAAGTCGTAAGGACATGGTGTGAGATGTAGGGGGAAACAAGAAGGGACTTCTTTGATCTATTTTTGAAGGTTCCTTTGGATGATGAGGCATAGTGGGAGATCTTTGAGTCGATTCCTCCCTGTATCTTGATCGAACAGAATTTGTTTTTGGCTAGAGAGGTCTTTGGTGGAAGTGGTCTTTGGTGGAAGTGCAAAGGGTAGTCTCTAAGATGAAAAAATGTAAAAATTTTGGACTAGACAATTTTCAAATTAAATTCTTTCAATTTATGTGGGAGGAAATCCTACAAGTAGTTGAAGAGGCCAGAAGGTCTAAATTTGCCTTAAGAGCTATGAACTATACTTGTGTTCCTCTTATTTCGGAGAAGGATGGGGTCTCCTTGTTGGATGAGTTTTGGTCTATTTTCCTCTGTAATAGTATATATAAGATTATTTGTAACGTGTTGTTGGATTGTTTGAAGGTTGTTTTCTCAATCATTATACATGAGTGTAGCACCCTAAAATTGGCGCAGTAAAACTTAGTAAATAATTAAAATTACCTTAGTAATAATTCAAATTCAAATTTCAACCCCAAAATCGCTCCCAAACCGCCTGCTACCCGTTTCCTTGTTTTTTGCACCATTTTTAGAGTTTGTTTCATTCGTTGGACGATATCGCCTCAGATCAGACGATATCGCCTCAGATCAGAACGTCCAGACGATTTCATCCCAAAACTAATTTTTCATAATTAGCTTTTATTTCAACAGCTTCTCTAACTCGGGCAGAGACGCATCTGCACCGTTAGAGTCTCCCCCGTTGGAGATCTCCCAAAATGGGATGATATCCAACCTCCCAACCTCTTTCCTATGCCTATTTAATCTTAGGCCCTCCCCTTGACATTCCCCTGGCTGAAATTTTTGCACTTTGAGTTTTACATGCTTCAGAATATCTTAGACTATTGTTCGCCTTTGTCCCTTGTCGAATTTTCTTGTAGGAACTTTTGTTATTCTTCAGTCGGAGCAAGCTCAGATCGTCGCAGACGATCCTGTCCAATTCGAGATGATTTTGTACCAATACGAGATGATTTCGACTACAGTCAACATTGGGGGCAATTAGTGCCTAGAGTTTGCATTTTCTCCACTCTTTTCTACTGCATTATTCTGCATTTAGTTAATTCTATGGTTATTCCTTATTACTCTGCATTTTGGAGTTCACCCATATAGTCTTAATGCATAATAAAATCATAAATTGTAATTAAATCATTGTAATGCACTTGTATGCTTGTTTATTATTATCATTTTAATATTATTGATATCATTCTACATCATTGCCCTCTGTTGGCATAGCTGCATTTTTTGTATTTTGTATCTGTTTCTCTGATTGCAGGTCTCTGACGAATTCGTCTGACGAATTCGTCAGATCTCAGACGATCTTGTCAGATCGGAGACGATCCTATCAAAATTCCAGATGATCCTGACTGCTTCAAAAATCAGAACCTCCATCAGACATCCGGATCAGGTATGTCTCTTTAATCTAGCTTATTCTCTCTATTTTCTGTTCAAATCTATTTTCTATATTCATTTAATTTGCATTTTCATATAGAATAACTTAGATTCATCTGGCCAAACCTAGGACTTGGATGTTTAAAGCTAAAATTGAACACATTAAACTCATTCCCAACCTAGGCGTGGAAACTGCCACTAAACATTTCCTGGTGAACCCCACCATCCGTCGAAAAATCACCTTAATACCCCTCCCCTGAGAGGCGGGACCTTCAAAGGGCCTCTCAGTTCGAGGTACCGCCCCATCCTTTTCCCATCCTCCTTCCGGGCACGGATCCTTTAGCCTGAAGGTAAGGATGCAAAAAATTTGGAGCGATACATTTTGGTGAACCCGACGTGAAACTAAAACCTTTTGAAAAACAAAACAAAAATATAGATGCATTTCAAATCATTAGAAAAATACTAAGTTGCATATCATGTCTAGATGGTAGCTCCTAAGAAAAGACTAGCAGTTACTATAAATGTTGCAAATCAATTAATAGCCATAGAGGTTGATTCTTTGTTTAGAACATCTCAAACATACAGAGTCCAACTTTTGTGGAAAGAACTCGATAGGAGGCTAGGTGTCATTTCATCTAAATCAACCGAACTTAGACAAATCAAGAGGTTTGCCCTAGATAGGATCCTGAATCCTCATCAACTCATTGTTTATCATGAACTTCAGAGAGCCTGCCATAGGTGGTTAGCTTATAGGAGAGCTCTTGTGTCTTCAGAATTGTTCACCTTCGAGGAATACCTCGAGAATGTAGCTGTTATACACCAATTCCTAGGTTGTGTAGAAGATCAAGAGGTCATTCTTACGGATAGGGAAAGATGGAATAGAGTTCCTAGGGTTGTGTTATATCGAGAGTATTGCCACGAACTTTATTTCTACCAACCAAAATCTGAGACAGATAATATCACTATAGCACTTTTTGTCAAATTCTTGAAAGAAAATTTTCAATTTGAAGAAGAACACTTCATGACTCCTAAAGAACTTGAGCCCATTAATGATATTTATAAATTGTTTATAGAAAACTAGATCATTGCTTTCATTATTATTATTTCTTGCATTTAGTGTGCTGTTTGTTATCTTTATAATATTGTTACAAAAACAAGAAAAACCAAAACATAACAAAAACCAAAAACATTTTATTTCAAATACTATAGTAGGTATATAATTAAAATATATACCTCTTAAGCTTTTTGCATATATATATATATATATATATATATATATATTTGCTGAAATCTAAATTTAAGCACAATACCTAAACTTAGGAATGGTAAACAAACTAAACAAGAAGAAGAAGATTGGTTAGGAGACAACAAAAAACCCAAATATCCTTCTTGAGGAATCAATTCCGGAAGGAGAAACTCTAGAACAACCAGAAGATGACCTGGCTAAAGAAAATGAACAACAAGAAAATCTTAAAGAGGAAGGATCCTCATCCCCAGGAATAGCTCCAGATGGAACTATTGCTTTTGATAACTTAGATCATTTCTGGAAATTTTTCAATAATAACATTGGTGCTCTTAATATGGCGGTTCGTATTGATAAAGGACAAATTAGTGACACTCAAGCAGCCATGGAACATATGTTTGACATACACACTAATCCCTTGTCTTTCATTGATCAAGAAAGTGATAAAGTTGGACCACCCAATAGAGATATGGTCACTATGATTCAGAACATGCCAAAACAACAGGTTACCCAACCCCCTAAGGAACCTGTTATTGAGCCTAAAATAATTCCCACACAAAAGAAACCTTTCTTCACTGCCTTACTTCGCCAAACTATTGATCAATATGCTTCAAGTAGACAAAAACCTAAAATGAAGCCAAACACCAATTTTCAACAATCGAGCATACAACATAATACAACTTCAAAATTTCTTCATAACACCCTTCCTACCAACAATTTACACAATAGCAATATAGCATCTAATATGCATGTCCCTCCATCATATGCTCACAAATCTCATATTAATGCCCTACCGAACCAATATGGTGGGAAAATCAGTAATCTGGAAGCCATGGTGAAACAGTTAGCTTCCCGCATGGACCGAGATAGATCCCTATCGTCCCTCGTACAATTATCGAGAGATATGTAGTCAACCTCTGGATCCCATAGTTGTAGCACAACCATACCCTAAACACTTCCCCATGCCCATCCTGCCTATATATAAAGGAACTGAAGATCCCATAGAGCATCTTCGCATGTTTAGGATAACATGTCATGATATATCACATGATGACTTGCTATTACTAAAAATGTTTCCAAAAAGCTTAGGAGGAATGGCATTAGAGTGGTACTATCAATTGCCCACTCATTCTTTGAGAAATTTTGAAGAAACAGCTGAATTGTTTGTCCATCAATTTAGTGCCTACATCAAGAGGCATGTCACCATTAAAGATTTGTACAACTTAAAACAAGACAAAGATGAATGTTTTGCTGATTTCTTAGCTAGATGGAGGCAGTTGACAGGAAAACTGCACTTTGTGCTACCTTATAGGGAAATGTTGGACATTTTTATTAATAATTTACAAGAACAAATATCTTATGAGTTATCAACTGCCACCTTAACCACCTTCGATCAAGCTGTAGATTAGCTCGAAGGGTAGAAGATGCTCTCATTAGAAGAGGTCAACTCAAAAAGAAAGATGATGAGAAAACATCTAGAAATCAGTATAAAAACAAACAAGTTGTAGGTGACGGAGTCACTGATAGTAGAAACGTTGCTAATATCAATACAACGAAGACAACAAAAAAATTTATATTAAAACCTCATGATAAACCTCCTCAAGAATTTACTAGATTGAATCAACCTTTATCAACCATTCTTCCTCAATTATTAGCACGAGGTTTGATTCAATTACCAGCTATCCAGGAACCTGATCCAACTATACCCGGATACGGAGCTGATTTACATTGTGACTTTCATAGAGGACCTGGACATGCTACAAACTCTTGCAAAATATTGAAACATAAAATACAAGATCTGATTGATAATAATGAAATGGAGGTGCAAGCCTTCCAACCTAAACAAAATGCTCCTAATAACGCTCAAAAGACCATTCCCCAAAATCAAAATCAAAATGCTAATCAATCATTGGATATATTTCAACATCCTTTACCAAAACATGGTAAAGAAGTGGCCAATCAAATCGAACATCATAATGTTCCTCCTCCTACCCGATATGTAGGGACTATTAGCGGACAATTATCTGTTCAGGATCCTCAAATATTTGGCACAACCTTATCCATGGTCACGACCAGACCCCTACATAATATTCAAACTCTCGATCCTAGTGATGTAGAATCAGATACTGAAAGTGAAGTAGACATCACCTCAAACCAATCGAATAGCTCTAAAAATGAATCAGATCCTATTCAACATATCATAGATGCTATGGTTCCAGAAGAACCATTTTCTATAAGAGTTACTACTCGACCCTCTTCTAATCAGTTCCTTCCTAATGAACAAGCCATAAACGCTCAACGAAGACCAGTTCAGCGTCTTCAATATAACATTGTAGGTACCATCAGAGTCGTTACCAGACAACAAGCTCAAAACTCTCAACAGGATCAAACTCAGAATGATGGATCAGCTTCATTTATTTTCAAAAATCCCAATAAAGGGAATCATATGTCTAATGTTCAAACTAAGCCTCCTTACAATATTAATGAACAATTATCCAATACTATAGCCAGAATTTCCCTTTTGGACTTGTTAAGATCTTCTCCTACCCATAGGGATGAATTGATGCTTACATTAAGCCAAATGATGGTACCTCAAAATATTCAACCCGAAGCCATGTCCAATACTATCATCACTCGAGAAGTTGATTGTATTGACTTTTGGGATAAAGATATCCCACAACATAGTTTACATAAGGATAACCCCTTATATATTACTGCTCTAATTGGAGATGTAGCTGTTAAAAGAGTCTTGATTGATAATGGTTCATCTCTAAACATTTGCACTTTTGACTTCTACCAAAGATTTGGCTTTAGAAGTGATGAAATGAAGAAAAATGACATGATTATCAAAGCTTTCAATGACGAGACACAAGAAACATGTGGAGTCATTACCTTACCCTTGCAAGTTGGTCCTAGAACCCTAGATACAATCGTGTTTATTATACATTGCCTAGCATCGTACAATATACTTTTGGGTTGCCCTTGGATCAATGCGATGCGAGTGGTTCCCTCCACTTTACATCAGTGTGTTAAATTTGAATTTAAAAATTAGTTGGTCACTATCCATGGTGACCCTAGACCCTTTGATATGTGTGCTTTGGCAGAACCTATTGGAGTGCAATTTTGCCCCGCTCTGTCATCCACACATCCTAATTCTTATTTTTCATCTAAACGTGTAAAAAACACACACATAACATCATCTACTTCATCAACTACACCTATAAATTTAACTCAACCATCTTCTAAACAAACCACACTAAAACCTCAAAAAGATCTTCAATCCACAACCAATCCTTCATGTTCTATCCCTATAATTTCAAAACCTATAGACCCATTTATTGACACCTCCACATTATCAACATCTATCATGCCTTCCACATCTAAAGATATAGGGAATGATCCTTCTACATCTTATGCTCTTTCTGATGAACTTTTACCAGATTTATCCATAATCTTAGTATCAGAAAAAACAAATGCTTTTATGCAAGATTCAATTCTTTTAAATAACTTGCCGCCATCTCCTCGTACTTTGGGCCTCCCACAACCTATGGGAAGTACTTACCAAGTTGGGAGTTGTGCTTTTATTTATAAATGATATGATTGGGGAAGAATACCCGGGGAATATCAAAACTCATCATGAGGGATATGCCCGATGTTATTTTACTAATGAATATATTAAAGCTAAACCCATAATGCTTAAAAAGGGCTATAAAGGGAAAGGCTTGGAACCTTTCCAAAATGGTATGAAAGAACCTATCGAGGTAGAACCATGGCCCGCCCGATGTGGTGTGGGCCTATTTCCTAGTAAGGGTCAACCCTTCCCTTTTGAAGATGATGATCAACTCATATGTTATCAAGATTATCTAGATAAACAAGATTCTTTGTGTCCAAAGAATCAGCCATTTACATGTAATATGCTATCCATAGCTTACCCTGAATTGATTGCTAAATCCGATGAGGAGTTGGAAGGAGATATTTTCCATGATGTCTCCATTGAAGAGTTGTTACACAATGGTTTTTATTTTGATGGTTCTATACCAACTATAGCCCAACTTGAGGCCACCACTCCTCAAGACGAATTATCCAACTTAACCTTAAAAGAATTACAAGAATTGGGTGTTTCACCTGCCCCACCTAATTTTGAAAGAGATATACACATGGAAGTAGAACACGTCATTAAAGTTAACATTGGAACTGAGGATAATCCTCACATAATCAATATTGGATCAGCATTAAGTCAAGAAAAACAAGATGAATACATTGCATTCCTTAAAGAATATGAAGATGTATTCGCTTGGACATATGAAGATATGCCAGGTCGGACCCTTCTGTAGTCATGCATCATCTAGTAGTCCATCCGGATGCTAAACCTGTTAAATAGAAACTTAGAAAAATGCATCCCAAAGTGGCCCTGCTAGTCAAAGGAGAGTTAGAAGAACTCCTGAATGTTGTTTTTATACAAGCTATTGATTATGCTTGAATGGATCTCAAATGTAGTTCCAGTCACCAAGAAAGAAGCTACCAAAGTTAGGGTTTGCACGGACTTTAGAGATATTAACGTTGCATGCCCTAAAGATGATTTTCCTCTTCCAAACATGGACCAAATCATTGACTTTACCATCGGGAGTGGAATGATGTCCCTAATGGATGGATTTTCCGGCTATAATCAGATCAGGATAGCTCTCGAAGATCAGGCTAAAATAGCCTTTATTACCCCTTGGGGTAACTTTTGTTGGAAAGTGATGCCATTTGGTTTAAAGAATGCAGGCGCAACATATCAACAAGCTATGACTTATATATTTCATGATATGATGCATGATATCCTACATGATTAAGTAGATGATATTATAGCTCGCTCTATTAAAGAAGATGATCATTTAGATGATTTGAGAAAAGTATTTAATCGGTTAAGAGAATACATTATTCGATTAAATCCAGCCAAATGCATATTCGGAGTTAAGTTCGGTAAACTATTAGGGGTTTTAGTTTCTTTACGTGGTATCAAAATCGACCCTCTCAAGATTGCGGCTATCACTGATATGCCCGCACCTACCAATATATCTGAGTTACGAAGTTTACAAGGTAAACTTCAAGCCATCCGTCGCTTCATCGATAAGCTGGCGGACAAAACCACTCCCTTTCTTAAGCTCCTTAAGAAGGATGTCCCTTTTAATTGGGACGACGAATGTAAAGAAGCTTTTGAACTTCTCAAACAATACCTCCTTAACCCACTTGTGCTTTCACCGCCTAGACCTGATCGCCCGTTTCTCCTGTATATTTTAGCTTCAGATTTTGATTTAGGAGCTATGTTCGCTCAGCTTGATGATGAGAAGAAAGAACGTGCTAATTATTACATTAGCCGAACTTTAATCAGTTATGAAACTCGTTATACCTCATTAGAAAAACTATGTCTAGCAGTCGTATTTTCTACGCAAAAATTATGCCATTATATGCTTAGTCAAAAAACATATGTCATTGCTAAATATGATCCCTTGCGGTATCTCATGAGTCGACCTTATTTATTGGGTCACACAACCAAGTGGGTTCTTGCTCTAACCGAGTTTGAACTCACATTCATAGGGTAGAAGTCTGTTAAGGGTCAAATCATAGCAGATCAGTTAGCTGCTGCACCCTTAGAGTCTACCCATCCCCTCATCATTGAGTTTCTCGATGAATGCCTTCAATTAGAGGCAGACCATATTGAACAATGGTCCTTATACTTTTATGGAACCCGATGCATGAGTGGGGCTAGTGCGGGTATTATTTTAATATCCTTGCAAAAACACATCATTCCTCTGTCCTTCAAATTAACATTTGCTTGCACCAATAATATTGCCGAATATGAGGCTCTAATCCTTGGATTATGAGCTACCTTGGCATTAAAAATCAAACATCTGCTAGTTTTTGGTGACTCCCAACTTGTCATAAATCAAATTAATGAAGTTTATCAGACCAAAGATGATAAATTGCACCCATATAAAGCATATGTTTTGCAATTTTTATCCTTGTTTGATAAAGTTACTTTGGAAGCTATTCCGCGAACTAGCAACAGTGTGGCTGACGCTATGGCCGCAGCTACATCTCTTCTGCCCTTGGAGTTAGATGACGAATATGCCACCATCATTATTCGTCGACTCTAGGAACCCACTTCAAATAAGTCATGTTTAGAACCTTTGGATGTGTTTCTAATCAATGAAACTACTCTTGACCCTTGGTATACAGATATAGTTGATTTTCTTCAAAATGGGACTTTCCCTGCCAATTCTAATAGAAACCAACGTCGGTTATTACGTAGATGAGCAAGTCGATTTGTAATAATTGGAAATACTTTATGTAGGAGATCTTTTAAAGGTATCCTATTGAGATGTTTGAATCTAGAAGAATTCAAATAAGCTTTAAGTGAAGTCCACGATGGATCTTGTGGAGGACACTTCAGTGGTAGTGTCATTGCTAAAAAGCTCCTTAGGATAGGCTACTTTTGGCCTACCATGGAAAATGATGCACATGATTATGTGCGTCATTGCGACAAGTGCCGAAACATGCCGACCTTGTCCATGCGCCTGCACAAGAGCTGCGAGGCTATTTCATCTCCTTGGCCCTTTTCAAAATGGGGCTTAGACATTATTGGCAAAATTAATCTTGTGTCATCCGATGGAAACAAATTCATCATAACCGCCACTTGAGTATTTCACGAAGTGGGTTGAAGCTATGCCTTTAGCTTCCTGCACTGGAACACAAGTCTCTAAATTTATTTTTAATCAAATCATTTGTAGGTTCGGAATTCCTGCAAATCTCATCTCAGACAATGGAACTTATTTCAAAAATAAAGATGTCAAGAAATTATGCCAGAAATATAAGATTCAACATCGCTGGTCAACTCCCTATTATCCTTAGGGTAATGGCCAAGCAGAAGCAACTAACAAAACCTTAATCAAAATTCTCAAAATATTGGTCAATAAATCTGGCCGCGACTGGCACATTCAATTATATCCAGCTTTGTGGGCCTATCGAACTAGTGTTCGATCTCCCACTGAAACTTCACCTTTTGTCTTGGTTTATGGCGCTGAAGCCGTTTTTCCTTTTGAATTAGAAGTTCCTTCTTTGGCTCTACTACTTCAAGATACCGAAGTAGGAGATGATTATCGAGCTAGCAAAATCAGTCAGCTGGAACTCCTAGATGAAAAGTGCATCAATGCTTTGGAGCATCTTCGTGCTTACCAAAACAAGCTTAAAAGATCATATGCCAAGAAAGTTCATCATCGATCCTTTGAGGTCGGTGACCTTGTTGTAAAAGAAAATCAAAAAAATACTAATGCAACTAAAGACCTTAAAGTTAAATTTGAGCCCAACTGGCTTGGACCGTATATTATCACTGCTAAATTTGAATCAAGAGCATACAAATTAGCTACCTTAGATGGTAAATATTTAAAAGAACCTATGAATATTATGCATCTTAAGCGATATTACGCATAAAATTTGGTCATTTCATCATTTGTACATATTTTGCATGTTGTCTCATTTTAAAAATATATATAAAACTGTTTACACAAAAACAAATGGAAAAAAAGAAGAAGCCAAAACCGCAATATTACTGACTCTTTTGAAACCCAAAAAAATAAAGAAGAAAGAGAGAGTCACAATTATCAAACTCCTCAAAAATATTTGTTGTATATATTTCTTCTTCAAGTATTGCAGTTATATTTTCAAATTATTTTGGATAAATTAGCATTTATTTGGAATCCCCCACTATCACAAACACAAAATAAATATCTTGATTTTATCTGGCATGATTACTAATCTCTCTTATATCAAAGTCCACAAAATTTAATTAAATAAAGTTTGAGCATAGAGAATTGATCTTGGTATTTACTTAAACTAAGCATATATTTTCACAATAAAATGATTACATTTGTAATTTCCATGCTATGCTACATAGTAGAAGTGGTTTCTGAGCGAAAAGTTTCCCCTGCTATCCTATCATGCACATGGTCTAGAATTTTTGAGAATTGGCAAAAGGACAAGTTCACCCCTACCCAGAATAAAAATCCCTTGCTCTACAGCTAATCCGAGCAAGTATCCCTCGCATAGGAAGAAAAGCAAAGTTCAAGAAAAAGAGAAAAAGAAACAAGTTATTTTAGCATTATCTCAAATATTAAGCCAAAATACAAAAATACAAAAAAAAAAAGAGAAAAAGAAACAAGCAAAAACAAAAGCAATAAAATCCCTTTCCCTACCCATTGAAAAGAAAAGAAGGGTTGATGAGCTTGAATCCCTGGAATTCTCAATTACTCGAAAACTGTGAGGTAAGCCCCATAACAGGTGGTTTGTGCCCAACCTGCTTTGCCTTGGGTAATCCCTAGCGTGGCGATATGTTTGTCACATTAGTGACCTTCTTTTGTACAGACCTATGTCTGCTCATGGATTTGCTAGCTCTTGATAACCTGACCTACATAGTAGTCTGGTATGGTTATATGCATCTAAATCATGGTTAACGAACACTTATTTGGTTCATTCAAATCACTTGTATCAAATTATCTTGCTCAAAACTGGTAAATGAACAATGCAATTGCACACACATTTTGTATTTGAGAGATTTTGTGTATCATTATGATAAATCAAGATTGGTAATGAACTCACCTACGCACATGGGATTCCTTATAAATCTAACTTTTGTCTTTAAAATACTTTGAAATATTTTTGCAAATTGTTTGGAATAAATTCATTTTCCTCTTTAAAGAACAATTGTTTAGTATAAAGACAACTATATGCATTATCAAATTTCAAAATCATTTTCAAAACATGCAATAAAGTTACGTTTATATATAACTTTTGACTTTCGCGACGATGGTATAGTTCCAAAACCAAAATTGGAATTTTATGCCTAGCGCAAGTCCTCATCTTCATATTTTTTGACTATTTCAAAAATTAAAAATCAACCATGCAATAAATCTATTATTTTCTTCTTTGGATTTCGCGATGATGGTATAAGTCTATACCTAAATATTCTATGCCTAGCGCAAACCATTGTACTGATTTTATTTTCCATTTATTCAAAATCATAAAAACATATGACTTAAATCATTATGTTACACAATTATGCTTTAAAACAAAACAAACACTTACTCTATTTTCATGTCATTATGTCAAACTTCAATTTTGCAATGATGGTATAATTCCTAGGGAATTATCCAAAAAATTTATCACACTTAGGAATTTATGCCTAGCAAAAGTCATTTTAAAATATTTCATGCATAATAGTTTCATGGAAATATGAAAACAAATCATCATCATCATCATCATTTGCATCATCACAACAAAGTCTTAAGATAGTCTCTTAAGCACTCTTTTACTTTTAACAATATTTCTATCTTGGGATTAGCTTGATGACCGAGTGAGTGACGACTCCATGAAATGGTCTATAATAGCGACAATGTCCTTTGAAATTATTGTTAGAAGTCCCTTTTCTTTTTTATCAAATCACATCACAAACAACCAATTTGTTTACATCAGATTATTTAATTTAAATTTTAAAAAGCATGACATTCAAATCATAATATTTCCAATCGACATAATTACATGAATCATCAAATCAATCACACCACAACAATAAAGCATCATACAAACACATAAGACAAGTCATATGATCAAAAATATCATATATATATATATATATCTCAACAATATATGTACATCATATCAAAACTAGATTGGTATGCCATAATCTACATCTTGGCATACTCAATCCTCTCAAATCATATAATCAGTCTGTACAATGCAGTAGCCTAGCCTCGAGAACCCCTCGAGCTCTCAGCCTCATCTCCTCCCCCGCCCTAAGGTAGACGAGGTGGCCCCATCGTAGTATGTGTGGTACTGCGAGTCCTAGTCGTCGATTAGGATGAAGTCCTCGATGACCCATCCCTGATCAGATTCGTAATGCCGACTGGCAGCTGTACCCTCTAGCCCTCTGGCACCATCTAGAAGTAGATACCCTGATAGAACATGGTCTAAGCAATCGACCGCGCCAGCTCCTGAGTGCTTGCTCCTTCGCTTCGTGCTCTGAGGCGTGCAACCTCATATCTAAGCTATGTAGCCTCCGCTCGGTGGCGTGCAGCCTCATCCTATAAAGTTTGCACCTATGCCTAGAGATGAACAGTCTTCGCTCGAAGAGTAGCCATCTCACTACTCTCTCCTATGTCCACACCCTTGCCCTTATCGGGCGATGGTGGCCTCTCTCTCCGTGGAGAAGGGGGTCTATCCTCCCTCCTCTCCCGCTACCACGACCTCTGCTGAGCCTGTGGTCTCCTTTGCTCTCTCCCACTATGACATTATGTAGCCTCAATGGCTGCCTGGCGCCGCCTCCCCATCTGACGCACAACTACGTGAATCGAACCCTGAGCCCTCGTCATTCGAGGAGGGCAGATGCCTGTGTACCAGGCATCGTAGCCGTTGGCTACCCCTGCATCATCCCCATCCACTGGCTGAATGGGGGCATCATCTGCATCCTGACTCCAGAAGCGCTGCATATCTAGAGCCCCGCTAACTGTAGTGTTATCCTTGTAGTCTTTGAGAGATGAGATCCCATGCTGTAGACCGAACTGCCTCAAAACTCGGTCGTACCGGTGGAGCTCCACCTCTCCCCTCTCCATCGTCAGCCAACAAGTTTGCCTAACGCGAGCCAGCTCCTATCCATCCTCAACCCACCCTGGATGATCTCTCCAAGGCCTCGAGGTGATCTGGTCAGAGACAAGGTCGTAAAGTAGTCTTCGAAGCCACTAGTAGAAAGCTCGAGGCCTCTCCCCATCAATCCCTGTCAGTGGGAGCCCTACCGACCTCCGCACCGCGATGTGCTCCTAGCACCAAACCTGCAGTAGTGATGTCATGACCAGACATCGATCGCCCTTGTATACGACCCCATGTAGGATCCTATACAATCGGCATAGTACATAACTCCCCCAAGCAAACCTGTATCCATGGTCTCTCATGTTGCAGACCACATCTGTTAGTAGCCATGGTACTCTGTATCCACTCTGATGGTATAGCAGCAGACCACCTACAACCCTAGCCAAAACTTGTGTCAGTCTAGATGCCCTAGGCATCTGGCGTAGCGACTCGATGTTCACTCCGCCCTTCTCCAAGGCAAAGCTCGGATCTCCACACATTTGCATCATCGCGTGGCCCTGATTAGTCGTGGGAGTTATCAACCGTACTTATATGGGGATCCTCAAAATCCTCCATACATCCTCTAGTGTAGGAGTCATCTCCTCTGTTGGTAACTAGAAACAGGAAGAACTCGGATACCACCTCTCTACTAGGGCTATCAATATCCCCATATCTGTAGAAACCTGTGGCATCTCTGCCACATGCTGCAAGCCGACTTGCACCAACTGATCTCGCTCTGCTCGAGATAGAGCGGCCAAGTCATCCCTCGGCCCGTCGTATTTCCATTCTCTCGCTCTTTAGTAATCCTCTCTGCAACATAAACAACAAAACAATAAAACTCATTAATAAAACAGTGATTAAAAATGCAAGTAAAGCAAGTTCAATTTCATCAATGATGATATCGTCCACTATTGGATGATATCATCCAAAATTTGAGCAAATTCATCTTCGATTTTGCAAGTCGAAATCGTCCCTTTTTTGACGAAATCGTCCCCATTTCGCCGATTTCGCCCTTGGACGAAATCGGCGATATCGAGACGATTTCGACGAAATCGAGACGATTTCGTCTCGACGACGTCGATGGCCCAAAAATGGTCGCGATGCTCAAAAATCATCAAAATTTAATCTAAAAAGCATAGAAAATCAAAATTCAAGCATTCTAAACTAAGTTTAGACCCTTACCCGTAGCTCGCGTCGGACCTCTGTCGATCTGTGTGCTGTCTCTACCATTTTGTTTGCGAGCTCCACAAACCGAGAAAATGAAAATGAACAGTAACAATGAATTAGGGTTTTTCCCTATTTTTTTAATTTTATTCAAAAACAATTAAAAACATTTTAATTTTTTGCTTTTTCGCATTTTTACCTCAAACATTCGATTTGGGTAAAAACACGGAGGGGGCATCATAGTAAGCTGTCGTACGATTCGACCAAGAATCGTCGCCTAAAAATGAGAATAATTTTTGCTTTCTCATAAATCGAGAAGAACTCATCTTTAACGCATTTTCTTCAGAAAATTCGCTAAAGAGGGGGCAAAATGTAGCACCCTAAAATTGGTGCAATAAAACTTAGTAAATAATTAAAATTACCTTAGTAATAATTCAAATTCAAATTTCAACCCCAAAACCACTCTCAAACCGCCTGCTACCCGTTTCCTCGTTTTTTGCACCATTTTTAGAGTTTGTTTCGTCCGTTGGACGATATCGTCTTCGATCAGACGATTTCGTCTGGAGCAGAACGTCTAGACGATTTCGTCCCAAAACTGATTTTTTATAATTAGCTTATGTTTCAACAGCTTCTCTAACTCGGGCAGAGACACGTCTGCACCGTTAGAGTCTCCCCCCGTTGGAGATCTCCCAAAATGGGATGATCTCCAACCTCCCAACCTCTTTCCTATGCCTATTTAATCTTAGGCCCTCCCCTTGACATCCCCCTGGCTGAAATTTTCTGCACTTCGAGTTTTACATGCTTCAAAATATCTTAGACTATTGTTCGCCTTTGTCCCTTCTCGAGTTTTCTTGCAGGAACTTTTGTTATTCTTCAGTCGGAGCAAGCTCAGATCGTCGCAGACGATCCTATCCAATTCGAGACGATTTCGTACCAATCCGAGACGATTTCGATTGCAGTCAACATTGGGGGCAATCAGTGCCCAGAGTTTGCATTTTCTCCACTCTTTTCTGCTGCATTATTCTGCATTTAGTTAATTATATGGTTATTCCTTATTACTCTGCATTTTGGAGTTCACCCATATAGTCTTAATGCATAATAAAATCATAAATTGTCATTAAATCATTGTAATGCACTTGTATGCTTGTTTATTATTATCATTTTAATATTATTGATATCATTCTACATCATTGCCCTTTGTTGGCATAGCTGCATTTTCTGTATTTTGTATCTGTTTCTCTGATTGCAGGTCTCTGACGAATTCGTCTGACGAATTTGTCAGATCTCAGACGATCCTGTCAGATCGGAGACGATCCTTTCAAAATTCCAGACAATCCTGACTGCTTCAAAAATCAGAACCTCCATCAGACATCCAGATCAGGTATGTCTATTTAATCTAGCTTATTCTCTCTATTTTCTGTTCAAATCTATTTTCTGTATTCTTTTAATTTGCATTTTCATATAGAATAACTTAGATTCATCTGGCCAAACCTAGGACTTGGATGTTTAAAGCTAAAATTGAACACATTAAACTCATTCCCAACCTAGGCGTGGAAGCGCCACTAAACGTTTCTTGGTGAACCCCACCATCCGTCGAAAAATCACCTTAATACCCCTCCCCCGAGAGGTGAGACCTTCAAAGGGCCTCTCAGTCCGAGGTACCGCCCCATCCTCCTTTCGGGCTTGGATCCTTTAGCCTGAAGGTAAGGATGCGAAAAATTTGGAGCGATACAATGAGGAACAAGGTAAGTTTGTTCAAGGAAGATAAATCATGGACCAAATTATATTGGCATAGAAATTTACTCCACGAGGATTAGTAAGAAAGTTAATATGTTTATTAAACTAGATATGTCCAAAGCCTATGATCGAGTTGATTGGAGTTTTTTAATTAAGGTTCTACATAAGTTTGGGTTCAAGGATAGGTGGAACGATTGGGTGGTAACTTGCTTTTCCAACCCTACTTACTCGATCTTGATAAATGGTGTTCCATCAAATCAATTTGGGGCAAGTAAAGGCTTGAGATAGGGAGACCCTTTGTCTCCTTACTTGTTCATTATTCAGGTGAAAGCCCTAGGTAGTGTAGACACAAAATTTACTCATTTTTATCCACAAAAATACCCAACTCACTAAAACCCTCCCTAATCCTCCAATTTACCTTTAATATTCTACTTAACACCCACATCTAACGTGAAAAATCCCCTCTCACACTCCATGATGTCTAAATTCGAATTATTTGAATTTAAAATTCCCATGGGTATATATGCATTAAATGCCCAAACCCCTTTCACACTTGTACAAAATAGGCACTCTAGATCTTGGGTACCCTTCCCTCTCCTTCCAAAAATTTTCTTTAGATATTTCCCCATTTTCTTCATTTTGGATACAAACAAATATAGCGAAATGTTGCTAAGATTGTTGAGGGTTTAGGATTAATGCATTTGTGAAAGTATATTGTAATAATGTTTTCAGATCTTGTTTTTTTAACATATGCCTCTTCTTGTAGGTTCTACTGACATTTTGTAGTGAGCTTGTGTGCAGGTATTTGGAGCAGTGTGAGATTTATAGATTAGTCAAGCAAGGGAACTCCATCAAAACGCACCCAACAAAAGAGTGTAGCATGGAAGATAACACAACACCATAGTTTGTTACAAAAAGGAATCATCCTCTTACTTCACACATTATTGTGAAAACATCCTACAAATGATATTTTTGTATCAAAATAGACCTAATTTCAATAATACAGTCTTTTTATTTCTATTCATGAATGATGCATTTTCCTTGTTTACAAATAGCAATTATGGTGGTACTTTTTTTGTTTTTTAACACACTTATTTATTATTTTGTTTTTGTGGTTGCAGCTTTGCTATACAACGACAACTTTGGTGATACATAAAACGACTTCCGTCAACTTTCAAATCATTAAAAAAGGTAATTTTTTCACATTTTGTTATAAAAAATAGAAAAAAAAAAAAACTGTTCTCTTATTATTTGTCCTTTACATTTTGTTGTTTTTTCTTTAATATGGAAAAATAAATTTCTCGTTATTTTCTATTTTACTGTTTTCTTAAAAAAAAAAAAACTTTTTTTAAATTGTGTTTTCTGAAAAACACAAAAAAAACAAGATCTTCCTTTTTCTTTTATTCTGTACATTTTGATTTTCTTTAAAAATTAAAAAAATATCCTTCCCTGCTCTGCACTGTTCATTAAAAAAAAAATACGCTTCCTTTAATTTTCAGTTCTATTAATTGCAAGCTTTATTTGTATTCTCTATTTTGTTCATTGAAAAGAAAAACAAACATTTTTGCTTTGCTTTTATTTTATGTTTAGTTAATTGAAAAAATACTTTAAAAATACTTTACTTTTATTTTATTTTCTTATTAGTGTTTATTTATAAAACACTAAAAAGAAAATCAACTTTCTTTTTATTTATTTTTGTATAGTTCATTGAAAGAAAAATTTGAATTTGAATTTTGTATTAATGTTCAACGATGACCAAAAGAGGTTAATATGACTGTAAAGTAGGACATATACAAAGCAATGGGAGTACCTAATGCATCTCCAAAGAAAATAAAGTAAGAAAAACAGTAAACATGATAACATATGATATACAAGATCTGTGGATCAAGGATTACTCCCAATATTCAAGGCTGAAGAGAAGTGAGTGATGTAAGAGTTGGATGTCGTTGTAGATGTTCTTTGTTGGAGTCAACGACGAGTTGATTTTGTTGTATCTCTGTGATCACCCTGTGCTTCCTGGTCGTGTCCTCTAGAGGCTGAAAGAATGAAGTGATAAGTCGGGATCCTGTTATCTTCTGCAAACTGTTACTATGTAGTTCTTTTCTAAGATTGAATAATTCCCAGATGAGAAGGGAAATGCATCTCTGATCTTCATAATTAATCCAAGTTTTTAGTGTATGGATGTCTCTAAATAAGCAATAATATCTACCTCGTATCTCGTAGTAGACAGGACAGGTGAAAATGAAATGCTCCTCGGATTCCACATCAAGACTGCACAATCTGCAAATACACTCGAAGAAAAAAATAAGAAATGGCTCCCTTTCCCTTTTTGCGACCCTGCTCCCTCTTGAATTGTGGTGTCTACCCTCTGCAATAAACAAAAATAAAACAACTGTTGTGTCAAACCAAAATCATAAAAATAAACACATTTTAACCCAATACTAGAAAAAAAAAAAACATACATAATAAACAATAAAAACAACCAAAACATAAAAAAATTACAAAATACAAAAAAAAAAAAAGTAAGATACAATTCATTGTGGAAGGAAATTCATATTCAAGAGCCCTGATGGGAAGTCAATATGCCCTAGCTAGAATTCCTAATGTCCTAGTTGGAAGTATGGAGGCCCAAGTTAGAAATAAGCATAAGAGCGAATACATAGCGTGTTCGATTCAGGTAGCAAATGTTACACCAGAAGTAAGTATCAAGGATGAGATGATTGAGTATGATATAACAATTTTTAAAAGTAGAGGGTTAATTTTTAAGTTCTATAGATCATGGCCAAGGTTTTTGGAGATTCAAAATTAGATCAAGTGGAAGTGGGGATTAGGGATTGAATTCAAAATTTTATGACTTTTCTTCTTAAAGGTTTTTTCCTCATCATCTTTTCTAGTTCAAAAATTAGGGATAAAATAATGGTTGGTGGCCATGGTTTAGGGGAAGAGATGCACTTGATGTGAGGCCATGGAATGAAAGTTTTTATATTGATACAAAAACTATTAAGAAAATTTCGGTGTGGGTTAGGATTTTTGGACTTCCGTATTAGATTATAAATAAGGATGTTTTGAAAAATATTGGAAATACCCTAGGAGAATTCATCGAGGAAGGACCAACCACCAAGGAGTGAAATCATGCTATATATACTCAAATATTTCTTGCTATGGATGTTTCAAAACATTTACCACAATCCATTAAGATTAAATCTGAATCAAGAGAATGAGATCAACAAGTAGATTATGAAAACATTGGATTTTGTTGCCACAATTATTTTGAGATTGGACACATAACAAGAGTTTGCAAAGTGAAAACTATGATGAAAGAGAAAGAATTCTAGCCATGAGATATTCAAGATGAAGCAAGGAAATCATACAATAATAGAAGCTAGATTAGATCAAAGATATTCCAATCCAAAAGAAGAGGCAAATGAAGCCTATCGACAATATCATTTAGCAAGTTCAAAAGGAATTAAAGGTGTAAAAGAAGATGTGGAGATAAATCCTAAAACAAAGACAACAAAAGAGGTCAAGTTTATTCTAGGTAAATCATCTTCATTTTCCTCAAGTAGTTTAGAATCCTCTTTAGGTAATAAAAGTGAAGTGGTGAAGTTGTTATCCCTTGTACTTTAAGGTTTCACGAGCATAATAATAAAGAAATGAGGTTGGAAGAAACCCATAACAATTTAGGGTTTTTTTTGGATAGAATAAGAATGTAATTGCTATAGAAGGTCATCCTTGCACTTTAGGGTTTTTAGGGCAACATAAAGAAGATTGTGCTTTTGAGGTTATTCTTTGCACTTTAGATCCTTCAAACCTAAAGATGATAAGTCTTACTATGAAAAGTGTGAGAAGATTGAAGAGATTGATGAAGATGAAAATATTGCTGGAAATGGAAAAAAGAAAGGAAGACCCAAGAAGCAAAACAAAGAGAAAAAAGAAACACAAAGGGATATCGATATGGGAAAATAAAAGCAAATATCACAAGTGTTAACAAGAAGTGGGACTAAACCCTTAAATAAAATAAAAAATTACAATGAAAATATCTAGGGGAAATAAGAACCCTAAAAAAAGTATTAAGAAATTGTGAGGTTGTTATAGACAAGATATTTTTGGATATAGAAGTTGGACAACAAGTATTTTAGCCATTCACGGTGTTGAATTTCATCTTTATAGAATTTAAATTTTGGAAGGCATTTAATATAAAAGGAGTTGATTGTGGAAACTTAACATATTGAAGAAGTTGAAAAATATCTTTGATAAAAGGTAAATAAAGAATATTTGTGATAAAAAGATAAAGTTAGATATGCTTTAATTAACTTGTTAGAAATATAATGAAAGTAATGTAATGTTTTGTTTTCGTAATAGGAGTGGCCCCAATAGAAGCCATGCATATATACATTATAAATATTTTATTTATATTGAACTTATAAAGTTTTAACTTTAATATATTTATATTGTTATATATTTTATCACTTAAACATAATGTGTTACCATAATGAAAACATGTTAGGTCTAATGTTAACCCACTTCTTTTAATATTGTAATAAAATTATGTCAACTACTGCGAAGCGGAACACAAAAAAATCTTCTGAGGCTTCCCTCTAAATAGTGGTATACCTGGATGGGATGACACTACTGACCACCTAAGAGTGGCTCTCGAGGTATTCTCTGTACCCTAAGAGTTTTAGAAGAGGCCTAGGTTCAAACCTTAAGTGTGCTAATTTACAAAAGTAATAGTCTGCTCTGAATCCTCTGAGTGTGCGCAAGACCAACAACGATAGTATGAATTCCCGAGCAATTGATGGTCTTCCCTTCACGTCAGATCAACAACAAAGAGTTGGAATAAGGTTGCTGGAGCAACCCTTGTAGTTTGAACCCTTCGCTTGTCAATTACTAAAAATAGTATAGTTGTAATCAACTACCTTATATATCAAAAAAACAAAAATACTAAAACTTAAATTATATTAGTTATATATATTTTTACATGTAATTTTTTATAAGTTTAAAATAAATATATATTTTTAATAACAATGTAATTATAATTATTTTAGTAAAATATTTGTTTAATTTAAATATTTAGAACATTTCAAAACAATGATAAAAGTATTTAAACTTAAAAAAAATATAAAGTTATTAAGATTAATTTAAATAAAATAAAAAAGTTGATATATATTTTTACTTTTAAGATCAAAATCAATAAAGTTTCAAAACAATTAAAAAGATTTTATATTTTAATGAGTTTAAACATTTAAACATAATAAAAATAAATAATGGTTTAATTTAAAATAAAAACTTTGATATATATTTTTACTTTAAAGATCAAAATCAATAAAGTTTCAAAACATTTTATATTTTAATGAGTCTAAACTTATACATCAGTTTAAACTTTTAAACATAATAAAAATAAATAATTGTTTAATTTAAAATATTAGATTTTAATTTTTATTAAGATACTATATATATTTTTTTATTATATGTGAGAATTGATTAAAACCATTATTTTTAGTAACTAGTAAAATAGGGTTTAAATCACATGGACTGCTCCCAACAAACCTAACCTATATGGCTCGTTCTTATTGACAATGTTGGAGATGGGGACCACCAATCGCTCGGAGTTTGTGTCGTTGTCATCGATTTGATGCATACTCATAAAATTCAAAGCATACTACTACCTTTGCAAAGGGTTGGCTTCTCCAAGATTTGAACCTAGGTCTCTTCCTGGTAAGTGTCCATCCACACTTGCACTTACCAATCCACCTAACCCTTGGAAGTCATTAAGATACTATCAAGAGTTAAAGATACTATATTAATATGCACCTGGGGTTGCAACGCAACGGTTCGGGCTTTGTCTCTTCTTTGGGAGGTCCAAGGTTCAAACCGTGGCATGGGCGAGTGTGAGAGGTGGCTTTGAGTTAAATTCCCTATTGATAAGTATAGCTTTTGGTTTTACGAAGGGTCATGGTTGGGAGGAGACTGCTCAGCCCCCTATTGATAAGTATAGTTCTCGATTTTACGAGGGGTCATGGTTGGGAGGAAACTGCTCAGTCTTGTACATCGGTCATAGGGTTTCTCACAATAACTAAATAATAAAAAAAATATATTATATTAATATATTTATTTATTTATTTGGTTATTGTGAAAAATCCCTATGACCGATGTAGAGGGCTGAGCAATCTCCTTCCAACCATGACCCCTCGTAAAGCCGAGAGCTATACTTATCAATAAAGAATTTAATATGTTATTAGACTCTTATTTTTATATCATTAAAAACCATGATTGCACCTCTAAAAATGACCCAATTATACTTTGCTTCTTTAATAAAAATATATAAATATTAAATTGTATTTGGACTTTACTCTCCACTTTAAATAAGAAGAAGCAACAACTCAAATTTCAGTTTGCAGGAGAACCGCTTGATGTAGTAGTAGAATACAAATACATGGGCATAGACTTTCATGACAAACTTAATTGGAATACATATAGGATGAAAAGAACTCAAAGTGGTTGGAGAGCACTATATGCACTTCAAAACAAGTGTAGGAATGTCGAGTTGTGGGACTGGAAGACCACCAAGGTCTTATTTGACCTACTTGTTACACCGGTTCTATTGTATGGTTGTAAGGTATGGGCTAGCGGCACAACAAATGCAAAATGGAGGCAAATACAAAGGATTCACAAATATCTAATCACAAACTTTCTCAAAATTAAGGCCACAACCCCTTATGAAATTATTCTAGCTGAAACTGGAATGTTCCCTTTAGAAGCAATTGCTATGACCAAGTCATTATGTTACTTGAAAAAAACAGAAAACATGAAAGATGATAGATGGCCTAGGGCGACTAGGGACGAAGAGTTGCATAGGCGAAAGAATACATGGATGAAACAAAATCAGAAATGGATGAAACGTTGGGAAATCAACATAAATGAATGCCCAAATGTCAACAAAGACAAAAAATTATGTGAATGAAAAGTTTAGAAGTGGAATGTGGAAAAATGCATATTGCAATTTTTAACCCAACGTATGACCACAAGGAAAAAGCGTATATAAGCGCTGAAATCAAGTGGAAAGAAAAAATACTCATTGCTCATATAAGGACTAGCTCTCGTAGGCTTAGATGTGGAACATGGAGATGGACAACATCCAAAGAACAATAGGAAGAAATGATGTGTACTCTATGCAACATAGGGGCAGTAAAGACAGAGGAACACTTCATCTATAAATGCCCGAGTTTATGGTAGATTTATTTAAAAATAGTAAAATAAAAAAAATTGGGGAATTGCTAACACAAATCAGCAAGAGATTCTCAAAGATATTAAAGATTATATGATATGATTTGAGTAACTGTACTTCCATATTTGAAATCCCATTGACCATATTTAAATCTCGCCGTAATTAAAATCTTTCTTTCATTCATTCAATAGTCATTTGCCCCTTGCCCGTTTTTATGTGTTTGTTGAGAGTCTGTTTCAAGCTGTCGTTCTTTTTCTACGCTTCTCATTAAACATAGCCGGTGAGATACTTTGAGATTCCATTATGGAATATTCAAAATCTTAGCTTCGTTTTTCCATGTGCACATTTATTTATTTCTAACGTCTAGTAGCAGTTACCATAATTTTTGATGTGCAAGTTGTCCTGGGTGAAGAGCAAGGAGCCTTGTTGTTCTAACTCCTCACGTGAATGTTTACAGATAATTCTGCACCGTTAATCAAGCGCATGCATTTATTTATTTTTCCAAAGACCTTGGAGTCCATTCCGACCGCTCAAAATGCACTTGCTTAATCAGGAGTTTAACTGGCATGCACGTCAAAGAAAATATAAAAGTAGGTATGTCACGCTTTGAAAAATATAAAAGTAGGTATGTCACGCTTTGAAAAATATAAAAGTAGGTATGTCACGCTTTCAACAACGTGAAGAATGCACGTGTAGTTGTGACCTTTTACCCTTCAAGCTTTAGTAGGTTTGTCAGGCTTTCAACAACGTAAATAAAGAGCGTAAAACTAATATAATAAAAAATAATTAAGTTGGTATGCCCTGTGCAACTAATTATTAAGTTGGTATGTCATTAATACTTGTGTAGTTGTCACTATTTACTGTTCAACCTTACGTATATGATATTCAAACGAACTGTCCTCTTCTTTCTTGGAAACATCGAGCCCTGCACTTTTTTAACGTTTTCTAGAAGGGTCTTTCTCAACAAACGTCGGGAATCATGTTCTGTTGTTAAAAATTCAAACGTTCAACATGGACAACTAAATACACTAGCTTAGATATATATATTTAAAGTTATCAATTTCGAGGTGTCTTTTTATTTTTTGGGTGTGATCTTCAAGATAAGGATTGATAACTCTTGGTGTTTTTAAACATATATTTTTTATATCTAGTTTCGATTGTTTTAATTTAAATATTTTAAATGTTTACAACAATTAATTAATCGGCTATTTTAGTTTAAATATTTTAAATGTTTTTGTTAATGTCTCCTTTTTAAATAAAAAAAATTGTTTAGGACGCGATATGTATGACCTCTACCCCGACCCCTGTCTGCCATTGTAAGAACGCCTTTAATAAATAAATGTTTGTTTGTTTAGCCGTCGGACTTGACCAGGATCTTTGCTCCTTTGCTTGCACGTGCCCTTGCACGGCACGTGCAAAGTAGTCGCATTCGATGGCGGCGGACCATATGAGTTTTCATATACAGCATATAAATTACGGTGGAAGAGAAACTTCTAGTGTTGGTCAAGAAAGGGATGGGGTCTGTTAAGATTTGACCAAACAAAAGAAAGGAAAGATTCTACATGGAGATGCCAACTGTGCATTTTAACATTAAAATATGTAGCCTTAGATATTTATTATTTAGTTAAATAGGTTATTGAAACTAATATTATTTAGATCCAGTGAAAATAAATATTATTCTATATAATTTTAATAATCTAGAATTTTTTTTTTGATGTTTTTAATAAGTTTTATGAAAAATCAAATGATATTTTCGAGATTAATTGATTTTCTTAAATTTTGTTTTTTTAAAGAAAGTAATAAAGGTTCAAATCTTGTTAAACTATATATATATATAATTATCAATAAATAAATAAATAAATAAATAAATAAATATATATATATATATATATATATATATATATATATATATATATATGTCACGATATTGTATTGTAAACCCGTATGATCTAAGTTGGACATTCCTAATCTAACCATGACCCCTTGAAAGATCAAGAGTTAAACTTATCAATAGAGGTTAAACAGATAATTATACACACCCACCCCTACACACACTCGTCTACACCACTGTTTGAACCTTGATCCTTCTGAAAAGATCCAAAGCTCAAACCCAAACCACACTATTGTCCTCGAGACCACACTATGTGGTTAATATACTAACAATGGGTCGTTTCAATCCCATATAACCAAATTAAAAATATATAAATATCTTAAAATACAAATTTATTTTATTTTTAAACAATAAGAAAGATTAGGAGCAATCTATCAAAGACAAGCTTTAACACACATGAATGTTATAAAATCAATTAATAATTTGAGGCATATTTGACCTCTATTTTTTTTCATGGACAATTAGTGACTATCTAAGGGTGTGCATATACACTTTTTTTTTGTTGCTTGTAAAGTTATTATATTTTACTCAATCTAATGGTTTTTTCTAACCAAATAATTTAATAAAAAATTATTGAAAAAATTATTTATTTATAAAAAAAATGCAAATATATATTTTTATATAAAAAGTGTCAAAAAAAATTAACTAATAAAAGTTTATATTTAATTTAATTAATATTTATTATATAAAATGTAAAGTTATGTATGTCAACATAGGAAAATTTTAAAGAACTAGAAGAAAACATTCATTGTGCAAGATAGATTTATTAAAAATGAATAAATAAAATATATTTAAATTATTATAAAATATGAATAAATGAAATATAAGGGTGCTTTTGAGTACAATAAAACATGAAATCTTTGGGATCTAAGTAGAGGAGCAGGATTTGTATTATAAGATGAAGATTTAAAATTTCTATGAAGATTGTTGATGGAGGGAGAGGGGGTGGCTGCCTAGGACCACTCGATTTTTAACTTTAAGGGGGTGATTGTGGGTTCTTCAAGGTTTAGCCTTGATAGAGATTGTAAAGCGTACGATTCTTTGAAGAATGCTTCGGTTGGTGCAACGGGTTCAACGTTGACGGGTGGTGACAAAAAGATGAACGAATGCCTTCGTTGCAAAGAGGAGCAACCATGAATTCAAGTGTAGCCTGAAGTGGTGGTGAATGAGGTAATTTTCTTACAATCTAAGGCCCTCATTTGCAGATTCATTGGAATAAGGGTAAAATTGAGAAGGATTGAGGGATGGACAACGCGAAATTGGAAAACTAAAGGTAAGTATGACATTGTTCTTTCTACAAATAGGTGTTTTTTAGCTATTTTTGATAAGAAGGGGGATCAAAATACAATTTTTTTAGGGTGATCCTTATTTCATGGGGCAAGCAGGGTTATACATGAAATTATGACACGTTGGGTTCAATCCAACGAAGAAACTACCTTCAATTTTTTTGGTGTGGACCAAACTTCATTGTTTGCCTTTGTAGCTTTGGAAGGAGGAGATTTTTAGAGATATTGGCTAGGCCATATGGACCTTTGTTTTAATCTCCCATCTTACGAAGAGAAGGAAGTTTACTACTTATGCTAGGATTTGTGTGGAGTTGGATATATCTAGTCCTCTCTTGAATTCTATTGACATCCAAATTGGGGAGGTGATATAGGTTCAAATGCTTGATTATGAGGTGGTCCCCTTCAAGTGCAGACGTTGTCATATTTATGGTAACCTAGAAAGGGATTACCCCAAGAATATTGAGATGAAGCAGAAGGAGGAGCCCCATCAAGAGAAATGTGTTGAAGTGGGGGAGGAGGATGTTTTTCTTGCGGTTATAAACAATAAAATATTAAAGGATGGTGTCCATAAGGGTAAGGAACGTTTGTCAGTTCCTTTCAAAAATTAGTTTGATGTTTTGGGATCTAGATCTAGTGAGGTGGATGTGGATGTTGTGGAGGGGGGATTACCCCTCCCATGAACAGGTTGTTCAAGATGATTTTATGTCATTCCATTGTAGCGGGGATGAGGTCTTGATAGAGATGTGCACTTAGGAAGACTTTGAAACTCATAAGGAGGAGGAGGTTGGACCCTTGAATAACTCAATTCTAGTGAGGGCTAAAGATGCAGTTGAGGATGATACAAAGAGGAAGGAAAGAGCTATCAAGATTGAGGGGGATGAGAGAAAAGGAACAAGAAGTAATCCCTTAGGGATTACATAAAGCATCCCAAGGAAGCATCTAGGAGGAAAACAACATGTAGCTAGAAAAAATTGAAAAAGGACAAGCGAGATAAGGAAGGAGAGCATTTGGTGGAAGCGAGGGTTATACGAATTATTTATTCACATTTAAATTCTTTTTCCAAATGAAAATTATTTTTTGGAATGTGAGGGGGTTGGGGACGAAACCCAAGTAAAATAGTATGAAGAATTTGATTAGACGATATCATCCTTATTTGATGTTGATTTGGGAATTCAAATTGAGTTTAGAAGAAAGCTCAATGACTTGCAAGAGAATTTAGAGGGAAGCTTTGAGTTTAGCGGTTGTTGTCAAGGGTAATTCTAGAGAATTGCTTTGTATGTGAGATCCTAGGAGATAGAGGTTTTGTATGCAATGGCAGATACAAGAATTTTGGAGATAAGAGGGTATCTGCTTTCAAATGTGGCTTCCTTTCAGGTAGTCAACTTTTATGCTCCAACTAATATAAAAGAAAAGATGGAGCAATGAAGGGCAACAAAAGTAATTTTAGAAAAAGGAAAGGAGGTATTTCAAATAGTTGGAGGGGATTTTAATGTTATTGCTTTCTTGGAGAAAAAGTAGGGAGGCTCCAAAGTCCTAAACATGAGGAGTTGTTTGTTCATTGACCAAATGGACATGTTAGGTATTATAGATGTGGTTTCAAAAGGATGCTTGTTTACCTATAGTAATAGGAGACTAAAGTTAGACCTTATCAAAAAAATATTGGATTGGTTTTTAGTTGATGACTCCTATACGACTAGAGGAATAGTGTTGCGCTAAGATATTCTCTCTTTTGCGAGATCTGATCATTGGCCAATATCTCTTGCCATTTTGAATTGGATTAAACCAAGAAACAACCTTTTTTGGTTTCAACTTGCCTAACTCAACCATGAGGGTTTAAAGGATTTGATCCTTAGATGGTGGATAGAGAGACACCTGAGATTTGGAACTGTGATGTTTATTTTTTTAAAAGACTGCAATATGTGAAAGAAAGACTAAAATAATAGAACCATTTTTTTTTTTTTTTAAATATTGAGCAAGAGTCCCAAGAGGTGGTGTAGGCTCTTAAGCAGATGAATGAGAGGATTTGTTTAGAAGGTCTTTCACAGGAGCTCTTGACTTAGTAGACAAAGGCGGTGACGAAGGTGGAGGAATGGAGCGAAAGGAGGAGGTATTTTGGAAAAAAAAATCTAGAATCACTTGGTTGAGGGAGAGTGATAGAAATACAAAAATTTTCCATCATTCAACCATGTCTAGAAGGGAGTTTAATTTTATTAAGTCTCTAACCAATGGAAGGGGGTAAGTCATAAGGACGCGGTGTGAGACATAGGAGGAAGCAAGGAGGGGCTTCTTTGATATTTTTTCAAAGGTTCCTCTAGATGATGAGACACATCAAGAGATCTTTGAGTTGATTCCTCCTTGTATCTCGATCGAGCAGAATTTATTTCTGACTAGAGAGGTGTCTTTGGTGGAAGTGCAAAGGGTAGTCTTTGAGATGAAAAAGGTAAAATTCTAGGACCAGACAGTTTTCCAATTGAATTCATTTAATTTATGTGGGAGGAGTTGGCGGAGGAAATTCTACAAGTAGTTGAAGAGGCCAGAAGATCTAAATTTGTCTTAAGAGCTATGAACTATACTTTTCTTGATCTTATTTTGAAGAAGGATGGGGCCTCCTTGTTGGATAAGTTTTGGCCTATTTTCCTTTGTAATTGTATATATAAGATTATTTCTAAGGTGTTGGTGGAGTGTTTGAAGGTGTTTTTATCAACCATTATATATAAGGAACAAAGTGGATTTATGCAAGGAAGAGAAATCATGGACTATATTATATTGGCATAAGAAGTTACAACATGAGACTGAGTCAGGAAGCTAATATGTTTATTAAACTAGATATATCCAAAGCCTATAACCGAGTTGATTGGATTTTTTTGATTAAGGTTCTATAAAAGTTTGGGTTTGAGGATATATGGATTGATTAGGTGGCAAATTATCTTTCCAACCTTGCTTACTCGATCTAGATAAATGATGTTCCATCAAAGCAGTTTGGAGTAAGTAGAGGCTTGAGATTGTTAGAATAAGAAAATATTCTCTTAAGTTCCACTAGGATAGACACACTTGAGTTTCCACTCCTCCATGTGTCAGGAGAACTCACAGTGGTATCTTCATTAGGTCTGATGAGTTTTTGTAATCCAACGACTCTCAGTGATCAACTTTGCTATTTATACAAAGTTGATCCTTGGAATAAATCAATCAATTCCACTCTTCTCTTCATCTTTTGTGTAATGCTTTGCATATCTATTATTGTGAAATTCTAACATGGTACCAGAGCAGGATATATTTTGCTAGAATTCTCTCTTGGAGGTTCTAGGAGTTGGTTCTTTTATCTTTTTGTTGGTCCTTTTTTTTTTTTACAGGCCTTCATAAGATTATATATAGTTTTTTTCAGCTATATTTTTTTTTCAAAATTATATGTATGTGGGTTTTTTATTATATTATTTACCTCCTCATTTAAATAAGGGAATACTCTTTGTCTTATGAGTAATTTTTTCAAATATATTGTTCTTTCTCTTTTCATAGATTTTTTCTAAAATACATAAGATATAATTCCTTTTCTATGTTTTTTTTAGAAATTTTATGATACTCATACATTAATTTTCCATTGTTTACCTTAGCAAAATAACTTATTTTTCACATATATCATGATATACAGGTTAACTCCTTTTCAAGTTTTTTTGCAGGCAATATTCAACCTCTTCTCTGGATGTCTAAGAGTGTTCTCAGAGAAGGCGCCTTCTTTCGTTACCTCGGTACCCAAATTTGGGTGCCATAAGGTAGCATGTGGCGCCTCTCGCCACTCTCTTTTGGCGGAGTCCCTCTTCGAACGTTGGGGCTAATAATTTTTTTTATCTCCCTTCGTCCGATTACCATTTCTTTCGACGCCCACCTCTCTTCCGCCAAACTCTCTTTTGCAGTCTCCCTCTTCGAACTTTGTCTCCCTTTGTTCGATTTCTTTCAGTTGCCTTTATTTATTTAAATAAGGACTGTTTAGTATATTTTGATTATATTTTGACACCCCTATTTTGAATCAGATTTTACCGGAGTCGAAATACTTAAATGACGGCAAACATATCTAATCCATTTGGCATTCGACAAACGACTATAGTTGGGTCCCTTTAAAAGATCGTCCGATCAAGCTTGTTTCTCATCGCTTCTTCCTTTCAAATGTTACAGTGGTTTCCTCAGGCAATCATTTTTTGAAATAGCATTGTTCTCTGTTCTCTCCATTTTTTATACAGGTTTTTCGACAAACACTTGCTTTGTCAGAGGCTCCCATTAAAAGGTGAACGAGGCATCTTCAAAGGACTTCGTAGCCCTTTATTTTGGGCTCTCTAACCTTATTTTGCAGGGAAATTGATTGAGGGGTGCGATTCGTCTTCAAAGAGCGCGTATCGATTCTAATAAAATTTTTTGCAGGCACCTCAAGCTCCGAATTTTTCAAAGTAATTTTCTTAAAATAACTAACGTTTTTTGTAGGCTTCTCTGACTCTTCGGCTTAAGTCTTATGAGTAAACTTAGGTTATTTCCTTTTTAAATTTCTTTTGATTCCTTTAATTTGTCTTTGCATATTGCATACTCCAAATCATAAAATGAAGAAGACTTGGACACTCATCGTCTTAAAAGCCTCATTTTTGTTTCTGTGAAGACATCAACAGAGCACCACATCTTCGAGGAAAAGGATATTTTTTAATTTTGGTTGCAAGCTTCACCTTTACTCTGAAGCAACCATCTCAATAGTCTCCACCCTCTGCTATGAAATTGATGTTTCATCAGACGTCTTCATATTTTATAATGCCCTATCTCTCAGGGACGTAACAATTTTATAATTTTTTATATCCATAAAAATCTTGTTCTATTAGTTTTTTTGATCCTCCCATTTTCGAAGGTTATTTGTTTTACCTCCTTTTTGCAAAGCCTTATTTTACAAGGCTCTCATCGAATAGTGAGTCAATATTGTAACCTTTTAATAAAAAAAAGTATTTGGGGGGTTAGTGCATTTATTTGCACATTTTGTGTTCCTTAAGGGGGGTTGCATCATTTTTTGTCTATCTTCCTCTATAGTTATTTCTATCACTTTTTTAAGAAGCTTTTCTAGATATTATTGTTGAAATATTAGTAACTATATTTCATATGGAATACACTCTCTAATTGCAAAAACTTAAAACTCCTTTTATGTTTATTTTTTAAATATTAAATTTAAAGGAGAGCTATATAAACTATAAGTGTTATAGTTGGAATTTTAAAATTCAAAGAAGATTCAATATTATTTGCTTCTTCAAATTCATATTTGTTAATTTTATTCTTAAATCTTAATAAATATATATATTTTTTAAAAATTGTGTTTTTTGTTCTTAATTTTTAATAAATATTAAAGAGGCAAATACCTTTAAATAAAAATATAATAATATATTTTTTTCTCAAAATATATTTGCCTACGTTCCATGTATCATTACCGCTCAAAACTTATCGTTTCCCTCATGTAAGGGCAGGTTTTTAGAGGTAATTGGTATAAAGGCCTAACATATATTTTCCCATCAACCATTTTTCAAATATTGGATATCTCTCTTCTTATAGTTTCCCTCTCGTAAGGGCAGGTTTTGAGATTATCCAAATTAAAATCTGGTCGATATCACTGCATTTCAAGCCTACAACCCTTGAAAAATACTTCTCTATACTTAAAGTTTCCCTCAAGTAAGGGCGGGTATTGAGAGGAACTAAGAGGATTTCAAAAGCTAACAATATTACAAACCTCAAATACTTATAGTTTCCCTCTTGTTAGGGCGGGTATCTTGAGATTTTATATATTGAACAACTTCATATTTTTTCCTAAAATAATTTGCATTAATCCAAAAATTGAAGTTCTAAGGGGGGATATATTGGTTAAAACTTCAACTTTTCTTTTTGTGTTAAAAATGATGAATTCAATAGAACCTCTCACCCCTCATAAATTTCACTCATGGAAACCCAAAATTTTAAATCTCTTTCTCTTTCAAAGGGCTAAGAGAAAAGCGTCATTTGTAACCTAATAATAAAATTCTTTTTTTTTCAGGGGGTGGGGGGGGGTGTTTAGGGTGCTCAATTTTGCACCTTTTTTGTTTTGTCTTTTAGGGAGGGTGTATTCTTATATTTTTTGTGTCTATATTCTTTAAATCACTCTTCTAGATTTCTTTATAGTAGCCTTTAAATTTTAGAGGTATATATTGTTTATAAAATCTCTATATGGTATAAGAAGATATTCACTAACTTCATGCACACCCTCATTTATATCAAAACAATTTTTTTTATTTATTTAAAATGTATTATAGAATCTTTAGTGGCAATTCCATTACATTGGTATATAAAATATATACCTGTATCATTTTTTGCCTCTTCTTGCTTTTAACCTTCTTCTTAATTCCCTTTTTTTTGGGGGGGCTTTTAAGAAGGTAATCTCTAGTTTGAAAGCAATTAATTATTATAAAAATATTACCTAAAGAAGATTACTAAAACTCAAAAAATATATTTTTGGTCAACCAAATCTCTCATACTTGGAATCTCTCTAACTTATAGTTTCCCTCTTGTAAGGGCGAGTGATTGAGATATTTCGATTTCCAAATTTGGATGATCACCACTAATTTTAAGCCCATGTTCCATGTATGAAATATCTCTTATAGTTTCCTCTTGTAAGGGCGGATATTTTGAGGGTTCTTGATGATCCTTCAAGCATTTTTTAGATCAATTTTTAATCCATTACATTATTATATTGAAGTTAAAGGGGGAAATTATTGGTTCACTTCAATATCTCTTTTCAATTTAATGGAGGCCTCATTGACACCTGATCATAGGGGTATTTATAATCGTCGAAAAGGATTTTTCGAGACAGACAGAATGGTGGTGTCCATTTTTAGTTTCAATAATATTTTAAATGATGTTTTTAGGATTAAAAATTATTGTATCATGGAGTGCACTCTCGATTGAACCCGACACTCCCAACATTGGTGCCCTTGTTTTGCTGTTTGTCCATTTTTTTGGACCTTGTTATTCAACCCATTGTGTCATACATGTGGATACGTCTACTTATGCTTGTGGTGTCAATTTGGACATCCATTACAATTTTTGTGGTTCTTTATCCATCCTATCTTCACATTCTTTTTTGTGAGACACTTTGGTTTCAAGGGGTTTTACTAGTGACTTTTTTTATGGTTCATAAGCCCCAATTTGGGAGTATGACTTCATTTCTACAACAAGTCTTTGCTTTTTCGAAACATCTAATGGGTCCATTGCAGGCTTCTTAATGGAAGTTATCCTAAGGGGGGGTTGAGGAGGACATCTTCCTTCCTCTCAATCCTCCATGCACATCTTCCTTATTCTTCTATTATGGCAGGTGGTTTTCCCCCTTGAGGTTTTCTAGAAGGGTCTAGAAGGGTCTTTCTCAACAAATGTGGGGAATCATTTTCTCAACAAATTTGGGGAATTCAAACGTTCAAATAATGTTGGTTTGTTTGTTTAGCCCTAAGACTTGACCAGGGTCTTGGCTCCTTTGCTTGCACGGCACGTGCAAAGCAGTCGCATTCGATGGCGGCGGACCATATGACTTTTCAGATACAGCCTATAAATTATGGTGGAAGAGAAACTTCTAGCAAGTTGGAGAAGTGTTGGGGTCAAGAAAGGGATGGGGCCTCTTAATATTTGACCAAGCAAAGCAAAGGAAAGATTCTACATGGAGATGCCAACTAATTACATAGATTACCGTAATTAGTTCATTTTAACATTAAAATATGTATCCTTAGATATTTATTATTTAGTTAAATAGGTTATAGGTTGTTGAAATTATTTTATTTTTATTTTATTTTTTAAGAAAAAGTAAAAAATTTGTTGGAAAAACTCAAATTATACTTTTAGTGTTGATAATCTATTTTCTTTGGCAAGGCTCAGAATGTAGCATAATTTTGTTTTTTTAATTGTCTAGTTTTTAGAAGTTTTAGTTCTTATTGGATGACCCCTAAAGGTGTTTTATTTATTTATTTATTTTTTAAATTCATAGACTTTATCCTGAGTTTATAAAGTCCTCTTTCTATTTTTATCCTTCCTTTCTTAATTCTCATATTACAGTTGTTTTTTGAGTTGTGTCCATATGTCTGCTTCATCCTCTGTAGTGAGTCCTCTTGAGTTTTAGCCTACATTGTCTCTAAAAGTTTCTTAAATAGAGTGCCCCAGATTCTTTCCTCTAGTTTAAATTCTTTGTTGAAAATCATGTTGTTACGTTGCAATCACAGTTGCCAGTAGATGAAACCTAAACCCAAATCCCAAGCTATATTCAAGGTCTTTGATTTGAATCTATTGGTCTTTCAATAGTCTCAAAAGTTGTTCTCAATGAGAATGGATCTTTGTGACTGACAAAAAATACTGTACCACAAACTCTAGACTGTTTGGGCATAGGGACACAAAAAAAGGAGGTGGCCCATTGTTTCCTCCTCTTGGTGACACATTACACATCAGTTGGGTCCAATATATCCACGTTTCCTCGTGTTATCCTGAGTCATTATATTGTTATGTGCAACCAAACACATGAAGTTTTTTGTCCATCCTTTGGGTTGCCATAATTGCAACCAAGGGAGCGACCAATTTGAGTGCTTTGGATAATCTTTCTATAACCTCCTTGGCCATTTTCGTCTATCCAAGATTTCTTTCAGTTCTCTTTTCTCGGACCATTCTTCCCTAAACTCCTCTCGGACTTGCCACTGATTTGTATTATAATGGGATGTTAAAAGTTATTAAATATTATTTAATATAGTTTTTATAATTTAAAATTAAATTAAGTTTTTTAACTTTTTAAAAAGTTTTATGAAAAATCAAATGATATTATTTAGATTAATTAATTTTTTAAAATTTTGATTTTTAAGAAAGTAATTAAGGTTCAAATCTTGCTAAACTATATATATATATATATATATATATATCAAGTTTTTATGATACCAGTATTTTTTATTTATTGGTCAATGTAGTGTGAGAAACCATGAACAACGCTTAGGGTTGGGCACTTCCATCCTTGTAAGACCGGGAGCTAAGCTTATTAATAGGGGTTAAACATGCAACTATACACACACCTACCCTCTCACACACTCGTCCACACCACAGTTTGAACCTTGGACCTTCCAACAAAGAGTCAAAGTTCAAACCCAAACCATTGCGTTGTTTCCGAGACCACACTATGTGGTTAATATATTAGTAATGGGTCGTTTCAATCCCATATAATCAAATTGAAAAAATATAAATATCTTAAAATAAAAATTTATTTTAATTTAGGAGCAATCTATAAAAGACGAGCTTTCATACTTTTGATAAATATTATAAAATCAATTAATAATTTGAGGCATATTTGATCTCTATTTTTTGTGGACAGTTAATTATCTAAGGGTGTGTGAATATATATATACATTTTTTTTTGTTGCTTATAAAAATATTATATTTTAATTAATATAATAATTTTTTCTAACCAAAAAATTTAACTAATAAAAAGTTTATTTTAAAATTAATTAATATTTATTATATAAAATGTAAAATTATGTAGGACAACATAGAAGAATTTTAAAGAACTAGAAGAAAACATTCATTGCGCAAGATAGGTTTATTAAATATATATATAAATAAAGTGTTATAAAATATGAATAAATGAAATATAAGAGTGCCTGTGAGTACAATAAAATATGAAATCTTTGGGATCTAAGCATAGGAGTTGGATCTGGGCAAGATCTAAGCAAAGGAGCAAGATTTGGATAGGATCTAAGTAGAGGAGCAGGATTTGGATAGGATCTAAGTAGAGGAGCGGGATTTGTATTATGAGATGAAGATTTAAATTTTTTATGAAGACTGTTGATGGAGGGAGAGGGGGTGGTTCCCTAGGACCACCTGATTTTGAACTTTAAGGGGGTGGTTGTGGGTTCTTCAAGGTTTAGCCTTGATAGAGTTTGTAAAGAGTACAATTCCTTGAAGAAGGCTTGGGTTGATATGATGGGTTCAACATTAGTAGGCGGTGACAAAAAGGTGAACAAATTCCTTCGTTGCGAGGAGTGACCATGAATTCAAGTGTAGCCTAAATTGGTGGTGAATGAGATATATTTCTTACAATCCAAGGCCCTCATTTTTAGATTCATTGGAATAAGGGTAAAAATGAGAAGGATTGAGGGATGAACAACACGATATTGGAAAAGTAAGGTAAATATGACATTGTTCTTTTGAAAATGGATGTTTTTTAGCTATTTTTGATAAGGAAGATCGAAATATTTTTTTGAAGGCGACCCTTATTTCGTGGGGCAAGCAAGGCTATACATGAAATTGTGGCATGTTGGGTTCAATCCGACAAAGGAATTACCTTTAGTTTTCCTAGTGTGGACAAAACTTCATTGTTTGCCTTTGAAGCTTTGGAAGGAGGAGACTTTTAGAGATATTAGCTAGGCCATAGGGACCTTTGTTTCAGTCTTTGATCTTAGGAAGAGAAGGAAATTTACTACTTATTCTAGGATTTGTGTGGAGCTAGATATATCCAGTCCTCTACTGAATTCTATTGACATCCAAATTGGGGAGGTGGTATGCGTTCAAGCTCTTGATTATGAGATGATCCCCTTTAGGTGCATACGTTGTCATATTTATGGTCACCTACCGAGGGATTGCCCCAAGAATAATAAGATGAAGCAGAAGGAGGAGCCCCATCAAGACAAACGTATTGAAGTGAGGGAAGATTATGCTTTTTATGTGGTTATAAACAAGAAAAGATCAAAATTTGGTGGCCAGAAGGGTGAAAAATATTTTTTTAGTTCCTTTCAAAAATTAGTTTGATATCTTAGGATCCAGATCTAGTGAGGTGGATCTGGATGTTGTGGAGGGGGGATTTCCCCTCCCATGAGTAGGTTGTTTAGGATGATTTGGTGTTATTTCCTTGTAGCGAGGATGAGGTCTTGACATAGATGTGCACTTAGAAAGACTTTGGGACTCAGAAGGAGGAGGTTGGACCCTTGGAGGACTCGATTCTAGTGAGGACCAAGGATATAGTTGAGGATGATATAGAGAGGGAGGAAAGAGCTATCAAGATTAAGGGGGATGGGAGGAGAGTAACGAGAAGTAATCCCTTAGGGATTACATCAAGCGTCCTAAGGAAAAATCGAAGAGGAAAAAAACATGCAGCTGGAAGAAAATTAGAAAAGGATAAGTGAGATAAGGAGACATTTGGTGTAAGTGGGGGTTATCCTAATTAAAGATTCACATTTCAATTCTTTCTCCAAATAAAAATTATTTCTTGAGATGTGAGGGGGTTGGGGATGAAACCCAAGTAGAATGTTGTGAAGAGTTTGATTAGATAGTATCATCCTTATTTGATGTTGATTTAGGAATCCAAATTGAGTTTAGAAGGAAGCTCAACAACTTACAAGAGAATTTGGAAGGAAGCTTTGAGTTAAGCGGTTGTTGCCAAGGGTAATTCTAGAGGATTGCTTTGTATGTTGGATCATAGGAAGAAAGATATTGTGGATGCAATGACAGCTACAAGAATTTTGGAGATAAAAGGGTATTTGCTTTCAAATGCAACTCCCTTTTACTTTCTAACCAGTGGAAGTAGGCAAGTCGTAAGGACATGGTGTGAGATGTAGGGGGAAGCAAGAAGTGACTTCTTTGATATTTTTTTGAAGGTTCCTTTGGATGATGAGGCATAGTGGGAGATCTTTGAGTCGATTCCTCCTTGTATCTCGATCGAGCAGATTTTGTTTTTGGCTAGAGAGGTCTTTGGTGGAAGTGCAAAGGGTAGTCTCTAAGATGAAAAAAGGTAAAACTTTTGGACTAGACAATTTTCAAATTGAATTCTTTCAATTTATGTGGGAGGAAATCCTACAAGTAGTTGAAGAGGCCAGAAGGTCTAAATATTCCTTAAGAGCTATGGACTATACTTGTGTTCCTCTTATTTCGGAGAAGGATGGGGTCTCCTTGTTGGATGAGTTTTGGTCTATTTTCCTCTGTAATAGTATATATAAGATTATTTGTAACGTGTTGTTGGATTGTTTGAAGGTGGTTTTGTCAATCATTATACATGAGGAACAAGGTAAGTTTGTTCAAGGAAGATAAATCATGGACCAAATTATATTGGCATAGAAAGTTACTCCACGAGGCTTAGTAAGAAAGGTAATATGTTTATTAAACTAGATATGTCCAAAGCCTATGATCGAGTTGATTGGAGTTTTTTAATTAAGGTTCTACATAAGTTTGGGTTCAAGGATAGGTGGATCGATTGGGTGGTAACTTGCTTTTCCAACCCTACTTACTCGATCTTGATAAATGGTGTTCCATCAAATCAATTTGGGGCAAGTAAAGGCTTGAGATAGGGAGACCCTCTGTCTCCTTACTTGTTCATTATTCAGGTGAAAGCCCTAGGTAGTGTAGACACAAAATTTAGTCATTTTTATCCACCAAAATACCCCACTCACTAAAACCCTCCCTAATCCTCCAATTTCCCTCTAATATTCCACTTAACACCCACATTTAATGTGAAAAATCCCCTTTCACACTCCATGGGGTCTAAATTCGAATTATTTGAATTTAAAATTCCCATGGGTATATATGTATTAAATGCCCAAACCCCTTTCACACTTGTTCAAAATAGGCACTCTAGATCTTGGGTACCCTTCCCTCTCCTTCCAAAAATTTTCTTTAGATATTTCCCCATTTTCTTCATTATGGATACAAACAAATATAGCGAAATGTTGCTAAGATTGTTGAGGGTTTAGGGTTAATGCGTTTGTGAAAGTATATTGTAATAATGTTTTCAGATGTTGTTTTTTTAACATATGCCTCTTCTTGTAGGTTCTACTGACATTTTGTAGTGAGCTTGTGTGCAGGTATTTGGAGCAGTGTGAGATTTATAGGATTGATCAAGCAAGGGAACTCCATCAAAACGCACCCAACAAAAGAGTGTAGCATGGAAGATAACACAACACCATAGTTTGTTACAAAAAGGAATCATCCTCTTACTTCACACATTATTGTGAAAACATCCTACAAATGATATTTTTGTATCAAAATAGGCCTAATTTCAATAATACAGTCTTTTTATTTCTATTCATGAAAGATGCATTTTCCTTGTTTACAAATAGCAATTATGGTGGTATTTTTTTTTGTTTTTTAACACACTCATTTATTATTTTGTTTTTGTGGTTGCAGTTTTGCTATACAACAACTTTGGTGATACATAAAACGACCTCCGTCAACTTTCAAATCATTGAAAAATAATAATTTTTTCACATTTTATTATAAAAAATAGAAAAAAAAAAAAACTATTATCTTATTATTTGTCCTTTACATTTTATTGTTTTTTCTTTAATATGGAAAAATAAATTTCTCGTTATTTTCTATTTTACTGTTTTCTTAAAAAAAAAAAAAAAAAAAAACTTTTTTTTAAATTGTGTTTTTTCAAAAACACACAAAAAAGAACAAGATCTTCCTTTTTCTTTTATTCTGTACATTTTGAGTTTCTTTAAAAAATAAAAAAATATCCTTCCCTGCTCTGTACCGTTCATTAAAAAAAACACGCTTTCCTTTAATTTTCAATTATATTATTGCAGGCTTTATTTTTATTCTCTATTTTGTTCATTGAAAAGAAAAACAAACATTTTTGCTTTGCTTTTATTTTATGTTTAGTTAATTGAAAAAATACTTAAAAAAAATCGCTTTATTGTTATTTTATTTTCTTATTATTGTTTATTTATAAAACACTAAAAAGAAAATCAACTTTCTTTTTATTTTTTTGTATAGTTCATTGAAAGAAAAATTTGAATTTGAATTTGAATTTTGTATTAATGTTCAACGATGACCAAAAGAGGTTAATATGACTGTAAAGTAGGACATATACAAAGCAATGAGAGTACCTAATGCATCTCCAAAGAAAATAAAGTAAGAAAAACATTAAACATGATAACATATGATATACAAGATTTGTGGATCAAGGATTACTCCCAATATTCAAGGCTGAAGAGAAGTGAGTGATGTAAGAGTTGGATGTTGTTGTAGATGTTCTTTGTTGGATTCGACGATGAGTTGATCTTGTTGTATCTCTGTGATCACCCTGCGCTTCCTGGTCGTGGCCTCTAGAGGCTGAAAGAATGAAGTGATAAGTCGGGATCCTGTTATCTTCTGCAAACTGTTACTATGTAGTTCTTTTCTAAGATTGAATAATTCCTGGATGAGAAGGGCAATGCATCTCTGATCTTCATAATTAATCCAAGATTTTAGTGTATGGATGTCTCTAAATAAGCAATTATATCTACCTCGTATCTCGTAGTAGACAGGACAGGTGAAATTGAAATGCTCCTCGGATTCCACATCAAGACTGCACAATCTGCAAATACGTTGAAGAAAAAAATAAGAAATGGCTCCCTTTCCCTTTTTGCGACCCTGCTCCCTCTCGAATTGTGCTATCTACCCTCTGCAATAAACAAAAACAAAACAACTGTTGTGTCAAACCAAAATCATAAAAATAAACACATTTTAACCCAATACTAGAAAAAAAAACATACATAATAAACAATAAAAACAACCAAACCATAAAAAAATTACAAAATACAAAAAAAAGAAAGTAAGATACAATTCATTGTGGAAGGAAATTCATATTCAAGAGCCTTGATGGGAAGTCAATATGCCCTAGCTAGAAATCCTAATGTCCTAGTTGGAAGTATGGAGGCCCAAGTTAGAAATAAGCATAAGAGCGAATACATAGCGTGTTCGATTCAGGTAGCAAATGTTACACCAGAAGTAAGTATCAAGGATGAGATGATTAAGTATGATATAACAATTTTTAAAAGTAGAGGGTTAATTTTTAAGTTCATAGATCATGGCCAAGGTATTTGGAGATTCAAAATTGGATCAAGTGGAAGTGGGGATTAGGGATTGAATTCAAATTATTATGACTTTTCTTCTTAAAGGTTTTTTCCTCATCATCTTTTTTAGTTCAAAAATTAGGGATAAAATAATGGTTGGTGGCCATGGTTTAGGAGAAGAGATGCACTTGATGTGAGGCCATGGAATGAAAGTTTTTATATTGATACAAACACTATTAAGCAACTTCCGGTGTGGGTTAGGATTTTTGGACTTCCGTATTAGATTATAAATAAGGATGTTTTGAAGAATATTGGAAATACCCAAGGGGAATTCATCAAGGAAGGACCAGCCACTAAGGAGCGAAATCATGCTATATATACTCCATTAAGATTAAATATGAATCAAGAGAATGAGATCAACAAGTAGATTATGAAAACAGTGGATTTTGTTGCCACAATTATTTTGAGATTGAACACATAACAAGAGTTTGCAAAGTGAAAACTATGATGAAAGAGAAAAAATTCTAGCCATGAGATATTCAATATGAAGCAAGGAAATCATACAATAATAGAAGCTAGATTAGATCAAAGATATTCCAATCCAAAAGAAGAGGCAAATGAAGCCTATCTACAATATCATTTAGCAAGTTCAAAAGGAATTAAAGGTGTAAAAGAAGATGTGGAGATAAATCCTAAAACAAAGACAACAAAAGAGGTCAAGTTTATTCTAGGTAAATTATCTTCATTTTCCTCAAGTAGTTTAGAATTCTCTTTAGGTAATAAAAATGAAGTGGTGAAGTTGTTATCCCTTGTACTTCAAGGTTTCACGAGGATAATAATAAAGAAATGAGGTTGGAAGAAACCCATAACAATTTAGGGTTTTTTTTGGATAGAATAAGAAGGTAATTGCTATAGAAGAGCATCCTTGCACTTTATGGTTTTTAGGGCGACATAAAGAAGATTGTGCTTTTGAGGTTATTTTTTGCACTTTAGATCCTTCAAAGCAAGACAAACCTAAAGATGATAAGTCTTACTATGAGAAGTGTGAGAAGATTGAAGAGATTGATGAAGATGAAAATATTGCTGGAAATGGAAAAAAGAAAGGAAGACCCAAGAAGCAAAACAAAGAGAAAAAGAAACACAAAGGGATATCGATATGGGAAAATAAAAGCAAATATCACAAGTGTTAACAAGAAGTGGGACTAAACCCTTAAATAAAATAAAAAATTACAATGAAAATATCTAGGGGAAATAAGAACCCTAAAAAAAATATTAAGAAATTGTGAGGTTGTTATAGACAAGATATTTTTGGATATAGAAGTTGGACAACAAATATTTTAGCCATTCACAGTGTTGAATTTCATCTTGATAGAATTTAAATTTTGGAAGCATTTGATATAAAAAGAGTTGATTGTGGAAACTTAACATATTGAAGAAGTTGAAAAATATCTTTGATACAAGGGTAAATAAAGAATATATGTGATAAAAAGATAAAGTTAGATATGCTTTAATTAACTTGTTAGAAATATAATGAAAGTAATATAATGTTTTGTTTTTTTAATGGGAGTGGCCCCAATAGAAGTCATGTATATATACATTATAAATATTTTTATTTATATTGAACTTATAAAGTTTTAACTTTAATATATTTATATTGTTATATATTTTATCACTTAAACGTAATATGTTACCATAATGAAAACATGTTAGGTCTAATGTTAACCCACTTCTTTTAATATTGTAATAAAATTATGTCAACTACTGCGAAGTGGAACACAAAAAAATCTTCTGAGGCTTCCCTCTAAATAGTGGTATACCTGGATAGGATGACACTACCGACCACCTAAGAGTGGCTCTCGAGGTTTTCTCTCTACCCTAAGAGTTTTAGAAGAGGCTTGGGTTCAAACCTTAAGTGTGCTAATTTACAAAAGTAATAGTCTGCTCTGAATCCTCTGAGTGTGCGCAAGACCAACAACGACAATATGAATCCCGAGCAATCAATGGTCTTCCCTTCACGTCAGATCAATAACAAAGAGTTGGAATAGGGTTGCTGGAGCAACCCTTGTAGTTTGAACCCTTCGCTTGTCAATTACTAAAAATAGTGTAGTTGTAATCAACTACCTTATATATAAAAAAAAACAAAAATACTAAAACTTAAATTATATTAGTTATATATATTTTTACATGTAATTTTTTTTATAAGTTTAAAATAAATATATATTTTTAATAATGATGTAATTATGATTATTTTAGTAAAATATTTTTTTAATTTAAATATTTAGAACATTTCGGATAAAAGTATTTAAACTTATAAAAAAATATAAAGTTATTAAGATTAATTTAAATAAAATAAAAACTTTCATATATATTTTTATTTTTAAGATCAAAATCAATAAAGTTTCAAAACAATTAAAAAGATTTATATTTTAATGAGTTTAAACTTTTAAACATAATAAAAATAAATAATGTTTTAATTTAAAATAAAAACTTTGATATATATTTTTACTTTTAAGAACAAAATCAATAAAGTTTCAAAACAATTAAAAAGATTTTATATTTTAATGAGTCTAAACGTGATACACCAGTTTAAAATTTTAAACATAATAAAAATAAATAATTGTTTAATTTAAAATATTATATTTTAATTTTTATTAAGATACTATATATATATTTCTATTATATGTGAGAATTGATTAAAACCATTATTTTTAGTAATTAGTAAAATAGGGTTTAAACCACATGGACTACTCCCAACAAACCTAACTTATATGGCTCGTTCTTATTGACAATGTTGGAGATGGAGACCACCAATCACTCGGAGTTTGTGTCGTCATCGATTTGATGCATACTCATAGAATTCAAAGCATACTACTACCTTTGCAAAGGGTTGACTTCTCCAAGATTTGAACCTAGGTCTCTTCTTGATAAGTGTCCATCCACACTTGCACTTACCAATCCACCTAACCCTTGGAAGTTATTAAGATACTATCAAGAGTTAAAGATACTATATTAATATGCACCTGGGGGTGCAACGCAACGGTTCAAGTGCAAGGGGTGCAACGCAACGGTTCGGGCTTTGTCTCTTCTTTGGGAGGTCCAAGGTTCAAACCATGGCATGGGTGAGTGTGTGAGAGAGTGTGTGAGGTGGCTTTGAGTTAAATTCCCTATTGATAAGTATAGCTTTCGGTTTTATGAGGGGTCATGGTTGGGAGGAGACTGCTCAACCCTCTATTGATAAGTATAGTTCTCGATTTTACGAGGGGTCATGGTTGGGAGGAGACTGCTCAACCCTCTATTGATAAGTATAGTTCTCGATTTTATGAGGGGTCATGGTTGGGAGGAAACTGCTCAGTCCTGCACATCGGTCATAGGGTTTCTCACAATAACTAAATAATAAAAAAAATATATTATATTAATATATTTATTTATTTATTTGGTTATTATGAAAAACCCCTATGATCGACTTAGAGGGCTGAGTAGTCTCCTTCCAACCATGACCCTCGTAAAGCCGAGAGCTATACTTATCAATAAAGAATTTAATATGTTATTAGACTCTTATTTTTATATCATTAAAAACCATGATTGTACCTCTAAAAATGACTATTTGGACTTTACTCTCCACTTTAAATAAGAAGCAACAACTCAAATTTCAGTTTGCAGGAGAACCGCTTGATGTAGTAGTAGAATACAAATACATGAGCATAGACTTTCATGACAAACTTAATTGGAATACATGTAGGATGAAAAGAACTCAAAGTGGTTGGAGAGCACTATATGCACTTCAAAACAAGTGTAGGAATGTTGAGTTGTGGGACTGGAAGACCACCAAGGTCTTATTTGACCTACTTGTTACACCGGTTCTATTGTATGGTTGCGAGGTGTGGGCTAGTGGCACAACAAATGCAAAATGGAGGCAAATAGAAAGGATTCAAAAATATTTAATCACAAACTTTCTCAAAATTAAGGCCAAAACCCCTTATGAAATTATTCTAGTTGAAACTGGAATGTTCCCTTTAGAAGCAATTGCTATGACCAAGCTGTTATGTTACTTGAAAAAAACAAAAAAACATGAAAGATGATAGATGGCCTAGGGCAGCTAGGGACGAAGAGTTGCATAGGCGAAAGAATACATGGATGAAACAAAATCAAAAATCGATGAAACGCTGGGAAATCAACATAAATGAATGCCCAAATGTCAACAAAGACAAAAAATTATGTGAATGAAAAGTTCAGAAGTGGAATGTGGAAAAATGCATATTGCAATTTTTAACTCAACGTATGACCACAAGGAAAAAGCGTATATAAGCGCTGAAATCAAATGGAAAGAAAAAATACTCATTGCTCAGATAAGGACTAGCTCTCATAGGCTTAGATGTGGAACATGGAGATGGACAACGTCCAAAGAACAATGGGAAGAAATGATATGTACTCTATGCAACATAGGGGCAGTAAAGACAGAGGAACACTTCATCTATAAATGCCCGAGTTTATGGCAGATTTATTTAAAAATAGTAAAATAAAAAAAATGGGGAATTGCTAACACAAATCAGCAAGAGAAGGAACAACCTTCTCAAAAATATTAAAGATTATATGATATGATTTAAGTAACTGTACTTCCATATTTGAAGTCCCATGGACCATATTTGAATCTCGCGGAAGTAATTAAAATCTTTCTTTCATTCATTCAATAGTCATTTGCCTCTTGCCCGTTTTTATGTGTTTGTTGAGAGTCTGTTTCAAGCTGTCGTTCTTTTTCTACGCTTCTCATTAAACATAGCCGGTGAGATACTTTGAGATTCCATTATGGAATATTCAAGATCTTAGCTTCGTTTTTCCATGTGCACATTTATTTATTTCTAACGTCTAGTAGCAGTTGCCATAATTTTTGATGTGCAAGTTGTCCTGGGTGAAGAGCAAGGAGCATTGTTGTTCTAACTCCTCACGTGAATGTTTACAGATAATTCTGCACCGTTAATCAAGCGCATGCATTTATTTATTTTTCCAAAGACCTTGGAGTCCATTCCGACCGCTCAAAATACACTTGCTTAATCAGGAGTTTAACTGGCATGCACGTCAAAGAAAATATAAAAGTAGGTATGTCACGCTTTGAAAAATATAAAAGTAGGTATGTCACGCTTTCAACAACGTGAAGAATGCACGTGTAGTTGTCACCTTTTACCCTTCAAGCTTTAGTAGGTTTGTCAGGCTTTCAACAACGTAAATACAGAGTTTAAAACTAAAATAATAAAAAATAATTAAGTTGGTATGCCCTCTACAATTAATTAATAATTTGGTATGTCATTAATACTTGTCTAGTTGTCACTATTTACCGTTCAAGCGTGCGTATATGATATTCAAACGTACTGTCCTCTTCTTTCTTGGAAACATCGAGCCCTGCACTTTTTTAACGTTTTCTAGAAGGGTCTAGAAGGGTCTTTCTCAACAAACGTCGGGAATCATGTTCTGTTGTTAAAAATTCAAACGTTCAACATGGACAACTAAATACACTAGCTTAGATATAAAGATATATATTTAAAGTTATCAATCTCGAGGTGTCTATTTTATTTTTTTGGGTGTGATTTCCAAGATAAGGATTGATAACTCTCGGTGTTTTTAAACATATATTTTTTATATCTAAACTAGTTTCGGCTGTTTTAATTTAAATATTTTAAATGTTTGCAACAATTGGTTAATCGGTTGTTTTAGTTTAAATATTTTTGTTAATGTCTCCTTTTTGAATAAAAAAAAATTGTTTAGGATGCGACATATATGACCTCTGCCCCGACCCATGTCTGCCATTGTAGGAAGGAACGACTGTCGGCGTAATAAATAAATGTTTGTTTGTTTAGCCGTCGGACTTGACCAGGATCTTGGGCTCCTTTGCTTGCACGGCACGTGCAAAGCAGTCGCATTCGATGGCGGCGGACCATATGAGTTTTCACATGCAGCATATAAATTACGGTGGAAGAGAAACTTCTAGTGTTGGTCAAGAAAGGGATGGGGTCTGTTAAGATTTGACCAAGCAAAAGAAAGGAAAGATTCTACATGGAGATGCCAACTGTGCATTTTAACATTAAAATATGTAGCCTTAGATATTTATTATTTAGTTAAATAGGTTATTGAAACTAATATTATTTAGGATCCAGTTAAATTAAATATTATTTTATATAATTTTAATAATCTAGAATTTTTTTAAAGTTTTTAATAAGTTTTATGAAAAATCAAATGATATTATCGAGATTAATAAATTTTCTTAAATTTTGATTTTTTAAGAAAGTAATAAAGGTTCAAATCTTGTTAAATTATATATATAATTATTTATATATATATATATATATTTATAGATAAAGGTCATAGTATTATACTGTACTATACTGTGAGAAACTCGTATGATTTAAGTTGGACATTCCTAATCTAACCATGACCCATCGGAAGATCAAGAGTTAAACTTATCAATAGAGATTAAACACATAACTATACACACACCCACCCCTTCACACACTCGGCTACACCACTGTTTGAACCTTGATCCTTCTGAAAAGATCCAAAGCTCAAACCCAAACCACACTATTGTCCCCGAGACCACACTATGTGGTTAATATACTAACAATGGGTCATTTCAATCCCATATAACCAAATTAAAAATATATAAATATCTTAAAATAAAAATTTATTTTATTTTTAAACAATAAAAAAGATTAGGAGCAATCTCTCACAGACAAGCTTTAACACACATTCAATCAATTAATAATTTGAGGCATATTTGACCTCTATTTTTTTTCATGGACAGTTAGTGACTATCTAAGGGTGTGAATATACATTTTTTTTTTGTTGCTTATAAAAATAGTATATTTTAATCAATATAATGGTTTTTCTAACCAAATAATTTAATAAAAAATTATTGAAATTTTTATTTATTTATAAAAAAAAATGCAAATATAAATTTTTATATAAAAAGTGTCTAAAAAAATTAACTAATAAATTTTATATTTAATTTAATTAATATTTATTATATAAAATGTAAAGTTATGTATGTCAACATAGGAAAATTTTAAAGAACTAGAAGAAAACATTCATTGTGCAAGATAGATTTATTAAAAATGAACAAATAAAATATCTTTAAAGTATTATAAAATATGAATAAATGAAATATAAGGGTGCTTTTGAGTACAATAAAACATGAAATCTTTGGGATCTAAGGAGAGGAGCATGATTTGTATTATAAGATGAAGATTTAAAATTTCTATGAAGATTGTTGATGGAGGGAGAGGGGGTGGCAGCCTAGGACCACTCGATTTTGAACTTTAAGGGGGTGATTGTGGGTTCTTCAATGTTTAGCCTTGATAGAGTTTGTAAAGCGTACGATTCCTTGAAGAAGGCTTCGACTGGTGCAACGGGTTCAACGTTGATGGGTGGTGACAAAAAGATGAACGAATGCCTTCGTTGCAAGGAGGATCAACCATGAATTCAAGTGTAGCCTGAAGTGGTGGTGAATGAAGTAATTTTCTTACAATCTAAGGCCCTCATTTGCAGATTCATTGGAATAAGGGCAAAATTGAGAAGGATTAAGGGATGGCCAACGCGAAATTGGAAAACTAAACGTAAGTATGACATTGTTCTTTCTACAAATGGGTGTTTTTTAGCTATTTTTGATAAGGAGGGGGATCAAAATATAATTTTTTTAGGGTGACCCTTATTTCATGGGACAAGCAGGGTTATACATGAAATTATGGCATGCTGGGTTCAATCCAACGAAGAAACTACCTTCAATTTTTTTGGTGTAGAGCAAACTTCATTGTTTGCCTTTGTAGCTTTCAAAGGAGGAGATTTTTAGAGATATTGGCTAGGCCATATGGAGGTGATATGGGTTCAAATGACATGGGTTCAAATGACATCCAAATTGGGGAGGTGATATGGGTTCAAATGCTTGATTATGAGGTGGTCCCCTTTAGGTGCAGACGTTGTCATATTTATGGTCACCTAGCAAGGGATTACCCCAAGAATATTGAGATGAAGCAGAAGGAGGAGCTCCATCAAGAGAAAGGTGTTGAAGTGGGGGAGGAGGATGTTTTTCGTGCAGTTATAAACAAAAAAATATTAAAGAATGGTGTCCATAAGGGTAAGGAACGTTTGTCAATTCCTTTCAAAAATTAGTTTGATGTTTTGGGATCTAGGTCTAGTGAGGTGGATGTGGATGTTGTGGAGGGGGGATTACCCCTCCCATGAACAGGTTGTTCAAGATGATTTTATGTCATTCCATTGTAGCGGGGATGAGGTCTTGATAGAGATGTGCACTTAGGAAGACTTTGAAACTCATAAGGAGGAGGAGGTTGGACCCTTGAATAACTCAATTCTAGTGAGGGCCAAAGATGCAGTTAAGGATGATACAGAGAGGGAGGAAAGAGCTATCAAGATTGAGGGGGATGAGAGAAAATGAACAAGAAGTAATCCCTTAGGGATTACATAAAGCATCCCAAGGAAGCATCTAGGAGGAAAACAACATGTAGCTACAAACAATCGAAAAAGGACAAGCGAGACAAGGAAGGAGAGCATTTGGTGGAAGCGAGGGTTATACAAATTATTTATTCACATTTAAATTCTTTTTCCAAATGAAAATTATTTCTTGGAATGTGAGGGGGTTGGGGACAAAACCCAAGTAAAATACTATGAAGCATTTGATTAGACAATATCATCCTTATTTGATGTTGATTTAGGAATCCAAATTGAGTTTAGAAGGAAGCTCAACAACTTGCAAGAGAATTTGGAAGGAAGCTTTGAGTTTAGCGGTTGTTGTCAAGGGTAATTCTAGAGGATTGCTTTGTATGTGGGATCCTAGGAGATAGAGGTTTTGTATGCAATGACAGCTACAAGAATTTTGGAGATAAGAGGGTATCTGCTTTCAAATGTGGCTCTCTTTCAAGTAGTTAACTTTTATGCTCCAACTAATATAAAAGAAAATATGGAGCAATGGAGGACAACAAAAGTAATTTTAGAAAAAGGAAAGGAGATATTTCAAATAGTTGGAGGGGATTTTAATGTTATTGCTTTCTTGGAGAAAAAGTAGGGAGGCTCCAAAGTCCTAAACATGAGGAGTTGTTTGTTCATTGACCAAATGGACATGTTAGGTCTTATAGATGTGGTTTCAAAAGGATGCTTGTTTACCTATAGTAATAGGAGACTAAAGTTAGACCTTATCTAGAAAAGATTGGATTGTTTTTTAGTTGATGACTCTTATACGACTAGAGGAATAGTGTTGCGCTAAGATATTCTCTCTTTTGCGAGATCTGATCATTGGCCAATCTCTCTTGCCGTTTTGAATTGGATTAAATCAAGGAACAACCTTTTTTGGTTTCAACTTGTCTAACTCAACCATGAGGGTTTAAAGGATTTGATCCTTAGATGGTGGATAGAGAGACACCTGAGATTTAGAACTGTGATGTTTATTTTTTTAAAATACTGCAATATGTGAAAGAGAGACTAAAATAATAGAACCATTTTTATTTTTTTAAAAATATTGAGCGAGAGTCCCAAGAGGTGGTGTAGGCTCTTAAGTAGATGAATGAGAGGATTTGTTTAGAAGGTCTTTCACAAGAGCTCTTGACTTAGTAGACAAATGCGATGACGAAGGTGGAGGAATGGAGCGAAAGGAGGAGGTATTTTGGAAAAAAAAATCTAGAATCACTTGGTTGAGGGAGAGGGATAGAAATACAAAAATTTTCCATCATTCAACCATGTCTAGAAGGGAGTTTAATTTTATTAAGTCTCTAACCAGTGGAAGGGCGTAAGTCATAAGGACGCGGTGTGAGACATAGGAGGAAGCAAGAAGGGGCTTCTTTGATATTTTTTCAAAGGTTCCTCTTGATGATGAGACACATCAAGAGATCTTTGAGTTGATTCCTCCTTGTATCTCGATCGAGCAGAATTTATTTATGACTAGAGAGGTGTCTTTGGTGGAAGTGCAAAGGGTAGTCTTTGAGATGAAAAAGGTAAAATTCTAGGACCAGACAGTTTTCCAATTGAATTCATTTAATTTATGTGGGAGGAGTTGGGGTAGGAAATTCTACAAGTAGTTGAATAGGCTAGAAGATCTAAATTTATCTTAAGAGCTATGAACTATACTTTTCTTGATCTTATTTTGAAGAAGGATGAGGCCTCCTTGTTGGATAAGTTTTGGCCTATTTTCCTTTGTAATTGTATATATAAGATTATTTCTAAGGTGTTGGTAGATTGTTTGAAGGTGTTTCTATCGACCATTATATATGAGGAACAAAGTGGATTTATGCAAAGAATAGAAATTATGGACTATATTATATTGGCATAAGAAGTTACAACATGAGACTGAGTCAGGAAGTTAATATGTTTATTAAACTAGATATATCCAAAGCCTATAACAGAGTTGATTGGATTTTTCTGATTAAGGTTTTATAAAAGTTTGGGTTTGAGGATATATAGATTGATTAGGTGGCAAATTATCTTTCCAACCTTGCTTACTCGATCTAGATAAATGATGTTCCATCAGAGCAGTTTGGGGTAAGTAGAGGCTTGAGATTGTTAGAATAAAAAAATATTCTCTTAAGTTCCACTAGGATAGACACACTTGAGTTTCCACTCCTCCATGTGTCAGGAGAACTCACAGTGGTGTCTTCATTAGGTCTGATGAGTTGTTGTAATCCAACGGCTCTCAGTGATCAACTTTGCTATTTATACAAAGTTGATCCTTGGAATAAATAAATCAATTCCAATCTTCTCTTCATCTTTTGTGTAATGCTTTGCATATCTATTATTGTGAAATTCTAACATGGTACCAGAGCAGGATAGATTTTGCTAGAATTCTCTCTTGGAGGTTCTAGGAGCTGGTTCTTTTATCTTTTTGTTGGTCCTTTTTTTTTACATGCCTTCATAAGATTATATATATTTTTTTCAGCTATATTTTTTTTTCAAAATTATATGTGTGTGGGTTTTTTCTGATATTATTTACCTCCTCATTTAAATAAGGGAATACTCTTTGTCTTCTGAGTAATTTTTTCAGATATATTGTTCTTTCTCTTTTCATAGATTTTTTCTAAAATACATAAGATATAATTCCTTTTCTATGTTTTTTTTAGAAATTCTATGATACTCATACATTAATTTTCCATTGTTTACCTGAGAAAAATAACTTATTTTTCACATATATCATGATATACAAGTTAACTCCTTTTCAAGTTTTTTTGCAGGCAATATTCAGCCTCTTCTCTGGATGTCTAAGAGTGTTATCAGAGAAGGCGCCTTCTTTCATTACCTCGGTACCCAAATTTGGGTTCCATAAGGCAGCATGTGGTGCCTCTCGCCACTCTCTTTTGGCGGAGTCCCTCTTCGAACGTTGGGGCTAATAATTTTTTTTTTATCTCCCTTCGTTCGATTACGTTTTCTTTCGACGCCCACCTCTCTTCCGCCAAACTCTATTTTGGTGGTCTCCCTCTTCGAACTTTGTCTCCCTTCGTTCGATTTCTTTCAGTTGCCTTTATTTATTTAAATAAGGACTATTTAGTATATTTTGATTATATTTTGGTACCCCTATTTTGAATCAGATTTTACTGGAGTCGAAATACTTAAATGACGCCAAACATATCTAATCCATTTGGCATTCGACAAACGGCTATAGTTGGGTCCCTTTAAAATATCGTCCGATTCAAGTTTGTTTCTCATCGCTTCTTCCTTTCAAATGTTACAGTGGTTTCCTTAGGAAATCTTTTTTTGAAATAGCATTGTTCTCTGTTCTCTCCATTTTTTATACAGGTTTTTCGACAAACACTTATTTTTTCAGAGGCTCACATTAAAAGGTGGACGAGGCATTTTCAAAGCACTTCGTAGCCCTTTATTTTGGGCTCTCTAACCTTATTTTGCAGGGAAATTGATTGAGGGGCGCGATTCGTCTTCAAAGAGCGTGTATCGATTCTAATAAAATTTTTTGCAGGCACCTCAAGATTCAAATTTTTCACAGTAATTTTCTTAAAATAACTAACGTTTTTTGCAGGCTTCTCCGACTCTCCGGCTTAAGTCTTCTGAGTAAACTTAGGTTATTTCCTTTTATAAATTTCTTTTGGTTCCTTTAATTTGTCTACGCAGATTGCATACTCCAAATCATAAAATGAAGAAGACTTGGACACTCGTCGTCTTAAAAGCCTCATTTCTATTTCTGTGAAGACATCAACAGAGCACCACATCTTCGAGGAAAAGGATATTTTTTAATTTTGGTTGCAAGCTTCACCTTTACTCTGAAGCAACCATATCAATAGTCTCCACTCTCTGCTACGAAATCGATGTTTCATCAGGCGTCTTCATCTTTCAGAATGCCCTCTCTCTCAGGGATGTAACAATTTTATAAATTTTTATATCAATAAAAATCATGTTCTATTAGTTTTTTTGATCCTCCTATTTTGAAGGTTATTTGTTTTACCTCCTTTTTGCAAAAGCCTTATTTTACAAGGCTCTCATCGAATAGTGAGTCAATATTGTAACCTTTTAATAAAAAAAAGTATTTGGGGGGTTAGTGCAATTATTTGCACATTTTGTGTTCCTTAAGGGGGATTGCATCATTTTTTGTCTATCTTCCTCTATAGTTATGTCTATCACTTTTTTAAGAAGCTTTTCTAGATATTATTGTTGAAATATTAGTAACTATATTTCATATGGAATACACTCTCTAATTGCAAAAACTTAAAACTTCTTTTATATTTATTTTTTAAATATTAAATTTAAAGGAGAGCTATATAAACTATAAGTGTTATAGTTGGAATTTTAAATTTCAAAGAAGATTCCATATTATTTGCTTCTTCAAATTCATATTTGTTAATTTTATTCTTAAATCTTAACAAATATATATTTTTTAAAAATTGTGTTTTTTGTTCTTAATTTATAATAAATATTAAAGAAGAAAATACCTTTAAATAAAAATATAATAATATTTTTTTCTCAAAATATATTTGCCTACGTTCCATGTATCATTACCGCTCAAAAATTATCGTTTCCCTCATGTAAGGGCAGGTTTTTAGAGGTAATTGGTATAAAGGCCTGACATATATTTTCCCATCAACCATTTTTCAAATATTGGATATCTCTCTTCTTATAGTTTCCCTCTCGTAAGGGCAGGTTTTAAGATTATCCAAATTACAATTTGGTTGATATCACTGTATTTCAAGCCTACAACCCTTGAAAAATACTTCTCTATACTTAAAATTTCCCTCAAGTAAGGGCGGGTATTGAGAGGAACTAAGAGGATTTTCAAAAGCTAACAATATTACAAACCTCAAATACTTATAGTTTCCCTCTTATTAGGGCAGGTATCTTGAGATTTTATATATTGAACAACTTCATATTTTTTCCTAAAATAATTTGCATTAATCCAAAAATTGAAGTTCTAAGGGGGGATATATTGGTTAAAACTTCAACTTTTCTTTTTGTGTTAAAAATGATGAATTCAATAGAACCTCTCACCCCTCATAAATTTCACTCATGGAAACCCAAAATTTTAAATCTCTTTCTCTTTCAAAGGGCTAAGAGAAAAGCGTCATTTGTAACCTAATAATAAAATTCCTTTTTTTCGGGGGGTTTAGGGTGCTCAATTTTGCACCTTTTTTGTTTTGTCTTTTAGGGAGGGTGTATTCTTATATTTTTTGTGTCTATATTCTTTAAATCACTCTTCTAGATTTCTTTATAGTAGCCTTTAAATTTTAGAGGTATATATTGTTTATAAAATCTCTATATGGTATAAGAAGATATTCACTAACTTCATGCACACCCTCATTTATATCAAAACAATTTTATTTTTTTATTTAAAATGTATTATAGAATCTTTAGTGGCAATTCCATTACATTGGTATATAAAATATATACCTGTATCATTTTTTGCCTCTTCTTGCTTTTAACCTTCTGCTTCTTCACTTTTTTTTTTTTGACTTTTAAGAAGGTAATCTCTAGTTTGAAAGCAATTAATTATTATAAAAATATTACCTAAAGAAGATTATTAAAACTCAAAAAATATATTTTTGGTCAACCAAATCTCTCATACTTGAAATCTCTCTAACTTATAGTTTCCCTCTTGTAAGGGCGAGTGATTGAGATATTCCGATTTCCAAATTTGGATGATCACCACTAATTTTAAGTCCATGTTCCATGTATCAAATCTCTCTTATAGTTTCCTCTTGTAAGGGCAGATATTTTGAGGGTTCTTGATAATCCTTCAAGCCTTTTTTAGATCAATCTTTAATCCATTACATTATTATATTGAAGTTAAAGGGGGAAATTATTGGTTCACTTCAATATCTCTTTTCAATTTAATGGAGGCCTCATTGACACCTGATCATAGGGGTATTTATAATCGTCGGAAAGGTTTTTTCGAGACGGACACAATGGTGGTGTCCATTTTCAGTTTCAAGAATGTTTTAAATGGTGTTTTTAAAATTAAAAATTACTGTATCATGGAGTGCACTCTCAGTTGAACTCGACACTCCCAACATTGGTGCCATTGTTTTGCTGTTTGTCCATTTTTTTGGACCTTGTTATTCAGCCCATTGTGTCATACATGTGGATATGACTACTTATGCTTGCGAGTCAATTTGGACATCCCTTGCAGTTTTTGTGGTTCTTTATCCATCCTATCTTCACATTCTTTTTTGTGAGACACTTTGGTTTCAAGGGATTTTACTAGTGACCTTTTTTATGGTTCACAAGCACCAATCTGGGAGTATGACTTCATTTCTACAACAAGTCTCTACTTTTTCGAGACATCTGATGGGTCCATTGCAGGCTTCTTAATGGAATTTATCCTAAGGGGGGATTGAGAAGGACATCTTCCTTCCTCTCAATCCTCCATGCACATCTTCCTTATTCTTCTATTATGGCAGGTGGTTTTCCCCCTTGAGGTTTTCTACCATTTCCCTTGTTTTGTTGGTTGTCCACAAGTTTTGGACCTTGTTATCAGCCCATTGTGTTCATATAGGTGGAAACCACATACTCATGCTTGTGGAGTCCTTTTTTGGACTACCCTTGTGATTTTTGTGGTTCTTTCTCCCTCCTATCTTCACACTCCTTTTTGTGAGGCACTTTGGTTTTAGGAGTTTTTTTTAGTGATATTTATTCTTTTGATCACATATTGTAAATGAGTACCTTATCAGGCCTTACTTTCGGGACTCATTTTTGTGGCTATACCAACTCTATTGTATATGGGTACCTTATCAGGCCTTGGTGTCGGGACTCATCTTCTGTGGATATGCCACATATTGTTTATTCCTTTTTCACTTACCCCTACTATCACTTAAGGGGGGTGTTAAAGTATTTTGGTGCATAGGTTTTTTCACCATCTCTCCTATATATAAATCCAATGTACATGAGTACCTCATCGGAATTGTACTAGGACTCATTCTTCTTGTTCAACAGAGGACAATCTTCACCATCTGAAGACATGCCTCTTCTTATTGTTCTTATAAGGACTTCATTTGGCAGCATATTCAAAGAGGAGAAATACACTTCGACTATATTCGTACTGAAAATAATATTGCAGACATATTCACCAAGTCATTTACTTCTTTGCATTACCTTCAGTTGCAAGATAAACTTGGAGTAATACAACTGCATTTACAAGAGGTCTTCCACATCTCATTATATTCTTTGGAGAATGGTACTTTCTCTCTCCAACAACATGTATATTATGAGGACAATATTCACCATCTGAAGACATGCCTCTATATTACATATTTTCTTAGATAGTTTTTTCCCAAAGAGTTTTTTCACCAACTCTTTATTGTATATGAGTACCTAATCAGGCCAAGTTGTCGGGACTCATCTTTCATTTTGTATAAGAGGACAATCTTTGCCATACGAAGACAAGCCTCTCTTCTTAACATAGTTGCTTTTTCCACGCAAGGAATTTTTCACCAACTATATATTGTAAATGAGTATCTCATCAGGCCAAGTTGTCGAGACTCATCTTTCCTTTTGTATAAAGAGAACAATCTTCGCCATACGAAGACAAGCCTCTCTTCTTTTCACAGTTGGTTTTTTCCCACAGGGGTTTTTTAACCAACTATATATTGTAAATAAGTACCTAATCAGGCCAAGTTGTCAGGACTTTTTTTTTTTTGTATAAAGAGGACAATCTTCACCATACGAAGACAAGCCTCTCTTATTTTCATAGTTGGTTTTTCCTCAAAGGGATTTTTTCACCAACTATATAATGTAAATGAGTACCTAATCAGGTCAAGTTGCTGGGAATCATCCTTCTTTTTGTATAAAGAGGACAATATTCGCCATACGAAGACAAGCCTCTCTTCTTCTCATAGTTGGTTTTTTTCCACAAGGGTTTTTCACCAACTATTTATTGTTAATGAGTACCTCCTCAGGCCATGCTGTCGGGACTCATATTTCTTATTGTATTAAGAGGACAATCTTCACCATACGAAGACAAGCCTCTTACTTCTTTGATTTATGGTTTTTCCCATTAGGTTTTTACCATCTCTTCAAACTCATCAGGCCTTGTTTTCGAGACTCATTTGTATAAATCTCCCATAGTCTCACTTAAGGGGGGTGTTAGAATAAGAGAATATTCTCCTAAGTTCCACTAGGATAGACACACTTGAGTTTCCACTCCTCCATGTGTCAGGAGAACTCACAGTGGTGTCTTCATCAGGTCTGATGAGTTGTTGTAATCCAACGACTCTCAGTGATCAACTTTACTATTTATACAAAGTTGATCCTTGGAATAAATCAATCAGTTTCACTCTTATCTTCATATTTTATGTAATGCTTTACATATCTATTATTGTGAAATTCTAACAGAGATAGGGAGACCCTCTGTCTCCTTGTTTATTATTCAAACAAAAGCCCTGAGTAGTGTAGATACCAAATTTTAGTCATTTGCATCCACCAAAATCTTTACCCCTCACTAATCCTCCAATTTCTCTCTAATGTTCTACTTAACACCCACATTTAATGTGAAAAATCCCCTTTCACACTCCATGGGATCTAAATTCGAATTATTTGAATTTAAAATTCCCATGGGTGGCCCAAGTCAAAACATATGCATTTAATGCCTAAACCCCTTTCACACTTCATAAAAATAGGCACTCCAGATCTTGGGTACCCTCCCCTCTCCCTCCAAAAATTCTACAAATATTCCCCCCATTTTCTTCATTTTGGATCCAAAAAATATATAGCGAAATGCTTCTGAGACTACTAAGGGTTTAGGGTTTATGCATTTGTGAAAGGATATTGTAATAATGTTTTCAGATCTTGTTTTTTAACATATACCTTTTTCTTATAGGTGTTACAGACGTTTTGTAGTGAGCTTGTGTGCAAGTATTTGGAGTAGTGTGAGATTTACATTATGGTCAAGCAAGGGAACTCCATCAAAACCCACCCAACAAAGGAGTGTAGCATGGAAGATAACACAATACCATAGTTTGTTACAAAAAATGATCATCCCCTTACTTCGCACATTATTGTGAAAACATCCTACAATGGATATTTTTGTATCAAAATAGACCCAATTTCAATATAGTCTCTTTATTTATATTCATGAATGATGCATTTTCCTTGTTTACAAATGACAATCATGGTGGGACTTTTTTTTTGTTTTTATACACACTCATTTTTTATATTATTTTTGTGGTTGCAGCTTTGCTATACAACGACAACTTTGGTGATATATAAAACTGCCTCCACCAAATTTCAAATCGCTAAAACAAAAGTACTATTTTTTCACATTTTGTTATAAAAAATAGAAAAAAAAAGCTTTGTCTCTTTTTGTTTGTCCTTTACATTCTGTTGTTTTTTTCTTAAAAAAAAATTAAATTTCTTGCTTCTCTTCACTTATTTTTGTTACATTCTATTTTTTCAAAAAAATTAATGTTTTTCTATGTCTTTTATTAAAAAAAAACAAGTTCTTCCATTTTCCTTTATTCTATACATTCTGAGTTTCTTTTAAAAAAATAATAATCTCCTTCTTGCTCTATTCTGTTCATTTAAAAAACCACTTTCCTTTTATTTTATGTTCTATTAATTACAACAAAAAAATACATTTTCTGCTTTACTTTTATTTTCTGTTTTGTTCATTAAAAAAAACAAACAAACATTTCCGCTTTACTTTTATTTTATGTTCTGTTTATTGAATCAAAAAAAAAAATCGCTTTACTATTATTTTATTTTCTTACTTCTATTCCTTTTTAAAACACAAAAAAGAAAATCAGCTTTCCTTTTATTTTCTGTTCCGTTCAGTGAAAGAAAAAAAAAACAAATTTCCACTTGACTTTTATTTTTTGTTTTGTTAATTAATAATAATAATGGCCAAGTTGAAATTAACAATGTACCCTCTCCTAAATAGTTGAAAATTCAATTAGCATGTTAAAATAAAAATAAATATATACAGCGGGAGAGTCTCCCGTTTGGGGACTCTCAATGCCTGTGGGAGTTGATCCACAAGGATGTACAGTCTTAATGTGGTTTGTTCTTGTTGTCTTTTCTGGGTGTCGTTCTAGTCTAGTGGTTTTAGTCTTTTTGGCTGTTTATTTGAGTCTTGGTTGGAAGCTCAGTTGTACTCTGTAATCTAGACTTTTTATCAATAAATTTTTACCCTTTTATTTAAAAATAAATAAATATATACAAGGTAAGAGAGGGGGCTATTACCCTCTCCTCTCTTACCTTTGGTGCGTATGCACATCTTTCAATGCCACGCGACCCACGCATCTCACGCGTAGTCAATGCACGTAGTCTCGCGTACGCTTGTTGTGAGTACTACAAAATAAAATAATAAAAAACGACAATCCTTCTTGTTGGAGGACACCCACCTATAGATATACATGCAATGACTAGAGTCCTAAGGTCCATTTATCCTTTTTTTCTCTGGGAGCCCACACAAGCTTTCAATAGAGAATGTTCGATAATCAAAGTCCCAAGGTTATTTAAAATCTTCTCTGCATTTGACTTTGGATATGGCTCTCGATATTTTGGGTATGGGTATGGATTCGCCAAACAATTCTCTCTGTTTTAAAAAGGGGCCATCCTCAAAACCACCCCGAATCGACTCTAATACCCATCATCAACAAAAAAAAAAAAAAAAAACAAAGAAATAATAACAAGGGAGGTCATTCCCTTTTTTTGCCTGCTCCCCACTCACCCCATTTCGCATGCCCACGTGGGGGGGGCATCCCCCGCGCATCCCCTTCCTCCATTTTTTGCTTGAGAAGGGATGTCTTTAAACCAATACACATTACAAAATTTCATGTTAAAAAATAATACTATATAGAAAAATAAGAATAAAATAGCAAAAAAATAACTCAATTAAATGTTAAACATCCAAATAAATAAATAAAAAAACAAAAAATTCACATTCATCAAACACTCAAAAATTCAATGATAACCATTTTTTTTAGCATAATTTTTTTCTTCTTGAGCATTAGATTTCAAATATGCAAGTTGCATTGTGGAGTTGACTTCGAGCCTTTTTCAACCACTAGTTATACATCATTATTTAGTTGTATTTCAAATTCTCATATTGCATTATACGTAGGCATTTTTATTCAAAAAACACAAAAAAGAGCATCCTTAGGTCTAATTGTTGCATTCATCACATTTAGTATAAGCAAATTTTGCATTTCATATCTTTTGAAATGCTTATTATTTTATATTGCAAATAGGCATCACAATCACCAAAAATAAACTCAAAACACAAACATCCAACAAAACCACAAAATATAATCAAATCCATATAAACCCCACACACTTACATGGTTTTCACACAATGGTAAGGTTAGATTTCATCACCAACCCCTAATTGAGATTAACAACGTTGGATTTCATGTCCTTTCGTTGGATCACCCCCTAGACACCATAGTAGCCTTTACAAATGGTTTTTTGACTTCATCACTAGAAAATCCTCTATCCTTGAGATTATCTTGGGGTAGGTGACATTAGACGCCCTTTGATCATGGGGCTTAATAATTTGTGGATTCATAGTTGTCGTTTTATCCAAGCCCAACCAAGGGTGAAGTGAAAGCCTGGGTAGATCGGTAGTAGGACTTAGATAGCACGACCTCTTTTGGGCGGTGCTTTGTGTTCCCTTAGGATACTCAACACCACAACCACCATCCTATGATGCTTTTTTTGTAGTTTATGTACCATTTCTCATCAGGGAGGTGGACCTAAACACACCCTTATAGATTGCATTCCACCACCCCCCTATAGTTTTTAGGTTCAAGGTATATAAAACACACCACACCCAAGAAAACAAAAAAAATCAAAATCACAAAATCCAAAAAAAATAAAAAATAATAAACACCAAAAACACAAAAAACAACACAAATAAAGAAGAACTAACAAAATAGAACACTATGCAAGTTTATTCTTATCCATATTCTTCTCATTCGCCTCACTTTTACCCTCCACTCACCTATTCTTTTGGTTACCCCTTTGTCTAGCCAATACCTACCACTCCTTTCCACCAACACCCGCATGCCTCATATAACACTCATATCTCTCAACAACAAGGTTATGCATAAGGTGTCGACCTCGAAATCTATTTATAAAAATTAAGGGTCGGTCTCAAAATCCTAGCGAATCGTGTCCAAGGAGAAATGAGGAATTGCATTTATATTTCACAAAAAGTTATAAAACTGTGATGATTTTTTTTGTGTTAGGGATTACGCCTATCTCTTGAAGCAACGTTGATCTATTGCAGAATTATCGATTGTTTGCAAAAATGCCAATCTATTACAACAATTAGATGTAACAATGCCAACACATCATAAATATCAATCCAAATTCTAGACATGTAAGACAAAATCAAAGGCCAATAAACCCTAAGAGTCATTATGTCGATTGGATGTAGTAATATCGATTTGTTGCAGATATACCGATTGAACTATATCGATCGGTTGTAGCCATACCGATATGTTGTAGTAATGCCGATGTGTTGCAGTAATGCCGATGTGTTGCAGTAATGTCGATCGAACTATGTCAATTTGTTGTAGCTATGCCGATGTGGTGTAGCCATACCGATGTGTTGCAGCTATGCTGATCAGACTATACTGATAGGTTGAATCCATATCGATGTGTTGCAACTATATCGATGTGTTGCAGTTATGCTGATGTATTGTAGTTATGTCGATCAAACTATGTCAATCAAATGCAGGTATGTTGATGTGTTGCAAATATGTTTATTGGATATCGATTGGATGCAACAATGTTGATGTGGTGTAGGAATGCTGATCGGATGCATCAATGTCGATCAAATGAAGCAATATCAATCAGATGCAATAATTCCTATATGATGTAGGAATGTCGATCATATGGAATAATATTGATGTGGTTCAAGAGTTCTAGTTAGATACATCAATGTCAGTCGGATGCATAAATGTTGATGTGGTGTAGGAATGTTGATTGGATGCAACAATATCTATGTGGTGCAGGAATACCGATCAAATGTAACAATGATGATATGGTGTAGGAGTATTGATCAGATGCACCAATATCGATTGAATGCATAAATTACGATGTGGTGCAAGAATACCGATCTGCAACAATATCGATGTGGTGTAAGAATGTCGATCATATGCAACAATGTTGATGTGGTGCAAGAATACCTATTGAATGCAACAATATCGATGTGGTGCAAGAGTGTCAATCATATGCAATAATATCAATCAAATGTAATAATATCGATTGGATGCAGGAATGATGATGGGATGCAACAATGCTTATCAGATGCAGCAATGTTGATCCGATGCAACAATACCACGTGTCAACCATGCATTAAATGTTGCATGCAGATACCATGAGTCAATCATTTATTGAATACTAGCATTTAAAAATTCTATATAAATGCATAAACAATCATTTTTGTCTTTTCTAATGCAGAGCACATCACACGCTTTCCATTTAAACCTTTTTATAATGTTGTACAACATTAATAATACCTCCCACTCTATGCCTTGATCCAAAGTCCCTTGTACCCTATGAAATAAACCAATGGCATCCCCTTCCACCCTTGTAATATCAAAAATTAGTTTCAAAAACCTTGTTTACCCCTAATTTTTGAAATTTTAACAATGGGTTACGACACATCATGGGTTGAAGACTTTAGTCTTTAGGGTTTAGTTTCAATGTCGTAGTTCGACACAGATACAAAACTGTTGCAGAGGTTAATTGCATGTTACGATAATGATTCAACCACTATAAATGTTGTTATAGACAACAAGAATATCAAATTTTTTATCACAACCTTAGACGTCTCCAAATTGACAGGATTACCTCACACTAGTTGTGATTCTATCACATAGAAATTCATTTTAACTAATGAAAACAAAGAGTACCTAGAGGGAAACTTCGATATCCTCTTAGAATATTTTACAGGTATAACTGCATATTTTTATATTTAATTGAATTTACAGTCTAAGGTTTTACAATTACTGGTTTTTTTTGTAGTTATCGCTACCAAGTCCAGAAGGGGCTTGATTGTAGAAAATATTCAAAACAAGTTTCTTCGAGATTGTTGTGAATTCTTCCTAGCCAGACTCGTCCTGCAAGGAAGACCGACATAATTTTTGATGTGGGTGTTGGCATATTTGGTTCATTGTATTGCACACCAATAATTCGACTGGTGCACCTATGTCTCACATCGCATCAGAATGGATCTCCAAAACGTGAAAACCCCCACTACTCCAACTCCAACACTCAGCACATGCAACTACATTCTTTGTTTCTTTTATGAATCATATTATAATTTGCAGAATACTGAAGTATCGACTTCGTGGCACCCAAACCTAGCCACTACAACCATGACAATACAACAGGTGCAGGTAAATTTTACTTAATATGAAACTAATATTTTTTATATTCAATACATTTTTCATTTTTATTATTTTAATAATTTATACATAAATACAGAAAAGGACATCCTATTCCACTTCAAAGTGGGATGCTGCTGTCAAATATCATAATCCAGAGGAATAAGGATAGTCTGAATCACCTATGGAAACGACACCGCAACTAAGAAGATCCAATAAACACTTAAGATCTAATTCTCCTAATCCTCGACAACCTCCACCTGCACATCCACTACCAACTGGCATAGTTGTGCAAGAGGTTTCATCTTCGGCTAGTAAGTTTTATAGTCTGCCTTCATAAAATTTATTACCAAATTTTATTGTGTTTTTTATTAATTTTTATAATGTGTTTTTAGATGTACAACGCACCAACATTCCATTTGCATCTATAGTTGTGCAAGATATCTCATCTTCGAACGGTAAGTGTTATACATTAACAATAAATTTTAAAGTAAGCCTTCACAAATTTTGTAACCAAATTTTATTTTAAATTTTTAAGCTTTTTCACAACAATGTCGTCAAGGAATACAACAGTTGATGCTGCCCTCTCCTCCACCACACCAACTTCAAATGCGAGGTCAAAAAATTTTTATGGGCGAAAAATAATTTCTTCCATTCAGGCCACAGGGAGGATCATCCAAGCAATTTTCAAGATTTGGAAATATATCTTTTGGTAATTTTATAGGTGTACAGGAAGCTTCTGTTGTTGGGTTACATAATCCTCCACTTGATGAGGACTATTTTTACAAGGCAACATGCTCTCTGTGTTTCAAGCTACAAATTTGCTTCAAGAACCTGAAAATGAAGCAGGATCAAAATATTCCTCTGCATCTCCTCAAATATCATCTCCTCCAAAGGAAATTGTTACCCATCACCTTTGATAGAAGATGAGAAAGTAGTTTTTTTTGAAAATAATTTAGTTTATGCTAATTATCTAGCCACCATTACAAACACATTAATTCTAGATGTAAAAAAATAAAACAATGGGAGTATCAGGTGAAAGTTTTGATAAAGGAAATAAGTGCTCAATTTAAAAAAAATTCAAAAAGGGAAAACTTTTTTCTTTAGTTGAAAATGAACCGAAAAAACTTGATGCTCTACTACATCAAGCTAAATCTTGAATGGTGAAGGTTGCAAAATATTATAATGATTTTACCCCAAATAAAGTCATCTTCATTGTCTAGGTTGGTGGGAAGAATGCCAACGAATTGCTTTTGGACTTGAGACTAGTCCCTTTATTGTTTCGCATTCAACTCATGAAGTTGAATCCATTTTGGTTGATTTCCTTCCTAAGTTATGAGATGGAAAAGTTTGTCTATTCTAAGCTAACCCACGAACTAAAAAATCCTTAGAAATGGAAGAAATTAAGGGTTTATTACTAAGAATAGAATCATCCCAACACCTAATACTATTACCATTTTTAGGGCACCAAGAGATGTTATCCTAAATAATCTAAATTGATTTAATAATCAATACCTAAATTTTAGAGATGGTTGGTTTTTTATGGATACCTTTGAGTAGTAGTATGCCATGATTACCTTCACCATACTTGTGAATAAGAACTTGCTTCCAAAGCATCATTGGAGGGTTTATTAAGTTCTAGACAAGTTTTGCCCCAAAAGTATTGCTCATAATAAAAGAATATTGGATACCCAATCCCCTTTTACATTTTTATTTTGTCACTTGACTCTAGTTGATAAGATGTAATTTATTTTTATGAGATTGCCTTCCTCCTTGCCAAAGAAAGTTTCTAATTTTTTTATCAAGTTCTTGGAGGATTGAGACAAAAAAATGATAAATTTTAAGTTGGTAGATAGGTAAGCTTATAATGATAAATTTAATCAAAACTAGTCTGCTAGCAAGACTAAGCCACCCATTACTATAAGTTATTATTCTCTTGTCAATATTTTTTGTCAAATTAGACCAACAATCAAAACATTTTAGCTTGAAACTTATAGGCACCCCAAAATATTTAAAGGGGTCAATTCCAACATGAGCAAACTGAAGAATTTAAGCAAAGCTCCTATTTTTATCTAGGGAAGTATTGATAGTGTAAAACTTACACTTGTTCACATCAATAATGACTCTAGAGGAATTTAGAAATAGGTCTAGGTAGCCTTTAATCCTTTTGACATTCAACTTCGAGGCTTCCCCATCATAATAGTATCATCAACAAATTATGCATGTGTAATCTTCTTGATCGCAATAACTATCTTAATTCCAGTTATTTTGCTAGCCCTTCTTTCAGCAAAGATAGACCTACCCAAAGCTTCAACTAAAATAATATAAAGATAATAAGATAGGGGGCAATATTTATGTAAACCTCTAAAAGCTCTAAATAATATGGTCAAAGAGCCATTGACAATATGAGCAACCCATGGGTCTTTGATGCAACCAAAAATCCACTTAGAAAAAGATAAAGGAAACCCAAAAGAACTAAGCACCTGAGCCAAAAAATCTAGATCCACTCTATCAAAGGCATTAGCCATCTCAAGTTTAACCATGACCCTTTTTCTTTATCCTTTACTGCTAGTATGTAAGGCCTCATGGACAATCATAATGTTGTCATATAGTTGCTTACCAGGGATGAAACCTCCTTGCTTATCAGAGATAAGTGTATCTAATGCATTTTTATTCTAGTGGCTATAATTTTGGTCAAAACATTATATGAAGCATTATACAAAGAAATAGGTTTGAATCGATTGAAGGTTGAGGTATTCTTTTCCTTTGAAATCAAATCTAAAAAGGTAGACTTAATAACACCAATCAACTTACCTCTTTTACAAGCATCCTCAATCATCTAAAGAAGATTTGCAGCTACCAGATCAAAGAATTGGTGGTAAAAGGTATTAGTGAATCCATCCGGACCAGGAGCTTTATCCTTTGTATATTTGAATACAATGTTTGTAAGTTCTTCTAGAGTGACTGCCTGACAAAAAGAATTTTTAATATCCTCAGTTATTACCTTAGGAATGTTTTGCAGCAACACCGCCTAAGCAACATGATCTCCATTTAATTTTTTATGAAGGGATTCATAATGGCTATATGCAAATTTTTTGATCTCTAAAAAATTGGGGACCTTATCACCATTTTCCAATTGGATTTCATGAATCATATTCCTTTAACATCACTGATGAGCCTTAAGATAAAATAAATTTGTGTTGGATTCTCCTTCTCGTAGCCAAGTGATGCAGGATTTGAGTCTCCAAAATTGTTCTTCTTGCCTAGATCTCACATAAATATGGGAGAGAATGAAATCTCTCTCAAATTTTAGTGTTTCACTAGGAGGTTCTAGCTCTGAAAGATCTTGTATTTCTTCCAACCTAAGGAGGAGGAGTTATTTAGATTTATAAGTATTATGATGCAGTTTAATCCAACTTCTAATATCAAATTTTAGCCTAGAAATTTTGATCTTCTATCTATCTTGAGCATTATGGAAGGGGCACCAAGCTTTCCAACTACACTCAACTTCCTCTAAAAATCCATTCAAGTTAACCCAATCTAGGTTATATTTAAATGGAATGGGACCTAAATTTTTGTTGTTGCACCAATCTAGGTAATTTTTGTTGTTACCAAGGGGCACCAAGATTTGAATGGTTTTGCTAGTTATTGAAGGAAAACATGAGAGCATGTCTTCATGGACTGATAATCTATCAATTATTTTAGCAAAGAAATGATTTTCTGCCCTTCGATTAGTCCAAGTATAGAGGCCTTTAGAAGGCTTGATGTTGTCATGACCCTCCCTTGGTTGAATATTTGTTGGATGGACTTATGATTGGCTATGTCATATTGTTGATGGAATGATTGACTATTTCATGTTTAATTTTTACAAAACTTATATTTTATTGAAGAATACGATGGTGTTGATGGATTTGTACTTATGCAGGAACGTGCTTTCTCGTGGGTGGAAGAAAGAATTAGGATGATTGCTCTTGTCATGTAGTTGCATATCATAATTTGCACGAGGGAAAATATTGTATTTTGAATGAAAACTTACTTGTGGATTGAAAAGCTTTTTTAGATGTGATTTCATTTGATATAATATTTTCTTAGATGAAAATTTTACTTGATATAAATGAATTATTTGTAGGGTAAGGATATAAGGGAATTTATCTTTCATCTGTCATAATTACTTTGGTCTTAAATAAGGAAAGATTATTGTTTTCTCTCGCTTACTTCCAAAATTGATCAAGGTTTTGCATTAATATTTTAATGAAGACCCACCATGGAAAGGAAAATACTTCATGAAGGATAGATTCATTAAGTAGTAACTTAATGACTTTGTTAATTAATTTGTATTATCACTCTATTTTAAGATAGAGCTTGTTGTTGATTTAGCCTTCAAAAAATGAATAATATTATTATCTTAATTTATGCGTATGGTAAAGACCCTGAAATATATTTAAATATATATTAAAATAATGATTGATGGGAGTTGGTTAGTAATGCTTCTTCGTGCTCGAATGGGGTGGAAAATGTGTGAAGTGGAGGTCAGGGATGACACATGCCTCCATAACATTCCAGAAGAATCAGATGAAGGGGTAATGGTTACTTTTTAGGAGATTGAGGGAGAAGGAAGCTATGAGGAGACGCATGGAGAAGGATCTGAGAAGCTACAGAAGGAAGACACCTAGGATAGAGGAGGAAGACACTCGAAAATCTGATACGATAGCTTGCAGGAGTTCTAGGTAAGAAGTCTTTTACCTGTGTCTTGGTTTTTATTTTGCACAGGGTGTAAATGGATTTATCTGCATCTCATTTTCCATGCGGGTGTTGTTGTGATTAGAAATTTGAACACTTGTTTTTTCCTGAAATACTAATGCCTGCTATGTGGTCTTAGTACCTAATTTCTATTACACAATGAAACCTCTATAAATGTCAATTTTGACCTACATTCGGCTATGGTAGAGCACGCAAAATTATTTGATGGATTATTGTGTGTGTAATCTATTTTCCCCTTTGAAAGACATATTCAATTTGTCTTAGATTAAGTAGATCTAGTCTTGAGAATCGTCATCCCAAGCTTGTTTGCTTTCAAGAACCTAGTGAAGTCTTTTTACAGTTTGTTTTTCTCAGGCTTTGACGTCTCTGTTGCAGAGGATGTAAAGCTAGGCACTAATGCCAATACAAAACCATTAAATGCCTACATCCCTTGAAACTTTTCACCAATACTAGGCCTTTAGGCCACTGCATGGGAGACGATGCCTCAGAGCTGAGGACTTTCTGATTGTCTAAGCCCTCTGAGAGTAATAGCTCTCTGTTTCGCACAAGGACCGTCTTTGTGTAAGTTGAATATTTAAAAAAAAATCAATAATAGACCTTAGTCAAGCTTGATTTAATCCTTCATCGACATGTAGCACAATGGATGGGCAGGAGAAGGTCTTCTTTTAAGTTAATCATGGGTAAATATCCCACATGAACCAAGCATAGGATTTTCAATGCCTTATAAGCAATCAAGCCCTAGTAAGAGAATAGCCAAGTGCTGTGCTCTTGTCTTGGGGTTAATTAATCCGTCTCAATTTGATACCTAGATCCCATAACTTTAGCAAGGATGTTCCAAATTTTACATGTGGCATCGATTGATACTCTTCTCGAGGACTGTGCTGAACGGATTTGGTTGCTAAACCCTTCGTCTTCCTTTAACCGTTGTGATCTGATACGTAATATTTGTACTCAAAGTCTAATCTATATTGAGCTGGTCTATTTTCGATCACTTCGTGCGAATTACTTTAAAACATATTTTAAATAAAAAATAAATCAAGGAATTATAGTCCCACAAGCTCCATGTGGGAGCATGTGGAACCTTAATAAGAGAAGCTTTCTCTTAGTTCGATAACCATAGGATGGTGGTCATGCTAGCCAAAGAGGCTAGGCATATTCACAAAGACTAGGGCGAATTTGGTCAAGTGGTATATAAATACCCACCCTTTTGGTGGATAAACACACCTTTATTGTGCTTTTATTTATGCCAAACAATCTTAGGTTTTGAAGGAGAATATCTTATTGTTTTGGAAGACCTTTCTTCCTTACGAAACCATCTTTGGCTTTTGGGGTGTTTGAAATATATATAGTTTTGCACAATGATCGTTTGGTTATGTGCAGTAAAGATATACAATTATAGACCAAAATTAGAGGCTATTTATAACATTGTGTAAAGGCAATAAAAGCATTCATAGATCCAATTTTAGGAAAAATTAGTTAATCATTTGATGAAATAAATATATGCTCCATAGATCAAAATTTAGGGGGAATTTGATAGCTAATGGAGAAAACATTTTGTATGCATTCATGGATCAAATTGTAGGAAACATTTGATAGGAATTGTATGGCATTTTGTGAAAAAGTAGAATGCATTCATGGACTAACTGTGTTGAAAATTTGATAGGAATTGTAGAACATATTATGGGAATTGTAGAGGAACTATAGGACAATTTCATGGAGAAATTGTAAGTGAACTTCCCTTAGCATGAATTTGTGAAAATAAAAAAACATTTAAAAGAGATAGGAGCTTCTATTAGTGTGTCTATTAGGAATTGAACGAGAAAATAATGGACTTTTCTTAGTTTGTATTTTGGAGATTAAATGGTCTATCTATAATGGTAGGTTAAACATTTTGTCCATGATAAATAATGGAAAAAATTAAATGTGAATTTATTAGGAGATTCTTTCTCTATGCAAATCCAAATTATTGAAATGAAGAATGGAAGGGGAGTTCCATTCTTGAAGGTATTATGTGGTGTCTTAAATTTAATATATGGATTCAAATTGCATTTATGAATTGAAGTTCTAATTCAAATTATAATGTTTTAGGAGGTAGGAAATTTCTATGAGGAATATATTGAATGAATAATCTATGTTTGTTAATAGGGTAGATTAAATGATTAATCTATGTTTTGGAAGGATAAGATCAAATGATATATCTATGATTTAAAAAGAATATATTTAATGAGTTATTTATGATTGCAAAAAGAAAAGATTAATTGATTCATCTATGTTTGAATGAAGGATAGACTAGATGAATTATATTTGTTTGGAAAAAGGTTAGAGTAGAGGACCTATCTATGCTTTAATGACTATAAAGGAATAAACATTAGTGGACTACTTTCCACTTAGTAAGATGGATTGAAATGTGATATTGTATATAATATTGCATGGAAGGATTCATTAGTAGGATAATGTATCTCCTGGAACCAAAAGTTCTGGAAATGTATTAGTGGATGACCTATTTTACTGTGATTAATTATTGTTTGATAGCATAAAACATGCCATGACATATTTTTGATTGAGTAGTACTTGATTAATTAGGATAAGGTTCTCTCTTTTTTGATATGCTTACATAGGAATTCATTCAAAGGATTATGAGGTCCTCTCTAATTAATTGTCTTGTACATTATTATATCGATGTGTGGCTATGTTAGACACTCAAGAAGTAGATGTTTCCTTTGAGTTTGGATTGAGGGAAGGAGATATTCTTTGGAGGATGAACATGAAGTTCATATGAGGGAATTATGATGTTCCCTCATGGCTTTGTAACATGAATTAAAGGACCTATTCATGTATTTGGGAACATAGGAACTATGGGTTCCTATGCACATATGATGATGGATGTATCATAAGGGATTATGGATTCCCTTTATACAATTGTACTTGAGGTAATTAAATTTAATGAAATGAATAGGGCACTTTTGGAGGCTGGGTTTATTTCCCATGAAGGTTCCCAGGATATATCGTATGTCTCATATGTGTGATGATTATTGTTCATTCATGATGTTGCTTTCATTGTTCCTTGAGATAGTTTACTATGGATGTATTACTCTAATTTATGAAATATGAGTATGGTTATAAATTCATAATGAAATTCTTATGTATGGTTTTATATGTTTAATCCTTGTAAATCATAATGGTTATGCTCTTGGGTCATGACTAGAAGGAATAGTAGAGAGAGATATGGCCTAGTAGATAGACTTATGTTGGTGCGGGTAGGAGTATTCCTAATGATTGTAAAAAAATCACTCAAGTTTGATTGGAATATTTAGGGTTTTTACAGATGTATGAAAGACTAGAAAGAGAAATAATATCCTCCACATACTCTCTACAAGGATATCTAATACTATAGCCACCTATTTTTTAGATGGGAAGAGCACCAAATTAAAATATACAACTATGTTCAAATTGCTTGGCTTACTTTATTCAATGTAGGAAATAATTGAAAGCCAATATTGCATATTGGAAATTGGGGAGTTAGGGGTATACACATTCAAATATGTGAAAGAGTAACCTCCTATATCAAATATAAGAGAAATACAGTGTTCAATTTGCTTACCACCTATTTTGGATTAAATGTTTTTATCCCATGTTGTAAGAAGGCCACTAGAGGCTCCTTGGGAATATATAACATCAATTTTAGAGTTGTTCCAAATTTATATCCATGCTTTAGGGGAATCTTTTTTTATCTAAACTTGTTCTTGAATTCCTATTAAACAAGAGCAAAGGTTCTTTATCAAACCCTTGAGATAGGTTTTCTTGAGGGTCCCACCCTGGTCTCTACAATTCCATGAGTGCATTATCATATTTTGGTGGGTTTCTTCCCTTTGGAGAGACCCTCCAATGTAGCTTGAGTCTTAGCTACAACATTTTTATTTGCTTCTTCAATTCTTATTTCTTGGTTAGATTTTCTACCTGGCTTAGAAGAGGGTCATGTTATAATAGGTTCAAGATAAAATCTAGGGAGTATGATGACATCCCTTAGATTAATATGGCTTTCGTTGGCTATTTTCTCAAAATATTTTTCACTTGTCCTTTCTTGTAGAGTCCGATCTACCAACTTTGCATAAATAGAGGCTTGCTATGTAATGAACCATTACACAAAAACCTCAAGGTGAAAGTGACATGCGAATACACTAGGATCATAACATTCCCACCCACTTCGAGACCACACTCTGGATGGTGGGCCTGACTCTCCGTTCGCTCCCACACGGGGACTCTAGCACAACAAACCCAAATTTCCATATGCTCCATGACTCGAACCTAGGTAGTTGCTCTGATACCAAATGTCACGAACCGTTACACCAAAATCTCGAGGTGGAAATGAAATTCGAATACACCAAAATCATAACATGCTCATGATTTTCTTCTTCATGATTAGATTCGTCTTGGAGATATTTTTCCTAATCTAAGTTTAAAGCATCATACATGTTGAAATTTTTAGGTGGTTTAGTAGGTATAGGATTTCGGTTTTTAGCCCTTCTATTCCTCTTCTTGGTTTGTGCTTGCTAAAATCCTTCATTGTCAACTTGATTCTTCTTATTCTATGATTTTTGGCTAGTTGGAAAATCTTTGGCAAAGTGGTCATATTCATGGAAAGATAGGCATTTGAAAGGTAAATGCTCATAATCTAAAACCTGTGTGTGGATCAACCCAAAACCTTAATCCCAATAGATTTAGGTAAACCATTTTTTAGATTAAATTGAACAAAAATACAATCGTAAGAGGTATTTAGATTTTTGGGAGGAATCCAATCAATAAACTTGCCAATATTATTTCCAATGAGCTGTTGAGATGGTTTATTCAAATATTGAGAGGGAGAAAGGGAAATTTCACCAAAACAAAAACTTCCTTAGGAACATCTACTTGAGGGTCAAAATGGGTTATCCAAAAGTTCAAAAATAAGGCACTTGAGCCCATAAACCATGGTCCTCCTTGAAAGATAGCATCTTGTTATTCTTTGGATTCCAAGATGACCATGAAGTATCCTCTCCTATAAGGCAAGAGTTCATAAATGGAGATCTTAGACCCCTAGGCTAAAGATATTAACTTTTCCAAAGTAGTCAAACTTGGCCAAAGTCCAATGAACCTTCCAACCAAGGTACATTTAGGCAGGGTAGAAACAAAATGAAGAACATTTTCTAGGGGTACTTTAATCATTGGAGTAGAGTCTAGTCTAGGAATAAAGGAATTAGAGTTTGAAGAAGATATAGAATGTAATGGACTGGAGCTAGTAGAACCAGAGTTTACTTTTGGAGGTAATTTACTCTTGAGAAGGTTGATGTCCACCTCATCCAACACTAAAGATGAAGAGGAGCCAAAAAAGGAAGGAAAATAAGGGAGGAAATGAGAAGCAACAACCTTTCCCACCATGGAAAAAGCCACCAAAAGCACAAAAATAGTGACAAATAGAAGTGGTCTAGGGTTTGAATCGATATACCAAAAACTCAAGAATAACTCAACCAAACCCTACCCTCCAAGCAACAAACTCATAAATCTCTTATATTGTGAAAATACTCAATTTGTCCTTGTCCCAATACCTTGTTAGAGAAAAATCATGCTCAACAATCAATCTCTTTTGTAGATGACTTGAAACCTTTGTGTTATAGTTCCCCTCCACCTTTGTTGGAATTTGTCTACCTTGTTGAAGTTTATGTTGAAAGCTTAAAGACACTTTTATGAAAAAAGAAGAATTGATCCCCAGACTGCAGCTTCCTAGAGGCTTAAGGTAAATCTCATCGACCACAAAGGTTTTCTAAGTGAGTACTGCTAAATGATTCCCAATAATATCCCACTAAGTAATAATTTTTGAGAAAGTAGCCACTCTTATTCTTTTTGTAGTGGATATTGCACTTCGGTAAGCCACACCCACACTACACATCCTACTAGGCTAATATCCAACTACTAAGACAAGTCGTTTGCCAGGAGATGCTTCATGAGGTAGAAAGGGGGCATATTCCAAAGTCAAGACGTAACGTTGCACAACCTACTAGGTCACCCAAGTTGCGCATTCTATCGAGCCAACATCCAGCTACTAAGACATTTTTTTCACTAGGATACGCTTCAAAAGGCAATAAGGGAGGCACTTTGAAAGACAACATAGGTGAGGATGAGTCAACACCCATCACCCTTTTTAATAAATGGGTGCAACATTAGGATTTCCCAGGAGGTTACCTATCCTAGTACTAATCTTGGCCACTAATGATGGTATGATCACACCCAAAAAATACTGATAATTCTTAACTACAAAGTTTTGATAGGATTCAGTGCACTAATGCTGGTATGATCGTACCCAAAAAATCTTAGAGTAAAGCACGAGTTTTTATCTCCTCATACTGAGTGGGGTTTGAACCTTGGAACTTTCCAAAGAGAGGCCAAAGCCCTTACCACTATAGTAAGCTTGCAACTTTTATTCTAAAACTAAACTTTAAAAATAGTATTATAAGAAATAATTTTGACCTAATTAACATTATTAATTTATAAGAAATAATTGTATCTAAAACTAAACTTTAAAAATAGTATTAAAGTAAATATAAACCCAAAAAACGCAAGGAGAGAACAAATGTGAGTCTTGTATTTTTTCATTTTAGATTTTTTGAGAAGAATGGGTAAAGTGTGTGAATAGGAAGTAAGTGCAAGTAAGGAGCGAGTCTGACCTTTTCTTGTTTCTAATATTTGGATAAATTTTAAAAATAAGGGGTTCACATGAAAGGAAAGACATATTTGAAAACTCCAATTGAAAGCAATGATGCCCTAGCTGGAACAATGGATGCCCAAATTAGAGACAAGAGGATGGCAAGTCCAATCCAAGGAATATATTTTACACTAAAAAATATTGTCACGAATGAGATGATTGAACATGATATAATGGTTCTTAAAAGTATGGGGTTAATATGTAAGTTCCATGGTTGTTAGCCAAGGCTTTTTAGATGAAGTGAATATTGAATTCAAATTACTCCATGACTTTTTTTCCTAAAGATTTTTTCCTCGTCATATTTTTTAGTTCAAGAATTAGGTAAAAAATAATGGGTGGTAACCTATGGGTTAAGGGAAGAGTTGTCCTACATTTAAGACAATGTAGTGAGAATTTTTCTCTTGATACAAATACTATTAAAAAACTTTGAATGTGGGTTAGGTTTTTTGGACTTAGATATCAATTTATCAATAGGGATGTTTTGAAGAATATTAAGAATATCCTAAGGGAGTTCATACAAAAAGGACCTAAAGAGCGAAAGCACGTTGTATATACCCAAACATGTGTTGTTATGGATATTTCAAAACCTTTGCCATAATCCATTAAGATTAAATCTAAATAAAGAAAATGGGATAAATGATTGGTTTATGAAAACATTACATTTGAATGTCATAAAAGTTATGATACTAGATATATGATAAGATATTGAAAACTAAAAACAATGGAGGAGACAAAAAAAATAGTGAGATTAACTTCAAAATAAGGCCAGGAGTTGATATTGAAGCAAGAAGTTGGATTAGATTGAGGATAATCCACTTCCATAAAATAGGTAAACAAATTTTATCTGCAACATCATATGAGAAAGACTACCATAGTTCACTCAAATTAACCATTAGAAGAAACAAAGAAGGATACAAGGTATGAAGAAGTACAATATGCAAGTTCAGATTTAGATGGAATTAAAGGTGGAAAGGAAGATATGAAGAAAAATTTTAAAACAAAAAAGTGAAAGATGTCAAGGTTATTCCAAGTAAATCATCTTCAATTTCCTCAAATTAGTTTAAAATCCTCTCATTGCAATAGAAATGCAAGTAGTGTAGAGGTTATCCCTTGCACTTAAAGGTTTTAAAAGCAACGTAATAAAGAAATTAGGATGGAGGATATCCATAGCAATTTAGTCTTTTAGGGTAGAATAAGAAAATAATTAATATGGATAAATGTCCTTGCACTTTAGGGTTTTAGGACAACATAGAGAAGAAAGTAGTTTTGAGGTTATTCTTTATACTTCAAATCCCTCAAAGCAAGACAAACCTCTCATTATGATTAGAATGAAAAAATCAAAGAGATTATCGAAATTAAAAGTGTGGGTGGGAATGAAAAATGATAGGAAGACCCACGAAACAAAAATAAATAGAAAAAAAAACTCAGAGGGATGCTAATATGGAAAAACAAAATCAACTATCATAAGTATCAATAAGAAGTTAAGTTAAGTCCATAAATAAAATGATTATGGAAATAATATCTTGGAATATTAGAGGCCTAGATAAGACCTCTAAAAAAAGAGGTATTAAGGAATTGACAAGTTATTATAGCAAGCATATTTATAGAGAAGAAAACTAGATAGCAAATATTTTAACCATTCGCAATGTTGATTTGTCTTAAAAAAAATTAAATTTTAGAAGGTAATTTGTTGAATGAGATTTTATCCCTTAATAATAACTACGTAGTATATGTTTTAGCTATTCATGTATCTTAAAAAAATTTAAACTTTAAAAGGTAATTGGATGAGTAAAATTTTCTCTCTTAATGAAAATGATATCAAACAGTTGATTACAAAATTATAAGAATTTGATAAAGAAAAATAACATTTTAATAGAAAAACAAATAAAAACTATTTTTAATAAGAAGAAAAGTTGCATATGATTTAATTAATCTAATAACAATTTAATAAAAACATTATAATATATTATTATTATTATTTATTTGTAACCTCTTGTACATAGCATATCCACAACATGTGAGGGGAGAGATTTGAACTTGGGGCCTCTTGATTTCAACTGGAGAGTTTTAACTACCCACTTGCTCTCCAACTCCTCTACATGAGCGGATATATTTTATTATTTTGATAAAAGTAATTCTAATAAAAAAGTAGAAGTAAAAAATAAAAAATAAAAAGGATTACATGATAGAAAAAATATTTGATGAAAAGGAGCAAGGTGTATGAAGATAAAACTAGGGGAGGTTTCGGTTTAAGAATTCTTACGGATGCAAACTTATCTTTTAGGAGAAAAGTAATTTGGAGTTTGTATAAAGAGAGTTAAAGACAATGGGTAAGAATTTCTCTAAGGATGTTGAGCCCAATGACCCAAGCTTACTATTTACCATATTCTCTCTACCAAATAATTTTGCACTAAAGAACAATTTAAAAAAATATTCAATATAGTTAAAGGTTTAAGATGGGTGGTGGAATTGGAGAAAATTTATGTATTTGAATGGATACTTGGTGTGATAAAAAACACTCAATCTATATCTAATTTTGAAACCATGGATGAGATTACTTCAAGACAAATATGGTGATAGGGTTTCAAATATTTTGTACAAAGATCAAGAAGGAAGATACAAATGGAAATAAGGTTTTTTACAGGTATACAAGACATTTATGCTAGTATGCAATTGAATATAAAGATAATAACAATGATTGTTCCGAGGGGAACCAAGGATAAGTTGATTTGGGAGTTGAATAACTCAGGAGAATACACAACAAGAAGTGGATATAGTATAAAGCACCATCCAAATAGGAATATTGTAAGAATATGGAGAGATATTTGGGATAGCCCAAGCATTACTAAAGTTAAATGTTTGTTTGGCTAGTAGGTCACAAAAGAATTTTATCCTAGGATAACCTTATGAAAAGGGATTTTCATGGCCCCTCAAAATGTATTCTTTGTAAAAGATTATAGACCATCTCTTGCACATTGTCCAATAGTATGAAAATAGTGGTAATGGATTCTTAATATGTTTGGTAAATGCATGGTGATGAATGGCAAAATTGAGGAATGGTTAAAGCAATGGCAGAGCACTTTTAAAAATTATTTATAGAAAATCTGAGATATATCAAAAGATACAATACTTTAGATTTTTTGTTTGGTTAAAAAGGAATAGAAGAATATTTAAAGGAAAGGAAAGTAGTTTAGAGGTAGTGAAAAAATATTGTTTAGACATAGATGGGTCTAAAACAACCCTATAAAATCACCCAATCCCTAATATAGAAGCAGAGAGTCATGATAAATGGAGTCAAGTTATCAAATGGAATTATGATGTTGGGCATAGGGGAAACAAAAAAGAAGAGAGAATATAAAGTGGAAACCACCATATGTGGAGTTGGTCAAATTGAATTTTAATGGAGCATCTAAAGGAAATTTAGGACCAAGAGGAGGATGAATAATTAGAAATAATAGAGGAGAGATTTTGTCTCGTTATGCTTTCAGTATTGGATTTAAGATAATTAATGAAGTCGAAGCTTGGACGGATTTGGATGGGTTAAAAATATGCAAACAAATGAAATGAAACAAAGTATAGATGGAAGGTGATTCACTCGTAGTAATAAATGCAATTATAAGAAAAGCAAATGCTCCATGGAATATTAAAGAGGAACGTTTTTCGTAGGACTGCTCAAACTATTGAACTTGTTTTGGCCATATTTTACTCATCATGACTCGTATTGAGCTAAATTTTGAGGGTAGATGCCTTAAAAACCCTATAACATCTCCACCAAATTTTAGATCATTTGGAGCAACACAGATCCTAGTGCATCCCTATGTGTGAACAAGATTTTTGGCAAGCAACTGTGCAGGGGTTTCATCTGGGTTGAGTGCAAGCAGCTCCAAAGGTTGGTTTTGGGGCCTTCGAGTCCTAGCGGCCAATATGTTTGGGGTTTCTACTCAAGATTTTAGCAGGATATGTTGTAGGGGATCTAAGATGGGTTAGAAATATATCTTTCAATAGATCATACTATGAACTTGAGTGACAACGGATTTCAATTTTTTGCATAGAATAAAAGCGAAAACCATACCTTTCCACGACATCTAGGGCAAGGATTAAAGAGATCACGAAACAAGTTTCAAGTAGCTAATAAAAAAATGGCCCAGATCTCAAGTGAATTTGGTGCTAAGGTGCACCACAAAATAAATCTACTATGAAAATCCCTATCAAGGGTAAGAATTTCGAAGACTCAGCCCCAAAAATAAATTTTAGGGATGCCCTCCATGGTGGACAACCTCAACCCAATGTTGATATTAATATTAGGGCTTCCCATAAACCTCTAAGAATACCTAATATTGATCCCAAGAAAATGAAGTCAGGATGTCTTAAAGCAGCTGATGGAACTCCTATTGTTAATATTGATATAGGTAACATTCAGACTGGCATTGAAGATCTGGAAAAGGAGGACTAATTTATCGGTTCATGGGTTTTCGTTTGAGCCTATCTGTTTTCAAAGTCTGGGCTGCAAAAATATGGAAAACTAAATGTGAGTTACAAATCTCTATTTATCCAAACGGTTATTTTTTGTTTTATTTGCTAATAATGAAGATAGAGAGAAAATTTTTCAAGGGGGTCCCTAGTTATTTGGAAGGGCAGGGCTTTTCATGAAGCCTTGGCATACTAAATTTAAAGCCGAATTAGAGATGCCTTCTACAACTCCCGTGTGGGTTAGAATATTTGGCCTCCCTATTGAATTTTGGAATCCAACTATTTTTTCTTCAATTGGAAATTCTTTAGGAACTTTTATGATGACTGTTGATTGTACTCAAAATTTTGAACATATTATTTATGCTCGAATTTGTGTTTTAATGGATTTTGACAAACCCTTACCTAAAAAGATCACATTACAATTTTGGGAAGACACTTGGGAGCAAGTAGTGGACTATGAGAACATTCCTTTTCATTGTAGAATTTTCCATGAATATGGTCATTTGGCTAGTGCTTGCCCAAATAAAATTCTTGATCAAAATAAAGAAGATATAAACTCAACAGGTTTCCAAATTCCTAAGAAGAAGAACACTCAGAGAAAACTAGTTATGAAGGATCAATCAAAGTCATCTCCTAATATGTTTGAAATACTTTCCACAAATGATGTCCTGAGTGAGAAAGAGGAAATAATGGAAACAAAAATCTTAGAAACACAATTTAAATATGAAGGGAAGAACTCAGAGACAAACCAACAAATCAAAGGTTTTCAAAAGAAAAAAAGGAAGAAAAAATACACAAGAAAAACAATATTTTAAATATCAAAACTTCAAATAATACAGGTCCAAATATAGACTTTGTTGAACCCTCTAGTAACGTTTTGGTTGTGTATGAGCATTCTTCGTTAGAAGCCATCTTAGATTCAATTCGAGTAAGTTAAGAAATAGGGAAAAAAAGTTGAAGATGGATTCTAATCAAAAGGTAGGTCGCAAGACCAATTAATATCATATAGTAAAAGAAGGTGAAAAGCTTATAGAGGAATATAAGATTAATGCCCTTCCCATTTTTTTTAGCCTTGGTATTAATGAAGATCATCACATGGAATATTAGAGGACTCAAAGGGAGTCTTTCAAAAAAAAATGAAATTAGAATAATGATTCAGATAAATCATCCACATCTTGTTTTCCTTCAAGAAACGAAGATGTCAATAGAGGATATGGACTCAATTTATAGGAAAATTTGGCCAGCTGAAAAAGTGGTTTTCCTCGGTTCCTAGGGGAATTTTGGTGGCATTGCTTGTCTTTGGGACCCAAAAGAGGTAGTCACTCACCATATGGTTGGAAGTTGGGGTCTTTTGGCTATAGCTATTCAAAGTAGACATTCCAACCAAATTAAGCTTTGCATTACTGTTTATGGTCTGACCACTTTGGAGGAAAAAAGAAGACAGTGGAAAGATGTTACTTATATTATATCTCATTTTCCTGAAGCTTGGATCTTGATCGAAGTATATTTCAATACCATCCTCTCTCTAGATGAGAAAATAGGGGGAAATAGAAATTTGGACAAAATCACTGACCTCATGAGCGAATATATTGCAAACCTTCATCTTGTGGACATCCAACCAGATAATGGCCTTATGACTTGGTCTAATAGAAGGTAAATCTTAGCTTGTATAATGGAGAGATTGGATAGGTTTTTGCTCTCTAAAAATTTCTTAATCCATGGTCATATTCCTAAAGTGAAGACTCTTAACAATGTCGGTTTGGATCACTGGCCAATAATGGTGGAAATGTGGAATACCAATGTGAGTTTCTCTCCTTTTTATTTTTAATTAATGTGGCTTAGAGACAGTTCCTTTAGACCTTGTGTGCAAAGATGTTCCTTTAGACCTAGGAAGGTAAGCCTAGGTATGGGACTAAGATGTTTTGTTTTTCCAAAATACTGTAATACATTAAATCCTAAATCAAGACTTAGAAGTGGAAGAAGTTTAGGGATGTTCATAAAAAAAACATGAAGTTATTGCTCAACTTGAAAATTTGAATAAGAAAATTCGTTTCGATGGCCTCATAGAGAGTAGAAGTGCAGATGAAATTAAACTCACAAACTCAGTTAGAGGAATGGGAAAAAAGAGAACTCTTATGGAAGAAAAAATCTAGAATTTAATGGCTCAAATAAGGAGATCGAAACACAATTTTTTTTTACAAATCTCTTCTAGCTCAAAGATCTCACAACTTTATTTCTTCACTGAAATCAGATTTTGGAGATGTTGTCTACACTTGGGATGGCATGAACTCTATTATTTTTTATTACTTTTCCAATATTTTTGCTGCTACTCCCCTTGAATCAACTTCTCAGCATAATGTTCTTCAAGAAATACCTTCTCTTATCACTTTTGAGGAGAACTCTATTTTGACTACTCATGTTACTACCAATGAGCTTCAAAATGTAGTTTTTAAAATGCAAAAAGGAAAAACACCAGGTCCTGATGGTCTTCCCATTGAGTTCTACCGAGAGTTCTGGGATATCCTTCATGTTGATTTATTAGAGGTGGTGGAAGAAGCTAGGAAAGCCAAAGAAATTTTGAAGGTTATCAATAAAAATTATATTACTCTTGTTCCAAAAGCTCAAGAGGTTGATCATATCTCAGCTTTTAGACCTATTGCTTTATATAATGTTCTCAAAATCATTACTAAGATCATGGCAGAAAGGTTGAAGTCTCTTTTGCTTAAGATTATTTCCCCTAAACAAGGGGGTTATGTGGAAGGGCATCAAATAGTAGATGAGATAGTTCTTGCTCAGGAAGCCATCCATTCCATGGATGAAAATATATCCTTCCATGTTCATTCGGTTAGACTTATCTAAAGCTTATGACAGAGTGGATTGACACTTCCTTATCAAAGTGTTGAGGCAATTTGGTTTTTCTCAGGATTGGATGGATTGGATTATGGGATGTATCTCTTCATTTTTCTACTTATTTCTTATTAATGGTAAGCCTTCTCAGTCGTTCCCATATTCCAAAGGTATTAGGCAAGGTGACCCGCTATCCCCTTAATTATTCATCATTCTTGTTGAATTCTTGGGTAGGACTATAACCAAAAAGAGAGAAAGTAATTCCCTTGAGGGAATTACCATTTCTCATTGATCTAGACCTATTTCTCATCTTCAATTTGTTGATAACTCTACTCTTTTAGGTAAAGTTACAATTAAGGAAGCTTCTAGTATTAAGCAAATCATTAGCTATTTTTCTAAGGCTATTGGGAAATTGATCAATGAAGACAAATCTAAAGTTATTTTCTTTCATTGCTCTTCTAGATAGGAATCCATGGTCTTGGATAAATTAAGATATAAGAAGACCTCCCTTTCGATCACTTATTTAGGTATTCCCGTCAATATTCAAAGGCAAAAAAAAATATTGGAATTGGTTGTTGGACAAAGTCAAGAAGAATCCATATTAAATATGCTGAGAACAAAAGTCCTAAAGACCTTCTTTGCTATCAACTTCCTATCAAAGGTTCTCCTATTTTAGCAGTTCTTAAGACTAGTGAGGATTTGATAAAGAAAAATTTATTTTGAATCATTCATAATGGTCAACAGGTAAATTTTTGGACAGATTCTTGGGATGGTCACAAGTCTTTGATAACTCAGTTTCCCGATTGGAGGCCTTGGATAGAGGAGCTTCACCAAGCTAACTGGATAAAGGTGGCTAATTACTGTCGATACCATACTGGTAATTCAAATGTTGGTATATATTGGATCCCTATTGAGGACTAGCCTATTCAAATTCCAGAAAGGCAAAGACAAGATATCCAAGGCATCCTTCATATGAGATCTCTCTCTTGGTCCCATGAAAAAGATTGTTTTGGATGGAACAACACTACTAAGGGTGAGTATTCAGTTGCTCAAGGTTATTTGACCTTATGCCATAATAATCCCAACCATTCTTTTGATATATTTTCTCAATTGTGGGCTCAAAAGCTTTGGCCTAAGGTGAGGTTCTTTAATTGGATTTTATTGCATCGTAGGGTGCTTACTGGTGAGCATCTTATGAAGCATGGTTTTCATGGCCCTTTTATATGTGAGATGTGTGAAGAGAATGTAGAGACTCTCAACCATATTTTTATTGAGTGTACTTTAGCCTCTGAGCTATGGAGGAGAATGGCCACTTTACTTGGTTTACAGTGGTCCAATTTTTTTACTTTTGAACAGATTTGGAGGGATTGGCCTAATCAAGAGGGTGTTGATCATTTTATTAGGCAGTTAGTTTGGATGAGTTCTACCATTCTTCTTTGGAATATTTGGAATGAAAGGAATAGTCAAATTTTAATAAATATAGGAAGGATATTCACTATATTTGGCAAAAGACCATAGCCAACTTAGTTGAATCAGTCCATCAACTCCTTAATCACCCCCAAAACTCCCACCAAATATGGGATCAAGTGATGCAAATATTGAAGATTAAATCTTCTAAGGGCAACCAACTTAAAGGGAATGTGAGTATTAGTAAGATGGATAGGACAAGAAATTGGTAACCTCCTCCTAAGGATTTTGGAAAAGTCAATACTGATGGAGCCTCTAGAGTGAACCTTGGAAAAGCTAGTGTGGAAGGAATTGGTAGACTTTAAGATGGCTCCCTGGTTTTTACTTTTTCTTAGAATTTGAGTATTCTTTCCAATAACCTTGCTGAGGGATATGGTATCCTCAGAGGTATTTAGGAGGCTACTAAGGTTGGATGGGAAAAGGTGTTAGTTGAGTCTAAATCTCAACTTATGATTAATATTTTGAAGACTCCTTCCAAGAATCATAAGGTTTATTGGAGAATAAAAATAAAAATAATTATTGAGAAGATTCAATTAATTCAGATGGGATTTTGAAAGTTGATTACAATCATGTGGTCAGAGATAAAAACAAGAGTGCTGATGCTTTAGCTAATTGGGCTTTGGACAAAGGTGATCTTACTCGTTATGGCCACCCTCCTAGATGGTGGGCTTCGCAAATTAGGTAAGCTATTTTTTTTATCATTTCTTTGGATGGCTCAAGTTTTGAAGGTACCTAGTTTCTTCTTGTTTTTGTTTGCTTCTCATTGGTTCATTCAGGTTTTTTAGTTCCCTAGATATATCTTTTCTTTATTTTGTTTCCTTTGTTGTTTCTTGCCTTAATAGTCTTCTGGTCTAGATAGGTCATTGTTATGTTCAATTTTTTTTCTATTTTTATTTTTTATTTTTTTGTTTAGTTTTTAAAGGTGTGTGTGTTCTTTTGTTTTGTTTTGTTTTTGTGTTCTTTGTGTTGTTTTTTGTTGTTCTTGTGTTTTTATTGTTTTGTGTTTTTTTATGTTTTTTGTTTTTGTTCTTGTGTTTTTGTCATTCTTGTTCTTGTGTTTCTCTTTGTTTGTGTTAATTCATGTTTTTTTGTGAGTGTTTTCTATGTTTTTTGTCTTTGTTTATTGTCTATTGTTAGTTGTTTTTTTATTTTTATTTTTATTTTATTTTTTTAATATTTTACGTTTTGGTTGTGTTTATTTTTCATGTTTTTTTGGGTTATGTCTTTGTAGTGTTATGTTATTTTTTTCTTGTTTGTGTTTTGTTATATGGTTCTTGTGCTTTTCTATGTGGTTCGTGTTGTGGTTTCTTTTATCTTATTATGTATGTTTTTGGTTGTGCTTTTGTTTTTGACACACTCAAGGAGCATGTTTTTTATTTTATTTTATTATTTTTGTTGTTATTTACTTATTTATTTACCTTTAATAAATTGGTTTTGTGTGTTTGTTTGCTCCTTGAGTATCTCAAAGGTGGTAGGCTAGGTTCGATTCCTAGGCATTTTTTGTGGAATGGATACCCCTGCCTCCTTGGGTTTTACCCGAAAGTGGCATCCCTTTTGGGATTTTTTTCACAAATAAAAAAAAAATTCAAGAAGAAAATTGGAAAGTGGACCAACAAGTGGCTTTCTTCTAGGGGTAGAATCACCTTGGTAAAATCAATATTTCAAGCTATTCCTATTTATGTATCTTCTATGTTGAATATTCCAAAGGCTGTTCTTCGAAAACTGGATCAAATCAGTCATCATTTCCTTTGGAGTGGTACTAAGGAGAAAAGAAAATCGGCCTTGGTGAAATGGGACACTTTATGTCTTCCTAAGAATGAAGGGGTGTTAGGATTCTGGTAGTCTATTAATAACAACAAAGATTTAGCTGTTAAATTATATTGGAGGATTTTCCATAACCCCAATGCTCTTTGGGCCAATAATATTCATGCTAAATATGTTGAGAACAAAAGTCTTGAAGACCTTGTTCGCTATCAACTTCCTATCAAAGGTTATCCTATTTTAGCAATTCTTAGGACTAGTGAGGATTTGATAAAGAAAAATTTATTTTGGATCATTCATAATGGTGAATAGGTAAATTTTTGGACAGATTCTTGGGATGGTCACAAGCCTTTGATAACTTAGTTTCCCGATTGGAGGCCTTGGATGGAGGAGCTTCACTGAGTTAAACGGATAAAGATCGCTAATTACTGTCAGTACCATACTGGTAATTCAAAGGTTGCTAGATATTGGATCCCTATTGAGGACTGACCTATTCAAATCCTAGAAAGGCAAAGACAAGATATCCAAGGCATCCTTCATATGAGATCTCTCTCTTGGTCCCATGAAAAATATTGTTTGGATGGAACAACACTACTAAGGATGAGTATTTAGATCCTCAAGGTTATTTTACCTTATGCCATAATAATCCCAACCATTCTTCTGACATATTTTCTCAATTGTGGGCTCAAAAGCTTTGGCCTAAGGTGAGGTTCTTTAATTGGCTTTTATTGCATCATAGGGTGCTTACTGGTGAGCAACTTATGGCCTGAAAACTTAAGGGGATTAAATTATTGATAAAAATGAGTTACATATATAGGCTGAAGGCCTATATGAAACACATGACACTTGTCAAGAGAAACTAACAAGTGTCAAGGTGAAGGCATAGTGCACTTTAACTCTAACATTCCCCCTTAAAGTGCACTATCCTAACTAAAGAAGAAACAAAACAAGTCAACATTAGGTAACATTCCCCCTTAATGTTGACTTCTCTAAAAGTAACCTATCATCCTCTTTTTTTTGGTCTAGGCTCGTGCTCTTTGCACTTGGCTCTCCAACTATGAATAATGCTAGATTCACTGTGTATACATCTCGGTCTGTTGCCTCAGGGTCAGCCACTTCCATGGGTCTGTTGCCTCAGGGTCAGCCACTTCCATGGGTCTGTTGCCACTGGGTCAGCCATCTAAGTGCCTCAGGGTCATCATGGGTGCCTCAGGGTCAACCACTTCTGGGTCTGTTGCCTCTGCAAGTCATCCTCAGAGGATGTTGCCTCTCGTAGGTCACTGACTAATCCCACCATAAATATCAAATCCTTCCTTATGGTGAACTCAATCTAGAAGGTGTCGGTCTCTATAGAAAATGCACCTAATACAAGAAAAAACGAGCCATATAAGAGTGTCGGTCTTTGCTGAAAAATGCACTCAATACAATAAAATGAGCCATAGATCCAAATAGGGAGGAAAAAAAGAGAAGAATAGAAGAGAATCTTTTGAAGTGTCTTCGTCTGTAGTCTTCAGAAGTAGATCCAAAAAAAACCTCGGATAGAGTCTAGGGTGTCTTTGTCTGTAGTCCCTAGTATAAGTGTCCTTATGGTGACCATGTCATCCCACCGAAATGCATGGGTAACCAGCCGCTACATTCGCCAAGTGTATAGAAAAGATCACTAGGTACAAGGATCACATATAAAATTACCTTGGGAGTGTCGGGTACAATCGAGAGTGCACTCCAAGGTAGAAAAACTTTGAGGCTAAAAAAGTGAAGTGAAATAGCCTCAAAATTACAATATGGCACCACCATTGTGTCCATTGCGGAAAAACATTTCCAACGACTATAAATACCCCTATATTTCATTATCAAATGGGCCTTCATCATAATGAAAAACAACATGCCTCTCCAAGACAACAACTAAAACCTCGCACTGTGGCGGCATCGCTCTCTGGCGGAATAAAAAACATCATCAATTTTTCCCTCGCAGGGGAAATACATTGCCTCTAGGCCTTCCAGCTCCACTCTCCATGTGGAAACAAAAGAATTGAATTTGGTCAACGAGACCATATTGTTGTTCACTTCTTAATGGGAAACCAAATCATCATTCTTAAAAAAACATCATATGAATAAAGGAAACAACATTTTGGCCACGAGATATTAAATAAATAACCCCCCATCATTGAAAAATGGAAATTGCTTTGCGCAGGCACTTAAAAACATTTAAACAACCTCCATAAAAATGAAAATGGGACCACCATCCCAAAGATCCAATCTATATCCTTAAAGACCATTACCATCAATAGTGCCAACTTTGAATTTTTGGTGGTGGAGCTAAACCATCCGATGATGTCCCCATCTTGCGGCTGCTATCGCCTCTAGGGCAAACCACCATGTCCCCCCTCTCCAGAATTTTTCTCATTTTCTCGGCTTCCTACTCCCGGTTTTGGCATAGTCTCACCATCGGGATCGATGACAAAAACTCCGAGAGGCATGAAATGGAGTACGTGACCGCTATTAGGGGGCTCCCCACCAAAAAAATTTGTCTCCTCCACCAGTCACACGAACATTGTGTCGCACCCGCCTCTTTTTCCTCTACGTGATCTACCGCCAATGAAAGACCTCCGCTTTCAGGATCCCTTGTGAAGACCAGAACCGTCGTTTCCAGAAACTCGACGGCCACAAATTTCATGTCGACAATCGTCTGATAGTCCATTGCTGGTGGAGCGGTTCTGCTTCGAAATGCCCTGGAGGCCAACACGTGGCGACGAAGGTTGGCCGACGAGGTTTTCCAATTGAATTTTCATCGCGACATTGGGGCATTCAAACACACAAGAGTGCACAAAATTTGATATGCATCAGTTCTAATTTCATTCACGGATATAAGTTTAACATTTTCTATAATGGTGCCAATTGTTTGGGCTACAACAACCCTTGTATCCCTTTTTCAAGAGCACACCCAGACCCTGTGGATGCGGTTTTACAATTTCTTCAATATGTCGTGCAGCCGTAACCGTCGAGCATAGAACCTTCATCTCGAAAAGAGAACTTCATTTTTTTTCACACCAAATCATAGAGGGGATTCCAATTACTTTTATTGCCATCAAATTTTGAGGTGAAAACAAAGAATGGTCTGCCCTAGAAGGTGTTACCAGGATGTACCTCCTGTAGCTTGACTGTCAAAGCCCAATGTACCGGCAACTGGATAGGCAGCAAATACTACTGTTCCAGCACAGGCAACAACTCCGGCTCAACCTGCACCCCCCTGTTCGCTCCATTAGATCTTTTCCCATGTAAACAAAAATATCTTACTTTCAATTAGTGCTGCTAACAGCATCCACAGGCAACTTTGGATTCGATGTCGAAACTGCACCACACGTTTTAAAAACTTAAATGACAGGCAGCTTTACCAAACACTTTTTGCTGCCTTGCATACTTCTACAGCTACCATGCGAGAGCCACAATACTCTTTGAAAAAATCTATAAACTAACATATCCCACGAAGAACCAGACCTTCTTCCAGCCACAACAATCTGTCCATTACAGCGAACATATACATATGGGAAAAAATCTATAAAAAAAAAAAAAAATTGGGGGCAGCCATTAATTTTCAAGCTATCTGGTTTCTGATCCATTTTAAAAAATGGAGAGCATACTCCCTAGGCTTGAAAAAAAAATGGGGGAAAAAGGATGAGGGGGGAGGGAGGATTTCCATGAGGGAAATCCCCCCTCAAGGGTTTTCACAGGGCAGGTAAAGCCTGCTCTGATACCAAATGTCAGGACTAAAAACTTAAGGGGATTAAATTATTGATAAAAATGAGTTACATATATAGGCAGAAGCCTATATGATGAACATGACACTTGTCAATGAAACTGACAAGTGTAAAACTGGCATAGTGCACATTACATTAATTCTAACAGGTTTTCATGGCCCTTTTAGATGTGATATGTGTGAAGAGAATGTAGAAACTCTCAACCATATTTTTATTGAGAGTACTTTAGCCTCTAAGCTATGGAGGAGAATGACCACTTTACTTGGCTTACAGTGGTCCATTTTTTTACTTTTGAACAACTTTTGAGGGATTGGCCTAATCAAGAGGGTGTTGATCATTTTATTAGGCAGTTAGTTTGGATGGGTTCTACCATTCTTCTTTGGAATATATGGAATGAAAGGAACGACCAAATTTTTAATCAATATAGGAAGGATATTCACTATATTTTGCAAAAGACCATTGCAAACTTAGTTGAATCAGTCCAACAACTCCTTAATCACCCCCAAAACTCCCACCAAAGATGGGATCAAGTGATGCAAATATTGAAGATTAAATCTTCTAAGGGCAACCAACTTAAAAGGAATTGTGAGTAATTGTGAGATGGATAGGACAAGAAATTTGCAACCTCCTCCTAAGTATTTTGGAAAATTCAATACTAATGGAGCCTCTAGAGGGAACCTTGGAAAAGCTAGTGCAAGAGGAATTGGTAGACTTTGAGATGGCTCCTTGGTTTTTACTTTTGTTGAGAATTTGGGTATTTTTTCCAATAACCTTGTTGAGGGGTATGGTATCCTCAGAGGCCTTCAAGAGGCTACTAAATTTTGATGGGAAAAGGTGCTAGTTGAGTTTGAATCTCAACTCATGATTAATATTTTGAAGACTCCTAAGAATCATAAGGTTGATTGGAGAATAAAAAGAATTATTGAGAAGATTCAATTAATCCAGATGAGATTTTTGAAAGTTGATTACAATCATGTGGTTAGAGATCAAAACAAGAGTGTTGATGCTTTAGCTAATTGGGCTTTGGACAAATGTGATCTTACTTGCTATGGACAGCCTCCTAGATGGTGGGCTTCACAAATAAGAGAAGTTCTTCTTTCTATCATTTCTTTGGATAGCTCCAGTTTTGGAGGTGCCTAGTTTATTCTTGCTTCTCTTTGGTTCGGTTAGGGTATTTTAGTTCCCTAGCTCAAACTATTATTTCTTTTGTTTCCTCTGTTGATTCTTGCCTTAGAAGTCTTTTGGTCTAGAAAGGTCATTGTTATGTTCAATTTTTTTTTTTGTTTAGTTTTTTGAAGTGTGTGTGTTTTTTTGTTTTGTTTTTTTTTTTGTGTTTTTTGTGTCATTTTTTGTTTTTGTTCTTATGTTTTTGTTGTTCTTATTCTTGTGTTTATGTATGTTTGTGTTAATTCGTATTTTTGTGTGTGAGTGTTTTCTATGTTTTTTGTTTATTGTTTTTTGTTTGTTGTTGGTTGTTTTTAATTTTAATTTTTTAATTTTTTAGGTTTTGGTTGTTTTTGTTGGTTATATCTTTATAGTGTTATGTTGTTTTGGTCATGTTTATGTTTTGTTATGTTGTTCTTATGTTTTTTCTATGTGGTTCGTGTTGTGTTTTTTTATATCTTATTGTGTGTGTGTTTGGTTGTGCTTTATCTTTTTGACACACTCAAGGAGAATGTTTTTTATTTTATTTTATTATTTTTATCTTTATTTATTTGTTTAATATTATTGTGTGTTTGTTTGCTCCTTGAGTATGTCAAAGGTGGTAGGCCAAGTGCGAGCCTTGGGTGATTTTGGTGGAATAGATGCCCTTGCCTCCTTGGGTCTTACTCGAAAGTGGCATGCCTTCTGGATTGTTTTCCACAAAAAAAGGTTCCATAGAACATACAAGAGATAATTGTGGAAATTCAAGACCTTGTTGTAGAGTTTGAAGAAATAAGGTTTACACATACATTAAGGAAAGGAAACAAATGTGCAGATAGGCTAGCCAATAGAGGGATTTTAATTGAGGATCATGAAGTTAAATTCTCTTTTCCTTGGCTCAAAGTAGTTTGTTTAGTTTATGTTGACAAGAAAATGTTGATTGCCTAAATAAAATAATGATTAAGATTTACTTTAATGTTTTCTATTAGTAATATATGCTTTATTTTATAAAATTAATGTGCTTTCATATATACTATTTATTACAGTTTTTGTAGTTGCACTTGTGCTTTAGAAAGAAAACTAGAAATCCATATTTGATAAAGCGGGCTATGATAGATAGTAGACATAAAGTTTTGGTATTATGAAGGTTGTTGTAGGAAAATATCAAGAAATATGTTGAATTCTGGAATATTTGTATTTACATAGAAAATCGAAAAAGTTTTAGATAATGAAAATCAAGAATTCAAACATTTTATGCAAAATAATATAGGTTTTTAGTTATAACAAATCAATTAAAACAAGAATTATGATTTGTTAAAAATGAGAGATTTTAATACAACCTGTTATTCTTCAACCAAAAAATAATAATTAAAAAATAAAATTAGTATTAAAATCAATGCTTCTAATATTATAAACCTCCAACATAAAAATTATAATAATGTTCTACTAATATGGATACATTTAAATTTTTTACCAATTTTCCCTTGCAAAACAAACTCTTTGAAAATAAAGGTATTATGTGTAAGTTATGTTGAGTTTCGTCAATTATTCATCATTTAATCATTATGTGTCAATCCAGGGTGGTATCCAAGGCTATATACGAAAGCACGGGTTAGCAGAATGATTTTTAGTTCATCTATATCATGGCATTATTCATGGAATAATTAGTGTTTTGGGGGTGTCAGGTGTCCTTTTTAATCTCCTAGAAACTAAAACTGAGTGCCTACTTATCCTTGCATAATTGAAATTTACACAGTTGTAGGAAAAGCAAATCTGAACTATTGTAGAATTAAAAATGATAGAATTTAATTGACAGAATTTAAAATAACAAAATTGAAATCAAAGAATTAGCTATAACAACAATGAAACTTTTCAGAATTGAAATTTCACACCTGCATAAATGAAACCTAAGACAATGGTGAAATTCAAATGTTGGTAAGAAAAATATTGCAAATATTTAGCAAACTAAGTTAACAAGAAATTATCTGATGTAAACTAGAAATACAAACTGGAAATGCTGAAGCTGAAACAGAAAATGTTATGCTATAAAATCTATTCTAGATGACTTAACTATAATGCATTCATGTGCCACATGCTAGATGAAGTTTAATTCAATATTAACCATGCAAAAAGCTATCAGATTCCTGCATTAGTAGAACTTTGGCGGGAATAATCCCTCTTCTGGGCCTAGAAGTGGCCCTTGCTTCCTAAACCAAAAGAGGGGAAGAGTACTTGCTCTACACTATCAAATCCTTAAACTGAACTCAGAAGCAAACATGAATGACAAATATTGCATATTTATTTCATTATCAGCATATCAGCAATGCAGGATAAGTTATGTAGACTACTGATCTGTTGTAGTACATAATTACAACACTTGGACTGCTCTATCTCCTAGTACCTATATCCTCTTATCCTATATTCTCCTATATGCTCAAAAAAATGGGAGCATTTTATTTATACAAGCAAGGTATAACATTGATAAGATTTGGTGCTTCAATACAAGACTGTTACAACTATTGCAAGACTATGTGTAGACACCAAAACAACACCAATCTGATCATGTGGCTACAAGAACTGACCGAATTGGCATACACAGCCCCTAGGGTAGCCCATAGAGGTTGAACAGTGGTCCTAACCACTCCCAAAGTAGTTTTGGAAGGTCAAAGGTCAATTTGGCACCTTTCAAGCACCTTGCTCCTTACTTGTTCCACCCTAGGGTGAATAGAATGCTATTCGCCCCACCCTGGGACGATTAGCAACAATCGCTTCAGGGTGGGGCGAATAGCAGGTTTGACGAGAAAAAAGTCAAACCTTGAAAAATGGCAACTTAGATCTTCCACTCAACTCCACCTTCAATGCATGGGAGTGCGAGTAAGCATTTTTGAGCTCAAAGAGGCAATCATGGAGCCCTTAATTAGGGAGGAATCTTCTCTCCCCTGAAAAGGCATGATGGCCAAGTGGCGCCCCTGCATGCACATTCAAAGCAGACCTTCAAGTCTATAAAATGGTGAGTCTTCTCAACCCAAAAAAAAGAACAGAGCAGGAGCATTTGAAGCAATAGAGTGTTGTTGAATTATACCCTCACCCTCATTGTGCTTCCTATATCCTTGATCTCTCTTTTGGAAGGGAGGTTATCGGGTGAACATTAGGAGCACAATCCAAACCCAAAACCCGAAAAATTGGCCACAATACCACACCTAATTTGTTGACGCAACCCCCTAGGATGTTTTGGACCCATCCCATGTGGATTGTTGTCAAAACAAAGCCCCAAACAGTGGGCGTCCTGCCCCCGGGTGCCCCCCACACTACTGCAGTCCTAATCGCCCCACCTCAAAGTGATTAGAAATATACAGTATATTTATTCACTATTTCTTTTGCATATTTTTTTATGTCATTCCTATATGCTTCCATTCAAATTTCATGCCATTATGTTAAGTTTTGACTGTGTTTTCATCGTTTTACGCTTTCACTAACCTACAAACTTAGGTTTAGGCAAAATGAGGCATTTTGAGACGATCCAACATTTGGGAGGCCTATGGATGGGACATTTGGGAGGTCACTTTCGAACATTTTATGACAGTCCTAATCGTCCCACCCCAAAGTGATTAGAAATCTACAGTATATTTCTTGACTATTCTTTTTACAGTGTGTTCATGATGATGTTTACATGCTTCTATTCAAGTTTCATATTATTCTGATATGTTTTGATTACTATTTTAATTATTTCATGCATGCATTAACCGAAGGCCTTGGGGATTGCATGTTTCCCTCCATCCGCAGGTGCTATTAATCGTTTGCTATTTCTATGAATGCAGGATCTCAACATCAGAGGGGTAGCAAGGAACTACAGATGCACTCACACAAGTGGTAGTGATGTTTGGACCACCCATTTCAAATGTGGGCACGCGAAAGATCCCGAAGGGAAGCGTATCATCCGTTGGTGTAAAAATTGTATCGAACACTCCTATCTCCTAGAAATGGGGAGACGTATTGTAACTTGATCTCAAGAAAAATCAATAAAATAGGCTACAATTTGCTTTTGCTTTACATCTCGTTTCATTTCGTTCACTTTCCCTTCTCATGCACTTTAGTTCTTTGTTCATTCATAGGACTTGGTGTTTTGTATGCTTTTGTTTGCATCGCACCCAATACGCCTGTGATTTTGTATCCAAGTGATTTCAGTGGTGATCACGGTGGGACCCTGTCCCTTGATTTTGGGATCAAGTTTTTGATCAAACTTTTATGTTTTTTCTTGCAGGTGTTAATCCTTCAAGCGATGGACTGCTGCTTGTGCCACCCTGTGACGAATACAAAGCTGGCATTCATGTCACCCAAGGACGAATAGGCATTTGTCCCACCCTATGACGAATACAGATCTGCTATTCGTCCCACCCAGGGATGATTAGCTCTCTGTGTAGTTTTTGAGCAAAAACTCAGGGGCATCTAGTGTGGGCAGAGAAGAGGTAGGTTTTCTGAGCATTCTCTGTAATTTTTTGTCTCTATTTTTGTGATTTTTCTATTTTCTTTGCTTGAATGGAAAAGTTTACTACATGTTTTCTTTCTTTGCGCAAGTAAAAAGAACCACACACACCATGTGATAATATAAACATCAAGGATTCGGTCGTAAAACCCCAAAACTTGATCAAGACCAACGATGGATTTCATCACCACCTTGGCTTGAATTTTTGCATACATAACCCCGATCGCGACTGTTGCTAGACGTAAATCCTAATGAAAGTTGACCAAGTGTAGCTGGGGTGATTCCCAGCACATGAGGATAAGTCTTCTATGGTAGGTGTCAAAAATAGAGTGATTTCCCTTCAGTACTGCCTATGTTCCATGTATTGTTTTGCTCTCATGTACCAATAGTTTCCCTCACGTAAGGGCGGGTATATTGAGAGGTTTGGTATAATGGCCTGGTAGTGTTATATCAAAGGGGTAACCATTTTGGGAGATATAAGAGCCCTCATATTGCATGTACACAAAAATTTCTTTACAAGGTTTTCAAAACAAAAATCAAAACACACTAAACCAGATCTAGGACACACCTTTAATCTATAAATGAGATAATAATTTCTTTGATTGTGTGGTCCTTTTTGTTTAGTGTAGCATAAAAAATCATAAAAGAAGATAAAAATCTACATATCTTTTAGAGAACCACCACCATGGTGTACACCCATAGCCAAGCCCAATCACGAGCAGAAGTGGTGAAAAGTGTACAAGGAGGCACAAGTTGCCTCCGTTATAGCTCCAAGGACTTGGTCATACCACATTGGTGGCCTAACCCACAAAATAGTCCACATCATACCATGACGGAATAGGACTATAGAGGCACCCCTTTGAAGGGCACTCCCATTCAACACAGACCCTTTTAGGAGGAGTACATACATAGGAAGGCCCCCTTAGACACTCATTATGAGTGGCCACCGTGCGATGAAGTGCTAGAATAACATAGGGTCCATAAGGAGGGGCCACACGATTACATCATCCCTCCTCTACCCCTTATTACTATCAAAAATAGTAGACCAAACCCAGAGCGCAAGGCTCTTCAGACAGGGCGAGCCAACTCTGCCCACCCCCTTCACACATATGAAAGAGAGCATGAGGAAAACCACTACATTCCTCAATACACAACGCAAGAGCAATGCACCTTCACACCTGTTATTTATTAGGATCACCCACTAACGCCAGAGCCTTGGGTGAATGCTTCTAACCTCAATAGAGGGAAGCGAATTATAGAGATCTCAAATCACTATGACTGAGGTAGATATGTAGGCGAGGCATCTAGGCCTCCTAGACCTAAGACGGTGGAACAAATCGACTTGGAATTTGCCAAACATACTGCCTGACAAGCACAAATCATGCAGCTTGAGCAAGATCAAGAATAGTTAGAGCACCTATATCACCTTAGCAAAGAATGCATTTAGTATCAGACAGATGAGTTGCTCCACAACACTGTGCATGAGAGGATTCCAACCCCTCACATGCATAAGACAAAGCTTTATGAGAGGCCCAACCCCTTGGTGCAAGACATGTCTCCATGACCGTATCTAGTGTTACCTCCGAGACATCCTAACCCTGAGCAGGAGGCCACCCCTAGAGCCAATGATGGGCACCCTCCTCGGGAACCCACCCACGTTTATAGGTCATGTCCAGGAACTTCTCAAGAAGCCTATGAGGAATTCAAGAAAGAATAAGAGTGGGTTGAAATGCCATACCAAGGCAGGGGGCACTATTCGGCTACCCCTCCATAGGCCTCAAGGTCCCCGCAATTCACAATGGGAACAAACCAAGGAGGAAGAGATCAAATCTTTTGATGCATACAAAGCGTTGCTAGAGCGCTTAGATTCTATGGAGACCAGGACTTTTGGTCCCCAAAAGCCCATTTTACGCCAGCTCCACAGTCACCCTATGCATCCTTCAGTGCCAACACCCCCATACCTTGAACACTTCAAAATACCTCAATTGGCAATCTTTAGAGGGGATGAAGATGCCCAAGAGCACGTAACAAGATTCCTGAGTCAATGCTTTGGAATTCAGGACAATGATGCTTTGCTTCTAAGAACATTTATAACCATGTTTGCAGGCCCTACCTCGGATTGGTTTACCCGGTTGCCGAAGCATAGCATCAACAACCTAGACCAGCTAGTGGATGCGTTCCTCAAATGTTTCACCTTCAACACCAAGAAGAAGGCATCATTAAGTGACCTAGCTAGCCTCAGACAGTATGAGGAGGATACCATGGTGGCTTATGGAAATAGATGGAGGTCGTTGCTTTCAAGGCTATCGTACCTACCTCCCATGATCGACCTAATCCAAATGTTCTCAAAGAGTTACTTGAGGTCAATCTTTGTGCTATTGCAGCTACAACAATATGCCACTCTTGAGGAAGCCCTAGTGCAAGCCAGAATCATTTAGGAGATCAAGATACAGGATGGCGAGATTTCCAAGCCATGCAAGAAAGAGTGGCCCAAAAATGCCAAAATTGGGTCCATGCAACCGAAACTCATTGCGGTCAATCAGGTTGCCATAAACATACCAAAGCTTGCATAGATGACACAGTCCCCAAAGGCTAATTATCAGGTAGTCCCTCTTGATAGCTATGAGAAGGAAAATCATAGGCAAGAGCAAAATTAGCAATGTCACCCTAGGCGACAATTCACACCCTTCATAGAGTCTAAAGACTCATTGTTTGACCACTTGTCCACGGAAAACTTGATAAACCTGCTAGAAAGTCGACCCATAGACCCCAACGTGCCAAAACCCAAGGGCTATAGGGAAGACTTGTACTGTAGATTTCATCGATAGAAAGGACATGAAATTTATGCGTGTTGAAAGTTTAAAAGATTAGTGCAAGACCTAATAGACAAAAAAATGCTAGCGGTGGATAATCCCATAACACCAAGCAACCAACAGATTGAGGTCTTCAAAGACCCCCTGCTTGCCTATGATGCATAGGAAAAGACTCTATAGGTCAATGAGGTGACACAAAACTGCCCCATGTAGGGGTATGTAGGGATGATAAGCATAGTGACACGGAACAAGAGGTATCTAAGCACAACTGCCCCCGCTGCAGCTACAGGAGAGGTTCCATCAACGTCACAACCTCAACAACACCCTACGCAACCTCCTCCGCCTAGACTAGTGGCCATGATTCGGACTAAACTTACCCAAATTTTAAGGACCATGTCGGCTAGGCTCTCCATCTATGAGCTCATACAATAATCACCGCCCCATCGGGAGGCTCTAATGGAGATACTCAAAGCCATCGAGCTATAGCCCCATGAAGCAAACTCTTTCAACAACTTTGTGGGACATGTAAAAAAATGTACAAAACCAATCATCACCTTTAGAGAAGACAAACTAAAATCGATGACTGGTGATATGGTTGACCACCATTGCACGTCATTGCACGGGTCAACGAGATTCCATTTAAGAGGGTGTTGGTGGACACTAGCTTGTCCAACAATATAATCACAACAACAGCATTGAAACACCTCAAGTTGCCAGCATCTCACATTGTGGCCTCCACCTACAATCTCTGAGCTTTCAATGACGTAATATGCTCAACGGTTGGCATAATTTTCTTGCCCATCCAAGTGGGACAAAAGACTATTCCTACGTTGTGCCACATATTGGAAGGTGAGATGGACTACATCTTGCTGGGCCGGCCTTGGATCAGGGACATGAAGTGTGTCCCTTCGATAGCCCATCAATGCCTAAAGTACACATACAAAGGGCAAGTGCATGTAGTCCCCGTAGACTTAGAGCCCTTCAAGTATTGAAATGTGGTGTAGCTGATGCCTCAATCGACCCTTCATCGACACATTTGGACTTTCAGTTGAATTCATCCAAACAAGGTCCAATTTTGCATACATCCCCCTTGTTAAGTCCCTCAAATCACCAATCGGGCCCATCTTCATTGTCTAGTCCACCAACGATGCCACCTACGATGGCCACACTGAAGGACAACGGGAAGAAGCCCCTGGAAGAGATACCACCATTGGTCTCAACCGTCTCAACCGAAGAGGTGCCCAACCGAATGGAAGTCGAGATGCTTGGTTCACCCAACATGGAGTGGACCCAAGAAGAACTCCCATTCCCTCCCCCTCAACTACCAATGATCACCGTTGAGATGGCCAATACGGGCCTCGGGGAGTATCTAGTGCGAAACATTATGGCAACACCCACACTTGAGTCCATGCAGGACATGGGGAGACCTCGCCTCCCCATTGGCACTATTGTCCCTCTAGGCTACCCGCAAAATCAGACAAATTTTGTATATGGGGGCCTCGACAACGACATTAAACCTTCCCTGCAAGAGGAAGAGGACGAAGAGCCCTTTTTTTGAGAACGTCGACTATCTGTCCAACCCGAACTTCGCTTTGAAATACCTTGGCCAATGTAATTGGCATGGATATGGGTTGGGTAGATATGAACAAGGAGTGCACGTTCTTTGTCAACCAAGATATCATATGCCATACGACAAATTAGGAGTAGGGTTCAACCACCCTCTGCCCCTTGAAATCTTGGTAGAAAACATGCAAGGCCTAGGGCTAGGCAACAAGGATGGGTTGGCACAAGATCCATATGCCAATCCTAACACAACATACACATTGGGGGATTATCTCCCATTGTTAACAACCAACCTTATGGGCCTCAATAACCCCTTCCCTTTGATCAAGAAAGGGGAAAGTTCAAGAACTTGCCTCCAAGAGGGATATAGACAAGGCCAAGAAAGATCTTTAGAAGATGAGTCAGAGTATGAGGTAGCACCTTGGGACCCTTTCGAGTCCGATAGAAATCACTCGCAAGTGTCGCCCATATATGACTATCAAGAGAACTTCGTGATGATGTTCCCCTTGAATGCTCAAATCAAGCAATTGCCACCTCAAGAAAATTAGGTCCTTCCATAGAGAGTGAAACAACCCCAATGGGACCAAATTAACTTGCTCGAGCAGAACAAGCCTCACATGCCGTAAAAAATTGTCGGAGCCAACGAAGGCCTATGGATCTCCAACAACAATACCCCATGGACATTGATGACATGTTTGAACAGCTAAACATGGGGCCAAGGCATAGGTGGAATTTGAACTAGACATAGTTGGACCAAGTGATGCATCTGCCACTTTAGGCATACAGAGAGCACCCTCCACTCAGAGACCTTATAGAGCCATTAGTGCCAAGGGCAGACCTTGTCCTTTTATCTGCACATAGGACCGATACATTTGTGCCAATACCCACAGAGCTAGATCCGAAGCACAAATATCACCAAGGATGTCCGAGTCACCACCCACACGGTAATGGAGACCAAATTCACTTCATCAACATTATCTCCATTGACTTAACCACCCCATATGCAATCCAGCCGATCCAGCATGACCATTGTATCTAAACCTAGATGCCATATATTGGGATCACACTAACTCACCACCATCCCCATCAAAGTACTGGCCTTATGGTGAGATGCTTCATTTCACCCCAGGACCAACTCAAGATATCTTCCACGTTGAAGAGGAACCTGAAATTCCAAACGTAGATCTAAATTTAGCAAATGATATCCACTTGATCCCAACTCCACACCAGTTGGAATACGGGTTCCACATGTTAGTCGAAGAGACGACTAACGTAGACATCGGCTCTGATCCAATGAATCCACAAATCATCAAGCTGGGGGTAAGTCTATCCCTCGAAGAGCAAGCCGATTACATTGCCCTTCTCAAATATAAGAAGGAGGTTTTTACATGGTCCTACAAAGACATGCTAGGGCTAGACCCGCAACTAGTCACGCATAATCTAACGCTTGATCCGACAGTCAAGCCAGTCAAGCAAAAACTACGTAAGATGCACCCAACAATGGCCTTAATGGTAAAATACAAATTACATAAGTTGGTGGATGCATAGTTTGTCATTTGCATGGATTACCCATCATGGCTGTCCAACATGGTACTCGTCAAGAAGCCGAATGGGAGGATTCACATATGCACCAATTTTCAAGATTTAAACAAAGCGAGTCCCAAGGATGATTTCCCCTTACGTAGCATTGATGCATTGGTAGATGCCACAGTAGGCCATGAAATGCTTTCCCTCATGTATGGTTTCTTGAGATACAACTAGATTTGTATTAATCCTGATGATCAACTCAAAAAGGCGTTCACAATGCCTTGGGGGACATTTTGTTATAAGGTCATGCCCTTTGGCATTAAAAATGTTGGCGCCACCTACCAAAGAGCTATGACATACATCTTCCATGATCACATGCATAAAACTTTGGAAGATTATATGGATGATTTGTTGGCAAAATCTCTTTTGCGCCCAAATCATCTCAATGACTTGCGCAAGATCCTTGATCGCCTCATTGAACACAAAGTTACGCTAAACCCCAAGAAGTATGTATTTGGTGTTACATATGGAAAACTCTTGGGTTTCATAGTCTCAAAATTAGGCATCAAGGTAGATCCAAATAAATTCGAGGCAATCCTTGAAATGCTTCCCCCAACCACCATCAAGCAGATCAAAATCTTGTAGGGTAAGGTCACATCAATCAAGTGCTTCATAGTGCAGCTATCTGACAAGTGCCAACCCATGAATAAATTATTACACAAGGGGGTAGCATTTCACTGGGATGACGAGTGCTAGTCAACCTTCGATGACATTAAACAATACTTGGTTTTGCCGCCAGTATTGGCACCACCTAGACCAGGAGTTTCATTCTATTTATACATCTCAGCTACTGAGGTGGCACTGGGCGCCATGCTAGCCCATAAGAATGAACTACATAAAGAATAGGCTAATTATTATCTTAGCCGCACCCTGGTTAGTTATGAACTTAACTATGCATTCGTCGAGAAGCTATGCTTAGCAGTGGTATTTGCCACCAAAAAGCTACATCATTACATGTTGAGCAATACGATGTATGTTGTGTCTAAGGAGAATCCATTACAGTACATGATGAGTTGAACTTATCATAGTAGCCGCACGGTGAAATGGATCATGTTTTTGACAAAGTTTGACATCAAATTCATTGGAAAAAAGTCCATCAAATGTTAGGTCACCACCAATCAACTAGTAGAGGCTCCTATCAAAGAAGATTAGCCTCTGACCGTAGAGCTACCCAATGATGGGGTCTTCCATATCTCAGAATTGCCAGATCTGATGAGCCTGATTCATAGGTCGACATAACCTTATTCTTCAGTGGTTCTAAATGTGAGCAAGGAGGTGGCACAGGAATCGTATTCTTCACACTGTAAGGGGCTTGTTGGTCCGGCTTTCATGCACACCCCGGGAAAAAGGATGAAGGCAAGGAAAGCTCCGGAGACACCCACGGGACTGATCCCACTCATCTTTAGGATCTAGCTGGTTATCCAAGGTGCGAGTTACGTAGTTGGGTCGAATGGCAATTCACTCTTTTCCACTTCGGAATAGATTTCAATATGGACCGCTCTCGTTACCTTACGGGGGTTCCCGAACTTGTTCGAGAGTTGCAAAAGTTGTTGACAATCTGATTTGACTTGAATTCTTTGATCTAGCTCTCATGGGTCAGCAGATTTAAATAAAATGCAAATAAAGAAAATAAAAATGGATCATTCACGGAAAGCAAAGAGAGGGTAGGGTAAGGCAGAAAAGAGAAGTTTATCAGACTTTAAACTGTAAAACTCTAAACTATCAATCTTATCTATGCTATCAACTTCACAACGTAACAAATCCCGTAAGAAAGTGTCCACTCAGCCTAAGATCACTTTCAACTAAGAGCACAAGGCAGAGTGAAACGGATCTAGCGTAAAATTATAAATCCAAGGGGCAACTGGTTAAAATCGGTATCTTTCACCGGCAACCTAGCTCGCACAAATGAAGACAGAGCAATTAGAACAAACTTACACCCGAAATCTGTAATTTCCCTAGCGGACAATAGAACAACCGAAGCCTAACAAAGATATTTAATCTTGACAATGGCAGATTTACAAAGATATATCTAACAAACTTTAAATGGAACGGATAACAAAAGAAAATACACTTATCACACTCGCAAAAGATTAGGCTCCCGGCCATGCTATCACGTAAAAGCTAAAGCACATCAACTCCAAGTCCGTAAACAAAGGATTTCACAAAATTTGCAAGAAATTGCTTATAAGCCTTTATTTCTAAGTCTCCGCCTCCCCGCGATTACATTTAGAATTTGTATTTATAGACTCGTGACAGACCCCCGATCTTTTCCAAAATATCTTGCTCAAACCCTAAATCTTATCGCACTTAAACCCTAGGACCCGGGTTTTACAATAAAAATCCATTTAAAAATCAAAGTCCGGATAGAACTTAACCCTTCGGCAAATCATGTAGCAATCACCGCCATAAATGGAGAAGATAAAATAAAATGCAACTTGCATTCATTCGCATCTGAAAATAAATGCTTTCATTAATTCTGCCGGTGAGCCGGATGAGTCACCACTTCTCCATCAATTCGATCTCCGCAAATCCATCCCGAGTTGAAATGGTCTTCATGCTATCAAGTCTCGCAATAAATTTGTTGTTGAATGCTCTCACCGGCAGCCTTCTCTCCTAGCATGGCGGTCCTTGACTAAATCCGCACTTTATCTTCGCCTTTATGGTCTTTCCCGGTTGTCCCGTAAGTGCCAGGTGGAATCCCGCATGAAAGACAAAAAGATGCATTAGATTAGCATTTTAATTAAATCGAAGCTTAAAACATTAAAAACAGATTAAATCCGCAAAATAAGCTTGCATGTCGGCTTCGTTTGTCCCATTCACGCTTTGACACGTGTCGCTACCCCAGTGAAGCCTTCTCGTTTCCCGCCGGAATGCACTTTCATGTCAACTATGACTTTCTCTCTCCTGCCGCGATCTCGCGACATGTCGCGATTTCGCGACATGTCGCGAAATCGCGACCCCGCCGCAGCATCGGCAACTTCCTCCCTCGTCGGCCGCGAAAACGCGACATGTCGCGATTTCGCGACATGTCGCGAAATCGCGACCCTTCCCGGCCTCCGTACGCTTCTTGATTTTCAGCCGCGATTTTAGAACACGTCGCGATATCGCGACAGCTCCCTTACCTGCATGCGCTGACCGCGCTGGACCGCGATTTTGGAACATGTTTCCGACTTAACCGATTTTTCATCCTCGCAGCCCATTTTCTCTCTCCCGCTCGCGAAAATGCGACATGTCGCGATTTCGCGACATGTCGCAAAATCGCGCCCTCCGTACAGCTTGCTTCTCTCTCCCAAAATCGTCGCGATTTCGCGACATGTCGCGAAATCGCGACCTTCCTGGCACTTAGCCGCATTTTGACTTACCCGTCGCGATATCGCGACATTTCCGAAAATGGAAGTGTCGCGATATCGCGACACTACCAAAAATGGAAAGTTTGATTTTTCAATGAATTTATGCAATCGTTTTCCGGATTTTTCTCGGTAACGGTGCAAGATTTTCTTGTGCATGAATGATTCTAGCATGTAAAAAGTGAATTCTTGGATAACACAACTAAAATGCAAGAAAAAGCACAACTTTAAAAAGGAGGCAAGCAAATTTGGATTTAAAACCGAAAATGACCAAGAGGGTCCCTGCTGCAAAAAATGGAAGTTCATAATTTTCTAAGGATGGAATCTCATTTTTCAGTGGGGGTGTGTTGCTTATCAACAAATGGCGATATCTCATGGGTAAAATAGTAGCACTATTTTAGAACCCAAGACTCCGGTTTCAAAACAAAAAGACCATGCATCATGCCTTGCCACGTGCATTCTTCACAATAAATTGACCGCTAACTCGCCAACCGCTAAAATTTCCCAAGGACATACTAGGCTGGATTACTTCAAGGAAGATTTCTGATGTGCAATTACAAAGGTATAGAACTTTCTTCAAGGATGACTGAATTGAATGATAAACTTGGATTAATCAACTTTTCTAGATTGTAAATGGGGAAACCGAGTAGAGCTCTGTTTACTAGTTTAGCTTTTTACAAACTCTAGACAGAGTTACCCTTTAGATTTACACGACCCAATTTACAACCGTAGGGCATAATCTAATATTGGCCGCCTCTTTTGATCATATAACTCTTTTTTTTTCTTTTTTCTTTTTTTTCTTATCTCTCTTTTTTTATCTCTCTTCTTTTTGAAATATATCACTATCTGGAAGACCTTAGAGAAATTACAATTTTCTTTTAATATTTGATCAATCTGGAACTGTTTCGGCCTAGGCATTGATAGCCTCCGGTGACACCCAAATAATTGCATGAACCATAGTCCCCTCTTATAACCAGACTTTTCTTGGATTCCCCGGGAGTTCCTCCAACAAAACAAAGATAGCAGTTTTTTCTATCATTAAAACAACTGTGGCAAGTAAGACACAAGATCCAATCATCTCTCTACCTTCATCCTGGATAACAAAATAGTTCCACAGTTTAGTGCAAGCAGACTATCTCAATTAGAATAATGAGCAGAATGGGGAGGCACTCGGATTGAGGATTTATCGACTTAGGAATAAAACAATTTTCAGCAAGTTGACTTTTCATTGATTGCTCAGGCAGAGGTTAAAGGATAGAATATTTCAGAAGCCAAAGGACTTTGTACAGGCTTCCAAGGACAGGCATAAAGCTTTAAAGCAAAACAAAATAAAACCGTATGTACTAAAGCATGTAATCGTACAGGCAAGGGAAAAACAAATAAACTGAATAGACAGCAAAGAAAAGGAAAAGCAGGGAAGAAAATAAAAATTGTATAGGCAATAAAAGAAATAAACTAAAAGAACTGAAGCAAAATAAAAATAAAAGAAGAAATAAATAAATAGAATCGAAATAAAATAAATCGTAATCGAATCGAATCGTACAGATAGAAAGAAAAAGAAATGCAATAAAGAAAAGACTGTATAGACTAAAATAAAAGCAAGCTAAAATAAAAAGACAAATAAAGGAAATAAAACGCACTGACAAAAGAAATAAATCGCACAAGCTAAAATTGAAAAACAACTAAAGAAAATCGAAAATCGAATCGTATGTACATTTAAAAATAAAATTGCACCGACAAAGAAATAAATCGAAAAACAAATAAATTAAAACCGCAGAGCATTAAAATTAAACTCGAAACAGATTAAAACCGCACGTACATTGAAATAAAAACTGCACCGACAAAGAAATAAAACTGAAAAACTTCAAAGCTTATTTACAATGCATACATATGTTACAACTTCCCTTCATACTCAAAAAATGCAGCAGTTGGGAAAGCAGAGAAATGGTGCTTTAAAAAATTTTGACCATGCAAGTAATTTAAAAAAAAATTACCTTTCAGGTCCTGTTGACGAAATGCACTCCGCATCGTGCTTCAAAAATTTGCTATCCGGGAAAGACTTGGGCTTATCGTCTTCCCCGTCCCATTTGAAAAACAAATCCGCAACTCCTTCAAATTAAACAAATCATATAATAACAAATCATATGATAACATGTTTATGCTTCTAATTAAAGGGTTTGCGTAGTTCTTTCAAAAGGACTCGAATGTAAAAAACCCCCAGGATCAAATACTTTAAAACCTTGACGGACCCGCACCACCACATTTTCAAAATGATGTGACAACCGAAAGAAATCATGTTTTATCTCGTATGCCCCGGTTCTTAACAACTTGAACATTTTGTGGTTGCTGCACTGCTTCAATATCCAGGACTTCAATTTTTATCCCTCTAGCAGAATGCTTACAATTTTCCTTTTCACCTGAGCCTTGCTTAGACTTAACCTCATCAATGTGCAATGTCCAAACATCATTGTTGTGATTGATTAGAGTCAGAATCGTTCCCACCTTTTCAGTTGCCAAATCATAAACTCCAATATCTGCATCAACACAGTTTATAGCCTCCTCTTTGACATTATGTTCAGAAGTTGCGAGCTTATGTTGAGACAGTTCATCAATTCCAAGTTGGCTGACCACATTCATATTTACCATCTTTTCCTCCTTTTCTTGAAATTCAACAGGTGGTCCAAAGTAAGCCTCAATCAAGTTAATGTTTTGTCCAACAATCTGAGGCAGTTCATAGAGGGTGATGTCGCCTTTAAGTTCCCTCATATCCTCAATGATGCTATCCTCCTCGCCATTTCCGCATAGTGAGATTGAATCTCACTTTCATCATCCTCCGATGAGGAAGGATCATTGTTAAGTTCCGGACTCTCACATTTCAAGTCATAACTCGTCCATTTTGAACCGTTGAAAATCTTGCATTTCATCCACGTAAGTCCAGTATAAGACTTTCTCGTCTCTTCGGGAAAAGTGACAGAATCGAAACCCCGGTTGTACTATTTTTGGGTGAACTAGAAATATCAATATTTCTTTGATTTCCAGGAAAATTTAACTCACCAGGAAAAACTTCAGATTTGGGTGGTGCCATATCACAACTGTTCACTTCAAGCACCTGCACTTTGAATTTGTCAAAACTTTTCTCTGTATTTTGCACATGTTGAGTGGATGTCACAGTTAACGGAGTCTCCTTGGGTAGAGCATGACATGTTGGCATTAACTCATGATGTGGAATGGGGTCTGGAACAGGCATGTTCTGTGTAACATAGGATATCAAAGGACCGCTCAGAATTTGAGGTCCTAGCTGTCTTTCAAGAATTAAGGCTTCTTTATAAGCCCCTACCATGGTTGTAATATTAATGTCTCTCTTGAGGAAAATAGAGGTCACCGAATCCAATGCATTCTTGTAGATTTCTAAGGCCATATTTGCATTTGGGATGTAATGGCCATCATTCTACCGTAAGCTCTTTGGAACCTCATATTGAAAGACCCGACGCTTTCTCCCGACTCTTTCTTGATGCTGGAAAATTGCCGATATAAAATGTCGGGATCTATCACTTCACCGAACCGTGATATAAAAGCTTTCTCTAGATCATCCCAACTAGTAATGGAATTGCTCGGTGAGGTTTAAAAACCACCATAAGCTCCCTCCCGGAGAGTGAACGGGAACAATCTGCAGTGCAACATCTTCATGTCGTATATTCAATAATCTTAAAGCATTTTTAAAAGCTAGCAGATGTTCTTCTCAGCTTCTTGTCCCATCATGTTTGTACCTGGGGAGATACCTTTCTGGACTTCTGGGCAGGTCATGGGCTATACCCGAATGTTCAAAGCTGTGGAGCCCAACCAATTTGCCATTAATACTTGGCTGACAGTGATGTTCTGATTTGTAATTGGATAACTGCAAGTGATGATAGAACTGTTCTTAACAAACCACTGAACTTAAGGCCTTCTCTGGAAATTTTAAAACTGCACTGACAACTTTCAAAAATCGCACAATTTAAAATCGCACCGACAATTTAAAACCGCACCGACAATTTAAAAACTCGTATCGATAATTTATGAAACCGAGCCACTTTTAAATGTTAAAATGCCGTACTGGATAAAATACAAGACATACAACTTTACGCTTCTTAATGTGTTCGTATTTGGAAATTTAAAACACATCGACAATTTATAAACTCGACAATTTATAAAACTGTACTGACAATTTATAAAACTGTCCGGAGTTCACTGTGGGTCCTTCAAATGTTGCTGTTATGCCCTTACAATACTTGAACTGAGTTCGGCCCTCCTTCTAGCGCCAATTAGGTGTTGGCTGAGGAGGAGGGGAAAATTGGCTACCAGACTTTGGATAAAATACAGCTTTGCGCCCACATACAGTCGGATTTCTCAACTCAAGTGCACTAAGAACAGATGTTCTGTGGCCCTCCTTCTAGCGCCAATTAGGTGTTGGTCCGGCTTTCATGCACACCCCGGGAAAAAGGGATGAAGGCAAGGAAAGCTCCGGAGACACCCACGGGACTGATCCCACTCATCTTTAGGATCTAGCTGGTTATCCAAGGTGCGAGTTACGTAGTTGGGTCGAATGGCAATTCACTCTTTTCCACTTCCGGAATAGATTTCAATATGGACCGCTCTCGTTACCTTACAGGGGGTTCCCGAACTTGTTCGAGAGTTGCAAAAGTTGTTGACAATCGGATTTGACTTGAATTCTTTGATCTAGCTCTCATGGGTCACAGATTTAAATAAAAGGCAAATAAAGAAAATAAAAATGGATCATTCACTGAAAGCAAAGAGAGGGTAGGGTAAGGCGTAAAAGAGAAGTTTATCGTACTTTAAACTCGTAAAACTCTAAACTATCAATCTTATCTATGCTATCAGCTTCACAACAGAACAAATCCCGTAAGAAAGTGTCCAGTCAGTCTAAGATCACTTTCAACTAAGAGCACAAGGCAGAGTGAAACGGATCTAGCAGAAAATTATAAATCCAAGGGGCAGCTGGTTAAAACTGGTATCTTTCACCGGCAGCCTAGCTCGCACAGTGAAGACAGAGCAATTAGAACAAACTTACACCCGAAATCTGTAATTTCCCCTAGCGGATAATAGAACAACCGAAGCCTAACAAAGATATTTAATCTTGACAATGGCAGATTTACAAGGATATATCTAACAAACTTTAAATGGAACGGATAACAAAAGAAAATACACTTATCACACTCGCAAAAGATTAGGCTCCCGGCCATGCTATCACGTAAAAGCTAAAGCACATCAACTCCAAGTCCGTAAACAAAGGATTTCACAAAATTTGCAAGAAATTGCTTATAAGCCTTTATTTCTAAGTCTCCGCCTCCCCGCGATTACATTTAGAATTTGTATTTATAGACTCGGGACGGACCCCGATCTTTTCCAAAATATCTTGCTCAAACCCTAAATCTTATCGCACTTAAACCCTAGGACCCGGGTTTTACAATAAAAATCCATTTAAAAATCAAAGTCCGGATAGAACTTAACCCTTCGGCAAATCTGTGCAGTCAACTGCCATAAATGGAGAAGATAAAATAAAATGCAACTTGCATTCATTCGCACTGCAAATAAATGCTTTCATTAATTTTCGCTGGTGAGCCGGATGAGTCACCACTTCTCCATCAATTTGATCTCCGTAAATCCATCTCTGAGTTGAAATGGTCTTCATGCTATCAAGTCTGCAATAAATTTGTCGTTGAATGCTCTCACCGGCAGCTTCTCTCCTAGCATGGCGGTCCTTGACTAAATCCGCACTTTATCTTCGCCTTTATGGTCTTTCCCGGTTGTCCCGTAAGTGCCCGGTGGAATCCTGCATGAAAGACAAAAAGATGCATTAGATTAGCATTTTAATTAAATCGAAGCTTAAAACATTAAAAACAGATTAAATCCGCAAAATAAGCTTGCATGTCGGCTTCGTTTGTCCCATTCACGCTTTGACACGTGTCGCTACCCCGTGAAGCCTTCTCGTTTCCCGCCGGAATGCACTTTCATGTCAACTATGACTTTCTCTCTCCTGCCGCGATTCTCGCGACATGTCGCGATTTCGCGACATGTCGCGAAATCGCGACCCCGCCGAGCATCGGCAACTTCCTCCCTCGTCGGCCGCGAAAACGCGACATGTCGCGATTTCGCGACATGTCGCGAAATCGCGACCCTTCCCGGCCTCCGTACGCTTCTTGATTTTCAGCCGCGATTTTAGAACACGTCGCGATATCGCGAGCGCTCCCTTACCCGCATGCGCTGGACCGCGCTGGACCGCGATTTTGGAACATGTTTCCGACTTAACCGATTTTTCATCCTCGCAGCCCATTTTCTCTCTCCTCGCCGCAAAAATGCGACATGTCGTGATTTTGCGACATGTCGCAAAATCGCGCCTCCGTACAGCCTTGCTTCTCTCTCCCAAAATCGTCGCGATTTCGCGACATGTCGCGAAATCGCGACCTTCTCGGCACTTAGCCGCATTTTGACTTACCCGTCGCGATATCGCGACATTTCCGAAATGGAAGTGTCGCGATATCGCGACACTACCAAAAATGGAAAGTTTGATTTTTCAATGAATTTATGCAACTCGTTTTCCGGATTTTTCTCGGTAACGGTGCAAGATTTTCTTGTGCATGAATGATTCTAGCATGTAAAAAGTGAATTCTTGGATAACACAACTAAAATGCAAGAAAAAGCACAACTTTAAAAAGGAGGCAAGCAAAATATGGATTTAAAACCGAAAATGACCAAGAGGGTCCCTGCTGCAAAAATGGAAGTTCATAATTTTCTAAGGATGGAATCTCATTTTTCAGTGGGGGTGTGTTGCTTATCAACAGGGCTCCAATTTATTTATCATTTAAACTTGATTTTCTATGCACCAATAACAATGCAGAATATGAAATCTTGCTCATAGGTCTTTAGACAGCCATCACCATGAACATCAAATTCTTGAATATCTTCTGTGATTCGCTGTTAATTGTCAACCAACTAAAAGGGGTATTCCAATGCAAATGCCCAATTTTGTAGGCCTACAAAGCCCTTGTGGATAAATTCTTGGCTAAGCTTGAATGGTACGACATCGAGGCACTCCCTCGATCATCAAATAATTTTGTGGACACTATGGCCTCCTTAGGGTCACTAATCCCGCAAGACCCTTTTGGTGAGATGACAACCATTCAAGTCAAAACATTATCATAATCTACGATGGAACGTACAAGCTCTGACCTAATGTTAGGAATCCACCTGACCTAGATTGAATTGTCTCAGGATAAGTTCTCTCAAATCCATGATAGTCTGAATCATGCCAACTGGGGGTCCTTGTTCTCCCCAACCCCTCTTAATAGCAACACAAGGCTATTCTTACAAGTTCTTTCTCGCTCAACTTTTTCTAGGTATGAGCTTCAAGAGGGATTGGCAGTTCATACCATCGAGGTTTCTAATCAACAGGATTGATACACACCCATAAGAGACTATCTCAAGTTAGGTAGCCTCCCACTTGGATTGTTGTATACCACGAAGAGATCATTCAAATATAAAGCGATAAAACATGTCTTGCTAGGAGATATTTTGTACCGTCGAAGCTACAAAAGGATCCTCCTCTGTTGCTTGGACCAGCAAGAGTCCACTTGGGCGATCACCCAAGCACACGATCGTACGTGTGGTGACCACTTCAGCTATATGGCCATTGCAAAGTGTATTCTCTACATGGGCTATTATTGGCCATCTTTAGAGTGAGATTGTTGTGCGTATGTGACGAAGTGCATGAAGTGTCAACACCATGCTAACTTGACACTCATACCTTCTCAGGCCTTGCAACCGATCCAATCGGCTTGGCCATTTTTGTAGTGGGGCTTAGATCTAATCGAAAAGATCTTCCCTGTGTCGTTAGGCCATCACATGTTCATCATAACGGCCACCGAGTACTTCACCAAGTGGGTGGAAGAAATTTCGCTTACCTCTATGATTGGGCCTCGCATTGTGGAGTTTATTTTACAAAACATCATGTCTTTTTGGTATTCCATCCAAGATCATCTCGGATAATAGGACGTCGTTTAAGAACAAAGACATGCGTGCTTTGACAACAAAGTACAAAATTCAGCATAATTTTCAACACCCTATTATTTGTAGGCAAATGGGCAAGCAGAGGCGTCAAACAAAATGCTAGTTGCCATCCTTAAAAAGATGGTCACATATAGTCATAAGGATTGACACATTCAAATCCCGCTTGCTCTATGGGCTTATCGCACTAGCATTCGGACGCCCACTGGGGTAACTCCATTTTTGCTGGTGTATGGCTCCGAGGTAGTCATGCCTCTCGAGTTGGAAATACCTTCCCTGTGCATATCAATGCAAGAGTTCATCGATGATGACACTGCATGGTAGGCTTGGATAGACCAACTTACGTTGCTCGATGAACGACGCATCAATGCTCTCGAGCATTTACGTATCTATCAAGAGTTACTTAAGAAAGCATAAAACATGAAAGTTCTCCTGAGGGACTTTCAGGTTGGTGACTTGGTCTTAAAAGAGAACCAACAAAATTCTAACTTGCCGCCCCATTTAAGGGATAAGTTCGCAGCAAACTGGTTAGGTCCTTATGTAATTGATAGTAAAATAGGACTTGGAACATACCAACTCGCCTCTCTTGAAGGAATCAAGGAATTAGAACCCTTGAACATTAGTCATTTGAGGCCATTCCACATTTAAAAGAGCCATGGCCCACCCCAAAAAGCTCCAAGGATTCCCACAATCACTTGGTCAATCTAAAATGCCCCAAAGGTATCCATAATCCCTTTGGTCAAACCAAAAGCTCCAAGGATCCCCATAATCGCTTGGTCAATCCCAAAATGCCCCAAATGTGTCCATAATCCCTTTGGTCAAACCAAACGCTCCAAGGATTCCCATAATCGCTTGGTCAACCCAAAAATGCCCCAAAGGTATCTATAAACCCTTTGGTCAAACTATAAACCCTTTGGTCAAACTATAAACCCTTTGGTCAAACCAAAAGCCCCTAGGGTTCCCACAACCGCCTGGTCACCCAAAAAGATCCAAGGATGCCAGCTATCGCTTGGTCAACCCCAAAAAATGCCCCAAAGGTATCCATAATTCCTTTGGTCAAACCAAAAGCTCCAAGGATCCCCATAATCGCTTGGTCAACCCCAAAATGCCCCAAAGGTGTCCATAATCCATTTGGTCAAACCAAACGCTCCAAGGATTCCCATAATCGCTTGGTCAACCCTAAAATGCCCCAAAGGTATCTATAAACCATTTGGTCAAACCAAAAGCCCCAAGGGTTCCCACAATCGCCTGTGTTGCAAGTGTGAACAGGACCTAGCTTGAAACAGGCTTAGAAAAAAACTAGTTTTTCTAAGCACAGTGTGAACACACTTACCATTTGTCGGCTAATTTTGTCGGATGGTCGACACGATTTTTCTTTCTCCCTTTCCTTGATTTTCTCCTTATCCCTCCATTCACCTTCCTCCTTTCCTGCCGTCCATTTTCCCTTATCACTCCACTCCCTTCCTCTCCCCACGCTCGTTGCCACCTCCCACTCCACATCCTACTCCTCCATTCTCTCTAAACTCCTCGATCTTCCTCCACCTTCCCTTTCCTATTATTACGCAAGTTCTAAACCTATATAAGGTTTAAGTTAATGTATTAATCGTCTGGTTTTTTAATGAATGTTTTCGGCTGTATTTTTTGTGTCATTTGTTTATTACCTTGGCCTAATTAATCTAAGGTTAATTGAAACTTAGACTTACACTGGTATCAAAGCTGAGGGGGTATGGATCCCGAGGGCCGAGGTAAGGCACAAAAGCCGAAGGCATGAATCTCGAGGAGTGGCAAAGTAGCAGTCGCACAGATCTTGAGGAGCGGCGAAGTAGCAGTCACACGGATCTTGAGGAGCGCATGGATCCTAAGGAGCAGTGGAATGGCTGTCACACGGATCCCGAGGAGTGTACGAATCTCGAGGATCTGATTGGACGTTGATGTGGCGGTAGAGCTGACAGCAAGCTGACATGGTGGCAGAGCTGATAGCAGGCTGACATGGCAACAGAGCTGGCAGCATCACTGGATCGAGGCTGACCAAGAGCTGATTGGACGTTGATGTGGCGGTGGAGCTGGCAGCACGTGGATCGATGCTGACATGGCTGGCTGACGTGGACGAGGCTGACATGGAGGCATGTTGACGTGGCTAGTTGATGTGGACACGTGTTGACATGGCGACTGACATGGACGAGGGCTCCGATGTGTGCCACGTGGTGGCGTCTGATTTGTCGTCTTACAGGAAAAATGTTGGCGGATCGATTGCCCGAAGGCAATCGACCTAAGTCTGTTTGCAGGCTTTGATAAAGCCTTGAAAGTTCTTTGCCCACTACATGTGGGATTAAAAAAATTGATTTTTTTTTAAAACTTGTATTTCGCCGCCATATTTATGTATAACCTCCGTCCTCCTATGTACCGTCCGACTAGCATGGCCTAGCGGCGAAAGTCCCCGCCTTGCAGAGCAGAGACCCGGGGTCGAATCCCGTCGGGGTCAAATTTTTAATTTTTTTTTGTGACTTCGCGTTGATTGGAGGTTTAAATTGTTTTTTTGTTTCCTTGCTACCACCGAAGCTGCGTGGTGCAGTGGCTAAGATCGTCGGATAGCTAGCGGAGGTTACCAGTTCGAATCCCAGCGGGGGTTTACAAAAAAAAAAGGTTAATTTTTTTAAATTAAATTTTTTTATTTGTTTTTTTTTAATTTTTTTTTTAAATTATAATTTCTATATATGTTTTTTGATTATTATTTTTTAAATATCCATTTCATTTAAAAATAATAATTAAAAATATATATATAGGAAATTGTTAATTTAAAAAAAAAAAAAAGTCTTTATTAAAACAAATATTAGAATTTTTTTTTTAAAAAGGGTGCAAAGATCATTTGATATAAATTTTTTTTTTTGGGAGTCATACTAAGTTGTAACCCAGTTCATATGGTGTGATTCTGGGTAGATGATCGGGTCAACCGGATGCTATAATGCATTACTCTCTCTTTTGAGAAGAGAGACTCTTGATTCCTTTGACAGGAGAGTCCAGCGATATGGACTTCATACAGTGTTTTGCCAATTAGAGAATCAAGTGATTGCGCATATGAGAAAACTAGATTCTGGCTACGAGGCAGATTCTGAAGATAATATCTTCAGGAAAAGGATAGTTGAATTCGAGACGTTTGAAATAGTACCTGAAGAACAGTCAAGTGATAGTTATACACCTGTAGTGCCTGAAGTAGAAACAAGTGAGAGCTATACACCACGCTCTCCTGATTCAGAACCAGAAGAAGAAGAAGAAGAATAATAAGAAGAAGAACCAGTGGAGGTGATACCTGCAACTGAAGAACGAAAAATTCTTAAAAGAAGTTATGAACCAGCAGCAGCACCTAAAGTCATTATAATTACTGACGATGAAGCAGACAATTTCACTTTTCCAATTTTGGGTGATCCTCGAGAAGAAGAACACCAAATTAGTGAGCATATTAAGAAAGCTAGATTTGATTTAAATCGGTAAATCAGTGATCTATTTTGTACTTATTTATACTACTTGTTTGAAGTTGCAATAAAGTTTGCTTTCTAATATGGGTTCAAATACTAGTCTACCAATCCCTGAGTTCAATGGTGGTGATTATGAGTATTGGTCAATTAAAATGAAAACTATTTTGATAGGCAAAGGTCTTTGGGATGTGATTGAAGAGGGATACACTGAACCTACTGCTGTTGAATGGGCAACTTTGAATGTGGCTGATAAAAGGGCTAGAAAGGAAGCACAGAAGAATAATTCTTTCGCCCTTTATCATATCCAAGCTGCCCTTGATACAAGTATTTTCCCTAGAATAGATTCTTTTATAACTGTTGAATATGCTTGGAATGCTTTAAAAGAAAGTTATAGGGGTAGTGACCAAGTCAAACAATTTAAACTACAAACCTTGAAACGAGAGTTTGAGACTCTTAAAATGCAAGAGAGTGAAAAGGCTGGTGATTACTACGTGCGTGTGAAAGCCGTAGTAGATAAGATGGTCACTCTAGGAGAAGATGTAAAGCCTGAAGTTATAGTGAAGAAAGTGTTGAGGACACTTCTTCCTAAGTGGAATTTAGTAGCCATCATTATAGAAGAATCCAAAGACCTAACTTCTCTGTCTTTTGAATCCCTAATTGGCTCACTTCTCTCACATGAAGAGAGGTTACAGCAAACTCCTTCCACAAGTTACGGAGGAGATGATAAAGCCTTTGCTTCACAAGAAGGCAGAGGTAGAGGCTGTGGCAGAGGACATAATAGAGGTAGAGGTAGAAATAATCAGAGAGGTGGAACTCCTAACAGAGGAGGAAATCAGAATAGAGGAGGATTCTCAAACAAATGTGAACAATAGAACAGAGGAGGACAACAAAATAGAGGAAAACAATCAGGCAGAGGCAAAGGAGGAGATAAGTCAAAACAATCTTGCTACAACTGTGGCAAAATTGGTCATTATGCTCGTGACTGTTGGACAAAAACTTCACAAGGAACTAGTAGCAGCCAGAGCAGGTCGGCTTTGGAAATTTTTGGAGATGAGGAAGAGGCCACAAATCTCTTTCTCTCTTATGGTCAAGCAGATCAAAACATGAATGATACATGGATCTTGGACATTGGGTGTTCAAACCATATGAGTGGCAAAGAAGGGCTCTTTGCTACTCTAAACTCCTCATACAAATCCAGCATCAAATTGGGAGATGATAAATCATTGGTAATTGAAGGCATTGGAGCAATGGCAGTTCCAACTAAAGAAAGCATCAATCATGTAAGTGATATCTATTACACACCCCATCTTCAACACAATCTTTTAAGTGTTGGTCAAATGTTAGAAAAGAACTACAAGTTGCTTTTTGATGAGGGTAAATGCACTATTTTTGATAAAAATAATAGTAATAGAATCATTACACAAGTGCCAATGTCCAAGAATAGATTGTTTCCTTTAAATTTTGGCCAGCCAAGGGGAGATAAGTTAGCAAATGTTACTATTTCCAATCCAAGTGTCCTATGGCACTTGAGATATGGTCATTTGAATTCTGCTAGTTTGAAAATGCTAACTTCACAAGCGATGGTAATCGGACTTCCTAAAGTTCAGGATAGTAAGGAAATCTGTGAAGGGTGTGCTCTTGGGAAGCATGCTAGATCAAAATTTCCTCATGGACAAGCATGGCGGGCTAGCTATCCACTCCAGCTAGTGCATACAGACATTTGTGGTCCGATGCAGATGAAGAGTCTTGGTAACAACTCTTACTTCCTACTCTTCATTGATGATTTTACTAGAATGTGCTGGATATATTTTTTGAAATATAAGGATGAAGCATTTGAATTTTTTGTCGATTTCAAAACAAAAGCTGAAAGTGAGAGTAGATATTTTGTAAAATGTCTTAGATCAGATAGAGGAGGAGAATACTCCTTGTAGATTAAAGATACAACGCCAAACAGAAATAAAGAAATCACAATAAAGGAATGCAGAACAGTTGTACAAAATGAATGATTTTTATTAATCAATGGAGTTTAGAAACTCCTTTTAAGTACAACAGGGCTTGTAACCCTTTTCGTGATACAAAGTTACAATTTGTGCTAGGGTTCTCCGAAACCCTAGCTGGCACAATGTGGTGGCGTCTCCGAAGAATGTATCCTTAACCTCAACAGAATGAGTGGGCTTCGTTGTATCCTTTGGCTCGGACCACTCCAGCTTAAGCAATCGCTATCAACAAATCAGATCTACCATTAGAATCCTGCACACATTAAAATTACCAAAGAGTTAGAAACTAATAAGAGGGCTCCACTGTGTGAGCCCTCAGAAACAGTCTAAAACCCTAGATTTATGAAATGAAATAAAACGGAATGCAGAATTCAACAACAGATTAATACATAAAGAAAGATTACTTGCTTTAGACGAATCTATACCTTTTCCTGTTAACGCGGCGAGACCAGGCGGCGGCAATGGAAGTGATGTGGTGTCTCGGGGCCCTGGGTGGCGTCTTGGTGGTTGCGGGGGGGTGGGGCGCGGGGGCTGGGTGGGTTGGCGAGGATGCCGAGGCGGCGATGGATGCGGCGAAAGGGTTTAGTTCAGACTTAGGGCCGTAGAAGACTCAAAGACTCAGGATTAATAGCAATAGCCAACTCCAAACTTAGATAGGGAAGATAGGTAGGTTTAGCCGAAGAGATAGATAGGGTTTGAGCCATCAAGGTGACTCAATTTATAATCTACTCTTAGGGCACACTTTAGGGTTTTAACGACACTTTGAACGTGTGGCTAAGATTAAAGTGGATCCAAGGGTAGAGAATAAATCTAGGTTGTGAAACGGATTAAGATGGATGGACGGATGAGATTAAATGAAGGATGGACGGCTCAGATTAAATCACTTAAACTATATTTATATATATATATAAAAATATTAAAATATTAAAATATATATATAAATATTAATTTAAATAAATTTGGGGATGAAAAATGGCGGGAAAGGTGAAATTGGGCCAAATAATGGTGGGAAAGTGTGGATTTGGGCCAAATAATGGCGGGAAGGATGGATGATAGACACGTGGATGACAGGAAGGTATAGATGACTTACAAGTGGCTGGATTTTGGTGTCTACAGATGCCCCTTTTTGAGTTGCTTTGTGTGAAGACACAATGCAGCACAAAAACTTAAGACACCTGAAAATCTGGATCAGACGCAACTCTCTCTCAAGACTAAAGCACAACTTTGAAGACCAAAGAATAAAAGAATATTTAAAATTTTTCAGCTTACCCCCTCAATTGGCGAGCGAGAATGGTTCTCACAAGCCAATTGGAAGAAATTCGGAAGAAAATGAACCGTTTTTGCCCCAACGGTGAAAAAAGGGGTTGGTGTATGAACCATCTGTTTATGTCCCAACAGAAAAGGGGTTGGTGTACAAACCAGAAAAGAATATGATTGAAGACGATATGAGTGATGTGAAAGATGGACCGTTTTCTGCCCCAACGGTTATAAAGGGATTTTTGCCAAACTGTAAATTCCATGATCATGTAAGATGAATTCCACTATAGGAAAATTAGAAATTGATAACGGATGCCCCAACTCCTGTGTGTGAATCCATATTGTTGATGAAATTGCCTTGTTGGCGCCATTGATATGCAGAGATGAAAGATGCATGAAAGAGTCCAGAACTCAAAGATGCTCCTAGTGACTGTATGGATAATTCCTCGGGTCGGAACCAATCAACCTAGGTAGCCACAATCTCTAGCAAGACTTAAAATAATGATGATATGAAAGATTGTCCATGTTTAAGGCCCCATGAACTAGGCCATCAATGACAACTTGTTGAGCAAATTAATCTTGGTATGAGGTCACTTGAAAAGTAGAATACCCAAAATTGATTTCCAATTTTCAAACAATGAAATAATTGATGATGATAAATGGTAAGTGTCCTTATGGTGGTTTAATCCTCTTACCGAATTGCATGGATTCAAATCGCTGCAATCGCCAAGGTGATAGAATATACCACTAGATACGAGGTTTACTTTAATTTGATTTGGCAAAAATATGCATGATGAAAGAAGAATGAATGAAATTGACGATAGATCAGAAGAATTGATGAATGTGGTTAATTTTGTGAAGGTTTTGAATATTTTTAACCCAATTTGTAAAACAATGATGAATGATGCGCTTTTTGAGCGAAATGACAAAATTTGTGTCCAAAACTGTTGTAACCTTCACAAAATGTTTTATTATGATAAGAAGAATGGATGAATGCAATTTGATGAAATTTGGAGGAGGTAAGCTTCAATTTTGTAAGTTTTGTTCCTTTATTCAATACTGACACCAAACGCCGGTCTGCGTTTGTGGTTGGCATAGACGCCCGTCGGTGTTTAGGCGCTCTGCAGACGCAGGACTGCGTCTGAATCCGCCATGAAACGCCCTACTGCATTTCAGGGCACCAAAATCAGCTATTTAAATAGTTTCAGCGAGAATTTCGCTCATTTGTGCGTTCGAGCTTGAGAGAAGTGCGTCTGAGGGAGTGGAGTGAAGTGGAGTGAAAGGTTGTGTGGGAGAGTGAAGCACGCGGGAGCTATGGCGGAGATGGGAGCGGACGCGCCAGTGCAGCCAACTGAGGTATTTGTTCATTTAAGCAAGTACTTATTATGTGTTTTTTTTTTTTTTTTTTTTGAAAAATTTGTAACAAATTTTTGTTTTGTTGTTTTGCAGCTTAGGGTGTTAGAGGCACGACACCGATTCTCCCCTATCATTTCGGGGATGAGGAGGTCGTTGTCCCAGGTAGACTGGGAGATATTGGAGGTAGTGGGGCTAGCGGAGGCAGCCCGGTTGGAGGTAGTTCGGGCGGATGAGGGGTACCTCTCGGCTTTGGCCGAGAGGTGGGATCCAGATCGGGGGACGTTCCAGCTCCCGATTGGAGAGATGACGGTGACGCTTGAGGATGTATACCGCATCCTCAAGGTGCCCGTGGAGGGGGCGCGGGTGGAGGTTGGACGAGATAGGGCCACGGAGATGGCCAAGGTGTTTGGGGATGACTGGAGGGAGATCCGGACGGAGAGCGGGGGGATCCCATACTTGGCCATGTATACGGCCAAGGAGTTGGGAGCGGTGGAGGCTCTGACGATGTTCGTGTTGGCCAACATTGTGGCCCCGAACAGCATCGGGTGCAGGTTCCCATGGAACCTGATGGGTGTAGTGAGCGAGATGCTCACTAATAGGGTAGTGTATGCCTGGGCGCCCGCTTTATTGGCGCAGGTGTACCGGGAGTTGTATGAGGTTCGAAGACGGGGCCGAAAGGGCCTGGGTTGCAGTGTGGTGCTCCAGTGTTGGGGCCGGGAGCACTTCGAGTGGCCCGACCGGAGGGGTTGCCATGGGCTCACTGGGACGTGAGCCAGGCTTATGGTAGGAGATGGCCAGTGGCGGAGGAGAGACAGACGAGCCGCCCCGTGAGATCGGGGCAATGGTATAGGAGACTATGGGCAGACTTGACAGATGCCCAAGTCATTTGGAGGCCCTGGCGGGAGGCGAGGTGGATCGGGGATGGAGAGCACCTGAGACGGGTGCGACAAGCCAGATGGGTAGTGGGGCGGAGCCACGGTGAGGCGGAGTACATACAGATGTCTCGAGTACTCCGCCAGGTCGGATTGAGGCAGGATGTCCCCGGTGAGCCAGTGCGCTACCGGAGGCACAGATCAGAGGGGGATTTGCCATGTGTCGAGCCGTGGAGGGAGGCGATAGAGGACGATGAGGACATGGAGATCCCCGACATGGACGACGTCGGGGTGACAGCTGAGTATGCAGCATGGATGGCCGCAGAGCCGAGGTGGGAGCCACCATTGGTGGCTGGTGGAGCCGAAGAGCCCGAGGCTGGGGTTGGAGAGGGCGAGGGAACCGCGGAGGTTCCCAAGCATAGGGAGGGTCCCCGCCTTCGATCTGACAGTCGAAGGCGAAAGGGGAAGATGGCACGGCAGGCTCCGGGGAGCGGAGATGATGGGGAGGATGGCGGAGAGGGCCTAGGAGAGGCCGCAGGAGAGGCTAGGGAGGTACCCCCTAGCGGGCACGAGAACGAGCTGGCATAGCTACAGCAGCAGATAGCAGAGCGCGATGCTATGCTAGCTGCCCGGGATGAGAGGATAGCTCGGCTGGAGCAGCAGGCGGCAGAGCGGGATGCCCTGTTAGCTGCTCAGGAGGAGAGGATGGCCCAGCTACAGGCGGACTTGGATGGAGCGACCAGGGTGCCCCAGGATGACAGGGTGACGAGACTCCAGGCAGAGCTAGCGGAGCGGGAGCGACGACACGGGATAGACATAGCTAGGCTTAGGTCTAGGACTCGTTACATTGAGGCTCTGGAGGACACATTGTTTAGGCATCACATTGTGTTGCCTGATCCTCCATCCTCCTCTGTCTCTAGGCGTAGTGAGTCTAGGCACACCACTAGGTCTAGGGCTCCTACTAGGTCTCAGGGGTCCTCTTTTGATGGTTAGCTTAGTGCTTAGATGCACTCTTTATGAGCCTTGGTGCTCTATTGTATATTGTAGCCTTTTGGCATTCATTGTACAGTTTTGACCTTTATACATATATATATATACATGGCTTTTATTTATTTGGTGTTTTACTCTCTTTTGTGTGAATGCCTATGTTTTTGTGATGCATGTTTTTATATGTTTTAATGTTTTTGATGCATATGTGATGGAATGGAATGCAAACTTATAGATGATTAATGCGAGACTAAGTATATAACATACAAATCTATGGATGATTAATGCAAGACTAAGTAAATGATATGTAAATCTATGGATGATTAATGCAAGACTAAGTAAATGAAATATGCACTAAGAAGCACTCATACTTTTAGATAGTTAGATTTAGCCAACTGTTATCATAATTGTTTAATCAGGGGCACCGAACTTGGTGGCTTGTGAATGGATGACGTATGGAATGACATGAATATGGAAGAAGATATGGAGGGTGATATGGAGGAAGGTTGATATGGAAGACTATTTTACAAAGACTCAAACATGCTAGTGGTATCAAACAAACTTACTAACACTCGCCTAATTCAACTAGGACCAAATGTGTGTGCATGTGAGTTCATTAACCAAATCCGAAGCATGGTAGTGACTCTAGGCAATCAAAAACCTGTGTGTGTGCAAGTGTGTTCATTAACCTCATCTTGCATAAATTAGGTAACCCTGTTATGGAGAAGACCCCGAAGCTAGTTTGTCCGTATGAGCATTCGGAGGTCTCTTTTTGAGGAGAGACATGTCGCCACGCAATGAGTATACTCCACTCGCCACTCAAGCGTCTATAGCCCCGGTGAAGGTTAACTCCATAGTCCATGTTGTTTTTGACCTTTGTAAGCCTTGGGGATGACTACCTATCCGTCTCGATCGGACAAGTAGTACGATCCTTACAACTTATTTGGGATCAGTGGTGTGTGAAAAATGTTCATTTCCTTAGAGCTTTGGGGAATCGGATTCTCAACCGAAGTATGATGAGAATTTTACCCTATCCTTACTACTCTGTTTATATTTATATTTTGTGATTGCTTGTGATAGTGGTAAGAACCATTGTTTTATGGACTATGTTTGCATGATAGGACAAACGAGGATTACCCTTTTCACTTCAAGGCACAACCCAAGGATGGTGTTATCTCTCTTTGACACAAGATGTTTTTAAGATGTGAAAATGTGATAGGTTCAAGACCGCTTTTGAAATCATTTCCCAATACTCAAGATTTTATTTAGTGTAATTTGTGATATGGCCCTAGAGAACTTTGACATGCATTTCGAAGTTTGCTTAAAACACTAGGAATGGCTGAGTGACTGAAAACATTTTGGCAATGTAAATATGTGCAAATGGAAAATGGGTGTACGAATGACAATTCGGTTTGATGGATTTTATGAAGGTGCCCCCGATTAAGGCAACATGACTTTTGCTTGACCAAATTTTATATCCAAAAGATAGAATGGTCTCTAACATGATATGCAACTATGGCTGAAAATGAAATGTTATGGTTTTCAATGAGATGTATGCACATGAAATGCAATGTTTTTGAATGAGATGTATGCAACTAACAATGAAATGCAAATTCTTTTTATTTTATTTGTTTTTTTTTTTTTTTTTTTTGTTGTACAAGCCATGTATATATGTACATATAAAATTCAAACTATGTGTATTTTTTTGTTTTTTTTTTTGGTAGTGGTGAAAACCACTATTTTAGTATATACATATAATACAGGTTTGGATTATGGCTTATGGATGTGGCGGAGGGGGTGGTTCACCTCGTTCTTGTGGAAGAAGCAAGCGAAAGATGGCCTCTTGGAGAGGGAACAATTGGAGATAAAACTCGTCTTGTTCAGTGAGGGGAACAATGGGCGCCGACTCTTCTTCAGATTCATCACCATTTGACATGACGTCAAATTCTTCATAGGCTTCATCTTCGGATTCGTCGAGGTGGAGGATTTCTTCTTCTGAATTAAGATTAATGCTTTGAAAAGCTTGTTCAAAAGAAGAAAGGGATGGAAGTGGTTGGTAGCCCAGACCAAAATGCTCAGTGGGTCTCTGGTATGGCATATCGATGCGTTCAGTTACCCCTTGCTCGTATCGACCTAGGCCAAATTGCTGCCAATTATGTCTGTGGAAATAGCGAGAGGGAAAACCCTCCATCCTTTCGATATTGGCAGGGACTGGATGCTTGGGTTCTAGTATGGTGGTAGGACTAGAAGATGACTCTATTCCCCCATATACAAAATTAATGGAATTTGGCATAGAACCCATGTTATAAACCGATCCAATGGATAAATGTTGGTCATGTGGACGACCAAAATCTTTAACTTTTTGCACATTGAACGGTGTGATGTGGACATCTTGGATGGCATACTCACCAATACCTGCATCAATGAGATGGACCTTGACTTGGGAGGGAGATGGACTAGATGATGGAATAGAAGAATGTGGGATAGAAGAATTGGAAGGATTTGGTTGGGTTGATGCTTCACTGACTTGTGAAACATCAGTGGTGATGGTTGGGAAGATGGAGGAATAATAGGTGATGTTGAAGAAGGTGTAGAAGAAGGGGGTAATGACGTGGAAAGAGATGATTGGTCATGGCCACATGTGCATGTGGTCACTGATGAAGAAGAAGGAAGATTAGGAGATGAAGAAAGTGGTGAATGAGATGGAATAGCGGAAGAGGAAGATGGTTGCGATATGATGGGTAGCTCCTCAGGAATGGGAGCTTTAGAAGAAGATGGTATAGAAGAAGTAGATGGGGTCAAGAAAAGATGAGTGGATGGCAACACAATCTCATAAGGATTTGAGACATAGTTGTAATGTTTGAAGGGTTAAGTGTCAGCAGGTACACAATGAACCTGTCCCTCATATACATACTTCAGACATTGATGCAGTATAGAAGGGACACATCTCATCTCCCTAAGCCAAGGCCGTCCAAGCAATACATTGTATGCCATGGACCCTTCCAAGATGTGAAACAAGGTATGCAAAGTTCGGGCCCCTACCTCAATGGGCAAGATAACCGTGCCAACCGTGGAAGATAAAGCATCATTGAATGCTTTAAGAGTAAAAGTCGACTTGGTGATAAGGGATGGCGACAGCTCTAGATGACTCAACGCCGATGTTGTAATGATATTGATTGAGGAACCGGTGTCAATTAAGACTCTCTTGAATGGCTTGTGATCGATCTTGGCCATGATATGCAGTGGAGGATCTATACTTTCTGTTGACAAAGGTTTGATTTCAAAATCATAGAAAGTGATGGAGGGCTCCATGCATGTTTGAATACTCCCCACAAAGTTGTTGAAGGCATTAGTATCTTGAGTTTGAAGCTCGATTGACTTTAATATTTCCATTAATGCCTCTCTATGCGGGGGAGATTGTTGAATGAGGTCATAGATCGATAACTTGGCAGAAGCCATTTTTAAACCGGTAGTTAATCGGCTACTCAATGACATGATGGGTCGTTGGCGTTGAGTAGAATGATTTAGCGGTTGTTGAGAAGTACTAGCACGTCGTTGGGTCACTGTTACCCGAGGTGGACTGGGGGTTTGTACGGTGGTCGTGGTTCAGCCTGATTTGGTTGGTTCGCCCTTTGACCCCGGGTTACTACGTTAATAGTACCCACAAAACCTTGGTATTGTTGTACATGGTTGACTTGATTAGGAGGAGTTACCTGAGTTACTCCCCCCGAAGTTGTTGGAGCTTCCTCCCGATGTGGAAGGGGTGTTTGAAATACACCAAGATTTTGATTTTGTTGGGCTAAGGGGCTATCCAATTTAATGGCTCCAATCTCAATAAGATCTTGGATCACATGTTTGAAAGCTGTACAATTATTGATATCGTGCCCATTTTGCCTATGATAAGGACAAAATAGGTACTCCTTGTAATACTTCCCCCTTCTAGATGGTTCTAAAGGTTTAAACTCAGGTAAAGTTAACTGATTTGTGCTATATAACTTGTTGAATATGACCGCATATGGTTCATCTAAAGGTGTGAACTGTCGCTTGGGACGATTTTTTTGCCAAGGTCGAGTTTCCATGGTTGGCCCAATATTGTGAGCTGGTTGAGGAGGGGCGGGTACCGCATGATAAGCAATTGGTTGCGGTTGACTTTGCATTACTTGTTGTTGTTGAGCCATTACGGGCTGGCTCGCCACCACTTGATTAACTTGGTTAACATTTGAGGTTGTACTAGCTTGTGCTTGTTTGTTTTGGCCATAATTATTATTTCGTTGTTGGCCCTTTTGTTGCCATTCTTTTCTACGGGGTTTTAAAACACCCTCTTGGACTTTAATTTCTTCTATGATACTTGCTTGGGCCAAAGCCTCTTCAAAAGTCCCGTATTGTTGTAATTGGAGTAACCAAGAGATAGGTTTTAGACAACTCCGGGTGAACATTTTGGTTAACTCCTCCATTGGTAGGGAGAATGGCAATTTATTAATGATAGCCCTCCAACGGTTTCCAAAGTCATAAACAGTCTCATCGTCATGTTGCTTGAGCTTGTATAAGTCGGACAATGAGACTTTCCTTTGTACATTTAGGGAGAATCGTTCTAAAAATAGATTAATCAATTGCTCGTAAGCATAAATGCTATGGTGAGCTAAATGATTGTACCATTGTACAACATCTCCCCCTAATGTCTGAGGAAAAGTTCTGAGCATAAGAGCGTCATTATTTTGGATTCTAAAGCAGGCATGCATGAATGAGCTCACATGTTCATGAGGATCCTCAGTTCCTCGAAATTTGTCAAACTTCGGTAATGTGAAATCAGTCGGATATGGCGGTGAAGGTACCGAAGGATGAATTGGTTGATTGATCAACGACCTTAGCGTAGGTTTCTGACTAGATGAGCCAGGCATGTTGAGCATAAGGTTGTCAATCTGTTGTTGTATAGCATGGAGTCGAGAATCTTCATGAAAATTTTGACTCGTTTGATGATTATGATGATGCAATGGAGGAGTGGAAAAATGATGAGATGGGATGAAATTGCCTGGATTAGGCGGTGTGGAATGGACAGGTTGTTGGTATGGATGATACCGAAAGAAGGTGATTGGGGTGAATGATGAACTGGACTGGGTTGGGAGAAAGGTGGGGTAGGAATGGACACCACCGAAGATTGGGGTACCCGGTGGGGTTTGAGCTAAGAAAAGCTGGCTCGGGTAGAAATTGGTTGGGGTGTAGGATTTACTACGACAGGTGGTTGAGCATTTTGTTGCTCGTTGTTGCTGAAGCAACTTGTCGAGGTACTCCCTAACCTTATTAATCTCTAACCCAAGGGAGGTGGGATGATTGGATGAAGGTGGAGGGCAGGCTGCCATGGTAGTCACAGGAGACTGCATAGCAGGGGCAATGAAGGTGGCTGAAGTAGGCGGTACCTGGGAAGAAATAGTAGACTGTGCCCCAGGTAGGGTGAAACCATAAATGGTTTGGGAAGAAGAGGGTTGAAATTGGTCATGGCTAGAGGAGGTTCCACCAGCCTCATAGAGAGAATTGGTGTACACCCAGGTAAATGGAGGAGAAAGTGGTCGGGAAGACACTACATTTGTCTCCAAAGGAGGACAATTGAGCATCTGGGAAGATGTTGGAGATGAAGCCGGCTGAGCAGATACAACATTAGCCTCAAATATGGGGCTAGTGTAGACCTGAGTGAAACCAGCGGGTAGGGTTGATGCAATATCCTGCTGAAAAATAGAATCTTGCATAGGGGAATCTTGGATTGGCTCAAGGACATAGCCAGTGCCATCTCTTAAGTGAGTTTGCACTTGGGCCATATCAATGTGGGTAATATGACAGGAATTGTCTTCCTCCATGGGCATGGCCATGCGGTAGACGCAGAAGGACGTGAAAGACCTGCAGGCGAACCTGCCTGAAATTCACTAGGATAAGTGGCCATGTTGGTGGTGGGGATGTTCTGTGAATTATTCATTTGATTATTTAGATTTAACATTTTAGATTGATTCCTTGTTAAGACCATAAAGCAATAAATCTAAACAAATTCGGAAAAGAAGAATGCAAAACTTGAATGATAAATTTACACTAAAGAAATTATCAGAAAACAATCACAACCTAGGTTTCAACCAATGTGTCTTACCTGCGGTTAATTAATTATTTTTTGATCTTAATCTATAGTAAATTTTAAGTGTCCGGTTTATGAGTTTTGCATGTGATCTAATCTTGAATTATTCACAAAAAAAGGTAAAAACTATGGCTAGGAAAGGACAACGAGATTCTTACTGGTGATGAAATCCAGCAAGTTTGCTCGGGGGTGACCTATGGTGTCTGAGGCGGAAGTTTAATGGATGGAGATGAATTCCATCGTCACTAAACTTCAAGCAATACCCGGTGATGAAATCCAGATATTACCGTTTTAAATGCAATATGAAATGCAGTGAATTTTATTTTAAGTGTTTTAGTTGTCTAATGTATACATACAAAGCTATAAATCAAAAGTTCTAATGATCTAAGCAAGAGGCTACCGAAAACATGCCATTTCCTCCGAAGAAGTGGAGTACACCGTTTAAAACCCCCGCCTACCAATGATATCGGATATCAAAGGAGCAACCGGAAGGTTCGTCCACTTCTCTCGCTTGGAATCACCCAATGGCAGGAGTACTATTGACATCCAATCAATAGTCCTACTTAGATAACTAAAACAGATAATTCGTAGCTATTCTAATATGCAACTAGGTATGCAATTTTTTTTTTTTTATGCAAGCAACAACCAATAATGCAATGCAAAAAAATGTAACTAAAAATGTAATACAACAAAAAAACCAAAAACGTAAAAAGTACAGTTTAACAGCGAAAAAAAAAAACGCACTTACTCGGAAGCCTACGCTTTTTCTGTAAAACTGCCTTCAAATGCCCAAGGGAGTCTGCACAGGCTGAAACGCACCTCTGCATTTCGGATCGGACTTCCAGACGCCGCTCTACGTCTGCTGCGTTTTCTGCAAACTCCTCAAAAACCCTAGTTCGTTGGAACAACGAATTTCGTGATTTTTGGAACCTGCAAAATAAAACAAAAGAAAAAAAGGCGTTTGTAAAAAAAAAAATAAAGAAATCACAATAAAGGAATACAGAACAGTTGCACAAAATGAATAATTTTTATTAATCAATGGAGTTTAGAAACTCCTTTTGAGTACAACAGGGCCTCGTAACCCTTTTTGTGATACACAAGTTACAATTTGTGCTAGGGTTCTCCGAAACCCTAGCCGGCACAATGTGGTGGCGTCTCCGAAGAATGTATCCTTAACCTCAACGAAGTGAGTGGGCTTCGTTGTATCCTTTGGCTCGGACCACTCCAGCCTTAAGCAACTGCTATCAACACATCGGGATCTACCATTAGAATCCTGCACACATTAACACTATCAAGGAGTTAGAAATTAATAAGAGGGCTCCACTGTGTGAGCCCTCCGAAACAATCTAAAACCCTAGATTTATGAAATAAATAAGGAATGCAGAAGTTCAACAACAGATTAATACATAAAGAAAAGAAGTTACTTGCTTTAGACGAATTTATACCTTTTCCCGTTAACGCGGCGAGACCGTGCGGCACTGGAAGTAATGTGGTGTCAGATCGGCGGAAGGCCTGGTGCCTGGTGGCCCGCGTGCTTCGGATCAGGGTTGGGGTCGGTCTGGGGGGTAAATGCCCGGGGTGACAAGAATGGGGACTTGGGGGTGGGAAGAGATGGCGGCAAGTTGGCGATGGATGCGGTGAAAAGGTGTGCGGCGATGGATGCGGCGAAAGGGTTTAGTTCAGACTTAGGGTAGAAGACTCGATAGACTGGGATTAACAAGAATAGCAAACTCCAAACTTAGATAGCGAAGATAAGATAGGTTTTAGCAGAAGAGAGTAGGGGCTTTGAGCCATCAAGGTGACTCTATTTATAATCTACTCTTAGGGCACACTTTAGGGTTTTAACGACACTTTGAACGTGTGGCTAAGATTAAAGTGGATCCAAGGGTAGAGAATAAATCTAGGTTGTGAAACGGATTAAGATGGATGGACGGATGAGATTAAATGAAGGATGGACGGCTCAGATTAAATCACTTAAACTATATTTATATATATATATTAAAATATATTAAAATATTAAAATATATATATAAATATTAATTTAAATAAATTTGGGGATGAAAAATGGCGGGAAAGGTGAAATTGGGCCAAATAATGGCGGGAAAGTGTGGATTTGGGCCAAATAATGGCAGGAAGGTGGGCCAAAATGGGGGAAGGATGGATGACTGACACGTGGCTGACAGGAAGGTATAGATGACTTACAAGTGGCTGGATTTTGGTGTCTACACTCCTCTAATGAGTTCTTGAATTTTTGTAAGCAACATGGCATTAAGAGGCAGTTCACAACTACCTACACTCCACAACAGAATGGTATCACAAAGAGGAATAATCGCACCATTGTGGAGATGGCAAGGTCTATGCTTCAGACGAAGCAATTGACTAATTCATATTGGGTAGATGCAACCAGGACCAGCGTACATATCTTGAACCAAAGTCCTAATACAAGTTTGGAAGGACAGACACCTTACCAAGCTTAGTATGGTAAAAATCCAAATGTCTTTTTTTTAATTTTTAGAGTGTTTGGCTCACTGGCATATTCTCACATTCTTGATGAGATTAGAAAGAAGCTCGATCCAAAGAGTCAGGCATGCATCTTTGTAGGATATTGTGAGAATACAAAAGCTTATAGACTCTACAATCCCAGGACAAGAAAGTTAGTGCTTTCTAGGGATGTGATTTTTGATGAAGGGGGAGAATGGGGTAAGCCTCAAATTTTTAGTGATGATGAATCTAGTGATGTAGGTTCTCAAAGAGTGCAACAAAGAGACACCACGAAAAAGTAAGCAGTCTCCTCCCAGAGATCCAGGTTCATCTTCTATTACAACTTCTTCACCAAGTCCTTCTCCGTAGAGATCAGTACGTTCCTCACCAATGGACATCGATTCTCCATCCAGAGGTAAGAGAACTCTACAGAATCATCCATCATATCAGATGTTGGATAAGAATTTTTCAAAAATATACACTAGGAGTCAAGCTAGTGAAATGAATTTTGTTCTACAAAGATTAGAAAATATGCACTTGTATGGTGATGATGTTTCCCAGCAGGAACCTAGGGGAGATTTAGTTAACTATGCTTTGTTAACTAATGCACAACTTGAATCTTCTAGTTATGAGAAGGCTTGTACTCAAACGATTTGGCAAGATGCCATGAAAGAGGAGATCACCTCTATAAAAAACAACGACACTTGGGATCTAGTGAAGCTTCCTAAAGGAAAGAAACATGTTGGATGTAAGTGGGTCTACAAGACCAAGTTTAATGCTGATGGTAGAATTGAGAGGCACAAGGTGAGATTAGTTGCAAAGGGATTTACTCAGAAATATGGAATTGATTATGAAGAGACTTTTGCTCCTTTAGCCAGACAGGAGACTATTAGAAAAATTCTTGCCTTAGCTGCACACAAGGGATGGACAATCCAACACATGGATGTAAAAAGTGCATTTCTAAATGGTTACTTGATAGAAGAAGTGTATGTTGAGCAACCACATGGATTTGAAGAGAAAGACAAGGAACATCTTGTTTACAAACTGAAGAAGGCTCTTTATGGCCTCAAGTAGGCACCGAGAGCTTGGTACTCATGCATTGATGGGTACTTTAAAGATTATGGGTTCATCGAAGCAAAAATGAACCCACGCTCTACTACCTGAATCAATAAAATGACATCCTCATAGTTTGTTTGTATGTGGATGATCTCATTTTTATGGGTAGTAATGAAAAAGTTAACATGGAGTTCAAGCACTCCATGATGTAGGAATTTGAGATGAAGGATCTTGGCTTGATGAAATACTTTCTTGGAATGGAAGTACATCAGATAGATTCATGGATCTTCATATGTCAACTTAAGTATGCTCGAGATATGATTCAGAAGTTTGCTATGGAGCAATGCAAAGCAGTTGCAACTCCAATTGGACATGGGATACAATTAAGCAAGGATGATGGAGCACAAAAAGTTGATGTGACCACTTTTAAAAGCATTGTTGGGAGTTTGATGTTTCTCGCCAACACCAGACCAGACATTCAGTATGTTGTATCTCTTGTTTCTAGATTTATGTCTAATCCATATGAGATGCATTTGCAAGCAGGTAAAAGGATTTTGAGATATGTGAAGGGTACATTGGATTTTGGAATCTAGTACTACAAAAGTGATACTATCAAGTTTGAAGGCTTTAGTGATAGTGATTGGGGAAGCAATATTGATGATAGAAAATCCACATCGGTTAACTATTTTAGTCTTAGTTCAGGCTTAATAACTTGGAGTTCCAAGAAGCAGACAGTAGTAGCATTATCTTCAACAGAAGCTAAGTATATAGCGATGACTCATGCTAGTACTCAAGCTCTATGGCTTCGAAAGGTATTAGAAGATATTGGAGAGCAACAAAGTGGTCCAACTCGAATATTCTATGACAACATCAGTGCCATTCAGTTGGCATACAATCCTGTCCACCATAGTAGATCCAAGCATTTTGATATGAAGTACCACTTCATCCGAGATATGGTGGAAACTAATATTGTTGAGCTTCACTATTGCCACACTTTGGAGAACGACACTGACATCTTCACCAAGGCGCTAGCTAAAGCTCAATTTGTAAAGCTGAGAGACTGTATAGTCAGTTCTCTCAAATTTAAGGGGGAGAATGTTGCAAGTGTGAATAGGACCTAGCTTGAAACAGGCTTAGAAAAAACTAGTTTTTCTAAGCACAGTGTGAACACACTTACCATTTGTCGGCTAATTTTGTTGGATGGTCGGCACGATTTTTCTTTCTCCCTTTCCTTGATTTTCTCCTTATCCCTCCATTCACCTTCCTCCTTTCATGTCATCCATTTTCCCTTATCACTCCACTCCCTTCCTCTCCCCACACTTGCTGCCACCTCCCACTCCACATCCTACTCCTCCATTCTCTCTAAACTCTCCGATCTTTCTCCACCTTCCCTTTCCTATTATTACGCAAGTTCTAAACCTATATAAGGTTTAAGTTAATGTATTAATCGTTTGGTTTTTTAATGAATGTTTTTGGCTATATTTTTTGTGTCATTTGTTTATTACCTTGGCCTAATTAATCTAAGGTTAATTGAAACTTAGACTTACAGCCTGGTCACCCAAAAAGCTCTAAGGATGTCAGCTATCGCTTGGTCAACCCCAAAAACACACCAAAGGTATCTATAATCCCTTTGGTCAAACCAAAAGCTCCAAGGATTCCCACAATCGCTTGGTCAACCTAAAATTCCCCAAAGGTATCCATAAACCCTTTGGTCAAACAAAAAGCTCCAAGGGTTCCCACAATCACTTGGTCAAAAACAAATATTCAAAAACAAACAAAAACAAAAGATAATAAAAAATAACAAAAAATTGCATCTCACTTTCATGCATACTCTTAAAAATCAAAACACAAAAATAAATAAATAAATAAATAAGCTGCATTAGGCATCACATCCATACATTGCATATTTGTTGGTCATACAGGTCAAATGCACCATAGACTATAATTACTCGACAATTCCATCATTTTCCATATTTATCCACTCTATAAATAATCCAACACGAATAACGCCATCCACATTTTCACCATATCATAGTCAGTTGTTTATTAATGTCTTTAGAGGTTTTCGTCATTCAACTGTCTTTAGATTTCTAGTCAAATGCTATACGAAGTCAAACCAATTTTTGCAAGGTAGAGTTTTACTTGGATCACACCTTGTTACATAACATCCCCACATAAGTTAAAACACAAAAATTCCAAAGTTGTGTGAATAAAAGATGAAACCTACAAAGTAGTCTAAGGTACCATAGGTGAAAGGTTAGCCTGCTCATCCCCCTGTGCGAATGGTTCAAGAATGCTGATAATTGACAAAAGGGCAAGCTCTTCCCCATCCAATTCCTCACAATAAATAGTGGTGTTCACCACTGTCAAAAATTTCAAACACCTTTGGTCCCCAACGTCGTAAGGATTCATACTACACATCCCTGAAAAGGATGGGTAGTCATCCCCAAGGCCTAAAAGGATCAATATCATTCATAAGCAAAATCCCAAAAGTCCACTATCAAAAAAAAAAAAAACCCAAACACCTTTGGTCCCCAAAGTCATAAGGATTCGTACTACACACCCCTGAGAAGTATGGGTAGTCATCCCTAAGGCCTAAAAGGATCAATGTCATTCCAAAGCAAACTTCCCAACCACATTTTGATTCCCAAAGTCGTAAGGATTCGTACTACATGTCCTTGAACAGGATGGGTAGTCATCCCCAAGGCCAAAAGGATCAATGTCATTCACAAGCCAAAAACCTACAAGCTCAACTTTGAAATACAAATGCAAAATAAAAAATCTTCAAAAGGCAACAATAAAAATAATAACAGTGGTTATCACCACTACTCAAACCCCTTGCTCAAGAAAAAAAAAAAAGAGAAAAATAAACAGTGATTTTCATCACTATTTATGAGAGCAAGTATCCCAACAAGTTGAGCAACCGAAATACGCCTGAGCTTGAATCCCTGGAACTCTCAACATTCAAAAGGTCATGAGGTGATCCTCAGTACCGGTTTGGTGGATAGCTTGCTGGTCACTAGTGGTAAACCTCCTGCATGACGATATATTTGTCACATTAAAAATATGTACAGATCAATGTTTGCATGTGGATGAGCTAGCTTATGGTATCCTAGATTGCATTGCAAATTAATATTACTAAATACAATAAAGGATTTAGTGGAGCTAATTAGGTGATCCTCGATACAGGTTTGGTTGACAGCCTATCTGGCACTGGCGGTATCCTGACAACTACCACATAAACAAATTCAATTGCACACACAGGGATGTGAAATAACTTGGTTAAACCCAAGTCTGATTCGTACCTTGGTCAAAAGTCTTGTGAGATAAATGTACAGTCTTGGCTTGTTAGTTAAAACATATGAGTCATAGAAAAACCTTAACTACATTATAGAACACCTGTGGTACATTCCATTCTTACATCACAATCAAAAAATACAATATATATATATATATATATATATATATATATATATATATATATATATATATATATTACACATGCAAAGTCATTCCACAAAACAATCACATAGTACAGAAAGCCAGTAAATCCTGTATAGTCTATGGTGCCACTGCCAAGTTATCAACAAATCATTTCATCCATTCCATATGCATACATCATATAATTAGAAACAGTCACATTCATAATAACATATGCATACATCAACGTAAATAAATGTGCATAAAATTAACAAATAAATCATGACAAGTGTATAATCAAAAAGCAAGTCATGTATATATATCGCCAAAAATTCTCGTAGGCTACAATAAGTTGGTCCTCTGACCTCACAAAAAAAGTAACAACTTAAAAACCCCAAGCCTAGGGAGTCGGCCACCATGATCACGCACGATCGATACGACTGGAACTACCCCCAGTGGTGTGGGTCCTATGGGACCTCTCAGGGCAGTTGTTGCCCACTAGCGCTACCCTCACCCACCCACTTGCGACAAGAGGAAGCAGACTACTTAGTCTCACTGTCTCTCATTCGGGTGAAGATCCACCTCCAGTGAGCTCATTTAACTGTCCACCAAGGCAGATAATCTTGGCCTCCAAATCCACCTGAAATCGACCCCACTCCACATCTCATCGACGGTATGCAGCCAATGCTTCATCCCGCTGTGCCAGCTAAGCCCAAAGGCGATCCCTCTCGACACTATGCTCCTCATCTCGCCTCTGTAGTAGGTCCTCCAATCATGCTATCTCAGCATAAAACCTCGTCTCCATATCCCTTGGGACTGCTTGAGGCATGGGCATCTTCGAGATGACATGCAGCTCTGACACACACTACTCTAGGATGTCCTATGTATCTGGCTGCTCCGACACCTCTAAGTCATCCCTAGTCAATTCATCTACCTCCACCATATCTGCATCATCGCGTGGAGCCCCCCAACCCTCCCTCGATGCCTCCACAACCCCACCACCTGTTGCTACTGCATTCGAACCTCTTAGAAGCCCCTCACCCCGCAATCGAAGCATCGTCCACCACTGGTCATACTCTGCAGTCATGGTGATATTGTCCATGTTGGGGACATCAATAACTGCATCAGACTCCTCACCCAATGGCTCAATGATCGGCCAAGCCAGAGTCCTCTCGTCGCCCCAACGTCGATAGATCAAGGGCTCACTAGGCAATCCCTGGTGCACCCTAATCTGTCGAGTCACTCGAATGTATGAGAAGTACTCCTACTCGGTCCCATGCTACCCGATCAACCACCTCCCCTTGCATGCCCATCGAAGCCAATCCCTAGCCTCAGGCCAGGCTAGACAGTCCCGATATGGCCGCCAGAACACCTCCCCTGGAGCAAGACGAGAGAAGGCATCAGCATAGTGCCCTACAACACATGCCCTCTACTGAATCTACCCCTACTCCTCTGACCTCCACCATAGAGTAGCATAGCCAATCTCCCTATCCACCATCTCCCCCTGAGTGGTCCAAGGCAACCCCTGCGGCTGCTCCACAGCTATGTGCTACCACCCCTAGCACTACAACAGGTAGCTGCACCCAATCCCCTTTCGCCTCTGATAGCGGACCTCGTACATCTCGTCATACATCTATGCCAATAGCGTCTAACCCCACCTCATAATCAGTGGCACTATTGTCGGGCACTCCACCAATCTGAACACTACCTCAAGCAGGTTCCAAGGGAACCTCACACCTGAGGAGTCGGGAAGCAACATGTTGGAGATGAGGGTCATAAGCAATGCATGCCTCACCCCCAACATGCCCTTCTCAAACCACCATCGCACTAGAATCTCACCAATCAGGCAATCCCCCTCTGCCCTCTCCATTGCCCCATCCACCCCCATATTTGTCGCATGCCCAAAGCACTGTGTCAGCACTGCCATCCGTTGATCACGAGGAGTCATCAAAATGGGCAACTCGTCTATCAAAATCCATAGAATCCGATACATGTTCTCCAGAGTCACTGTCATCTCCCTCATTGGGAGATGAAAGGTGTTGGTTTGGGGATCCCACAAATTGATCAGGGTAGTTAGATATGTCCGATCCCGCACCATAGACTCCAGTCGCGTCACCTGCTTGACCCTAAGGGCATCAAGCCACTCCTAGTCTGCCATAGTCAGTGCATCCCATGCATCATAGAATACTGTCAGCTGAAAGTACCGACTCTTCACAACCTGAAAAACAAAAACAACACAAAAACATTAAAACATGAAAACAAAAAAAACTGTACAACAACAAAATGAATGTACAACAATGTATACAAACAAAACCAAAAATAAACTGCATTTTAGGGTTTCTACCTTAATTTCAAAATGAACAACAAAAATAAACACACATTAACACAATGTACAACAAAAACATTCGAAAAACAAAAAAATACAAATAACAAATTTTAAACTAGGGTTTTTAATCTTAGTCTAAACAAAAAAAAAATACAAAAAACAAATTTTAAACTAGGGTTTTTAATCTTAGTCTAAACAAAAACAAAAATACAAAAAACAAATTTTAAACTAGGGTTTTTAATCTTAGTCTAAACAAAAACAAAAATACAAAAAACAAATTTTAAACTAGGGTTTTTAATCTTAGTCTAAACAAAAACAAAAATACAAAAAACAAATTTTAAACTAGGGTTTTTAAAATTCAAACTAGGTTTTTTTTTTTTCAACCTTATAATGAACACACAAAAAAACAAATTAAAACCCAAAAATTAAAACTAGGGTTTTTAACCTTATTATGAACAAAACAAAAAAAATAAAACCACAACATTCATTTAAGGTTTTTTGTGACAAAAAACAATAATAAAATGCGAGCTTTAAAAATTCATATAAAAACAAACAAAAAAAAAGGAGGAAGGAGCACCTACCGGTCTAGCCTCGACTTCACCACTCGAGGATCCGGTCCTTGAACTCATGGTGTCCATGAAAATTTGGCAGCGCTTCGCTTTGAAAACTAGCACTCCTCCTCCCCACAGCTCCAAATCGCCAGAAAAAACAATTGCAAATGAGCCCAAAACCTAGCTTTGGCCCTTATATAGGCTCTTAGGCCTGTAATCGTTCCACCCTAGGATGAGCGCTCTAGTTAGAGCTTGTCCCACCCTAATACGATTACAAATACTGGTATCCATCCCACCCTGGGATGATTACAGAAAAAGAAAATAAAAAACAACCAAAACTGCATCCCAAATGCGCCAAAAATAGCAATAAAACCTCCAAAAAAAGGCACCTTTGTGCCTACAATTCTTGGCATCCAAAACCAACATTGGGGTCACAAATTGTCACTATCCTAGTCCCTAAGAAGGCTACAATAGCTGGACTACTCCACGGGAGGACGGATTCTCGACAATTTCATCCCCAAAAGGCATCACAAAAAGGGTCAAAACCCACCAAAAAACATAATAAAACTGCCGAACAAAGGCACCTTTGCGCCTATGATTCTTGGCATACAAAACCAACATTGGGGTCACAAATTATCACTATCATACTCCCTAAGAAGGCTACCATAGCCGGACTACTCCATGGGAGGACGGATTCTCAAAAATTTCATCCCCAAAAGGCATCACAAAAAGAATCAAAACCCACAAAAAAACATAATAAAATTTCCAAACAAAGGCATCTTTGCGCCTGCAAATCTTGGCATACAAAACCAATGTTGAGATCACACATTGTCACTATCCTACTCCCTGAGAAGTCTACCATAGCTATACCGCTCCATGGGAGGACATATTTTTGACAATTTCATCCCCAAAAGGCGTCACAAAAAGGGTCAAAACCCACCAAAAAGCATAATAAAACTGCCAAACAAAGGCACCTTTGCGCCTACAATTCTTGGCATACAAAACCGATGTTGGGATCACAAATTGTCACTATACTACTCCCTAAGAAGGCTACCATAGCCGGACCGCTCCATGGGAGGACGGATTTTTGACAATTTCAGCCCCAAAAGGTATCACAAAAAGAGTTAAAATGCACCAAAAATAGGTTCGATTTTTGGGAAACTGCATAAGCATTCAATGCAAAACAACTGAAGGCACCCTTACAAAATTCATCTTGGTACAAGCGACTCATCACTTTTCTCATTTCGTTCATTCCCGCATCGATTCCTCTCTTAAGGGGGTAGTCACACTTAGTCCCCAATCAACAAATATACACCCCATCAAGGAAATGGCATGCATTCAAAGAATCATTGACAAAGATAATCATGCTCCTGCTTGGGGCAGTAAACAAGCAATAATCATAAGCTGATCAAACACTTGGTATTCTAGAATCATGAACTCAAGGTTCCCACAGACAAAAGGTTGTGCCCTTTGCCTATTCATGACTAAACAATGTCCAAGATCAAGTAACACCTCACCGAAAAAGGTTAACACTTGAATTAAGCTCCTTAGCTTGTCAGAAGCAAGGATTCAAGAATGCATGCCCTTTCCATACTTGGGGCATCAAAATTTTGTTAGGTTACTAAGAAACCCTAATCATTAAGTTCTTTGGTTATCTATTTTTGCTCAGCACTGCACCACGCATAGTGCATCCCAAAAAGGGACATCTATAGACACCAAAACAACACCAATCCGATCATGTGGCTAAAAGCACTGACCAAATTGGCATACACAGCCCCTAGAGTAGCCCCTAGAGGTTGAACAATGGTCCTAACCACTCTCAAAGCAATTTTGGAATGTCATAGGTCAATTTGGCACATTTCAAGCACCCTAATCCTTACTCATTCCACCCAAGGGTGAATAGAAAGCTATTCACCCCACCCCGGGATGATTAGCAGCAATCACTCCAGGGTGGGGCGAATAGCAGGTTTGACAGGTAAAAAGTCAAACCTTGACAAATGGTAGCTCAGATCCACAACTCAACTCCACCTTCAATGCATGGGAGTGTGACTAAGCATTTTTGAGCTCAAAGAGGTAGTCATAGAGGCAGTCATGGAGCCCTTAATCAGGGAGGAATCTTCTCTCCCCTGATAAGGCATGATGGCCAAGTGGCGCCCCTGTATGCACATTCAAAGCAGACCTTCAGGTCTATAAAATGGTGAGTCTTCTCACCCCAAAAATAGAATAGAGCAGGAGCATTTGGAGCAACGGAGTGCTGTCGAATTATACCCTCACCCTCATTGTGCTTCCTACATCCTTGATATCTCTTTTGGAAGGGAGGTTATCGGGTGAACATTAGGAGCACAATCCGGACCCAAAACCTGAACAATTGGCCATAATCCCACACCCAATTTGTTGACACAACCCCCTAGGAGGTTTTGGACCCATTCCAAGTGGATTGGTGTCAAAACCAAGCCCCAAACGGTGGGCGTCCTGCCCCCGGGCGCCCCCCATACTGTTGCAGTCCTAATCGCCCCACCCCGGAGTGATTAGAAATCTATAATATATTTCTTCACTTTTTCTTTTGCATCTTTTTTTATGTAATTCCTATATGCTGCCATTCAAATTTCATGCCATTCTGATAAATTTTGACTATGTTTTCATTGTTTTACACTTTCACTAACATACAGGGAGTGCCTTTAGATACAGGGTGATCGGGGTAGAATCAGCCAAATCCGACCTTCTGGGTCATCTCAAAATGCCCCATTTTACCTAACACCAAGTTTGTAGGTGTTTTGGAGGCCTCTAGATGGGACATTTGGGAGGTCTCTTTTGGACATTTTATGACAGTCCTAATCGTCCCACCCCATAGCGATTAGAAATCTACAGCAGATTTCTCGACTGTTATTTTTGCAGTGTGTTCATGATGATGTTTACATGCTTTTGTTCAATTTTCATCTTATTCTGACATGTTTTGATTACTATTTTAATTATTTCATGCATGCATTAATCAAAGGCCTTGGGGATTGCATGTTTCCCTCCATCCGCAGGTGCTATTAATCATTTGCTATTTCTATGAATGTAGGATATCGACATTGGAGGGGCAGCAAGGAACTACGGATGCACTCATGCAAGTGGTGGCGATGTTTGGCCCACCCATTTCAAATGTGGGCACGCAGAAGATCCCAAAGGGAAGCGTATCATCCGTTGGTGTAACAATTGTATCGAACGCTCCTAGCCCCTGAAAAGGGGGGAGATGTATTGTAACTTGATCTCAAGCAAAATCAATAAAAGAGGCTACACTTTGCTTTTGCTTTACATCTCATTTCATTTTATTCGCTTTCCCTTCTCATGCACTTTAGTTCTTTGTTCATTCGTAGGACTTAGCGTTTTGTATGCTTTTGTTTGCATCGCACCCGGTACGCCTGTGCTTCCGTATCCAAGTGCTTTCACTATGTTTCCCAAAAATGCAGGGATATGATCCATTAAACCTTATCCATTCCAACTGTTGGCTTTATTTGGTGAGGGACAGGTGTTGGAAAGGATAGGGAGGCCCCTAGAATAGTTGCAACCACCGTTTACCTCCCTTTTACTGCAATTAAAGATGCATTTGACCAAATTTATGTCTTCTACGCTTATTCTAGAGCTGCTTCGGAATATCAGGCAGCAGAACAAAGTTTACATTAATTCATGCTCCATAAGCGCATGAGAACAGTTGTGACGGCGAAAATAGTCTCCATAAGTGCCCAAAAGATTGATTCTATCTTTTACATGGGTTGGAGTGGACAAATTCCAATCCATGCTATATATGTACAACTAGCTGGAATTTGTATGGAAAAGTTCCTATTTTTTGCACAGTCAAACTGTTGATAAAGTTTTGGTGCCTTTTGGTTATTTAAAATGGTTAAACGATGGGGAAAGCTTATGAAAGAAGCACAAAACCAAATAGATAGCAATACCTTAATATTACAACATTAATTTAATACAAAATATACTAAATAATACAACTAAAACATATTATAAAACATAGATAAACAGTCAAAATAGGTCATATGCACTTTATCATTCCAATATGTAAACATCATCATATAATGCATAGTATCACTAAAATTAGTACAAAATCATATCATAAGTGGTTCCAAATAGTTTAATAAGTTATCAAAAGTAGTCTTTGTATGAGGCAATGTTATGCCTCATCATTTCCCCCCAACCTATTGTAATGCATGTCCTCATGTATTCTGTTATGCTACAGTAACACAAAGATCTATGTCAAGATAGCATTCATCATATTTCCACAGTCTGCTTCCAACTTTGTAATATCCTTTGTGCTCTTTAATTTCCCTGAGTCACTCCTAGAATTGATCATCTTATTGAGGGTCATTATCAAAGAAATATGGAACATGGATGATAATTGTTGGATTCCTGTACCTGAGACCTATCCACTACTCCTTTAACTCAAATATGGTCTGGATTATACATTCTACCCTTATTCTAGACCACATCAGGTTATTTGGTGAGATGGGTTCTCTCTTCTACAGTGATATAGGTAACTCTCCCCACCTGCTTTTGCAAGTTGATAAAACATCAACCAAATATGATGCACATAAGGTTTGAAAACCATCTATGCATTTCTACAAGTTCTCCAGATACATTTTCTTACTCCGTCATCCCTCATTAGAGTATAGTGCTCACTGGTGGAGGTCCTATGGTTCAGGTGAACATGCCTAATGAGCAAAACCGTCTGTAATTCCATGGCCTTGTTGGTTTTATTTTTTTGCTCCCAATATATTTGATTCTGGAGTGTAGACTGAAAATCCCTAAGCTGAAGATCACCAGTGAATACATGGGGAAGCAAGATAACTTTGGTTGGCAAAAAGAAATTATGCAAGAACAATTCACATAGCAAATTTTGGTGTTCTACAAAAATTTGCCAAAAAGCTTCTAGAAACTCACTAGGTGTTTCCAATTTATGAGAGAGGCCAGAGGTGATCCTCATTGTTTGCCAATGGAGGTATTTTTATTTCAACATTAAGTTGTAGAATCTGGCTGGCCTCCGACACTGAACCATACACTCTACAATCTGGCATATATCCTGCACTTGTTCCTTCAATTTTTGAATTTTTTTGTTCTAGATCTTTTGTTAAGGTCTGTAATGATGAGACCTTTCCTTCTAATTGATGAAATCTTGCCATCCAATATGCCACATATTCATTATATTTTTTTAATGTAACTATTTTTGGTGACCTAACTATTGGTTGCATTTATGGAATGACATTAACTTGGATGTCTACATCCACCTTTTCAATTATAGGGGGCTCTGTCTGTGTTTCAAATTCTACTAGTTAAATCTTAGGTGCATTCAAATTAACAATATTTTGAGGAGATTGTGGAATTACCTCTTCTTGTACTGTTATTTCTCCCTCTATAGGTGTTACTGATTTAGTTATCTGTTGTGTCCCTGGATGCTCATCCTTTGTTCTATCTTCAACCTGCTATGGTGCTTGTGCAACTTCTTCCTCTTCAATTGCTGCCCTAATTGGTGAGTTCCTCTCAGATAAGGCTGCATCACTAGCCAAGTTCAATAAAATATTGGCTAATTCATCTCCAAAGTTAGACTGAGGAGGATGCTGCTCTAGAAGTGTGATTCTAGCATTTTATAGCCTCTATCTCTTGCCATAACTTAGCAATAATATCATCTTTTTCCTTCAAAGAAGCTTCACTTTGTTCAATCCATATTGTTTGTGTTTTAATTACACTCTTGGCTGCATGAAACTGAGTCCTAATGTCCATTTCCTCTTCTTCTTCAGTGCTCAAATCATTCTTTCCTTGTTCAACTGCCTCAAATTCTTCCTCAAACTTTGAATAATCCACAAGTGGTGCAGACATTTCTGCAATAGTGGTGTGTCTCTCTGCTTCTTCTTTTATGGTTCTATCTTCTGAATCTGGTGGGTAATTGAGGGATATTTTATGAATAACCATAACTGTTGCACTATCCGTGCCCTTGGTACTTATATCTTCAACTTTCTCCATAGTTTCTTTCACCTGTAGGGTATCAACATGTGTAGTTCCTTCTTCCTTTTCCACATCACCTATGTTGGTGGATTTTTGAAGTCTTGAAGACCTTCTAAATCCCGAAGTTGATTGATTTTGTTTCTTTTTAGATTGTGAAATAGGGCTTGTTAATCCTAGGGCAAGGTCTTCTTCAGGTGTTCCCTTATCCATCTGCCCTTCCCTGCTTGAACTTCCAAATTGCTTAGTGGACTGAATGGGAAAAACAGTTACATTTTCAAAAAATGTAACCTTCCTCCTCTTACCTACAGGATCAATATTAGACTATTTCTCTCTTTGCTTCCTTGTCCTAGAGGATGGAGGTCCCTGTGGTGAGGAGGGAATTTCTTTTTTAGAGGATTCAATTTCAATTTCATACTCAATACTTTAAATTTCTATTATTGAGTCCATCTATAGTTTGGTTCATGCCTTTCACATTCTGAATTATTATTTATATATGTATATATATATATATATATATATTTCATTTTTTTATATATATTTTGGTTCATGTCACTTGATTGAGTCCATCTTGGAAGAAGTGGTTTCTTCCAATACTGATACATCCAAGTTTCCTACTTGCTTGAGAAACTCCTCCTTGGTTAACGATTGATGATATATTCGAAGACGATGACCATTAACCACCATATTCCTTCTTGAATCATCTATTGGTGAAAGGCGTACAACTCCATTTGCAAATACCTCCTCAACCTGATAAGGTCCAAGCCATCGAGTCTGCAACTTGCCAGGATAGTCTTCATATCGTGAGTCAAACAACAAAGCCCAATCACCTTGTTGAAATTTCTATTGTTGGATATGACTATCATGCCACAACTTGCATTGTGACTAGATCACCTCAGTTTGGTGCAATGCATCCCTCCTTAGCTCATCCAATGCATTGAGCTACAAAATTTGGTTCGTTTGTGCCCGTGACAAATCAATAGCTACATCCAAAGCAGTTCGAAGAGTCAATAAATCAAATTCAATTGGAAAAAGAGGCTTTTTACCATAAACCAATTCATATGGTGTGAATCCAGTAGTGGATTTTCAAGTAGTGTTGTAAGCCCAAATTGCTTCAGGTAACTTCTCCACCTAATTCCTCCTATTGGCTGCTATAGTTTTGGTTAAGATACTCTCTAATTCCCTATTTGTCACTTCAACTTGGCCATTGGCTTGCGGATGATAAGGTGAGGATTTTTGGTGTTTGATTTCATACAACTTTGTAAAGGATTCAACAAATTTTGAGGTAAACTAAGGTTCCTGATCAATGGTGATAGAGTGTAGGACTCCAAATCATAGAAAGATTTGTGAATACAGGAAATCATAAACTTTCTCTTCTCGGGCATGCTTAAAAGCATGAGCTTCTACCCACTTGGTTACATAATCAGTACATACCAAGATATGCACTTTCCCTTGGAAAGGTGGATCAATGGGTCCTACAGAATCTAGCCCCCACCTTTCAAATGGTTCTTTTCCTACTTGAGGTTGTAATGGCATTTCACTAGTGAAGGTAGGTTTTCCCATCCTTTGACATGCATCCCAATGTCTAACATAATTTTTCACATCTTTATGCAAAGATGGCCAGTAATAACCAGTACCCAAGATCTTTTGAATTGTACTCTTCACTGAATAGTATCCTCCTGAAGGTTCATCATGACATGCTCGTAGGATGTCATACACCTCATCCTTGTGAACACACCTATGCAACGGTCAGGATTGCATTTAAACAATAAACCTCCTATCCATTCAAAAGAAGAACTTTGTTTGATCAACTGTTTCTTTTTTTTATGAGTAAAGTGAAGAGGAATCTTCCCTGTAGCTAAATAATTAGCTATATCTACAAACCATGGATATTGTACAGAAACAACAAACAATTTCTCATCAGAAAACACATCCTCAACCAATTCCTCTGTATCTGCTTTGACAATCTTGATAAGAAATCTGCCACTACATTAGACTTCCCTGGTTTATTGACTATAGTAATATCAAATTCCTGCAATAGTATTAACCAGTGAATAATTCATGGACTAACCAAGGGTTTATTCATAAAATACTTCATAGCAACATGGTCTGTGTGGATGAATACGAGATATCCTGTGATATAGTGTCGAAATTTGTTAATAGCATATGCCACAACTACAAATTCCTTCTCGGTTGTGGTATAATTCTTTTCAGCTTCAGTCAAATTTTTACTAATGTAGTATATGACATAGTGTTGTCCATATTCAATTTTCCCTAATGTAGCTCCAATAGTAGTATTTGAAGCATTAGTTTGAATATGGAAGGGTAACTCCCAATTAGGACCTCTCAATACAGGCGGAGTTGTTAACTTTTCCTTTAAAAATTCAAAGGACTATTGACACCCAGCAGACCAAAATAATTCAGAATCCTTTGTTAACAATGTCAATATTGGATTAGCAATGGTACTGAAATTAGCAATAAATCTGCGATAAAAGCCAATATGTCCTAAGAAAATACGTACATCAGTTTGAGTTTTTGATGACCTCTACCTTTTTAGGATAAACGTTAATTCCATAAGCAGAAATATGATGTCCAAGAACAATTCCTTATTCCATCATCAAGAAACATTTATCGGGATTTAAAGACAAATAATATGTTTCATAGCATATTAAAACTTTTTCAAGTTGTTCTAAAGTATATTCAAATGTATCTCCAAACACTGTGAAGTCATCCATATAAATCTCTACACTTTCATTTGTTAGATCAGAAAATATAGCCAAAACAGCTCTCTAAAATGTTGTTGGTGCATTGCAAAAACCGAAGGGTAACACTCTGTAAGCAAATTTTCCCCAAGGACATGTGAAAGTTGTCTTTTCCTGGTCTTCCGGTGCAACCTGGATCTGATTATAACCACTAAAACCATCAAGGAAACAAAAAAATTCTTACCAACAAGGGTGTCCAACACTTGGTCTATAAATGGTAATGGAAAGTGATCTTTATGTGTGACCTTATTCAATTCCCTATAGTCCACACATACTCTCATATTCCCATTTTTCTTTGGAACAATGACCAATGGTGAAACCCACCTACTGTTTTAAATTGGATAAATGAATCCTAAATCCAATATTTTTTTGATTTCTTCCTTAACAATATCCTTCAGAGCGAGATTCAGACGCCTTTGTGGTTGTCTTACTGGTTTGACATCTTCAGTGTATATCCTATGTGTACACACATCAGGGTGAATGCCAGTCATATCCTTATAACTCCAAGAAAAATCTTGAACATGTCTCTATAAAATAGCAAATAATTTGGCTTCTTGTTCATTAGTCAACCAACTATTAATGTTCAAAAATTTTCTTAGTTGTATCTCAATCTGCTTAATCCCTAGATAAATAGAGTTTACAGCCTCATATTTATTGATTAAAGCATTTAAGGGATAATGATGTGGATGCAGAGTATGAAATACTCTTGATTCTGGTGTAAATGTGGTACCTGATGGGATCATTTGCATAGGACAGGTGAAAGAAGTCAGAAGATGATTATGCCATCCATGTGGCAAAGTGAAGGAGCTTTCTTGTAGTGGAATAGATGACATATGTTCACCAGTTTGTTCTTCATATTTCCATAACAAACGATGGAAAATAATTTGATCATCCCTAAGGCCTTATTCTTGCAATGTTTTCACAAAAATTGTTTCATGTTCAAAGATTTATCTTTCTGGTGAATTAAGTTCTTCAATATGTTCTTTTACTACAATGGTGGCCAAGGTGAAAATAGTTTCCTGTTCTTCATCATACTTAGGATACCATATATGTCTAGAAAATTTGGCTGAAGGTTGGGCTGGTGGATACAAGGAAATATTTTTCAGGTCTACACCATTTGAAATGGTCATCTCACCTGACCTACAGTCTATAAATGCAGTTGAAGTGGTAATCCAAGGTTGTCCTAGAATAATAGGATAGCCATTAGCTAAGTTTCTAGGCTGCAACACTAAGAAATATATAGGGTATTCCCAATAATATACTTCAATGGCAACATCCTCCAGAATTTCTTATGGTTTAGCCACTGACCTATCTGCCATTTCCAAAACTATGATAGTAGGACTAAGGTTATTGAGCTACAATTTTTGCATGGTTTCCTTAGTCATCACGTTGATTACAACTCCTAAATCGATAAGTACATTTGGAATTTGAACTAGCCCAACAGTAATTGTAACTATTGGACTCCTCTGATCACCATATTTATGGGGTACTAGTTTTCCAGAAAGTAGGTCAGCCAACATACCTTCTACTTATATAGTCTTAGGATAGGCTTTCTTCTTCCTACCAGGTTTCCTAATACACAACTCCTAAATGGTTTTCTTAATCAGAGGTACATCCTTTATTGCCTGCAACAAAGGGAGTGAGATAGAAATTTTCCTCAATTCTATGATTAATTCTAATTCAGGAGCAGTGACAGTATGGTCAAACCTTTTAGGATACGATAGGTCTACCGAGGCAGGTTCAATTTTTCCTTATAAAATTTATGTATTTTCTTCTTTTTGCTCTGTTTGTGGTTTTTTTGGACTTGAAAATTCTTGCTTTTCATCAATTTCTTCAATAGTGGGTGGTGCAAGGTCAGGTAAAACCTTCTCTAAACATAACTGGATGTTACTACAATCAAGGACATGGACTACAGCAGTCTCTTCAGACTCAACTCCATAAATAGGGGTTGTTTGTCTATTGTTATTGGGGTTAGCCATAGGCTAAGCTAGAAGTGGAGGTTGCTTAACTAGATGTGTTTGTTGTGGTTGAACTCTTCCTTAAAAGTTCTGATTAGGAGTTGGTAGCAGGTTTTGATTTTATCCTTGATACCTCTGTTGCCCTTTATATGATGGGTATTATGGCCCCCATCTATGCCCATATTGTTGATTCTATGTCCAAGGTGGATTAACAGGATTCCATGGTTGATTCCAACCAGAATGTAACCAGTCTTGAGGGGCTGACCAAGATTGATTCCATGGTTGTGAAGGTGGTTATGAATATCCCCAAGGCATATTCCAAGCATTTTATCCTTAACTTGTAGTAAAACGAGGGGCATTCTAGTTTTGTATGAAGTTACCTCCTGGCCTTTGCCCAATAGCATGAAGTTCTTCAACTTTGTTTTCTAAAACACTTCGAAGATGGGGCAAAAGGTGACATTTATCAGTTTTATGCTCCTTTGAGAAAATGCCACAAATTGCTGAAATTGAAGTCTTGTCCAAAGGATAATCTTGCAGAGCATGCTTATTTTTGCACCTAGGACAATAGATAGACAAGGGTGGTGAAGAATTAGCTCTTGTATTTCTTTCTCCTAAAGCAGTGTTTAGTTGAACAAGTATATCAGTTTTCATATTAGCCATTTCCTTTATCAAATATTTTATATCAGTATTACCAGGATTCCTTTTCCTTCTTCTTTGCCTAGTGAGGAAATAATTTTTGCACAACTCTACAATATTATTAATATCAAGCTGGTTTATATCTCCTTTTGCCATTAAGTCTAATACTTCTCTAGAATCATCCTACAAACCTCTCAGAAATATAGTTTTTAATAAGTCAGTTTCCACAGGACCACATCTCTTTTGGACAAAGGTAAATCTATCAAGATAATCCTCTAAGTTTTCATCCTCTTCTTGTCGTATCCAAAATAATTCATCCTTCCTATTTCTCACTCTACAATACTATTGATACTTATCAAAAAATGCAGTTTCCATTTAATCCCAAGTGCGAATTGAATCTGGTTCAAGGCTCATAAACCATCATAAGACTGCATCTTTAAGTGTAGAGGGAAATAACTTCAATTTCTAATTGTCATTGACATAGTCATAAGTCTAACATAGAACCTTGAATTCAAACAAAAATTGATTAGGATATTCAAAAACAACTCCCCTAAATATTGGTAATATTGAGGGTGAAATTGTTTTTATAGGAGCATTCTGAGTAGGATTCAGACGAATAGGATATTCAAAAGTTCTAATAGGAGGATTGTCAGCATCATGACCAACAATGTCCCTATCATTTTCTCCTTGTTCTGCCATAGGTTCTTCTTCGATTTTAATTTTTTCAACTAGTTCAGATGGATTAGCCCTATGGGTATGTCTAGAAGCAAGTGCGTCTAAGAGCTCTTCTTGCAAAGATCATGCAATTTTAGTTGATGAAGAAGATGATTCTATTTTAAGTCTTTACGAAAGTTCATACACATGCAGATATTCACCTGATCGTGAAGAACACCTTGGTGGAAAAGATCCAGTTCTAATAAACCTTCCTCTTTTGTCTCTTGGCCTATGCATTCATACCTATTTACTAAATAAACTAAACCTCAGGTTTCCAAAAACTGTTTCTTGAAACAAGACAATTTTTGGATTACTAGACCTCTCCTAACAACACCTAAGTATCCCCAGCAACGACACCAAAAATGATGAGTGTCATCAACTCTTCATCATTTAATCATTATGTGTCAATCCATGGCGGTGTCCAAGGCTATATATGAAAGCAGGGGTTAACAGACTAATTTTTAGTTCATCTAGATCATGGCCTTATTCATGAAATAATTAGTATTTTGGGGGTGTCAGGTGTCCATTTTAATATCCTAGAAACTAAAACTGAGTTCCTACTTATCCTTGCATAATTGAAATTCACATAGTTGTGGAAAAGCAAATCTGAACTATTCCAAAATTGAAAATGACAGAATTTAATTAAACAAATTTAAAATAACAAAATTGAAATCACGTAATTATCTATAACAACAATAAAACTTTTCAGAATTGAAACTGCACACCTGCAAAAAATGAAACCTAAGACAATGATGAAATTCAAAGGTTGGTAAGAAAATATTGTAAATATGTAGCAAACTGAGTTAACAAGAAATTCTCTGATGCAAACTGGAAATACAGACTGGAAATGCTAAAGCTGAAACAAAAAATGTTATGCTATAAAATATATTCTAGATGAATTAACTATAATGCATTCATGTGCCACATGCTAGATGAAGTTTAATTCAATATTAACCATGCAAAAAGCTGCCAGATTCTTGCTGACCTGTTGTAGGAAGAAATTAGCAGAACTTTGGCAAGAATAATCCCTCTTCTGGGCCTGGAAGTGGCCCTTGCTTCCTGAACCAAAAGATGGGAAGAGTACTTGCTCTACACTATCAAATCATCACACTGAACTCAAAAGCAAACATGAATGACAAATATTGCACCTTTATTTCATTATCATCATATCAACAATGCATGGGAAGTTATGTAGACTACTGATCTATTGTAGTACACAATTACAACACTTGGATTGTTCTATATCCTAGCACATATATCCTATTATCCTATATTCTCCTATATACTCAAAAAAATGGGAGCATTTTATTTATACAATCAAGGTACAACAGTAATAAGGTTTGGTGCTTCAATATAATACTGTTATAACTATTACAAGACTATGTTTCCCAAAAATACAGGGATATGATCCATTAAACCTTATCCATTCTAGCTACTTGCTTTATTTGGTTAGGGACAGGTGTTGTAAAGGATATGGAGGTCCCTATAGTAGTTGTAACCATCATTTACCTCCATTTTATTGCAATTAAAGATGCATTTGACAAAATTTATGTCTTCTGCACTTATTCTAGAGCTACTCCAAAATATCAGGCAGCAAAACAAAGTTTATATTAATTCATGCTCCAGAAGTGCATGAGAGCAGTTGTGATGACGTAAATAGTCTCCATAAGTTCCTAGAAGACTAATTCTATATTTTGCATGAGCTAGAGTGGACAAATTCCAAGCCATGCTATATATGTACAATTGGCTAGAATTTGTATGGAAAAGTTCATGTTTTCTGCACAGTCAAAATGTTGACAAAGTTTTGATACCTTTTAGTTATTTAAAATGGTTAAATGATGGGGAAATATTATGACATAAGCACAAAACCAAATAGATAGCAACACCTTAATATTACAACATTAATTTAATGTAAAATATACTAAATAATATAGTTGAAATGGATTATAAAACATAGATAAACAGTCAAAATAGGTCATATGCATTTTATCATTCCAATATGCAAACATCATCATATAATGCATAGTATCACTAAAATTAGTACAAAATCATATCATAAGTGGTTCCAAATAGTTTAATAAGTTATCAAAAGTAGTCTTTGTATGAAGCAATGTTCTGCCTCATCAAGTTCCACATAAATATGAAATTTCTTTAATGTTTTGTACAAAGAGAATCATGATATGAAATGCGTTTGTAAGGTTTCAACTAACCTCGTTAAATACTTTTAATTATTGCAGAAGATCCTCATAAAAATAAGCAACATATGGACTATTTATTATTTTAAAATATTAAGTGAAAAATAACTCTCCAAATTTAAAAGAATATTAGTTTGTCAAAAATATAGTCTAATTGGATATATGAATAAGACTTCTAAACCATTCTTTTTAAAATTGTAAATGATACTAAAAGAAAATTATTATAAAATCTTATAAGTTTAAAAGTAGTTATTTCAAAAAAAAATAAAGTAATAAATAATATTTAAAAATAGCATATAACATTAATATTGATAATATGTATATAATTTTTAAAATTTAAGAGTTTTATTTGCAGTCACAGTGCCAGTGCGAGCAAGGAGGAAGTGCAGTTGATAGTGAGTGCAAGCGTGATCCGGGAGCTAGCACGAGTCGACAACGAGTGCAAGCGTGCATGAGTGAGTGTAGTCAGTAGCAAGTGTAAGCATGAGTTGGGAGGGAGTGCAGCTAATAGCAAGTGTGAGCGTGAGCTGGGAGTGAGGAGGAAGTGTGAGCATAAAATCAAAAAATATAAAGTAAAGTGTGATCAAGTAATAAGTTCCACTTCTTATTCCAGATCTTAGGATAATTTAAAGGATTCATTTAAAAAAATCTAGGTAACATGGAAAGAAAGTTATTTGTGAAAGTGCTTACTGAAAGTATGAATGGCCAAGTTGGAAGTTTGGATGCCCTAGCTAGCAATAAGAAGAAGAGAATCTATGGAAAACCCAGTCCAGGTAGAATATTCTACACTAGAAGTGATTATCAAGGATGAGATGATTGAGCATGATATAATGATTCTTAAAACCAGAGGGTTAATTTGTAAGTTTCATAGATATTGTCCGGGTTTTTTTGAGTTACAAAATTGGACTAAGTGGAAATGGGGATTGAATTCAAATTACTCCATGAATTTTCTTCCAAAAGGATTTTTTCTCATTATTTTCTCTAGTTCAAAAATAAGAATAAAATAATGGATGGAGGATCATGGTTTAGGGGTAAATATGTATTATATATAGACGTTGGAGTGAGAATTTTTTTGTGGACACAGAAACTATTAAAAGGCTTCTGGCATGGATTAGGGTTTTTGAACTTCGTTATCAACTCATCAATAAGGATATTTTGAAGAATATTGGTAATGCCCTAGGCGAGTTCATCTAGGAGGGACAAACTACTAAGGAGAGAAGGCATGTTGTATACACTCAAATATGTGTTGCCATTGATATTTCTAAACCTTTACCGTAGTTGATTAGGATTAAATCTAAATCAAGAGAATGGGATCAACAAGTGGATTATGAAAACATTACATTTCAATGTCACAAATGTCATGAAACTAGGCACATGGCAAGAGATTGCAAAGTTAAAATGGAAGAAGAGATGGAATTTTTTGGGCATGAGGGTAGTTTCAATTTGAAACAAGGAGACCATATCACAGGAGAAGCTAGGTCAAATAAAGGATTTTCCACTCCTAAGAAAGTGGCTAGAAAAATTCCTCTACATCATCATATGGTGAATACCATTACAGTTCACTCAAATCAGTCATTAGAAGGAAAACTAATATGGGAGATGAGGAAGTACAATACACAAGTTCAAATATAAAAGGAGCTAAAGGTGCGAAGGAAGAAGGGAAGGTAAATTTTAATATAAAGGAATATGGGGAGACAAATTTTAAAGCAAATGAGGTGAATGAGGTCAAGCTTAATATAGGTAAATCACCTTTATTATCCTAAAGTAGCTTAAAATATTCTCCTTACAAAAAATGAAAGTAGTACGAAGTGTATTTTTTGCACTTTAGGATTTCAAGAGCAGTATAATAATTTTTTTTTGTAGAGGATATCCAAGGAAATTTAGGTATTTCAGGACAACCTAAGAAAGTTATGACTATGGAGTATCATCTATGCAGTTTGGAGTTTTTAGGGCAACATAAAGAATAAAATGTTATTGAGGCTATTCCTTGCACTTTTGAATCTTTAGGGCAACATAATTATCTAGAAGATAAGTCTCATTTTGAATAATATGAAAAAATGAAATAGATTGATGAAGATGAGAGTGGTGGCAAGAATGGAAGGAGAGGAAGACCATCACAGAAAGAACAAAGAGAAAAAGAAACTCAAAAGGATATTGATCTGGAAATCCAAATAAAAATATCACATGTGTTAACAAGAAGTGGGTCTAAGCCCACTAATAAAAATAAAAAGTGTTGATGATGAAAATGATATCATGGAATATTAGGGGTATGAATAAAACCCCTAAAAAAGAGTTATTAAAAAATTAATAGGTTGTTATAGCCCTAAATTTATTTTAATACAAGAAATAAAATTAAGTAGTGAGGAATATAAGGATGCTTTTAGAAATATTTAGAAGATAGGTGATTCTTTAGTAGTTTCTTCTACAGGAGCTTAAAGCGGTATTTCAATAATATGGGACAAATGCAAATGGGATGCACAACTATTAGAAGCAAAAATTAATTGGGTTGCTAGATTATTTGGTAGGAAAGAGGAAGTTGGGGTTATAAATGTATATGCCCCAACTATAGTTAGTCTTCGTGAAATATGTTGGAAGGACCTTAGTATATTTTTATCAAATACAATGATGATTCATTGTGATCTATGGATTCTTAGGGGTAATTTTAATTCTGTTATATCTCCTTTAGAAAATAAGGGTGGCATTCTAGGATGGTCTTAATCAATGCAAGAGTTTGCTTCATTTGTCAATTCAAATAACCTTTTGGATTTTAGTCCCTCAAGCTTTCAATACACATGGGATAATAAACTTATTGGGAAAAATCATATAGCAGAAAGACTAGATAGACTCTTGTTATCAAATAAATAGTTGCAAAGAAAGTATACAATCTCTTTAAATATTTTATTGTGAGTAGGATCAGATCACAAACCCATTCTTTTGACTTGTGAGTCAACTAGAAATGACCATCCAAGGCCATTTTAATTCTAGTCTATGTGGCTCAAAGACCCTAAATTTTCTATATGGTTATGTTATGGTGGGATGAATCAAAATTTGAAGGATCATGTATGTACAGGATTGTTCAAAAGTTGAAATATTTAAAGGAGCAAATAAAGATATGGAATGTCAAATATTTTGGTAATATTTTTAAAGAAAAAAATATATTGAATCCAAGCTCAAAAATTTACAATAAATAGTAGAAATTAATGGAATGGACGAGGATTCTTATGTGAAATAAAAACAATTACTTTTTTATTATCATAATGCATTGAAGAAGTAGTCATATTGATTCCAAAAAATAGAGAGAAATGGCTCAAGGAAGGAGATAGACATACAAAAAAAATTCATGCTACAACAAAAATATTTTTCTTTGTTCGTCATATTAAAAATATTATAACTCCAGGTCGAAAAAATATTGAGGACAAAGAAGATATAAGGAAGGAAGCAATAAATTATTTCAAAAATATTTTGTCAGATTCTAGGCAAGATAAGGAGGCACAAGAGAAACTTCTACAAAATATTTCATCAATTATCACTGAGGGACAAACTAAAAGCTTGATGAAGAAGATATCTATGGAGGATCTCCATGAAGTAGTTTTCTCTTTCCATCCTAACAAGGCACTTGGCCCCGATAGATTTCCAGCAATTTTCTTTCAAAAAATTTGGGATTTATTGAAAAGTGATATGTTAGATGCAGTTGAAGAGACCAAAAAAAGAAAGGCTATAATAAGTGATATCAATGCTATTTTATTACCTTATTTACGAAGAAAGAAGACACAAAATATTTTTATAATTTTCATCCAATAAGCCTTTGTAATATGATTTATAAGATAATTTCAAAAATTATGGCAAACAAGTTAAAGAGAATTCTAGGGTGTCTTATCTCAGAGGAACAAGGTGCTTTGTTCAGGGTAAAAAAAATTTTGATGGTATAATTATTGCACAAGAGGCCATACATTCTCTTCAATCTATGAAAAAACCATGTATACTTTTGATATTAGATATGAACAAAGCATATGATAGGGTTTCCTATAATTTTCTACATGCTATTCTCAGAAATTTTAGCTTTGATAATAGTTGGTGTGAGTGGATTAAATGTTGTTATAGAACAACAAAATTTTCTATTTTTATTAATGGTTCTCCTACTGGGTACTTTAAGTCATCTTGTGGGTTTCGTCAAGGTGATCCTCTTTCTCATTATCTATTCATTATTTTGGCAGAAGCAACAACGAGAGCCTTTTCAAAGGCAAAAATGGAAGGAAAAATCAAGGGCATTCAAGTTGCAAAAAATGGTCCCTTTGAATCTCATCTCCAATTTATTGATGATACTTTTATTTTGGGCCATCCCTCAATCAGTGAGGCCATGGAATTCAAATCAATATTATCATGTTATGAGAATGCTACTGGACAGTTGGTAAATACTTTAAAATCCAAAATCTTTTTTATTAATACTGCCCTAGATTTACAACAAATTATTGTGAATATTTTAGGGTTTAAAATTGAAAAATTTCCATCAACCTATTTGGGTATTCCTTTGTCTGGTAAAGGAAATAAAAAGGATCTTTGGATCACTTTTTTGGATAGAATGAAAGATTGCTTGGCAATTTGGAAAGTTAAGTTCTTAACTATGGCAAGAAGGCTACAACTCATAAAGACTACTTTGTAATCCATTCCTATTTATACGATGTTACTTTCAATACTGCCAACAAGTATTGCATTAGAAATTGATAAAATTTAAAGAGACTTTATATGGAAAGGTTGTAAGGAAAAATTTAGGTTTCCTATTTGTAAGTGGGATAGGGTTTGCAAAGGAAAGAATATTGGAGGAGCAAGCTTGTGGAATTGTAGACTTATGAATTTGGCATTAGGAGCAAAGCTTGGGTGGATATTATTCAAAGATCAAGGAAATAATTGGGTAAAAATATTACTTCAAAAATATATAGGTTCTCTACCCCTACCTCCTTGGGTCTTACCCGAAAGTGGCATCCCTTTTGGGATGTTTTCCAAAATAAATAAAAATAAAAAATAATATATATATATATATATATATATATATATATATATATATATATATATATATATGTATGTATAGGTTCTCTTGATGCAATGAAATTGTTCAGGGAAAAGAACTCTACCCAAAGGATCGTCAACATGGAACTTCATATCAAAGAATTTGCAATTGATAAAGAAACATATTAGATGGTCATTCAATGAGGAGAGTTATGCAAATTTTTGGTTTGATGCTTGGTTGAAGCCTTATCCTCTTATCTCTTATTCAAAATGGAAACCATTAGCTCAAGCGTGCCTAGCATGTAAAGGTCCAAAGGTTGAAGATTATATTTTTATGAGTAAAAATTCCAGAACATGGATTTATGTTAGTAACCTAGTTGAAGGAGAGGAACTCAAACAAATTGCAAATGAACTTCCAAATATGCTTTGAGAGTTTTATTTGCCAATTTTTACACGAAAAGATGAGTTGGTTCGAAATTTATCAAAGTATGGTGGATACTCAACCAAGTTGGGATATGAGGATTTAGAACAATCAAAATTTCCTTCTCAAATGATCTTTCTTGGAAGAATGTTTGGTCATTAGAGGCTCTCCCTAAGGCCTCAACATTTCTTTGGTTAGCAGTTCAATGTAATATTCTTATGGGATAAATTCTACAAAGAAGAGGATATTATGGACCCTTTAGATGTGCCTTGTGTGAGAAGGATTTAAAAACGTTAGACCATTTACTTCTTCATTTTCCTTTTGTTCACACCATTTGGGGTTATTTTTTAAAAATATGAAATTATATTGGGTAGCTCCATCAACATTGAAAGAGTTGATAAAATATTGGATAAATTATTTCAAATCTAAAGCATTATGTATTCTTTGGAGGATTGGCCCTGCCATTATTTGTTGGAATTTATGGCTTGAATGGAATATTAATTTTTAAAAATAAATATAAAAATCATTCCCAAGTTTGGAACCGTATTAGTGCCTCTCTTGCAAAATATCTACAAATATGGTGCTCATCATGGGAAGTCTTAATTGCAGAAAAATAGGTGCTAATAACTTAGCTACAATATTTGAACATACATGGAAGAGTCATCCACGACAACAAAATTAAAACAAAGGATCTACTTCAATCTATGGTAAAATAAAAATATCCAAAACCCATGTGTTGCAGGTGAGTTGGAGAGGGTAGGGAAATCCTCCAATGGAGGTCCTTGGTTCGAATCTCCACCCTACCAAACGCACATTGGGTACCCAAAATCCAATTGATTATGTTGGTGCGATCAGGTTCAGGCAGGACTCTCGGGTGATTTTGATGGTGTATAACCCCTTGGTTGTGGTTTCTCAGACCAAGGTGGCCCCACAAGGGGTTTTTCTCTAAATTAAAAAAAATGAAAACATCTAGAAATTGGGTTTATCAAAATTAATTTTGATGGTGCTTCTAAAGGAAATCCAAGAAAAGTCTGGTGGAGGTGGTATATTTGGAAATAGTGAAGGCAATATTCTTCTCACTTATACAGAATCATATGGAACTTCAACTAACAACTATGCATAGGCTAAGGCACTTCTTATAGGGATTCAAATTGCAATAAAAAAGGATGGAAATATATTTCAATTGAGGGGGACTGACAAATTATCATCAATGCTATTAACAAAAATAGATGTGGAGACGGGATAAAAATAGTATTATTGCTAATGTTCATCATCTATTATTAGAGGCAATCTCTTGGGAGTGTGAGCATATTTATAGAGAATGAAATCGAGTAGCAAATAAATTAGAAAATTATGGTGTTGATATTCATCTCAGTGAAATTCAAATTTTTTGAAGGCAACTGGCCAAGTGAGATTTTATGTCTTAATCAAAATGATGTCAAGGAGTTGATTGTGGAAACATAACACTTTGAGGAAGTTGAAGAATATGTTTAAGAGAAAAAAGAAATGAAAAATTCATGATAAAAAATGTATGTTGCACCAAATATAATATTTGATATTTTGATTAAGTGGTCCCCAATAGAAGCCACATATAACTTATTAAAAAAAATTACATGTAACATTTAATTAGTCATTTTTAATATATTATTTTAAAGTTTTATAAAGATAAGGTGACACTATTCTATAGTGTTAAGTCCATGCAAGCCAGAAACATAATAATATGCATAAGAGACCTATAAAAATCGTTATTATTTTAATAATTATAGTAAAAGATAAATATTATAGAAATTTTATGATTTTAAAAGTAGTTAGATTTTATAATAAAATAAAATCATAGTTAAAAATTTAAAATATTAAATAATAATAAAAAATAACATGTAATATTAAGTTAATCATTTAACGATGCTATCTCAAGTTTTTATATAATATTTATTAATTGAATCTTTGATTGTATTAATCGTAATACATAATTCGTATTATATATATTTAACTCTTTGCTTCATTTGTTCTAAAGTTCATTCGTAACTTTCATTTGGGAGTTGAAAGCTGATATAAGCAATTGATTCTAGTATTTTTTTCATCCATTAACATATGTCAACTCCTTTAATTCTATAATCATAGCATCCACCTCTTTAGAACAATTAAAATAAAGTTGCAAAATAGATCCTATATTTGAAAGATTATAAACATGAAAAAACATTGTAGCACCTAACAAACCAAATATGAACCAGAATTAGGTGCTTAAAAATCTCATAAATATCATTAAATTAGACAAATGAATCCAACAATACTCTTTTCATTTAACTTTACTTTTAAAAATACCTAGACAATCCTTGGCAAATGTGTCTTGTAGGACTAGAATATATGTTTAATAGATTAACACATCTTTCAAACAATGCACTTGTTGTCAACCAAACACAACTAATAAAAATCCAAAGGAGACCTTATAATGTAAGATATGCTAAGCAAACACTTTGTTAGCCATAGATGCACCATAATTTCAAAATCTAAAACAAAAAATTCCAAGACTCCTTATAAAAATTGACGGTGTGGGTTTTTCCTATGTTGTCCCCTTTTAGAGGAGCATTGCAGAGAAGGTGGATGCCTGGCCAAGTTGTAAAGCAGATCTGTGAAGCACTATGCTACAGTAGTTAGGTTGTGAAGCAAATCGATGCAATTTTTTAGGTTTTAGAGGAACGTTGCAGAGAAGGTGGATGCCTAGCCAAGTTGTAAAGCAGATCTATGAAGCACTATGCTATAGTAGTTAGGTTGTGAAGTAGATCAATACAATTTTTTAGGTTTCAGAGGAGCGTTGTAGAGAATGTGGATGCTTGGCCAAGTTGTAAAGTGATTCTATGAAGCACTGTGCTACAATAGATAGGTTGTGAAGCAGATCGATGCATTTTTTTAGGTTTTAGAGGAGCGTTGCAGAGGAAGCATATGAGTGTTGCAGAGAATTTGGATGCCTGGTCAGGCAGCTTCGACCCCATTGTTGAAGAATCTAAGTCTATGAAGGCAGATCTATTTCACTCTTGTGACTCCTATTTTTCATTTGAATGGGAGGAGTGAGATCCTGGTAAGCTCAAAGGTGGGATGAGTAGAACCTATGGGGAGTACCCCATCCCCCCTAGTGCACCTTCGTATGCAAAAGTATTTACTAGCATTAATGGAGGATCTGACACCCTCTTAGATATTTCTTCTATGTCGAACCAGATCCATATCCACGATAGCTTGATTTATAATATACTGAAAGATGGGTTGTGGAATCTTATGGGAAAATTCCAAGGTAGGAGGCCAGATATTGATACTCTAAATATATGGGCTTTGGCAATATGGAGACCTATCAATTCTCTTAAAATTGTGGCCATCACAATAAATTTCATCTTTATCAAGCTCAACTATGAGGAGGATTCCAAGTGAATCTTGGAAGGGGGTCCATGGTTTTTTGGCAAACAAGGTTTATTTTTGTGTAAATGGGTCCCATATTTTAATCTAGTAACACAAAGCATTAATATTGTCCCACTATGGGTCAAGCTACCAAACTTCCCACTTCATCTTTGGCATGAGAGCATCTTCCAAGCTATTGCCAATACAATTGGGGATTTTATTTCCTTCGATAAAACTACCAATTCCAAATCTCGAATGTTCAATGTTAGAATGTGTGTAATGGTAGATATCTAGAAGGATCTACCAAGCTCTATTGACATATTTTCTAACCTTGGCACCTAGGTTCGAAACATTGAATATGAAAATAAACCCCAAGTTTTATAGGAGTGTGGTAAGGGAGGGCACCATAAGAGCATATGTCTCTTGCATCCTAAAGCTTTGAGTACTTTGACAATGCCCAAGCTAGACTTGTCATAAGGCATTTGATACTGTGGTTGGTAGGGAACTCGAGTGCCCTGCTCGTACAGGCCTAACCCAAAACTGTGCCAATTGCATAGGTCAAGGTACTTTAGTGTGAAGTTATGGTTAGACAAGTAATTAATGTCTTCTCCAAATGGCTCTTCATCTTCTTCCTATTTTTTATAAGCTTTGATGCCATAGTCAAGGCCCCCATAGACAAAATTCATTTGATTAGGGGGAGATCGAGAGGTACAATGGTGCCTACTGGAAGACAGAATCAACCCATGTCTTGCATCAACTCTATAGCAGGGGTGATTGTAACATTCCTAACCATGTACTCCCCCAATTCGGTGGAAGCCAGGTGCATAGTGAGCCAAGGCTGCAGATAGAAGAGGGATGAGAGTGAGACTTGATTTGATTCATTGTTCGTCTCATGCGATAGCTCCTCATCTACTTGGCTAGTAACCTCCTCTATGGAGATGGTGGATATGGTTGGTTGGACCTCCTCAATAGGTCGCTTCCCCAGGTTCCTAGGCAAAGGATCCATAGATGCACTGGGCATATGGGGGTGTCAATGATGTGGATGGTATGGCCTACGATGGTAGTGAAGTCAAACCTTGGCTGGATTTATTTTGTTAAAAATCCAGATGGGTTGATGGGAAGGTCAACTCGGGAATTTGTTGCACCATATTGCAATACTTGAAGGGCTCTAGGTCCATTGGGATGACATGAACTTGCCCTTCATGATTGTACTTAAGGTATTGGTGAGCGATGGAAGGGACACACTTCATGTCCTTGATCCATGGTCTGCCTAACAAGATATTGTACGCCATATCACCCTCCAAGATGTGGCACAACATCAGGATGGTATTTTTCCCTACCTAAATAGGCAGGACGATCATACCAACCATTGAGTATATGGCATCATTGAAGGCTCAGAGGGTGTAGGTAGATGCGATAATGTGGGATTTTGGGAGCTTCAAATGCTTGAGAGTTTTTATCGTGATGATGTTGCTAGAATACCCCGTGTCTATCAACACTCTCTTATATGGCATTCCATTCACACATGCGACGATGTGCAAAGGGGGATCTACCATATCATTTGGAACCGATTTAAGCTCATCTTATCGAAAGGTAATTATAAGTTTCGTTCATTATCGCACATGCTCCACGAAGTCGTTGAAGGAGTGAACTCCCGGGGCTGAAGCTTGATTGCTTTAAGGATATCCATCAAGGCTTCTCTATGAGGTGCTGATTACTAAATGAGCTCATATATGGAGAGTCGGGCAGACATTATTCTTAAGCTCTGAGTGAGCTTGCTCTTAATGGTGACAATAGGCCTATGTGGGAGTCTCGGCATAGGAGGCGATGGAGGCTATGACATCGAGGGGACATCACTCTAAGCCACAGGTGGCATGGTTGGACTTGGATACCACCTATTCCTCATTATAATGTTGATCATGCTGACATACCCCTACTTAATGGGGGCATGGTGAACCTCATTCACCTGAGGTGCTGGCTTGGCCTGCTTTGCATGGGCAAATGAGGGGTCTTTGAATATCTACATATGTTTGTTGTTTGGTGCGATAGGGTTGTCTACCGGAAGGGTGTTCCTATCGATCATGTCTTGCACCAAGTGCTTGAACTTGTAGCGCATTTGCACATCATGTCATTTTACCTATGAAACTTGCAATATAGGTCTTCTCTGTATCCTTTGGGCTTCGATGCATTTGGGTCGATAGGTCAAATCTTAGGCAAGTGAATCACATTAGCTTTTAAGATGCGGTCAAACAATGAGTCCATAGACTTTGTAATAGGCATGAATTATCGCTTGGGATGGCGTTGATGATTTTACCCTTGACTATTTTGGTTATCCTTGGCATAGTTCTCGGGTGTGGCCTGATAATTAGGCTTTTGAGGCAACGCAGCTTGCGCTGGCCCTAGGACACTAATGGAAACTTGATTTACTACTACCGGTTTAGACTGTGCTGGGGTGATTTTGGCATTCTTATTACACTCCTTGCAAGGCTTCACAATTTTGCCCTCTTGAATTTTGATTTCTTTGATGATCCTAGCCTATGTTAGGGCATCTTCAAGAGTCGGATACTATTATAGCTACAACAAAAGGGAGATTGGCTTCAGACAGCTCTTGGAGAACATTTGAATCAAATCCAACATGGGGAGAAGAGAAGGTAGCTTGGTGAGCAAGGTTCACCATATATTGATATAGTTTGTTATTGATTCATCGTCATACTATTTCAACCTAGCTAAGTTGGCTAGCATCGCCTTCCTCTTGGTATTGAAGGTGAAGCATTCTAGGAATGCATCTGCAAGTGGGTCCAAGGTGCATATGCTATGCTTAGGGAGTTGGTAAAACCACTCTGAGGCAGGGCCCGAGAGGGTAGTCATGAATATCCTAAAAATCAAAGAATCATCATCATGAATACCAAAGAACTAGCCCAATAATCTAGTGACATGTTCCTATGCATCTTCCTCTCCCTTAAATGTAGCCAATTGAGGCAACTTAAATTATTCTGGATAGGGAGGTGTAGGCACTGAAATATGGATGGGTTGACTATGCAATTGGCGCATAGTGGGATTTTGAGATCCAGATCCAGAGGTCTTATTCTCTACTGACTCCAAGCACTCTAGCAACTCTTTATAAGGGTTTGAGGATTTGATCTCCTCATCCTTGTTCACATCCTGCGACGAAGGTCTAGAATCCTCCAACCTATTGTAGGGTGGTGGCATGTCACCCCCCCTCCCTTGGTAAGGCATTTCCAAGTACTCTACTTTTGACTCATGCTTAGTGTAAGCCTCAAAGGGTTTTTATTGGGATGGTCTATAAAGAGGGTTATCTACCCACTGTGGGCACCCTATGTTCAGCCTGGGAGGCACATCTCGATTTGGCCTAGGAGGTCATAGAGGCAACATTGGAAAAGCCCTGGGAGACTCATCTTGAATGAGCGTGGATTGCCTTGAGTGGACTTCCTACCTATGTGTCTTACGAGAAGGAACCCTCCCCTGTAGAGTCTTTTGGAACAGCTCATTGGTTTGTCATTCGATTCTCTCTTTCTCAAGCTAATGCAAGTGGTCTAGTTGCTCTTTGTCTCATCGAAGCTACTTGAACTGAGCTTGGCATTCCACGTATCTTGCAACTACTTGATTAATTTGTTCTACTATGTGGGGTCTAAGAGGCCTAGGAGTCTCACCCTGAGGCCGACCTCATTCAATATAATCTGTGATATCCATTGCATGCCTCCCTTGATAAAGGGTCACCGTGTTAACTTGAGGTTCAGGTCGGGGTATATGATCATTATACTCAGCGGGCACAGATGCACATCGTGCATGCACAGAATACTTCTCCTGAGAAAATTTGGGATTCGTCATGCCTTCCTTCTTGGATGAGGAAGGGCAATGCAGAGTTAGCTCACCCTGAGCTACGAGTATCATACCTGTCAGTCTACCTAATCTTCTATACCCTATCAAGGTGATGCATAGGCAATGTCATACCAACCTTCTCTATCTAGTGTGTGAAGTCAAACTCTAACCCATGAACATGTGTGAGCCCTAACAGGTATGCAGATGCGTGGCACTGCTCTATCTACTAGCGCCTCAATGCATTGTTGCCTTTCATTCAATAAGGCATGTGACGTGTCTAAGTACTGGGAACACTCTTCCAGGTAAATTCCATCATCCCTAGGGGTGTCCCACATAGGGCTCCTAAGTAGGTGTGGCTTATGCCCTGCTATCTTGGGGCTAGGGTGAGTAGAGGCTCGCCAGGGAGGTATGACCAGGTCCATGGAGCTATAGCGGAGATGACTCATGTCTCCTAGTCCACTCTCTGCAACTTCCACCCATGATTGGGCTTGGCTGTGGGTGCACACCATCATAACTCTCTACCAAACCCTAGATTATTATCTTCTTTACAAATTCGTAATGAAACAACAAACATAAGAGTAAACACTCAATAAGATAGATGATTATCTCTTTTAAGTTTTAAATGTGAATCCCTAAACTATTTTGTGTGTTTTCAGATATTTTGTTTGTAAAGAATGACCTTGTGTCACATGTTTGAAATATTTTTGAATGATAATATTGTGTTAAATGAGAGCAATATTCGAACGCAGTGCAATGAAATATTTATTTCAATTAAATCAAATCTTAGTACAACCATAGGGTATATATAATGTAATTTAAAACTAAAGCACACAACTACTGGAAGAATAATAGGAGATAACGAAATAGGCGAGAATGAGGGATAAGGGGATAGGTAGGAGGAATAAGGGGAGGGAATATAGGAGAAGGAATAGGGAGGAGAGAAAAATAAATCAATGCGCTTACCAAAATTCCAAACCCTCTTTGTGTTCACACTTGATCAGGACATTTCTTGCTAGCTTTGCATTTGTATATGTTCACATTGTAACACTCTCCCCCTTAAAGTTGAGAGGACTGACTAGACAATCTCTCAAATTTATAAATTGAGCTTTAGCCATGCCTTTGGTGAAGATGTCTGCAACGTTCTCCAAAGTGCGGAAAAATTTAAGCTCAACAATATCTTTCTCCACCATGTATCGGATGAAGTGATACTTCATATCAAAGTTTTTTGTTCTGCTATGGTGGATTGGATTATATGCCAACTAAATGGCACTTATGTTATCATAGTAGATTCTTGTAGGACCACTTTTTTGTTCTCCAATATCTTCCAATACTTTTCTCAACCATAGAGCTTGAGTACTAGCATATGTTACTGCTATATACTCTGCTTTTATAGAGGACAATGGTACAACAGTCTGCTTTTTGGAACTCCATGTAATTAGTCCTGATCCTAGACTAAAATAGTTCCCTGAAGTAGATTTTCTATCATCAATGTTGCTGCCCCAATAACTATCATTGAAGCCTACTAGCTTGACAGTCTTACATTTGTGGTAATGGATTCCAAAATCCCATGTACCCTTTACATATATGAGAATTATTTTAGTTTCTTGTAAGTGCAGATCAGATGTATTAGCCATAAATATTGAGACAAGAGAAACAACATACTAAATTTTAGGTCTTGTGTTGGTGAGAAAAATCAAACTCCCAACCATCCTCCTGTAAGTGGTCATGTCAATCTTTGGTGCTCCATCATTTTTGCTCAATTGGATCCCATGTCCAATAGGAGTTGCAACTGCTTTGAAATGTTCCATGGCAAACTTCTTAATCATATCCCGAGTATACTTGTGTTGACAGATGAAGATCCCTCTATATTTATGATAAACTTCCATGCCTATGAAGTAGTGCATTAAACCCAAATATTTCATCTCAAACTACTTCATAATGGAGTTTTTGAACTCCATATTCATCTTTTCATTACTACCCATAAATATGAGATCATCCACATATAAGCAAACTATGAGGATGTCTTTTCCTGCCTTTAGGTAGTAGATATTGGGTTCATTTTTGCTTCTGGTGAACCCATATTCCTTGAAATAGCCATCAATGCAAGAGTACCATGCTCGTGGTGCTTGCTTGATGCCATACAATGCCTTTTCAGTTTATAAACAAGGTTCTCCTTATCTTGCTCTTGAAAACCTTGAGGTTGTTCAACATAAACCTCCTCTATCAAGTAGCCGTTGAGAAAAGCACTTTTGACATCCATGTGTTAGATTTTCCATCCTTTGTGGGCAGTTAAGGCAATAAATATTTTGATTGTCTCATGTCTGGCTACAGGAGCAAATGTCTCTTCATAGTCTATGTCATACTTCTGTGTGAAGCCTTTTACTACCAATCTTGCTTTATGTCTTTCAATGCTTCAATCAGTAGTGAATTTGGTTTTGAAGACCCATTTACATCCAACACATTTGTTTCCTTTAGGAAGCTCTACTAGCTCCCAAGTATCATTGTTTTTTATAGAGGTCATTTCCTCTTTCATGGCATCCTGCCATATCTTCTGAGTACAAGCCTTCTCATAACTAGAAGGTTCAAGTTGTGCACTAGTCAACAAAGCATAGTTGACTACATCTCCCCGAGGTTCTTGGGAGTCATCATCTCCATAAAAATGCATAGTTTCAAGTCTTTGTAAAACTGAACTCATTTCACTAGCCTAACTTCTAGTATATCTTTTCTAAAAAAATTTATCCAACATCTGATAATATGGATGATTCTAGAGTGTTTTCTTACCTCTGGATGGAGAATCAATATCCATCGGTGAAGAACTGATTGATCGTTGTGGAGAAGGACTTGGAGAAGTTGTTGATGAACTTGAAGTAGAACGTCTGCTTGGGCTTGGAAGGGGTGTGTCCTTACCTTTCTTGGATGCCACCTTCTGACTTAGTGAAGAACCTGCATCATGGGACTCATCATCAATAAAAAACCTTGGATGTCCCCATTCTCCCCCTTCATAAAAAATCACATCCCTGGAAAGAAAAAACTTTTGGGTCTTCGGATTGTAGAGTCTATAGGCTTTGGTGGACTCACAAAACCCTACAAAAATGCATGCTTGACTCTTGGTATCAAGCTTCTTTCTCTTCTCATCAAGAATCTGTGCATAAGCCAAAGAACCAAAAACTTTGAAATGTTTGACATTTGGTTTCATGCCATACCATGCTTGGTAAGGAGTTATCCCCTTCAAACTTGAAGTAGGACTCCCATTCAAAACGTAGACACTGGTTTTGACTACATCAACCCAATACATGTTGCTTAGATGCTTCATTTGAACCATTGATCTAGCCATGTCTACAATGGTGTGGTTTTTCCTCTCTACCACACCATTTCGCTATGGAGTATAGGCAGTGGTGAACTGCCTTTTTATCCCATTTTCTTTATAAAATTAAAAAAAATCTTTGGAAGAGTATTCTCCTCCTCTGTTTGTTCTAAGACATTTTACATGATATTCAATTTGTTTCTCTACATTTGTTTTGAAATCAATGAAGCAGTCAAAAACTTCATCTTTGTGTTTTAGGAAATAAACCTAACACATTCTAGAGAAATCATCTATGAAAATAAGAAAGTAAGCATTGTTACCAAGAGGACCACATATGTTCGAATGCACTAGCTGAAGTGGATAGTTGGCCCTCCTTGCTTGTCCTCATGGAAATTTTGCCCTGGCGTGCTTTCCTAAAGCACATCTTTCACAGACCTCTTTGTGAACCTGAATTTTAGGAAGTCCAATCACCATTGCTTGTGAAGTCAACAATTTCAAACTGGCAGAATTCAGGTGACCATATCTCAAGTGCCAAAGTACACTTGGATTTGCAATAGCAATATTTTCCAGTTGAGGTCCCCTAGCTGGCCAAAATTCAGGGGGAATAACCTATTTTTGGTCATTGGTACCTGGGTGATGATTCTATTACCATTATTCTTATCAAATACTACACATTTTCTCTCATCAAATACAAGTTTATAATTATTTTCCATCATTTGACCAACACTAAGCATATTATGTTGGAGTTGAGAGGTGTAATAGATATCATTCACCTGTTTTATGTCTTCCTGTGTTGGAACCTCCATGGCTCTAATGCCTTCAACTGACAATGACTTATCATCTCTCAGCTTGATGCAAGACTTGTAGGCCGAATCTATCATAGCAGAGTTATTCTTTACCACTCATATGATTGGAACACCCAGTGTCCAAGATCCAAGTTTCATTCAAATTTTGATTGATTGACCATAAGAGAGAAAGAGATTAGATGTCCCTTCCTCTTCACCAAAATGGTCATACTTACTACTTTGACTGTTGCTTCCTTGTGAGGATTTAGACCAACAGTCATGAGCAAAGTGACCTGGTTTGCCACAATCGAAACAAACCTTCTTTGACTTATCACTTTCTCTTCCTCGACCTGGATTTATTCCTCTACTTTGCTGATTGCCTATGTTTTGACTTCCACCTCTGTTGGGAGATCCTCCTCTATTTGGATTTCCACCTCTTGGGTTGTTCTTACCTTTGCCTCTTCGTTGACCTCTAACTTGGCCTCTACCTTGGCCTCGGCCTTGGCTTCTTCCTTCTTGAGATGCGAAGGCTTTTTCATCACCTCCATAGCTTGTTGAAGGAGATTCCTGCAATATCTCTTCATGTGAAATTAGAGAACCAATTAAAGCATCAAAGGATAGTGCAGACAAATCCTTCGATTCTTCAATGATAATTGCAACATGGTTCTATTTTGGAAGAAGTGTTCTTAACACTCTTTTCACCACAATATTTTGCTTGATTTCATCTTCGAGAGTGATCATTTTGTCTACTACTACTTTGACTCGCATGCAGTAGTCACCAACATTTTCATCTTCTTTCATCCTGAGATTCTCAAAATCTCTTTTTAAATTTTGAAGCATGACTTGCTTCACTTGATCACTCCCTTGGAAGCCTTCTTTGAAGGCCTTCCATGCCTCTTGAGCAGTTACACAAGATGCAATTCTAGGAAAGATGTTTTTATCTAAGGCTGCTTGCAAATGATACAGGGTAAAGGAATTATTTTTTTGTGCTTCTTTCCTAGCTTTCTTATCAACAACGCTTAATGTGGTCCAGTTAGTAGGTTCTGTGTAACCCTCTTTGACTACATCCCACAAGCCCTTACCGATGAGTAAGGTTTTCATTTTAATGGACCAATATTCATAGTCACTTCCATTAAACTCTGGAATAGGAAGACTAGTATTTGAGGCCATTGCAACTGACTAGAAATTAGAAACAAACTTGATTTGGCTAGTACAATCAATTGCAAAGAAAAGCAATTACAAATTTAAAACAAATCTTGCTTGTTCTACTTTCTCACTGATTGCTTGATCTTCTTGCTACAAATATCCAATCACTGGGTTCCAAAATTTATCAGTGATCGAGTCTTCATCGTCGCTGATGAGGATAATTTTAGGGGCTGGCTTAGCTGGTTCCAAAATTTTAAGGGAATAACTGTTGCTAATATGTTGGTTTGCTGGTTCTTGGGATGCGATTTCCACTGAATCTGACTCCTCAATACGTTGTCCAAATATGTTATCCTTATAATCGGCCTTGTAACCAGAATCTGGGTGTCTCTGATGTGCTATGACGACATTTTGTAACTGATTGAACACAACATGCAGTCTGTCTCTCCAAACTCTTTCATCAAACGATTCAGCAGTATCTCTTAGCAGAAGAGAACACAATGCATGATAACACCTAGTGGATCATATCATCTACTCATAAATGCAAAAAAAAAACTTCCTTAAAGCCTTTGAGGTTACAATTTTCACTTTTCAAGTCTCACACAATTTGCAAGTTTTTCATTACAAAACTTAACCCTTGAACGGGGTTCCAAGGGGCAGCACCCCTAGCGTATTTTTAGGAAGCGCTAAACGAGCGCTCCAGAAGGCTTCCCGTCACTTTTTTTCCCCCTTTTTACAATGCTTGCCTCTTAGGCTATTACACAATTTTGCAAGGTTTTTCAAGCCCCTTGGGCGATTTTACAATTTGTGTCTAGAGACAATATGTTCAAAATTTCTCTTATAAAGTTTTATAATCAAACCTTTTAAAGCATTTTAATTTTTTTTAATTTAATAATTAAATATGTTTTTAAACCATTAAAAAAAACTTTTAAAAATAATTATAAAGCATTTTTTTTAATTATTAAATTAATATTAAAAAAATTTTAATAAAGTTTAATTTTTTAAAAGAAAAATTAAATAAAAAATATGCTCGAACACGCGACCTCAAGCAACTCTACCAAGCACTCTAGCCAATGCAATCATGAACACAATTGAAACTTCTAAGGCACAACATGCCTTTTATCCTCCAGAGCTGATGAATCAAAACAAAAAAAACTTTGCAATATACCTCTGACGGGTTTCGAACCTGGGACTTGACGTCTATAGTGAAACCTCCTTAGCTACTTGGGCTACATGTCCGATGTGAAATATTTTTCGCTCGACGCAAGTTTATCAACATGCTTGCATTTTATTTTATTTTTAAAAATGAAACTCATTTATCCCACATGCACTAGGATGCACACTGCGGGAGGGTTTTTAATGGCAAAGGCACGTATAGTAAAATGATTGCCTTCAAGCAATTGTTGAGTCCCCTTTTGTCGCACGAGAACAAATAAAATGATGCCAACTCAACACCGTTTCCCTTTCACCACGTGTCTTCCCTACTGGCGTCCACATCAACCAACTCACTACTGCCACGTATCATTGCCACGTGTTGCCCCCTTTGCATCCATGTCACGCTTGTCCAGTGCCTACCACGTATCTCCTCATCGTTGCCTCAATCTACATGTTGCTCTATCAGCACCTCCACCTCAGCTCCTGCTCATCCAACACATGCAACATTAGCTACATCCAGTCACCTTGTCGCTACCTAGCAGTCTCGATCCATGTACATTTGTCTCGATCCACGTGCCAGTTTGCTATGCACACTTACTAAGCTTGTGCCTTGAAATTCGTGCCTTTTCAGGTCACTCATCAATCTCTCAGGAAGCGTGCCCTCAAATGTGGTGGACCTTTGGCTCTCCTCAAAAAATTGAGCCTCCTGCTACTCTGATACCAGAATGAGAGCAATATCCGAACACAGCGCAATGAAATCTTTATTTTAATTAAATCAAATCTTAGTACAACCATAGGGTATATATAATGTAATTTAAAACTAAAGCACGCAACTACTATAAGAATAATAGGAGATAAGTAAATAAGCGAGAAGGAGGGATAAGGGGATAGGTAGGAGGAATAAGGGAAGGGAATATAGGAGAAGGAATAGGGAGGAGAGAAAAACAAAACGATGCGCTTGCCGACATTCCAAACCCTCTTTGTGTTCATACTTGATCAGGAAATTTCTTGCCAGCTTCGCATTTGTATATGTTCACATTGTAACATTAAATTGGATTTCACCTGTATACTCACAACTTAACAACCTGGCTATGAAATCCAGGGCACGTTATCCCACATATGATGTGTGGTGATGATGTCCACACATGGCTAGGGAGCATAGGTCCTACCAATTCCTCACCCAGTTCACCTGTAGTCTGCGATATACCTCTTCAAAGAGAGATTTGCTATAACCCACAAGCTATGACGGATCTTAGAATCGACCTTGGCAAAGAACAAGGTTTGTGGGATTTGAGACAAAAGGTGTAGATGAAAGCGACCTCGTTGATCTCTACTAGTGTATGGTGATGAAATATACCTCACTAGCGTTTAAGCGGATCATGGTGTGTGTGGTTCTATTTTAATCCAAAGAAAGTAAGCAAAGAAGAATTCGATGATCATTCACTAGATGCATGAAAAAGGTGTGTTTTACTTTCAGAAAGTTAGTAAAAAGAACTCACAAATGTATCTAGAAATGCAAAATCCTAAATGCTAGCCTACCCGTTGGGTAGGCTACAAGCAAGCAATCCAAAGAGATTTTTTCCTACTTTAAATTTGTTTTAATTTTTCTCCTTTTATATTTTTTTATTATTTTGTGTTTAATAAAAAGAAAAACTAACTTTTAACCTTTCTAAACAAGCAAAATATGCGAGAAAAACCAAATAAAAACAGTTTCTGAAAGTGCAAAACATAGATGGAAGATTCAAATGCCTATGTCATCACTGCTAAAACTTGCTATTTCTAGAATTTTGCCCCAAAAAATCTTTGGTTTCTATAGCAGGCATGTATTCGTTCTAGGGTGGGATAAATTTGCATTCATCCCAGGGTAGCACGAATAGTAGATCAGGGTTTGTTTCAGTTCATAATGACTAGCACTTGGAACATTGAAAGATGAAAATGAGCTCCAAAGTTCACCTAAAGCAAAAGGGACTAGGTCCCAAAATGGTGCATTGAATAATGATAAAAAATATGTGTATCTATGTCCTATTGCGTATGAGCATCAAACAGAAGCATGCAAGTAAGATGGAAAAGATAGCAAATAACAAGAAGTAAGGCAAATCAAATTGAATTATTATTAATTGGTCAGATAAAATTCACGTTAAAAATTTCCTCTTTGAGGGCTTAAATATATAAGACAAATTTTTACAAATCGGGTGCCCAAGGATCAAAATCCTTCAAGTAACTCGGGTGCACATTCGGTGTCTTTCCTTGTACCCACAATTGAAGTGTGTGGGCCTACTCTGAAGCTAATTGTATCATTGATTATTTGAGGTACTATTCTAATCCCCAATGTTATTTTTAACCTACACCTACACATAAGGAAATATAAAATATCAAATAGCAAGTGCATGTGGTGAGAAACATGCAATCCCCATAGGGGCCAAATAGCTAATAGTGATAATAAGCATCAAATAAACTCCAAATGACTTGAAATTTTATGGAGATATAAAAAAAGAATATTTTGGGAATATATCACCAAAAATTGCACAACGATTGTGTTCGATGGTGCCTCGTAATTGCAATGACCATGCGCTAACTACGAAACACAAAGCAAATAATTTTTGACCCTAAACATATCCAAAACACATGAAAAATGGACATAATACATAAAATGATATTTTAAAGAAACCCATTTGATCATATTTGAAAAATTAGTGACATTTTAGGTGTTTCTTTAGATGACCACCAGAGACCTGCATGAGACCCTATAAAACACTAAAATTGCAATATCTCGGCCAATATAGCTCATAATGGCCCAAAATTTGAACTGTAACATAATAAAATAATGTAAAAAATAAATAATTAAAAATAGTAACAAAATAATGCATATATTTCTATTAATAATAGGATGGGATGAATAAGACTATCACAAATTAGGGGGCGCCCGAGGGTGGGATGCCCACCATTTATGCCTAATTTTTACCACCAATTCCATTTAAAATTGAATTGAAATACTATGGTAGGTATTATCATCAAATTTGGTGAGGGAATTCACTCAGATGGTTCGGTTATGTGACAAATTGTGCCTACTAGTTCCCTCGTGAACCTCCTTTGCTAGGTAGAGATTTCGAGGTAAAAATGGGCACAAAAGGGTGAAAGGAAATCTTGGCAGCACTTCATTGCTTTGTCCTCCAAATAATCTCTCTCTTTTCTATGGAAAATGCATCCACTTTATATCCCAAGGAGGCTTCATGGGTCAAATTGCATGCGAGGGCATGCAGGGCAAGAGGTGCCACTTGGCCATCGGGGCAACATGCATTGGAGGGGGAAGAGAATATCCCAAATTGGCCTCATTCATTGATCATGTCATAATATCTGCTATGTGCCCTAACTTGTGGGCAATAATAGCCAAGAATATGATTTTTACTGGGTGCCTTTGGTCCAGGTTTGACTTTTTACTGGTCAAACCTGCTATTCGCTCCACCCCGAGATGAATGCTGCTATTCGCTCCAGGGTGGGATGAATAGAAATAGGGTGTTCAAAAGGTCCCAAAAGTGGCTTGAAACCTTCCAAAACCTTCCACTGAGTGGTTAGTACCACTGTATACCTGCTGAGGGCTGCCCTAGGGGCCTTGGTTTGTCATTTAGCCGTTGCTCACAGTAGCATAATTTGATTGATCAGATTTTTGTGTCTACATTTAGAATGTGTGTGATGGTAGATATCAAGAAGGATATACCAAGATCTATTGAGTTATTTTCTAACCTTGGCACCTGGGTTTAGAACATTGAATATAAAAATAAACCCCAAGTTTATTAGGAGTGTGGTAAGGGAGGACACCATAAGAGCATATGTCCCTTGCATCCTAAAGCTCTAAGTACTTTGACAAGTTATAAGGAAAATAGTAAGAAGCTTAGTGAAAAGTGGGTGCCTAAGCGAAACCCTCAAAAATTAAAAGGAAAAGATCCGATTTCTATTTCTCAAGTTGGGCTCAATGAGGAATTACAAGAGGAAGCCCTTCTTCCATCAAACATGTTTGATGGAGAGGAGGAGTTGAATAGGGTTCCTACGAAGAGAAGGGAAGTAAGCCTAGTAGCGAGGGATATTGTTCAACTTCCTAACTTTGGGGAGAGTGGATAAAAGGTAAGTCCCTTTGACTGTCTTCACATGGATGATCTGACTCCTCAACAATTAATGGAAAGCTCTCTAGCCTCTTCAAAACTTGTGATTGAGAAAGGTTCTCCAGGTCTGAAGACCAGAAGTCACAAGAAATCTTGTATTGATGCAGGGGTTGAAAGGAAAGTGGGGAGACCTAGCAACAGAGTGCTCAAGAAAATGGATATTGACTCTAAAATTGTTAACAAAGTACAACCTCTTATAATGGATAGTTTTGAGGCTTTACATCCTAGAGAGAATGAGGTTGTTCCAATCATGGAGACTTGGAACATATGTGTTCAGGAGTGTGACCTAAAAAGAGGATTTCTTTGGGGGTCAAAAAAAGGTTGGTAGGCCTCCCAAGACCTCACTGAGATAGACTTCCAGCAAGTGATTTTTGGTTTTTTTTGTTTCAGTTGTTTGTCAAGTTATCTGCTCTGGTTTTAAATGGGATTCTTGTCTCTCTAGTTTTTTGAGCATCCATAGGTTCCAATGGTGAGGTCTATTTCCCATATTTAAGGCCATAGTGGTTTATGGGATCTTCAAATTTTGAAATTTAAATTTGAATGCAACTTTAGGCAAGATTTTAAAATTCTAATTTTAAATCTCGAATTTGAATGTTGTTTTGGGTGTGGGTTTCTCCTATGTTGGCCCATTTTGTTAGTTTGTTGTTTGATCATGATAATATCCTGTATTTGCTTGATAAAAATATGCAACTTATTTTCTAGGAGGGATTTTTGGGTTGGATTCATGGAATCCAGCTTAGTTTTTCTTGATATCTTATTGTTAGATCTAAGTTTTGGGGGTGCCTTTCAAAACCCTACTATTAATAGGTTTAGGGACCCTTTAAAAACCCCTTCTACTACCAATCAAAAAAAATCTAGAAGTAAATAAAATACAAAGAGATAAAGACTTGTACAATGACCTAACATAAATCTCAACACTTGACTTTCCATTAGGCCACTTTTAGTTCTTGAATATGATGTAAATAAAGGATGAGGAAAGCTTCTCTCTTAAAGAAAGAGGAACAAAACCTTGAATAATACAAATAGTAGGTTCCAAATCATTGGGTAGTGAAAAGTGGATCTTGCTTAAGTCCTAAGGTTTCTAAGACAAATCACTAAAGTCCCACAAATTAGCAAAGTTGTGAACAACACTTTTATACAAAACTTTGTTATTCAAGTGGACAACCAAAGGCAAATATTATCATTCAAAAATATAAGTCTATTCCATTAAATAAATTAAAATTTAAAATAAATACCTTGGCTCAAAGTTAAATCATACCAGAGTTCAATAGGAGAAATAAGGGAAATACAAAATAATTCTGAATAAATTATGGAGATCGAGTTTTTTGACAATCGATAGAATCCCTCCCTATGGTGAAAGTTTAGGGCACGTGCAATTTTTGTGATGATGATCCCCCCTCGATCATTTCCCTACACCATCGCTAGACTCCCCCGCATCGTTGGTCTTCTGGTCGTTAGGGGCTAGCGCGACACATGAATGTGGAACACAAAGGTTCCCCATGATGTCGCCAAGCATTCCTGAGTTCGGGGACTCCTGTGCCCTGAACCCTAGTAGGACTGACTTCATGGCCTGTGACTAAATCAGTTTGGTCTTAGGATGAGATAGGAATATCCATGCAGCCCTCCAGCTCTCCAATAGTGTAATTCTTAGTGGGAAATCATCCTTCATCGATATTTTGTAAAAAAAATGGTTTCCTCCCTCATTCGCGACAAACTAATTCATCACCCATGGAAGAGACATTTTGTGCCCTAAAAGCCTTATGGAAAGCTATGATTCCCAAGATACCCACTCCTTGGTGGGAAAATTTATTGGAGGTCACCCCAATATGGACATCATCTGCAAATGGGTTGCGTCCAAGTGGAAAACCCTAGGAAATATGGAGATCTCAGCAATGACCCGAGGGTTTTTCATGATCCAGCTCAACACCCAGGAAGACGCTGAGTGCATCTTATCTAGAGGTCCATGGTTCTTAGGAAGGTTAATTCTATTTTTGAAAAAGTGGCAAGTAAACTTTGATTCCAATTCCCATAATATCAACTTCGCCCCCATCTAGGTCAGGCTCCCGAATCTCCCAGTCCACTTCTTCTATGAAGATGCCCTCTAGGGTCTTTCCAAGGCCACTGGAAAACTCATGGCCATTGACCCAACCACTCGTGCAAGGACCCGTCTAACCCAAGTGTGTGTGTGTGTGTGTAAATGTGAATCTCGAGAGTCAGCTGCCAGATCACCTGAACCTAATTTACGAGGACTTAAAGTGGAAACAAACTCTCATCTATGAAAACAAATCGAATTTTTGCCCCGAATGTCAATCCTAGGGTCAAATCCAGTCACAGTGTCCCAAGCTCTAATTCCTTCCCCAAATGGCCTGCTCTGAGGATTAGTTGAGAAAAACGCACCACCGCAAATATTCTAGTCCTCCAGCCAAGAACAGAACCACCGCCAGACCCCCATTGAGACAGCTTTCTCATAAGGCAAGTACCTTTGTTCCCATGGCCAATAAATTTAGTGCTTTACAAAATTCTATTTCTATCAAGGACATTGAGGAAGGGGAGATCCCGGGGAGCTATGAGCCAATGCCCATCCCCTCAATCCTTCGAACCTCTTTTGTCATCCCTCCCTGCCCTTCCCAGACCATTCCCTTGGCCAAGAAAACTCCCATCCCCCCTCCCTCCTCAAGCCCTAGCTCCCTTGGGAACCCTTCAAAGCCTCCCTCCAACCCACCCCATATTTCTCCCTGCCCGATCCGTGAAACCCCAGCCTCACCATCCCCATATGACCCTGTCACCTCTAACTATGAGGATGAGGATTTATCGTCCCTTGAGTGAAGGAGCCCTAGATAGACCCTAAGCTACAAAAAATCCTAGATGGATGTGGGGAAAGAAAAAAATAAGGGTATACCAATGGATTTATATAGAAGGAATAGAGACACAGTGAAAGACATAGCTAATGGGACCCAAAGAATGCTCTTTCAGGAAGGGGCAAGTAGTTCAAAGGATGAAGACCGAAGAACCAAACCCCCTACTCAGTAAGGAAAAGGGGACAGGAAAACCTTCAAGGGTTCTAAATGAAATTCCTCTCTTGGAATGCGAGAGGACTAATGGGGCAGCCAAACAAAGACTGGCTGCAGCCATGAGAAGATAGCATAACCCAACTATATTTCTAATTCAGGAAATAAAAATAGGCAATCATTGGTCCCCTAGCATTGCCAAAAATATTTGGCAAAACTATGACTTTGTGCACTCCCTGGCCTCTGAGATGTTAGGAGGGCTACTTTTCCTATGGACCCCTACCAAAGTCCAGGGAAACCTCATTTCAAAACAGGACATGATAAGCAATATTCTATTCCATGATCTTGAGTCCTAGCTTTCTTGGGTAATGTCAAATGTGTATGCCCCTAATTCCCCCCTGGGAAGGGAAGCTTTGTGGAACATGCTCACATCCATGAGGTAAGCCTTTGAAGGAACCTCGTGTATCCTGGCTGGGGATTTCAATTCTTCCCTGCACTTCAGTGACAAGAAGGGCGGAGCCAGAATCACTTAAGTTGCATTATTGATTGCTAAAATTGTTATTAATGATTGTTTGTTGTTTTGGTTGTTTATGCTTGCAGAGAGGATTACTAAAGAGCAGAGAGTGGAAATATGGAGGATTGAGAGATGACTTGGCCGCTCTGACACAGGCAGAGCGAGATCAGCTGGCATAGGCCGGCTTACTACATGTGGCAGAGATGCCACAAGTTTCTACTGACATTGTGCTACTGACGGCCCTAGCAGAGAGGTGGTACCCAGGCTCTTCATGCTTCTGGTTACCGACAGGGAAGATGACTCCCACACTAGATGATTTATGGAGGATTCTTAGAATCCCCATACAAGGGAGGATGATCACACCTACGGCCAATCAGGGCCACACGATGGGACGACTCTGCGGTGACCCGAGCTTCACCCTGGAGAAGGGCGGAGTGAACATCGAGGCACTGCGCCAGATGCCTGGGGCATCTACACCGACACGAGTTTTGGCTGGGGTGGTTGGTGGGCTTCTGCTGTGCCACCAGAGTGGATGCAGGGTACCATGGATGCTAGCAGATGTGATCTGCGACATGCGCGACCATGGCTATAGATTCTCTTGGGGCAATTTTGTTCTATGCCGGTTGTACAAGATCCTTTACGGGGTCGTGTACAAGGGCGGGCGATGTCTGGTCATGACATCACTCCTACAGGTTTGGTGCTAGGAACACATTACGGTGCGGAGGCTGGTAGGGCTTCCACTGACAGGGGTTGACGGGGAGAGGCCCCGAGTCTTCTACTGGTGGCTTCGAAGAGGGGCACAGCGACGGATCGACCTGCCGGTGTCCCAGAGACTCTTTGGATGACTTGGTCCCGGACCGGATCACTCGGAGGCCATGGAGGCGGCATCTAGGGTGGGCGAGAGGATGCATAGGAGCTGGCTCGCATCAGGCGAGTCTACTGGCTACGGATGGAGAGGGGAGAGGTGGAGCTCCACTGCTATGACCGGGTTTTGCGACAGTTCGGTCTACAGTAGGGGATCCCATCTCTCAGGGATTACGAGTTTTCTCGGACTGTCCGGGATAACACCACAGTTAGCGAGGCTCCAGATATGCAACGATTTTGGAGTCAAGACGCGGACGATGCCCCCATTCAGCCAGTGGATGGGGACGATGCAGGGGTAGCCGATGGCTACGATTCCTGGTACATAGGCATCCACCCTCCTTGGATGATGAGGGCACAGGGTCCGATCCACACGGTCGTGCATCGGATAGGGAGGCGACGCCAGGCAGCGGTAGAGGAGAGTAGAGGAGGCCACAGGCACAGGATAGGCCACGGTAGAGGGAGAGGGAGAGGAGGGAGGCGAGACCCCCATCTCCACAAAGGCCACCATCGCCTGATAATGGCAAGGGCGTGGACATTGGAGAGAGTAGCGAGATGGCTACTCTCCGGGCAGAGAGAGATCGTCTGTGAGCTCAGGTGCAGACGTTACAGGATGCAGCTGCACAGCACCAGGCTGAGGTGTCGTAGCTACGATACGAGAATGCTCGTCTCAGGGCATGAGGCGGAGGGGTAAGCACTCAGGAGCTGCTACGGTCGGTTTCTCATATCGCCTTCTATCAGGCGCTATACTACCAGGCGGTGCCAGAGGGCCATAGGGTACAGCTGCCACCTGCCATAGCAGATCCTATCAGGATAGGGTCGACGAGGAGCTCATCCCGGTCAACGACGAGGACTCGTAGTACCACACATACTACGATGGGACCACCTCATCCTCCGCATGGTAGGGGAGGAGATGAGGCCGAGAGCTCTAGAGGCTCTCGAGGCTAGAGGGCGGGATACTGCCACTGATATTGTATTATACTTGTATTGATAGAGGATTGAGTATGCCAAGGTACAGATTGTGGCATACCAATCCAGTTTTGATGATGTATATATTCTGTTGATATATATAAATGAGATTTTTTTTTTTTGATCATATGACTTGTCTTATGTGATGCTTATGATGCTTTTTATGTTTGATTGATTGATTGAGTTGATTGATGTAATGATTTTATTGATGATTCATGTAATTATGTCGTTGGAAAATATTATAACTTGGATGTCATGCTATAAATATTTAAAATGAAATAATCTGATGTAACAAATTGATTGGTTGTAATGAAATGTGATAAAAAAATAAAAAGATATTTCTAACAATAATTTCAAAGGACATTGTCTCTATTATAAACCATTTCATGGAGTCGCTGCTCACTCGATCGTCAAGCTAGTCCCAGGATAGCAATATTGTTAAAAGAAAAGAGTGCTTAAGAGACTGTCTTAAGACTTTTTTGTGATGATGCAAATGATGATGATGATGGTTTGTTTTCAGATTTCCATGAAAATATTATGCATGAAATATTGTAAAATGATTTTTGCTAGGCATAAATTCCTAAGTGTGATAAAATTTGTGAATAATTCCTTAAGAATTATACCATCATTGCAAAATGCAAAGTTGACATAATGACATGAAATGATCAAAATGTGTTTGCTTTTAAAAAAGCATAATTGGTGTAAAATGAAGTCATATGTTTTGTATGATTTTTGATAAATTGGGAAATAAACTTGTTACAATGGTTTGCACTAGGCATAGAATATGTGGGTATAGACTTATACCATCATCGCGAAGATCAAAGAAAGGATAGTTTTATTGCATGATTAATTTTTGATGAACAGAAAAGATGAAAATGAGGACTTGCGCTAAGCATAAAATTCCAATTTTGGTTTTGAAACTATACCATCGTTGCGAAAGTCGATAAGATATATATGATATGTTTTGATTGAAATTTTTGATTTTTTCTATTATATAGTTGTCTTTGTGGTAAATAATTGTACTTGGTTTATTCCAAACAAGTTTGCAAAAATAATATTTCAAAGTATTTTGAAGACAAAAGTTAGATTTATAAGGAATCCCATGTGCATAAGTGAATTCATTGCCAATCTTGATTTATCATAATGATAGACAAAATCTCTCAAATACAAATGTGTGCGCAATTGCATTGTTCATTTATTAGTTTTGAGCAAGATACTATGATACAAGTGATTTGAATAAACCAACTAAGTGTTCATTAACCATGATGTAGATGTATATAACCATACTAGGCTACTATGTAGATCGGATTATCAGGAGCTAGCTAATCCATAGCGAGACATAGGTCTCGTACAAAAGAAGGTCGCTAATGTGATAGACATATCGCCACGCTAGGAGTTACCCAAGGCCAAGCGGGTTGGGCACAAACCACTTGTTATGGGGCTTACCTCACGGTTTTCGAATAATTGAGAATTCCAGGGATTCAAGCTCATTCACCCTTCTTTTCTTTTCAAAGGGTAGGGAAAGGGATTTTATTGCTTTCTTGCTTTCTTTTGAACTTTGCATATTTTTCTTTTGTATTTCTTTTGCTTGATAATGCTTGGAACATTGCTATAATGATATAAAAGAACATTTCTCTTTTCTCTTTTTCTTGAATTTTTCTTTTCTTTTTCTTTGCTAGGGATACTTGCTCGGATTAGTTTTAGAGCAAGGGATTTTTATTCTGGGTAGGGGTGAGCTTGTCCTTTTGCCAATTCTCAAAGATTCTAGACCATGTGCATGATAGGATAGCAGGGAAACTTTTCACCCAAGAAATCAGTTCTACTATGTAGAAAAACATGGAAATTACAAATATAATCATTTTATTGTGAAAAGATGTGCTTGGTTTAAGTAAATAACAAGATCAATTCTCTATGCTCAAACTTTATTTAATTGAATTTTGTGAATTTTGATATAAGAGAGATTAGTAATCATGCCAGATAAAATCAAGATATTTATTGTGTGAGTGTGCAAGTGAGGGATGCCAAATAAATGCTAGTTTATCCAAAATAAACTGAAACATATAACTGCAATAATTGTAAGAAAATGATGATTTTGAGAAAGTTTTGTGAATGTTGACTCTCTCTTTATTCTGTATATTGTTTTGGTTTCGAAAGAGTCAAGCATATAGCTTTTTTGAGATTTTTATGTTGATTTTAGTTTTAAAGCAAAAGGAACTTTACAAGTGCTTTAAATAAATGCAATAAATATTTTTTGAAGAGTTTTGGAGATTTATGAATGTTTTTGGTGTTTTTGGATTTTTATAAATTGAAAGAAATACAAGATAATGATTTTAAAAAAACATGGATGAAATGACCAAATTTATGCATAGTAACGTTTAAGGTGCAAAATATTCATGGGTTCTTTAAGTTCTTTACCATCTAAGGTAGATAATTTATATGCTCCTGATTCAAATTTAGCAGTAATAATGTATGGTCCAAGCCAATTGGGCTCGAATTTACCTTTAATTTCCTTAGTTGCATTTGTATTTTTTTTTTTTTTTTTGAGGATTTTGATTTTTTTGTATTTGGATTTTAATTTATGAATTGAAATTGGTGGTATATACAAGATGATCTATATACACTATACAAGGTTATTTGAGTATAGCATGTCTAAGGTTGCTTCAAAATCAAAGGAGGTTTTGAAAGATAATCTGGTTGAGGTGAAGATAAGAATAGAAGGTGATGAATAAAAGGTAGTGATAACAACAACTTTGTTATAATGTAGAATAATGTAGAAAAAGATTTGACTTTTATATGTGTAAAATTGATCATGTTACAAAATAAAATGTAAGAGGTATAATAAGGTTCTTTATTCTTATTATTATATTCCAAGTTTTGATAAGATGGAGAGAGCATATATAAAATATATGCATGGGTGTTATTTGGTAAACAAAGATGATCATATATGGATGAAGAAAAGTGATGGATAGAAGATAATTGTGATAATAGAGAATGTATAGAACTTGATGTTTCAATCGTTAAATATTCTTCAAATGGTTTTGGGTCACCATGTATGGTAACAATTTTATTTGTAAGTTCAAACTTCAAACATTGGTGAAGAGTGGAAGGGAAAACCCTCATCGTATGAATCCAAGGACTCTGGAGAAATAGGTTGTAAGGTGAAGGACAATATCCTACATAGAATAAAGTATCCAGGATCTTGGATCCAATATTGAGGGAAAACATTATAGTATCTTGAGCTTCTTGAATTTCATTGTTAAAAGATTTTATAATAACATTTGATTCATTAATATGTTCTTCCTTTAATTTGTGTTTTTGAAATAATTGATAAGTGCATAAATTAAGAGAAGAGTCATTATCTACCATGATAGTTCTAACAAGTGTTTCTTTACGAGATCCGATAATGTAAAGATAGGAGTCTTCTTGTGGAGTAGAGGAAGGAATATCCTCATCATAGAATGAAATATGGTTAACCTCAAGAGGGTTTATACCATTAATTATGTTCTTAGAGAAAATATGATGAGGAACAAATTGTTGGCTAGGTATTTTGAACAAAATTTCCTTATGAGCAATTTGTAATACTTCTAAAAGGGATATCTTTGCTTGAGGATTAATCACTTGTTGTTGGTTATCAAAGTGGATTTCAGATTGAGATTTTGATTCTAAAGATGAGATTTCTATGCTTACATTCCATTTTGGATCATTCTCTATAGCCAAAGATAGTTTTGAAGGTTGGTCAAATGAGGAATCCATCTCTTGAATATCAGATTGAGTTGATTGAACTTGAGGTTGCTCATTTGTAGTTTTTGTTACAATATTAATAATATCATCATGATGGGACACATTAACATGCAATATTTGATTGGTTTCTTGTTGTTGATAATTGAGTAGGGGTTCTTGGGAGGTCCCCATGTCTTGATTGATTATTGGTATTTGTTGTGTAGGATTTTGATTGTTTACTGGAGGTTTATCATCAGTTGTAGATTGTAATTCCTTTATATCAAAAAGACCCTTATCAATCAAGTCTTGAATTGCACATCTTAAATCTTTACAATTTTGTGTCATATGTCCATCTATTCTATGATATTCACAATGTAGCTCAGGTTTAAACCAATCTGTTGTGGTGTCAGGTTGTCTTACGGAAGGGAGTTCAATCCTATTTGTGTCAAGTAAATACTTGAGAATTATATCCGTTGGTTGATTGAGCTTAGTAAATTTACGTGATGAATGTTTTTGAGAGGTTTTTGATAAATGCTTTAGGAATTTCATCATAAAAGGGCCTAATGGTTTCTCACCTCTACTTTCTTTGTTATGGGTAGAATGATGATAGGAAGATTGTGATGTAGGAGGTGAGTGCATGGTAGAATTGGAAGAATAAGTATTTTCTTGTTGAAATGGATGTGTTGTATTAAAAGAAGAGTATTGAAAAGGTGGTGGAGGATTATATGTGGATTGATAGACATAATATGGATATATGGGAGAATAGATAATATCATTATGAAGAGGATTGGCAAATGGATTGTCTTGTTGGGGTAAGGATGAAAAATGAGAGAAGTGTGATGGAGGTGATGTTGAACAGGGATAAGGTTGATCATAATCAACAAATGTATTTGGCTGAATTCTTCCAATATTACTAATGGGCTCATATTGATTTGAGTAAAAACTCATGGTTTTGTTTAGTGCTTCTAAAAGTAATATTTAGCATCTACTATTTAGAATTGAATCTAAAACATGAAATGATGATTTTGTTTTTGTTTTTCTTGTATACATATATATATTTTTGTTTTTGTTTTCAAAAGGTTTACAATGCATTCACGTCGGGTTCACCAAAATGTATCGCTCCAAATTTTTCGCATCCCTACCTTCAGGCTATTGGATCCGGGCCCGGAAGGAGGATGGGAAAAGGATGATGTGGTACCTCGGATGAGAGGACTTTACGAAGGTCCCGCCTCTCAAGGGAGGTGTATTTTGGTGATTTTTCGACGGATGGTGGGTTCACCAGGAAACATTTAATGGCAGTTTCCACGCCTAGGTTTTGGAATGAGTTTTATATGAGTTCGTTTTATTTTAAGCATTCATCCTAGGTTTGGCCGAATGATTCTAACTTAAACTACATGAAAATGCAATTTAAATGAATACAGCAAACAGAAAGGAAAATAGAAATAGAGAATTTGCAGGAGGCCAATGAGGATTACCTGATCCGGAAGTCTGATGGAGTTTCTGAAGCCTGAAGCAGTCTGGATCGTCTGCAATTCAACAGAATCGCCTTTAATTTGATAAAATCGTCTAAACTGACAAGATCGTCTGCAATCTGACGAATTCGTCAGACGAATTCATCAGAGACCTGCAAAACAGCAAACAGATGCGAAATACAAGAAATTCTATTTTGCAAACAGGGGCAAACTATATGAAACAATAATAGGAGTATTTGAACAATATGCAAGAACAAAAGTAAATGCAAATAACTGTGTTTAGATAGCAGAATATGATCTTAATATGCAAACTAGACAAAATGGGTGAACTCCAAATGCAATATAGTATAAAAACTGAATAGACAATCTAATTTATAACATAAAATGACAGATAAAAAAGACAGAAGAGCAAACTCCAGGCACTGATTGCCTCGATGTGTGCTGTAGTCGAAATCATCTCGCATCAGTACGAGATCGTCTCGAATTTGACGAGATCGCCTCCGATCTTGACAGGTTCGTCGGCTGCGATAGGTGCTGGCTCCGGCTGAAAACCAGTGGTGTACCTGCAATGAAATGACTATAGGACTAATGCAAAATATGAATTACGATGTTTTAGAGCATAAGGGTTCAATTTGCATAAAAATTCAGCCAGGGGTTGGGGAGGGAAAAGTCTTAGAGTTAAATAGGCTTAGGGAAAGTTGTTGGGAGGTTGGAGATCTTCCCAATTTGGGAGATCTCCAACGGGGGAGGGTCCCAACGGCGCAGACACACTTCTGCCCGGATTGGAGACCCGTTGGAACGGATTCCAACTATGTAAATTTAGTTTTGCGACGAAATCTTCTGGACGTTCTAGTCCAGACGAAATCATCAAATCTAGGGCAATATCGTCTGATCGGAGACGATATCGTCAAACGGTCAAAACAACTGCTAAAAATGGTGCGGAAAAAGAGGAAACAGGTTTCTCGGCGGTTAACGGGTGGTTTGGGAGGTTAAATTTGAATTTAAATTTATTTACTAAGGTGAATGTAATTATTCCAATTTTACTACGCCAATTTTAGGGTGCTACACAAGGATATTGAAGCTTTTAGGAACTTCATTGATTCCAACGTCCTCATGGATATCCACCTCCAAGGATCCCTCTTCACCTAGAGAAATAGAAGGAAAGGTGTCAGTCTCATCTAGGAGTGCCTAGATAGATTCCTCATTTCCCAAGAAGCCCTCCCCTAGTTTGAATATGCTAGTCTATGAGCCCTCCCAAATATCGATTCTAACCATAGCATGTTGTTGTTAAAATCAGATACCAAGCCACAGTTCAAGACTACCTTCAGATTCGAATCAATGTGGACCCACCACCCTAACCTCAAGGGGATGATTGAGTCATGGTGGAAGCAAAAATTCCTAGGGTCTGCCACTAACCAGGTCACCCAAAAACTTAGATTCATCAAAGAAAACTTGAAGAAGTGGAATAGGGAAACCTTCGAAAATATATTTGAATCTAAGCAGTAGGTCAAATCCCAAATCAGCCAGATCGAGGACACTTTTTAGAGATGGAAATATGGTGATAGCCTCAGGGATGAGGAGCGTAACCTAATTTCTGAGTACCACAATATCCTCTCTAAAGAAGAAACCTTTTGGCACCAGAATTCAAGGTAGTTGTGGTTCAAGGAAGGGGATTCCAACACCAAGTTCTTCCACATTTCAACCCTTAAGCACATATGAGCCAAAAATATCAAGAGACTAGTCACTCAATATGGGGTAGCCACTTCGAACATCCATCTGATCAGGTACGAAGCTATTAGCCACTTCAAAGCCCTCATAGGCCCCTCTTCTTCCCAGTCCCCTTTGGCCATGGAATCCCTCCTTGCCAATATCCCCACCCTCATTTCTTGAGATTCCAACAAGTTCCTCATTAGCCCTTTGTCCCACAAAGGAATCCACCAGGCCCTCCTTTCCATGAATCCTAACAAAGCTCCCATCTCGAATGGATTCCTACCCAGGTTTTTCTAGACCTTCTGGGATGTTGTGGGCCCAGACCTCTATGCTGTAGTCAGGGAAATGCAATCTTCCAAAACCATTCCCAGAGACATTAAATCCATGTTCTTCTCTCTTATCCCCAAAGGAGATAATTCTTTGTCCCTATCAAACTATCATCCCATCAGCCTTTGCAATGTCATCTACAAAATCCTTACCAAAGCCATAGCCACCTAGCTATCCAGCATCCTCCTTGCCATCATTGATCCATGTCAGGGGAGTACAACCAAAGGCCACAACATTCTATACAGGGTCATCACCATCCATGAGATGATTCACTCTACCTAGATGTCCAATACCACTGCTTTTTTCCTCAAACTAAACATGAATAAAGCCTTCGATAAGGTCAACAGGGAATTTCTCAGCCAAGTCCTCCTCAAGTTTGGTTTCCACAAGGCCTGGGTGAATCTGATCTACAATTGCATCTCCTCTTCCTGGTTCTTGGTTATGGTGAATGGTTCCACTATAGGCTACTTCTCGATTTCCAAGGTCCTAAGACAAGGAGACTCCCTGTCTCCTATCTTGTTCATCATTCGTGCTGAAATTTTAGGAAGAACTATCAAAGAAGCATGTTCTAGTAATAAAATCTCTAGCATCAAAGCAGCTTTAGGGCTCCCCCATCAACCCACCAATAGTTCTTGGATGACATCCTACTCACAACCAAAGCCTCCATTGCAGATGCCATCGTGATCAAGGATATCCTTAACCTCTTTGAAGAGGCTGTTGGGCAGAAGATCAACTACACCAAAAGCAAGTTGTTTTTCATCCACACCCCAATCAAAAGGTAGCACAAGATTACCAAAATTTTGGGATGCTCCATAGCAAACTTCCCAAACACCTACCTTGGCCTTCCCATGTTCTAGGGAAGGGCCCACCTTGGCATGTGGGAGAACGTGGTGGACAATATTCGTAACAGGCTAGCAAGGTGGAAGGGCATTCTCCTCTCCAGCATAGGGAGGACAACTCTGGTAAAATCAGTCTTGCAGAGTATTCCCATGTATTTTTTGTTAGTTTTTAAAATCTTGATGTACATGGGCGAAGCCATTGAAAAATTTAGAAACAATTTTTGTGGTCGGGGTTCGAAACCTAGAAGAAGTTCCACCTTATGGCCTAGGATAAATTTTGCACCCCCAAAGATCAGGGAGGCCTAGGTCTGCATCGCATCAATGTCACCAACCTAGCGATCCTAGCCAAGCAAGCTTGGAGAGTGGTTACCAACGCTAGCACTAAGTGGGTGAACATTGTGAAAAGAAAGTACCTCCAGCATCAGCCCTTTCTCCAAGCCACCATACCCCTCAATTGCTCTCATTTTTGGAAATCCATTTCACTCTCCCAAACCATCATCCACGAAGGGTCTAGGTGGAATTTTGGTCATAGCTCTAACATCAACTTTTGGGAGGACGTCTGGGCTGGGAAAGAAGCCCTTAGAAGTAATCCCAAGCTGGTTGTAGTTAGGCATCTGATCGATAGCAATTTTGGGCCCAAAGTTTCCGACTTCATTTCCTCTAACCAAGGGATCCAGGATTGGAAGCCGATCAAGTTCAGGATTACTAATGATACCATCACCACGATGGTAGAAGGGATCCAAGTGGTCCTAAGGTCTATTTTTCTCCCCAAAACTATGAAGGATGATGAATATTTTTGTAATGGCACCATCGATGGGAATTTCTCAGTCAAGATTGCGTCTCACCTCTGTTAAAGGAAGGCCATTGGGAAAGGCCCCAACAGTGAGAAATTGGTTGCCCAAAGGATATGGCTCAGGTGCCTCATCCTAAAAATATCCCACTTCTATTGGACTATTGTTCATAATAAAATCCTCACCACGGACATCCTAATTTGCAAAGGGGACATGGTCCCTAACAAGTGCTACCTTTGCATGCAGGATTGGGAATTAGTCCAGCACATCTTAATGGACTATTCCTTTGCCAAGAAAGTGTTTTCTGTAGCCACTATAAATTCCAGGTCTACTGGGCATGGCCCAACTCATTCAAAGGGTTTATCAATCAATGGCCAAGACCCCTTCAAGGATCCCAAACTCAGTTTCCTATGGAGTTCCATCATCCACCACATTTTTTGGCAGATCTGGCTAGAATGTAACAGGTGATTTTTTAGCAAAGAATCCAAAACTTGGGATGCAGTGGCTGTTAAAGCCTTGGCCTTTGCCATAGAAAATAACAATCTCATCCCCTGCCAGTTCTTGCCTCCACCTGGGATTGAAGAGCAGCTTTGTTATTCCCTTAAGATCCCTCAAGACTACTGTAAAACCAAGAACCCCTCGAAGGACAGAGCCCTGGTCAAGTGGAATCCCCCCTCAAGGCTGGCTAAAGGCCAACTTCGATGGAGCATCCAAAGGGAACCCAGGCAAAGTCGAGATATGTGGAGTCATCAGATATCATAAAGGCAACATCATCAAGGCCTCTTCTAAAAACCTGGGCAACCAAACCAACAACTTTGTCGAGGCTAGAGTAGTTTGGAAGTGCATGGATTTATGCAAAAACCTAGCAAGCCCAGTTATCTTCTAAGGAGACTCTAAAATCATAATGAATCTCATTCAGAGCAGCAGCAGGGGAGCAAAAAATATCTAAAATATCATCCTAGATTGCCAACGATGGATCTACGATAGGGAGAGAAACCAGATCAAGCACATCTACAGAGAAGCCAACCAAGTGGCAGACATCCTCATAAATAGAGCTATCAGAGGAAGCTCCCTCATCATTTGGGAAAGCAATTTTTCCACCAAATTTATCGAAAAGGTTAACCATGATATGGGCAAAATACCCACTAGTTAGCTCTATCCTGTCAAGGTCTAGTCTCAGACCAGGCCCGCAAAGGGACCATTCAAAGTCCTCATCCAACCTTAGTTTTAGAAGCAACAGTGGTTATAGCCACCACAACGGTGTCTCCTCGATGCCATGGTGCAAAAATGTTTTCATCGATGGCTCTAGTCGAATCACGGAGGTAGTGGACAACTATCTAGCAGCATCCAACGTTCTCCACAAAGGGACCATCCTCATGATGAGGGCCACTGAGGAACTCAAGAGGCTCCTAGCAATCTTGGAGGCTCTCCTTCCCAGCAGTGATAAGTCCCAAGAGACTAGGAAATGACGGCCAGTGGTTTTAGAGGGGGGTTGTCTTTCTTTTTTTATGTTGCTTGGTTACATATTTTTTTGGTTTTGGGATGCCCAAGTTAGAGGGTTTATTTCTTTTTGGATTGTTTCCAGCCTCATGGCCTGGCCTGTTCATGTTTGTATTGTCTGCAACTTTTGTACAGTTATTCCATATATAAATAGGGTCGGGTCCCTTCAACCCATAAATTAAATAAAATTTACTTTTACCTACCAAAAAAAGTTAAATCATGCCACCCAAAAAGAGAATTCACCTGCCAAGATTTCCATAAACCTATAATTAGAGAACCCCTAACAACAAAATACTTAAAATTTAAAAATTTGTCCAAAATATTCATACCTACGAAGTGCCAAGATGATGAGGAAACCCTAGTGATTGTATGGTGTGTTGATCTTCTCATCATGGGAAGCTCTACTACTCTAATTTAAAATATAAATTCACAATTTCATTCATCTTTGATATGATAGATTTGGGGATTTTGCACTATTTTTTGGGAATCCAGATTGATCAGACATATTCCAACATTATTGTTTCTCATCCCAAGTATGCTTTGGATATTCTTTAGCAGTTCAATATGGAGGAGTGTAAACCTACTCAAATCCCCTTTTCTTTAGGTTTGAAACTTTGTTCTAATTTTACCATACCTTTAGTTGATGCCATTCTATATCAATCTCTTATAATAGGACTTCTCTATCTCACTCACATTAGATTGGATATAGCCTTTGTTATTAGCTATTTCTCCAGGTACATGCAAACACCTTGAGTCATTGGACAATAACAAAGTGGATACTTAGATACATTAGAAGGATAGATTATATGGGCACCCACTACTCTATTGGTTGCCCTCTAATTTTTATAGGTTTTTAGATGTTGATTTAGTAGGTGATTTGGATGAGCAACGATCCACCACAAGCTTTTTATTCTACTTGGGATCTGACCCAGTTTTGTTGTGTTCCAGTCACCAATCCACCATTCTTAGTCTTCAACAATGGTTGAATATTGTATTGCCAATGAGACAACATCTTAGGTGCTCAATTCCTTGCTATGGTTATGATCATATTTTCATCTATTTCTCTCACGCTAAACTTACAAATTTGTTGTTTATGCATTTACTTTTGTATTTTAGCTTCATGTAATTAGATAAAATTATTAACAAGGATGGTAGGGAACTCACCTAAATCTATAGGTTGGAAGATATCATAAACCCTTTCATCCAATATTGTTGAAATTAGAATTGGGATGCATTAGAAATTAGATAATTCCCTAGACAACTCCCTAATTCAACATGTTCACCTATGGGATTTGAACCTTGGCTTACATGTGAAACACCTTATTCTCTATGACTTGCCCTAAGCCCCTCAGGTAATTTTAATGTTTAACCATGGGATTGGAACCTAGGTCTACGATATATAACTCTTAAAAAAAATTATTAATTTTATTTACCTATGAGATTTGGACCTTGGCTCTTATATCATGTTAAATATAAAGGAGTAGATAAAAAACTATTATTTAACATTTTACATTAAAAATCAATCACACAAATATGATATTGGAGAAAATCAAAGGGAAATTTTCTATGTAAATTAATTAGGATGGCAAAGTGCTCAAATCCTTATTATGCAAGGTTATAAAAAGGTAATACAATGTCCTAAAATTTGAAGAATGATACTATCACAATTTTTACACCTTCATATTTTAGTTGCATCTTTTCCTTCATCCTACACCTATCTATACATATACATACATAATAAATGAGTTAGAAGCTTTTCATCATGGCCTCTCAGATTCCCACTTGTGTATACCTACATATCTTAAATTTCTCTACATAAGGGAATCTTGAGTGACATAACTTAGAATTATATAATATTTATCACTCTAGTTAAACTTGCATGATACTTTTCTTAGAATTGTATAATGTCTCTTTATAGTGTTCATACAACACCTTTCTTAAAAATTACATAAGAGGCTTTAAAACAACTTTCTCATATTTAAATGGGTTACATCTCAATTATAAGGTGTAGAAGAAATAGTCCTAAAAATGCAACAAGTATTTATCCAAATATTAGAATAAACTATGGACAAATAAAAATTAACATTCCTAAGTTGATGAAATTATTTTGTAATGATGTGCATATGTGCATATCCAACCATGTTTAAATTGCATAAATGTTTGAAAGAACTATTAACTAGATAGAATTTTCTTATATATTTTGAAATAAAATCAATAACAATTTCATAAATGACATGCTTGAAATTGAATAGTATTTCACTAGTAAACTTGTTTGAAATTACCTAATTTGATTTGTTGGCATAGTATAACAAATATTGTCACTATATTTTGGATATTGCATTGCCAATTTTGAGCAAAAGTATATGAAAATATATAAACATTTATTATGTGCTATTTTTATTAGAATAAAATTATAGCTTCATCTTTCTTTCAACTTACACGCTTTCCAATATGCTAAAATCTTAAAATATCCATTATTTAATTCTTCTTAAATAAGAGTAATAATTTTTTTATAAAGAATAAATCTTGTTGGAATATGTGGTATTAAGCTTTACTCAAGGCTACAACTGAATTTTGTATTGTGTTCATTTTTATAGCCCTATGGGCCTTTGTATACCTTGTATAGATGGGTTCTGTAAGGAACCTACTATTAAAATAAAGCTCACACACAAAATACTAAAAAATAACTAAAATACATGTAATAACAACACTATGCTTAAAGTAATTGCATAATTGAAACAATCTTACAAATAACTCAGAATCGTAGGCCTCTTCAAGGGGGTAAACCTCCTTCAATATTTCATTACTTGCAAAAAGATACATTCATACATGGCTTCATGTCTTTTAAAGATAAATCTACATGCAATATTAAATAAAGGCTCAAGAGTTGGCTTATATAAAAAATGTCACTCGATATAGAATCTTCTACCATACATTGGTTACAATCTAGATAACGGTTACATGCGATGGCACCACTTGGCTAGGTGCTTTACTTGCCACATACATTACAAAGTATTATAAAATAATATTATCATATAATCCTCCCATATTGGAAGTGGGTCATTACATAATAATGAGAATTACAAAATAACGTTAGGATGAAATCCTAACATGTCCTTCCCCTTAAAAAAGCTTTGTCCTCAAAGCTGAAGGTGAGGAAACTGGTGTTGGAGTTGATGGAGAGACTCTCATATAGCATCTTCTGGCTGGAGTCCATACCACTGAATAAGGACTTCAGTAATGGTGTGGTTGTGGAGAGTGTGAGTCCGACGATCCAACTATTCAGGTTCAAGCAAGATAGAACCTTCTTCGTCTAACTTTGAGAGTGCAAATTGAACCTGTACTTGATTTCCCACCACATTTTTGAGAGAGATGAAAAACATGATAGTGCTTGGTTGTAGGTGGAAGGGAAAATTTGTAGGCTATGGAACCAATCTGCTATAACACCTATTAGGGCCTATAGTATTTCACAGTAAGTTTTTGGCATCTATGAAGTTGGAAGGACAATTTTTTTTATGGCTGCAAGCAAAGGAAAACCATATCACCCACATCAAAAATATTCTCAAAATAATTTTGGTTAACCTTTTGGTGCATCCAATTCTGGACCGCATCCAAATTTATCTTTAGTTGATAGAAGACATTAGCATGCTGACTGAGAGTAGTGTCAATTGCATGGACCTTGGAGCTACCTAAAATGTAGGAGGAAGGCATGGGTGGAGGGTGCCAATAAACTACCTCAAAAGGGGTAACCTTGGTTGCTGTGTGATAGGAAGTATTGTACCACCACTCGATCAAAGGAAGCAATTTTACCCGGTGTGTAGGATGATCCGAGGTAAATCAACAAAGGTGTTAGGAAAAACTTTAGATTTATCACCTGCAAGAGAAAGCACAATAAAAAAAATAGAAACACAAAAATAACAACACGAGTGACATAGAGATTTACGTGGAAACCTACAATATGCAGGAAAAACCACAGGGTAATGGAAACTTTTTCTTTTATTATTTTTAGCAAACTTTACATTCACATCTTTCAATGTTTTCAACCAACCATAAAATGCAAGGGATCACATCCCTTTTATAGAGCTAAAGGAAGACTCCAACTATTCATTTCCTCTCCCCATGGAGACCTTTGAAAGACTATGTCTTCATATGGAACTGAAACGGTTCATCTTTCACAAGCTATCGTCTACCTAGACGTCCATTACTTTGATGTCTACTTGGCTTGACGTCTACTTGGTTTGATGTATAGCCTATATATATACTTGGTTAGACGTCAGGCCAAGACTTTACCAGCCTAGACATCTGGCAATCCAAATTTTTGGCCTAGACATATACCAGCCTAGATGTCTGGCAACCAATACGTTTGGCCTAGACATCTAGAAGCCTAGATGTCTTGAAGCCCAAATGTCTGGACTAGACGTCTGGCAGCCCATACGTCTGGCCTAGATGTCTAGCAGCCTAGACATCTAGTAACCCAGACGTCTAGCATATATTTCTAGCAAATTAGATATCTAGCCTGTTGTCTAGACGTCTGAACTAGACGTCTAGTAACCCAGATGTCTGGCCTAGATGTCTAGAAAATTAGATATCTAGCCTGATGTCTAGACGTTTGAACTAGATGTCTAGCAAGTTAGATGTCTGGCCTTCTTTGGACTATTGCAGTCCTTTTTCTTGGTTGCCTGTACTGCATAGTGACTTCACTTTCTAACATTCTTCCACTTGAAGTTAACATTCAAGAATTTTTCTGCCAAAGATCTTCATTTTGTGCCAATTTCCCAATGTTGCCCTTGTTACTTTTTCAAAAATCCCAAAGAAGTTTTGCACCACTCAAACTGCTCTACTTTGACTGGCTTTGTAAGCATATCTACAAGATTCACTTCAGTGTCAATTTTTTGCAACATGATCCTACCTTCTTCCACCATAGTTCTAATAAAGTGGTACTTGACATCAATGTGTTTTGTGTGATCATGGAATTTTGGATTCTTCACTAATTGAATAACACTCTGGCTATCACAATGTAGCGTAATTTTCTCCTGCATTGCCTTGAAGTCACCCAATAATCACTCTAGCCAAATTGCGTCTTTGCTACAATGAGTTGCTGCAATGTATTCTACTTCAATGGTTGATAAAGCCACGGTATACTACAACTTAGAATCCCAACTCATTGTTCCTCTAGCAAGAATGAAGGTATATCCTATAGTGGATTTTCTCTCATATCTATCTCCACCATAAATAGAATCCACAAAACCTATAACTTGCAAATTTATTGATCCAAAGTAAATGGTAACATCTGAAGTGGCTCATAAATATCTAAATATCCACTTCATCGCATTCTAATACTCCTTACCATAATTTACCATGTACTGGCTAACTACTTCCATTGCTTGAGCAATATTCGATATGTTGCTCACCATGGCATACATGAGGCTTCCTACTGCTGATGAATATAGTACACGAGACATGCTTGTCTTCTCTGCTTTTGTTCTAGGACACTGGTTGGAAGACAACTTTAAGTGTGGACGAAATGGGGTACTAAATTGTTTAGCATTTTGCATATTGAAGTGCTACAGAATATTTTCCACATATCACTTTTGACTTAACCAAATATTTCTTCCTTTTCTGTACTTGTGTATCTTCATCCCTAAAATTTGGTTTAATGATCCTAAATCCTTCATTTCAAATGTCTTAGCCAACTGATACTTAAGATCAATGATTTTCTTCATGTTGGGGCCTCCAACCAACATATCATCAACATAACACAATAAAATAATAAAACTGCCATCATGAAACCTCTTATAGTATGCACAATGGTCAGCTTCATTCTTGCTAAAACCTTGGCTCTTCATGAAGGTGTCAAATTTATTGTACCACATCCTTGGCACATGTTTCAACTTGTACATTGATTTCTTCGGTCTGCAAACCAAATGCTCTTTACCTCTTTCTTCATAGCCCTCAGGTTGATCCATATATCTCTTCCTCGATATCACCATGCAAGAAAGTAGTCTTTACATGAAGTTACTCTAGTTCAAAATATTGTGGGGCTATAAGTGCAAGTAGAACTTTAATAGTAGTCATCTTCACAACTAGAGAGAAAATTTTATTAAATTCAACACATAACTTTTGCACATAGCCCTTTGCCACCAAGCGAGATTTATAGCATTCCAACAGCCCATCATTGTTCTTCTTCACTTTATACACCCACTTGTTTCCAACAGTATTTCTTCGAGGTGGGAGATCCACAAGTTCCCAATTTTTATTCTTTTGAAGTGTCTCAATTTCCTCCTCTATGGATTTCCTCCACTTTCCTGCATTTTTAGACTGTCTAGCTTCCTAAAATGAACTAGGTCCACCATCATCAGTTAACAAACCAAAAGAGGACTGATACACATGAGAATGCCTTTCTAAAAAAATGTGTGGACGTGTAGATCTTCTAACCCAATGATCTGTTGATTGTGGCTCTTGGTCTTGTGACTGTTGTGGCTGCTCTACCTATTTTTCTACTTGTTCTACATTCTGATCAAAAACTTCAACATGTTGACTTTCATAGCCATCTTCACTCAATTCTACTTCAACAAGTACAACATTAGGATTTTGTTGTACCTCCTTCCTTTGCATGGATTTTTCATCAACAATTACATCTCGCCTAATAATTACTTTGTGGGCAGTAGTATCCCATAATATATACCCCTTCACTATATCTACATAGTCAAGAAAAACACATTTGCTTGACTTCGGGTCAAGCTTGGACCTTTTCTTTGGGTACATGGAAAAATGCATCACATCCAAAGGTACGTAGATGAGAGTAATCAATTGGTTTACAACACCAAACCTCCTCAAAAATTTGACCATCCAATGCAGCTGTAGGTGACATGTTAATAAGATAAGCAGTTGTATTAATAGCCTCTACCCATAACTTTTTCTCCAACATGGTTGTGCTAAGCATACTTCTTGCATGTTCCATGATTGTACGATTCATCCGCTAAACCACACCATTTTGCTATGGAGTGTATGGTACAGTATTCTGGTGCTTAATACCTTCATGCATATAAAATTTATCAAATTCCTTGGAGCAATATTCACCCCCATTATATGACCTGAGACATAAAATTGACTTGTCCAAACTCTTCTCTACCTGTGCTTTGAACTCATTAAATTTCTACAAAGCTTTTGACTTCTTCTTTAGAAATTAAACCCACACTCTCCTAGAATAATCATCTATAAAAGTAAAAAAATAGATGGCACCATTCAAGGACTGAGTGGGGACTGGTCCAAATATATCCGAATGTATAAGTTGTAGAAAATCATAACTCTTACCAGGACTTGCAATAAACCGAACCCTCTTCTATTTACCAAAAATATAGTGCTCACATAAGTCTAAATTACAAGACTTAATCCCAGAAAGCATACCTCTATCATGCATAATTTTTAGACCTTTTCACTCATATGGCCTAGGCATTGATGCCATAGCATTACTGCATCCTGAATAGAAGTTGTTGTTGTTGCATGGTTTGTCACTATATCACCACATAAATGGTATAAGGTCCCATAAGATTCTCCCTTTACTACTACAAGAGCTCCTTTGGTAATATTGCAGTAGTTGTTATAGAAGGTGACAAAATACCCTAGCTTATCCATCATTTTGATTCAGAGTAATTTTTTCCTTAAATCAGGCACATATCGCACATCACATAACATCCTTTCTCTACCATTATCCAGTCTGATCCTTATATACCCTCTTACCATAATTTCTAAATGATGATCATCACCCAAATAGACCTTTCCATCATAGCATGGCTAATATTTCTCAAACTAGTCTCTATGGGGAGACATGTGGAAGGATGCACCTGATTCCAAAACCCAAGTATATAAAATTGATCTATTGTTATTGATACAAAAGGCTTCACATGTTATCATTTCTCTTGAATCTGCTGCATTGGCCTCAAATGATGGCTGATTTTGCTTTTCACCATTCTTTAATTGCCAACAATCCTTCTTGGAGTGTCTTGGCTTCCCATAATGCTAGCACTTTCCTTTTTGCTTACATCCTTTAGACTTAGATCTGTATTGTTTTCTACCTATTTTACTCCCCTCGAAGGATCGACCTCTCAGAGATAGGGCTTCATTGATCGAGGGTTTCAGATATGCTTTTTGCCTTAACTCTTCTACCAACAAAGTGACTACCACATCATCAAATTTGAGAGTTCTTTATGATGAATTATTGATGGTCATAACCATATGATCCCAAGTATCTAGGAGGAAACAAAGTAAGGTAATAGCTCTATCTTCATCCTCCATATTCACATTAATGAAAACTAGTTTACTGATCAGAGTATTAAACTCATTCAAATGATCTACAATGGATGAAATTTCCTTCATCCTCAAGCTATAAAGTTGTTTTTTTAGAAAAACCTTATTTGTTGCTGATTTTGTTTCATACAACTTTTCAAGCTTTTGCCAAAGGGCTTCCACGATCTTCTCTTTAGCTACATTAAAAAATACATATTCTGATAGGTAGAGATAGATTATAGAATCTACCTTCCTATAAAGCATTACCCACTCCTCATATTTCATGTTGCTCAGTTTACTCGCGACCCCTTTAAAGGCTTGAGCTTGGTCATTCTGAACCAGTAAATCCTCCACCTTCATATTCCATAGAGTGAAGTTCCTGAAATCAAATTTCTCAATTTCAAACTTGGTTACACATTTTGTCATTGTTGCAGCTCCCACTCACACAAAACCTTAGCTCTGATACCAAATGTTAGGAAAAACTTCATATTTAGCACCTACAATAGGAAGCACAATAACAAAAATAGAAACATGGAAACAACAACACAAGTGACACAGATATTTTCATGGAAACCTGCAATGTGTAGGAAAAACCACGAGGTAAATGGCAACTTTTTCTTTTATTATTTTTAGCAAACTTTAAATTCACATCTTTCAACATTTTAAACCAACCATAAAATGCAAGGGATCACATCCCTTTTATAGAGCTGAAGGAAGACTCCAAATGTTCATTTCCTCTCCCCGTGGAGACCTCTGCAAGACTATCCATCTTCATATGGAACTGAAATGGTTTGTCTTTTGTAAGCTATCATCTACCTAGACATACACTACTTTGATGTCTACTTGGTCAGATGTTAGTACTAGACGTCTACCAGCCTAGATGTCTGGAAGTCCAAACTTTAGGCCTAGACATCTACCAGCCTAGACATTTGGAAGTCCAAATGTTTGGCCTAGACATCTACCAGCCTAGATATTTGGCCTAGATGTCTACTAGCCTAGACGTCTGGTAGCCCAAACATATGGCCTATACATCTAGCAGTCTAGACATTTGGTAACCCAAATGTTTGGCCTAGACATCTAGCAGCCTAGATGTCTGGTAACTCAAACATCTAGCCTAGATGTCTAGCAGGTTAGATGTCTAGTCTACTATCTAAACGTTTGACCCAGATGTCTAGTAGGTCAAATGTCTGGTTTGCTTTATACTATTGTAGTCCTTTTTTCTAGCTTCCTATACTGCATAGTGACTTCACTTTCTAACATTCTCCCACTTGAAGTCAATATTCAAGAATTCTTATGCCAAAGATCTTTGTCCAGTTCCAGTTGCCCAATGTTGCCCTTGTTACTTTTTCAACAAGCCTAGAGAATTTTTGCACCACTCAAACTTCTCTACTTTGATTGGCTTTATAAGCATATCTGCAGGATTCACTTCAGTGTCGATTTTCTACAATAATATCCTACCTTCTTCCACCATATTTTTGATAAAGTGGTACTTGACATCAATGTATTTTGTGCGATCATGGAATATTGGATTCTTCACTAACTAAATAACACTCTAGTTATCACAATGCAGCGTAATTTTCTCCCACATTACCTTGAAGTCACCCAACAATCACTCTAGCCAAATTGCCTCTTTGCTAGTATGAGTTGTTGCAATGTATTCTACTTCAGTGGTTGATAAAGCCACAATAGACTATAACTTAGAAGCCCAACTCACCGCTCCTCCAGCAAGAGTGATGGTATATCTTGTAGTGGATTTTCTCCCATCTCTATCTCCACCATAATCATAATCCATAAAATTAGTAACTTGCAAATCTATCGATCCAAAGCAAATGGCAACATCTGAAGTGGCTCTTAAATATCTAAATATTCACTTCACTGCATTCCAATGCTCCTTACCAGTATTTGCCATGTACCAACTAACTACTCCCACTGCTTGGACAATATCTGGTCTGGTGCTCACCATGGCATACATGAGGTTTCCTAGTGCTGATGAATACAGTACACAAGACATTCTTGTCTTCTCTGCTTCTTTTCTAGGACACTAGTTGGAAGACAATTTTAAGTGTGGAAGAAGTGGGGTACTAACTGGTTTAGCATTTTGCATATTGAAACGCTGCAGAATATTTTCCACATATGACTTTTGACTTAACCATATCTTTTTTCCTTTTATGTCCCTTTGTATATTCATCCCTAAAATTTGGTTTGTTGCTCCTAAATCCTTCATTTCAAATTTCCTAGCCAACTGAGCCTTAAGATCAATGATTTTCTTCATGTTGGGAACTACAACCAACATATCATCAACATACAACAGTAAAATAATAAAATTACCATCATCAAATATCTTATAGTATGCACAATGGTCAGCTTCACTCCTGTTGAAACCTTAGCTTCATGAAGGTGTCAAGTTTCTTGTACCACATCCTTGGAACCTATTTCAACCCATACAGTGATTTCTTTAGTATACAAACCAAATGCTCTTTACCTCTTTCTTCATAGCCCTCAGGCTGATCCATATATATCTCTTCCTCAAGATCACCATGCAAGAAAGCAGTCTTTACATCAAGTTGCTCCAGTTCCAAATCTTATGCGGCTACAAGTGCAAGTAGAACTCTAATAGTAGTCATCTTCACAACTGGAGAGAAAATTTTATTAAATTCAACACCTAACTTCTACACATAGACATTTGCTACCAAGTGAGATTTATAGTGTTTCAACATCCTATCATTGTTCTTCTTCACTTTGTATACCCACTTGTTTCCAACAGTCTTTCTTCGAGATGGGAGATCCACAAGTTCCCAATTTTTATTCTTTCAAAGTGCCTCGATCTCTTCCTCCATGGATTTCCTCCACTTTCTTGCATTTTTAGACTCTCTAGCTTTTTGAAATAAACCAGGTTCACCATCAATAGCTAACAAAGCAAAAGAGGACTGATACACATGAGAATACCTTTTTGGATACTTTTGTGTACGTGTAGATCTTCTAACCTAATGATCTATTGATTATGGCTCTTGGTCTTGTGATTTTTGTGGCTGCTCTACTTGATGTTCTACTTTTTGTTCTGCATGTTGATCAAAAACTTCATCATGCTGATTTTCATAGTCATTTTCACTTAATTCGACTTCAGCAGGTACAACATTAGGATTTTGTTGTACCTCCTTTATTTGCATGTATTTTCAGATGTTAGGAAAAAAAAATTATTTTATACCTGCAAGAGGAAGCACGATAACAAAAAATGGAAAACACAAAAAAAACAACACAAATAACATAGATATTTACGTGGAAACCTACAATGTGCAGGAAAAACCACGGGGCAATGGCAACTTCTTCTTTTATTATTTTCATCAAAATTTACATTCATATCTTTCAACATTTTCAACCAACCATAAAATGCAAGGGATCACATCCCTTTTATAGAGCTGAAGAAAGACTCCAATTGTTCGTTTTCTCTATGGAGACCTCTGCAAGACTATTCATATTTATATGGAGCCAAAATTGTTCCTTTTGCAAGATGTCATCTACCTAGATGTCCACTGCTTTGACGTCTACTTGGCTTGGTGTCTACTTGGTTTGACGTCTAGCCTAAACGTCTACTTGGTCAGACGTTAGGCCTAGATGTCTACTTGGTCAGACATCAAGTCTAGACATCTACCAACCTAGACGTCTAGCCTAGATGTCTAATAGCCTAGATGTTTGGCAACCCAGATGTCTAACCTAGACGTCTGTAAACCCAGACGTCTGGCCTAGACGTCTAGTAGGTTAGACATCTAGTTTGATGTCTAGAAGTTTGATCTAGACGTCTTGCAGGTCAGACATCTAGCTTGCTTTGGACTGCTACAGTCCTTTTTTTGGTTGCCTATATTGCATAGTGACTTTAATTTCTAACAGAAGGTATATTTCCAAATATTTTTTTGATAATATTTGTCTGGTCAACCATTTACGAATGATAATTTGAACTCGTTTTGAGATGATTTCCCTGCAACTTAAATAATTATTTCCATAAGTGACTAGTAAAGTTTGGATCATGATCGAACACGATGGAGGAGGGTAGACAATGAAGGTGAAATATAGAATAAAGGAAAATTTGGGCAACAGTGGAAGTTGTGTAAGGATGGGAGAGTGAACAAAAATGAGCATATTTCAAAAGACGATCCACTACCACAAAGATAACAGATTTGCCTCCGGACTTAGGTAATACTTCAATAAAATCCATAGAAATATCCATCCAAACCTAGGTAGAAATGGGCAAGGGTTGAAGAGTGCTTGGAGAACGCACCGTTTCACCTTTCATCCGTTGATGGGTATCACAAGCTACCATAAAATATTGAATATCCTTTTTCATATCCTTCCAAAAAACATGTGCTTAATCCATTCATATGTTTTGAGAAATCCTAAATGGCCAGTAGATGGGGCAACATACAGTTCTATCATGATAAGTTCCCATATTGAGGACTTGTGGGGAACAACAAGGCGTTGGTGGAATCACAAATCCTGGCCATCCCAAGTGTAGCTTGTACATGAAGTAGACTCAATGTGAAGGGAAGCAACTTTAGAATCCTAAAGTACCTCCTAGCGTAAGGAATCGATCCATTGGGGGACCGCCAATGAAATGGCAGACAACATATTGAGAGCCTCAAATTGGCAAGAGAGAGCATGAACCACAACATTCTCCTTGCCCTTCTTATAGGTGATATCATAAGTATATCCTATGAGTTTAGAGACCCATTTTTATTGTTCATGGATGGTAACCCATTGCTCCAAAAAGTATTTGAAACTCTGATGGTTTTTTTAATGAAGAAATGATGCCTGATGAGATACGATCACAAATGGGTTATGATATGCAGAATTACCATCATCTCCTTGGCATAAGTGGATTTTTCCAAATTATGACTGGAGAGAGATTTACTAGCGAAGACCAGGGGTCTCCCTTTTTGCATCAACATTGCACCAATACCAGGACCTGAAGTATCGCTTTCAATGACGAACAGTTTGGAGAAATCCGACATGACCAAAATAGGTGTAGTAGTCATAGCATGCTTCAATTATAGAAAAGCCTTTTCAGCAGGTCTCGTCCAAGTAAAAGAGTCCTTATTTAACATGGAAGTGAGGGGAGCTGCAATTTTACCATAGGTACAAATAAATTTATGGTAATAACCTGTAAGCCCTAAAAATATCTTAAGACCTTTGAGAGTGTGAGGTTTCAACCATTCTTGAACTACTTGGATCTTCTTGAGGTCAACTTTGATGCCCTCATTAGTGACAATGTGTGCCAAATATTCCACTTTTATCAACCCAAAATAACACTTGGAACACTTATCATAGAGTTGATGTTGTGCCAACAACTAGAGAGTCTGATTCACATGAATAAGATGCTCTTGCCATGAATGACTATACACCAGAATTTCATCAAAGAATACTAGGTTGAATTTTCAAAGGAATGAGCAAAAAATATTGTTCATGAGGATTTGGAAAGTGGAAAGGGTATTAGTCAAGTCGAATGGAATTACCAAAAACTCATAGTGACCTTCATGAATACAGAAAGTAGTCTTGGAAATATCCTCATCCTTGAGCTTGATTTGATGGTACCCCAAGTGAAGGTTGATTTTGAAAAAATACATAGTACCATGAAGTTCATCCATTAATTCATCCACCATATAAATAGGAAACTTATCCTTTATGTTGAGTTTATTGAGTTCTAGGTAATCGATACACAACCTCCAAGACCCATCTTTCTTGCGCACCATCTTTCTTGCGCACCAGTAAAATTGGAGAAGAGTAAGGATTGTTGCTTGGCCGAATGATGCCAGCTTTTAACAATTCCTATACTAACTTATCAATTTTTGACTTAATAGTATGAGGATACCGGTACGGTCTAATGTTGGGTGGTGCATTGCCAAGGAACAAAGGAATAACATGGTCATGAGAGCGAGGAGGCGGTAATTATGATGGCTCAACAAAAAAATTGTGCTTGATTAAAATAAGTTGCAAATATTTAGGAACATAATCCTCCTCTAAAGGATGAGGTTGGATCATAAAATATGAGCTATGATACCCCGAGATTATTTTTTAACAACTTTTCCATTCAGGTGGAACTGATAATCTGTGAAGGCCCTAGTTTTAAGCCATGGAGAGTGTGGGACTATCCATTTTGTGAATATCGCATCCAAAGTTCAAAAACGTGCCATGAGATGACTCCCAATGTGACCAACCATTGAGCTCCCAACATGATATCGCATCCCTTTAGTTGAAGTGCAAACATATCTTGTTTAAGCTTATAGTCCCTAATATTGACCTTAATATTATGACATTTACCTTTGCAAGGTAAGGTCCCCCTATTTTCTACCATAAACTCAAAGGAATTACATGTATGTATGTAATACTTTACCTGCTTGGCAATGCAGGGATCAAAATTGTGTATACTGCTAGAATCAATCAATATGGTAAGACGTAGGGCCTTGAAATAACCCACAACTTTCATAGTTTGGGAAGTAGTAATGCCAGCAAGAGTATGATCAAAAATTTTATCTTGTGGTTCATCTTGGTTTTCTTCCTCTGGTTTGGGTGGTTCCTCTACTAATTTTGTGTCATCGTCACTATGGTCGTTGGTGTCATGCTCATTAGCATCGATGAGGAACAACATTTTTTGGGTGCACCTATTCCTGCAAGAAAACTTTTCATCACAATCATAGCACAATCCTTGGGTGCGTCACGCATCCATTTCAATAGTGGTTAGACGTTTGGGTGCAATAGTGGGTGCAACAAGTTTTTTTTCATTCTAATTTTGGAATCTAGGAGAAAAATAGGGTTTAACCTATGGAAATTTAGATATCTACCTCTGAGATGGAAATTTAGACTCGACCAAATGAGTCAACTTGATAGCTTGCATCATGTATTGAGGTTTGAACATTATGACCTTGGCTTGGAGATCTTCCCTCAACCTTATAACAAAACAACTCATAAAGAACCCTTCATTCATTCCTATAGTTTTTTTGGTCAATCTCTCAAATTGTATTTGGTAATCTCAAACTATCAAAGTTTATCTCAACTTTGTCAATTGTCCTATAAAATCATCATACTCACTAGGGCCAAAGCAAGTGAGTAATTGAGACTCAAAGTCCTCCCAAGAAGTATCAGAGAGAGTTTTCTGCAACCATTGGTACCACTGTAAGGTTTTAGATTCCAAATTGAAATAACCCATTTAAACTCAGTGATACATGAGGATATCATGGAGTCTAAAGAATTGAGAAACATGACATAACCACCCATCCACACCCTTCCCATTAAACTTAGGAAAATCTAGTTTTGGCATCTTAAAGGTAGTATCATGATCAAATCGAAGAGTCATTTATTCCCTTTCCTTTACCTTTATTGAAATGTGAGTGGTTAGTACGATACTTATACTTGCTCGAAATACCTTGCAATTTGGAATCAAATTTTGCAAGCTGGTCTTCTAGGCGAATTCTAGAGGTATCTTGTTTAGTTCTAAAAGTTTGAAATTCTACCATCAAGTTTTGACTTGTGGTTTGCAATCTAGTAACAACACTCAGTAGGTTATCCAACACTGTAGTGGTATTTTTCTCTATCTCTTTTTGATGTCCACGAGTGCCACCTGCCAGTTGGGATAGCCTTGATTGAACTTTTTTTACTGAATTACTAAAAATAGAAGTATGGTTTTAGGAGTTACTATTTTTAGTAAGGAGTCCAAAAAAGTGCTTAGGTGTTATATATCAAGATGATCAGCTCAAAAATATGGTCAAAATGAGCTATAACCCACAACACAAATTTTTGGGCACCTCAGTCTCAGATTTTGTATTTGTGAAATATTTGGCCAAAAAGGGCTAGTGAAAAATGATAAATTTGAGGAAGTTTGAGAAAAAAGAGAGTTAATACTCAAAAATTTTGTGAGAGGTGCATAAGGGGCTAACTAAGATAAAAAAATAAATTTGAGGATTTTTGGGGTTTTCTAGGGCCTTTTATGATTTTTTTAGTGTTATTTTTCCCTATTTTTGGTTTTAAAATTACTCAAAAAAAAGTAATGATAAAACCACTACAACTTCTTCATTATAGCTTCAATTTACACAATTTTTTATTTTTTGATTGCTAATTTTTTATTTTTTATTTATTTTTTGATGATTCTACTAGTGCAGTTAGTTTTTTATTTGGAGCTATAGTTCGCAAGTTGGGTACTGGATCAACTGTCTCTGATCTGTGCATTCTATCAACTGACTATCTTGTCACTATCCTATCACCTGTACTGCAATTACTAACACTGACGGTTCTATTTTTGACCCTAAACACCTATATTTTTTAATTGTTACAGTCGACTATTACTGTTACTATTGCTGACCCGACTGTTACTGTCACTGACCCAACTGGTACTATCACTAACCCAATTGTTACTATCACTAACCTGACTGGTCTTATCATTGACCACTACTATTATTGCCACTAATCCAAATGGTACTGGAATATTTCATATTGTAATAGACACTTGCATAATTTGTTCTAATTGTTGGTGCATGCAAAGTGTGTTCTTTTGTGATAGGGAAGTCCTCCATATGCTCACTTTTTAGGATCGTGAATGCAGGTTTAGCAGGAATAGGGAGATGTGTATTTTTGTACGTTGAATTTTTTAACAGAACCAAGGTATGCTATGTAGAGGAGTATGTAACACCCATAGGTCCTCTATTATACCACAGTGACGAACAATAGTTCCTGAACCAATATTTCATAACAGTACCCAAGGAGGATTCCACACACACCCTTGATCACACTATTTGCCTCTCTGACAATACGGAAGGGTAATCATCCGGTATGTTGTATCCCGTGGACTATGGATGATACAAGGCCAAAAAACTTCCTACTGGATAGAATTTTGTTCAACCTAAAACGGTCTCCCGATACACCCAAATATGTGTGGGAGCTCGATTCTGTGTGTGAGTGTTTTTTTAGGCCTGGGTATTAGATCATGATCACCCCTCACTTCACTAAATTCTTTATGGGCTATCTATATTAGCCAATAACGACAACTCCTTCGTGATATTTTAAACCCCTGGTACAATATTTTTAGCCTACTCAACTATTGAAAACAAAATAGACTATATTTTTTTGGTTTTTCGAATAAAGGAAAACAAAATGAAAAACACAAGAAAATTATACCTAACAAGCAAGAATTGTCACATTCGCAACAAAACTTGGCCCTGAAAAGCGCCCTGATACCACTTGTAAGGAACCTATTATTAAAATAAAACTCTCACACATAAAATATTGAAAAATTACCGAAATACATGTAATAACATAATAACACTATGCAGAAAGTAATTGCATAATTAAAACAATCTCACAAATAACTCAGAATCGCAGGCCTCTTCGATGGGGAAACCTCCTTCAATATTTCATTACTTGCAAAAATATACATTCGTACATGGCTTCATGCCTTTTAAAGAGAAAGCTACATGCAATCCTACCTAAAGGCTCAAGATTTGGCTTACATGCAAAATGTCACTTGAGCTAGAATCTTCTACCAAACATCGGTTACAATCTTGATAATGGTTACATGCGATGGTACCACTTGGTTAGGTGTCTGACTTGCCATATACATTACAAAGTATTATAGAATAACATTATAATATAATCCTTCCACGTTGGAAGTGGGTCACTACATAATAATGAGAATTACGAAATAACATTAGGATGGAATCCTAACAGGTTCATTATAATATTTTAATATTAAACATTAAGGTCAGTTCCTTAACCTTGGCCTAAGGTCACATGTAATTTGGGTATTTATATATCTTAAGGCTAATCATTTTATTATAAATTGAAGTGCTTTTATTCTTTTATGAGTGAGATTATTTGGTATGTAAGGACAATATTTATATTAAATTGCATTCATCTATGATCTATTCTATTGTTGGGTAATGTATGTTGGAGAATATTACATTATTTGGTATATGCTAATGTACCCCCATGGTACCTTCATGGTACACCTTGTAGATATTAGACTAGTATGAAGTCTTAGATTAGAGTGTGAGTACATATTTTATGTAATGTATAATGTGCAAGAATTCCACAAGTGTCATGTGAGCAAGTATGCAAGTACTATGTGTGTATATGTGTACAAGTGTCTTATATGTAAGTGTGCACAAGTGTTCTTAGATTAGAGTGTGTAATATGAAGAGTCATGTCCAAGTGTGCATACAATATAGAGTCATGTGTATGCAAGTGTCAAGTAGAGAAGCCAAGAGTCATGAGACTTGGCATAAGGAAAGGAATATTCAAGCATACAAAGAGTCATTCTACTACAGCTATATATTACTCCATAAAGGACATCACATATATCACCTAGATTGTCTACATCACCTACATTATCTACATTATCTACATAGTGAGCATAAAATGCATTGTCATTGTATGAGATTTTATGATACATTTGTAAGAGAAAGAGGAGTAATAAATTTTGCATACATTTGAGCAACTAATATTGTAAGTTGTGCTACATGTTTTATACATGTATGATTCAGGCTATTACATTCATATTGTTGTTTATTAATGAATGTTAGTTGATTTATTATAAGCCTTGATTTACATATTAGTTGGCTCATATTATTTTGTTTACATCAATATATTTGATCTTGTGGAAATTATCCTATGAGTTTATATTAATATTAAGGCTTCAAAAGCCATCAATGTGTTGATTTTATTCAATTCTAAGAATTTTTGCTAAATTTAACATGGTATCAGAGTGGGTGGGAATCTTCATTACTTGACCATGAGACTCTAAAAATTTTCTTCTACTCTAGTTCTAAGGGCAGTGTCTCTTTTTGGAAGTAGTTAGTAGATGTTTATTTTGTTACTTACAATTTTTAATATCTTTTGCAAAAATGCCAGTTTAAGCTTGGATTGCGAGGATCTTGCTATATTGCATTGTTGACTCAAAAGAAATATTCATTGACAAGTTCAATTTTTCCTTCCTTTTGTCATTCAATTCTTTTTTTCATGAGTGACCAAATGGATACCCTGACAAATTTACTAAAGAAAAATGGATTAAACTTTATGAGGTTGCTTGCAATGCTCATTCATATTTAAAAATTTTATTTAAGAAAACCATTTCCTTATTTAGTTTAAGATGTTTAGCATCGATGCAACATAGATGAGAGTGCAGTATACATAATTATCAAAGCAAAGTAAAAAGAAGTTAAATATTTTATTTTACTGCCCTTAGATGCCAGAGAACACATAGGTGGACTTTTTTGTATGGAAAAGACCTCTAAACCACTTGAAAAAGTTGTAAATATGATCTCATATTTTTTATGTTCCTTTGTCAAAAGAGGACTTAATTGGTTGCATCCCAAAAAAAAGGTTGCATAGGGAAAATTGTTGTAGATATGGATGAATTGTCAATTTTTTGAATTATTTACAAATTTGAGGGGAGAGGGGGATAGTTCAACACCTATTCCAAATCCATTACCTAGTACTTGTTTATTACATCCAAAAAAAATTATTTTCCCTTCATTCTAAAAAAGTGGAATGATAAATTGCTGAGTTTGGTTGAAAAAATTTGCTCTGCTAGGGTTTGATGCAATACTGGATGTGCGTTTTTCGTAAGGGTTTCAATGGGAAAATCTTGTCTGCTGCATTAACACCGCCTTGATGCGGTGTTAATTCACCCTTTTTAATGGTTGTCGCTCATGCAGTCGACTCCATTTATTCTGAGTTTGCTGTAGAGCTCAATGGTAACGGGGAAGCGTCCGTGCAAGTTCATTCTGACAATGTATCACGAGGTAAAGGCCCTGTCCTTGAAATTGTTATTCCTTTGCATGAATTCCATACGACTTGTGAATGGTTTGAGAGTCATACCCTGGTGGGTTATTTTTTGGGTCGTATCCCATATGATACCCTTATTCGTTCATGGGTCCAACAAGTTTGGGGCCCATATGGAGTCAAAGTGGAGAATGTACAAAACCTTACAAAAGGGTATTTCCTTTTTCACTTTTCAAATCCATCTCAAGCACAGAAGGTTCTGTCTAGGGGTCCATGGACTATCCGTAATTCTCTGTTGATTTTGCAACCCTACTCTCAAAATTTCCAAGTCAGTGATCAAGCTGCACTAGAAGTCCCGGTGTGGGTTGAATTCCCTGGTCTTCATGTTCCTCTTTGGGGTTTTTTGCATACTTTAGTTGCCCCCTTAGGTAAGTTTGTTTGCCTTGATCCAAAAAAAATTTCTCCGCTTGACCCACTAGAAGGATTTGTATCAAAGTTGACCTTACTAAGGATTTGTAGGATTTTATTGATAGTAAAATCGGGGACCAATCCAAAAGGCAAAGAGTTGCCTATATCAATTTACCCAATCATGTTGTCGGTGTCAATCTGTAGCTCATAAAATTTGGGAGTACCCTTTGATGGAATGGAAATATAAGACAAATCCCTCGCCCACTCCTGCAGCTCCTACTAATGGCTCACGGGGAAACACTGAAGAATGGACTACTATCTCTAGCAAGAAATCGTGTGGTACTAAGCAACAAGAAGCTTCGATTTTTGCTGCACAACCTGCCCCTTCTCCTTCTCAAGACATACAAGATTCTGTTAAATTTGTTCAAAATCTTGTTGATACGGCCCCTATTGTTTTTGACATACAACCCCCAGTTCCACCAGTGTCTCAACTTCTTTGGTCAGGCCCTTCTTTGGCCTCAGTGGTGGCAGCTCCAGATAATTCTTCAGTGGAGGAGGGTCTGGCCTTGAAGGTCTGTCGGTCTTGTAGCCCTATTAGAAATGATATACGTCGACAACTAAACAGTGATGCTTTCCATGCGACCTCCAACTATTTTGGCTCACTTATAGGTTTGGGTGATGCAGAGGATGTCATGGATATCATGCATCCTGAAAAATCCCAATGATTTTTTTATCATGGAATGTTCGAGGACTGATAGACCCGATCAGAAAATATTTGGTCCAAAATGAGATGTCAAATGTTTCTCGAATGCATGGAAGCCTCAATATTTTATGTCTACAAGAAGTTAAGATTTTTTATTTCAATCTGTAGTGTACATGTGATTTTTTGTGGCCACGAAGTACCTCTTTTGCCACAAAGCATTCCCCGGGAAAAGAAGCAGCCGTCACTATCCTTGGGCCTCGATTACAGAATAATGTTGTGACTTAGGGTGTTGACCCATCCAATCAAGCTATCTATATTTTGCTCGAGATCTGTGGAAAATTGCTTGGGGTGGTTAATGTGTATGCCTCAAATGTCACTTCTGACAGATACGAGTTATGGAGATGGCTTGCCATGAATCTGCCATTTTCCACTTGGGTGCTCTGTGGAGATTTTAATATGGTGCAGAAACATTCTGATAAGGTCAATCATGTCCCGATGCGGTGGTGTTTAGGTGAAAGAGAAGCTTGGTTTTTTATGAAAAACAAGCTTCGCCTTTATGACCCTAATTCCTGCTTCTCACCTTCTGACTTCCCGCAGGATCTTTGGTACACCTGGTCCAATTTTTAGGCTACTTATTCTAGGGTTTTGGTAAGATTGGACAGAGCCATGATTTATGAGTGACAACTTTCAGTTCTCTCGTCTTGTGTCTTCTTCATCGTATGTGTTGACTTTGCTTGGTACTACACTATCTGATCATTCACCTATTTTATTCTCGATGGCAATGTTAAACTTTCAACCTAGAGTGCATTCTTCACAGTTTTACCTAAATGTTTCTTTTTTGCATAGCTTTAGCATGAAAGCTCATATATGCCGCATTTGGAATTTGATTCCTAGACCTGATGGTATTTTTGGAAGGATTGAATGGTGGAATGCTGCCATTCAACGAACCACTAAGGTGTTGCGAACTCTGGGTGTTGAAGTTGCAAAATGATGAAAACAGGCTAATTCTGCCTTGCAAAGTGAGCTATCCAAAGCCTATCTCAGACTTGAAGCCTCTCCTTTCAACTCTGTTGCTCAATCTCAAGTTTCTTCCATTCGGCATGAGCTAAAAAAGGTTGATTTGTATGAAGCCAAGGGGGCTCAATTACGTGCTCGAATGCATTGGCTCAAAGTGGGGGATAGAGTGACCAAAGAATTTTTTCAACGCCTCAGACCTCTTGCTCAACATTCTCAGTTTCAAGCCATTCAACTTGATGGACAGAAATTTACAGATCTTTCAGACATTGTCAAAGTATTTGTTTCACATTATCAAGGTGTTTTTGCTTCTCAACCCCTTGATGATGATAGAAGGCAAGCTCTTGCTTATTGTACCGTTGTTGTCCCCAACAAAATTTCTCCTGAGCAAATGTTATTTTGTGACACTCCTCTTTATTTGGAAGATCTAAAAACTGCCTTGTCACTTATGGCCAATGATAAGGCGCCTGGGCTTGATGGCTTCCCATGTCAATTCTATAAATAATTTTGGGATATGCTTGGTTCTGATCTCCACAAATTTTATCTTGAAGCCCTGCAATGTGGTTCACTGGGTTCCATTATTAACAAAGGCAATGTTAAATTTATTCCTAAGTTTGGAGATCCTAAGATCATCACCAATTGGAGGCCGATCACCTTGCTTAATGTGAGCTACAATATTATTGCTAAAGCCCTTGCGCTTAAGCTTAAATCTATTCTGCCTTTGATTGTCAGACCTAAAAAAATTGGCTTTGTTAAGGGAAGATATATTCTTGATAATGTTCTTGTTGTTTGGGAAGGTATGGAGTGGGTAAGAAATTTTGAACAAGATGCTTTATTCATTAAGATAGACTTTGAGAAAGCCTATGATAAGATGGAGTGGTACTTCATAACTGTCATGCTTCAGGCTCTAGGTTTTGGGCCAGTATTTGTGAGCACCATTCTTATGTTATTTCAAGATGCTTCAACTGTTCTTACCTTGAATAATAGTCAATATCAGTCAATTTCTCTTGGTCACTCTATGAGACAGGGGTGCCCTCTTGCTCCATCTCTTTTCATTCTTGCTATAGAGGCTTTTGGCTATTTGTTGGCCCATAAGATGGATCAAGGATTAATCAAGGGTATTGCTCTCCCTAATTCTGACCTTCAGTTGGTCAATGGTCATTTTGCAGATGATTCCTTCTTAACGCTTCAAGAAGATGAGCAATCCCTTTCCTCGGCTATTAGTTGCTTAGAGGTGTTCTGTTTAGCCTATGGTTCTTCTATACAATGGAAAAAAACATCTTGTTTTCAGCAATCTCAATCTCAACTGCCACACTGGTTACATCAATTCCAATGGACTTGGATTCATCCAGGTGAGGTGTTTAAATTTCTTGGAATTCCTTTTGCATTTCATGGTTCCTCTGCTCAATTATGGCGGTATGTTATTGATAAAGTGGAAAAGAAGCTTTATTACTGGACTAGTAAGAAACTTTCTCTGGCCAGGAAAATTTCATATTTGTTCTAAGGTTTTAGCCACTACCCATGTCTATTATTCATCTTGTTGGGTTCCATCCAAATCTTGTTATAAAAAACTGGATAAGCTTCTGAGAGACTTCTTGTGGGCCAAAGACTCTGTCAAGCAAGGTTTTCATCGAGTAGCCTAGGAAATTTGATGTTTGCCCAAGGATTGTGGAGGCATGGGTTTGTTTGATTGTCACCGACAAGGTCTTGTCCTTTGTGCTAAATGGATCACCCGATCTTTAATTGGGGATGAATCTTGGAAATTGTTGGTCAGGCATTGCATTTCTTCTAGTTTTCTTCAGGGGAAGAAAAATTGGAAAGGGGTAAGATTGCAATCCATTCTTACCACCCTTTTCCCTATTAAAGTTAAAGGTTCTTTTGTCATTCAGAGTATTTGGAAAGCCTGGGAGGCCTTCAAACCCTGGCTTAGTTGGAAAGGGAGTTTACGCAAAGTAGGTGCCTCTTTGTATTCCATGAATATTTGGTGGTCTCCTGTTATCACTTGGCAAGGTTCTCCCTTAGCTCTGGTGTAGTGGGTCAGAGCGCAGAGGTTCTAAAAGCGTGGTATTGCTTCCATTTTTTATTTCTTCTCTTGACATGCCAGGTTTTGGATACCCTGGGAAAGTTTTTGTTAAATTCACAATTTAAATCCTAGTGACAGAGACACTTATGAGGTGGTTATTGATAGTATTCCATTTTCTATTTGGAGCAAATTACATAAGCATTTTCAAAAACCCTAGTGGTCAGATGGGTGTTGGCCTGGGGAGCTTCATGTTTTGCAATATAAAGCTCATATTGGTTACAAATGGCTCACCCCACAAGTTCCAATGGTTGATAAGCTCACTCTGATATGGAATTTAGTCTCTCTTCCCTCCCAATGGAATAAGAGGTTTCGAATTGCTTGGGCTACTTATATTGAACCTAAACAGAGTTTTTTTGCTTGGAGTCTCTTACATCAAGGGTTACCTGTTGGTAGTAGGCTCAAGCATCTAGGTGTTCATAATCTCATTTTCTCGGTTTTTGGACAAGCAAAAAATTTACTACATGTTTTTTGGTCTTGTGATCGGGCTCAGTCAACTTAGGAGTGGCTTCTTGAATTTTTAGACCTTTTATGCATGAGGATTTTACTTGGGTGCATGCTATTTTGGGTGACCCTATTACTTTTTCCTTCAACTTGGATGTTGTTTGGAATATTTTTAGAATTGGTACCATGTTTTATCTGTGGAAATCCTAGAATAGAGCTATTTTTTCTCAGCAAGATGTCGTACATGTCTTCTCCGTTGCTAATAAATATGATATATTCTTTGATTTTTGGTTACAGATTCAAGTATAGGTTAAAAAAGTACAGGTGGAGCTGCAGTACTTGCGTACCCTCATGGATCATTGGGGGAATGCACCCTGCATTATGAGTCATGTGCATCTTCCTTCCCCTTCCAGGTGGCAGTAATTTCTCGGCTTCTTTCTTTTCAAATGCATATTTAATACTATTTTGGCAGTTGTTATTGGCAGTTTGTGGGCTGTTTCTGACACTCTTGTATACTCTTAACCACAATGGTTAATGTATTGGTTTACGGGGTTTACTAATCCCACCCACCCTTTTTTGTATGATTAAACATTATTTTATTAATATAATGGTTTTTTCATCCAAAAAAAAAGTGGAATTTTAAAATTAGAATATTCCTTTTTTTTAGAGGGAAAGTGGAGAGGGCAAGTTACATTTTGGCATGTCAGAGAAGCATGTGACAGTTGAAGCATTGGATGCTTTGACATCATTCCCACCAAAAGCCTTCGTGTAAGGGCTTAAGTGTGTCTTATAAGAGGTTTTGTGGGGAGACGTGACATCAAATCATGACCTCTTTTTCCTGTATGTATGGAGGATAAATGAATAGGTAATGTATGGAAGATAAATGAATAGGTTGACCTTTTTTAATTGGGTGTGCACAAATGCAAGTCCCTTCCCACTTGGCATGACCCTTTTCTCTTCTTAGTGGCATTCATTTGCTTGTCTTGATGGCAACTTTGCTAGAGTAGCCAACATATGGAGGATAAGGCACTTGATAATGAGAGGTTGCAAGTTCAAACCTTGTGGAACCTCTTTTGCTAATACCATTACGTATTTGATAGTATGAATGACATTTGGTATTTCTAAGGATCCATGGGAATTGTGTAGGTAGCCACATGGACTACATTGTGGGCTTAAAGAGTGGTTGCCTCTTATATGGCCATAAGTAATTCACCAATATTTGTTTTTCTATTTTTTGGCTTAATGAGTTGTTGACCACTGGCTAATTGGCCAGTCACAGAGGCTTTGCACCCCTAGTGACTTGTGTTCAAGTCCCTACCAAAGCACTTTTCTTTGTTATTTAGTAAGCATCTTGGCAACTGACGTGGCACGTTGATGGAGAAAACTTGACACATTTTTATTTATATAAGAATGATAAGCCACTTAGTCAAGGATAAATTACACAACCTCATTCATAACTCATGCAATAAATCCCACTATCAACAATAGATATGGTGTACAATATACAATTCTTATTACAAATCAATAACACAAATCAGACTCTCATTTACTAATCTCCTATCTAGTGGCATGCATAGCTAGCAACCAATTGGCACCCCCTTTATCAATTCAACAACACTTGGTGAAGATTGGTTTGCTAAAATTATACCTGATTATTAGTCGAGTTAGTGCTCAACTAGCACCTCCTTGGTCATCTACTCAATGACACATGGTACTTCAAATTCAATGAAGTTATTTTTGAATTTATTCATGGTTTGATTATTTTTGGTGGTATTTTTGTGATTCTTGGGTTAAACTTACGAGGGTTATAACTTTTATACACAAGTTTTTTAAGCTCCTTTTTTCAAAACATATAATTTTATTTACTATTCGCATTGACAATATTATTTCTAGTCACAACTTCATACAAGCGAATATATTTTTGTAAGGATACAATGGATCAACATGTATCGTTGCTTAATGGACCTAACTATGCCTCTTAAAAAATTAACATAAAAGATATTGATTATGAGAAGAAACAATTATAAAAATATAAGGAAGCACATGGTGTGATTATCCTCTATGTTGACAATATATATTACAATCACATCAATAGCATCCTAAATCCAATGAAATTGTTGAAGAATTTTCAACATATGTGTGACCATATTTATTCTACTTAGATCGATAGATTGGAGGTAGATCTTGTTACAATGGACATGGATAGTTTTAAAACTACTAATAAGTATATCAATTGGTTCAAGAAACTATAATTACAAAAGGAAATACTGGTAATAAGAATTTGATTATCTTAATATGGTATTCAATAATGTTTGAAAGACCTATGATATAATGTCGATTTTCTTTAAGATGTTTCAGGTGTATTTCCCTATCAGCCTCACTTCACCTATTGATGATGTGTTCAAGTACTTTATTTAGTACTAGGCTTGAAAAAAAAAAAAAGTATCATTCCCTTACTACCCAAGGTTGTGCAAAGGAAGTGACTAAACTAAAATATAAGAAGCAAAAGCATGGATATAAGAAACCAAGAAGCTAGTTTATGGATACTACGAAAAGGAAGGGCACAAGGCAAGGTTTTGTAGGTAGTAAACAAAGAATCTTGAAGAAGTGGCTTAAAATAGGGATGTTGATATTTCTTTCTTTTATGCTCAAGGTGAGGACGATCAATATGTGGAGACCTCACATGCACATGTAGATATTCATCTAACATAGTGGATATCCACTTCAAAAAAATGGATTGCAAATCCAAGGGCAACTCAACACATGACTAAGCATCACCATATTTTGAATGATTATATTGGACTGCATTATGGTGAGCATGTGGTCATTAACATTTTATTCCTCAACTTTCAAGGAGGAGACCTAAGATTGAATCATTCAAAGCAATTCATGCATAATTGCCAAAATGGTGTAATACTATTGTGGTCATGATGTTGCAAATAATCGAATATGATGAGGTGATGGTTCCTCCTTATTTGGAGTTCTTCATGTACCAATTATGGACCATAATGTTCTTTCTATTCATCACATCACTCATACTAAAAAAATATGGATTTTTGGCTTGATAGATAGGTGATTAAGGATATTGATGAGGGCTTTAAGATAGTTGCCTCAGAATAGTGTGATGAATCCGATCAAATATACAATATTGGTGAGTGTTCTTTCTCTTCTTATTTCTCTAGGATGAAATACTTTGTGGATATGTTGTCTTAGGTAGAGGACACTATCCAACGATGACACTACAAGCATGGACATATTGATTATGGATTTTTGAGGTATATGCACTAAAATCATATGGTAAATGCTCTTGCTTCTCTTACTCCTAGTGGTGTTTGTGAGGGTTGTATTTCAAGGAAGCATCATTAGGAGTATTTCTTTATAGAATGACTTGGCATGCTACAAAAACATTGGAGTTCATTTATAGTGATATTTATGAGTAATAGGTTACCTATTTCTCTCTAGGAACAAGTATTTTTCCACATCTATTGATGATTTCTCCAAGTATGTATGAACTTACACGATTCACACTAAAGAAGAAGCTTTTAGAAAGTTCAAGGAATTTAAAGCTCTTTTGGAGAATCAATTTGAGAGGTTGATCAAGTGTTTGTGAACTAATGGAAGGGGTTGGTATGTTAGTCATGCCTTTGGTGATTTTTTGGCTCTTCATGGCATTTTTTCAAAGGATTTACTATACTTCATAGTAAAATTAGATGGTTGAGTTGAAGAACAAGGTTATCATGGAGATGGATAGGTGTATGTTGCATTCCAAGAAAATGAATCCTAAGTTCTGGGGCAAAGCAATGACTTATACAACACATATCATCAATAGGATTTCAACTCAGGTTTTTCACGATATGACTCCTCTTGAGATATTGATAAGAAATAAGCCTGATGTCTTTAAGTTCTATATCTTTGGGCCTACTACAAATTCTCACATTCCTAAAGATACACAGGATAAGGTTGTTGCAAAGAGTCATACATCTATGTGGGATATTTGATATCTCTAAGGATTGTCATCTCTATGACTCTAGAAAGTGAGACATTATTGTTTAGATATATGTGATATTTGATGAGGTACTTACATCCACTCCTTCAAGACCTCTTTCCAACCTCTTAAGAGATGATTTTCTTTCAACCATGACTCCTCCAAAGTTACCTATTACTTCTTTAGAGATTCTTGTTGGCTCTATTCTAGTTGTCCTAGCTCCTCTATCTATCAACTTAAGTCCATTTTAAGGTCTCGCTTAAATGGTTGTTGGCATCCCTGATTCTCTTCCATAATATATTCCAATATTGTATCTATATTTGACAAGCTTGATCCTCCCATGCATTGTGGGATAGCATTGGATATTGAGGTTGATGGTGAGCATGTGATTGATACGTAAACTTTATTTTGATGATACTTGTCTACAAGATTTACTACAATCATCTATGCAAGATGTTCCACCGTCTTCTACAAAACTTGATGCCCAAGTGGGCTTAGACTCTCTTTCAAGATTCTCATCCTAGGAGTATCATCAAAATACCCTCCTCTTAGGCCCCTATTTCTAGAGTTGTTGATTCTTGGGATCCCATCAATTATGCTTAGATCTAGGGTTATGCATAAGGGTTCGAACCTGAAATGTAGTTGTAAAAAATTGGTGAATACATTTAGAAACCCTAGTGAATCTTGGCCAACTTCGTGTAGGAGACATGGTGAATTACCTTATTTTTTCATCAAAAATTATAAAACATTGGTGAATTTGACAGTTTTGGCCAAACTCAATGCAAAACATGGTTCAGTCGCAGACCAATTGTAAAATAGGGTCTGACCTTAGACTAATTGCAAAACACAATTTGATTGCAAACTGATTGCAAAACACAATTCGATCGCAAATCGGTTGTAAAATAGGGTTTGGCCCTGAATCGGTTGCAAAACACAGTCTGATCGTGGATCAATTACAAAACATGATTCGATCGTGGATTGATTGAAAGACACAATTCTGTATGGATTGGTTGCAAAACACAGTTCGATCAAGGACCAATTGCAAAATACGATCTGATCAAGGACTGGTTGCAAAACATGATCTGACCGAGGATCGATTGCAGAACACGATTCGACCACATATTAGTTGCAAACCGTTTACCCTGCCATGCGTCATACAGTTGATCACCACCTAGTTGCATGTCCAATAACATGTTGCCATGCATCCACCCTAGTCAATTCTATCTATAAAAAGGCATGAATAGTTGTTTTTTCTTCTGCTCAAGATCACAACAAACCCTTCCCTCCCCCAAGAGACCATTACCCTACACCTTTCCAGAATGAATTTTCCTCTACTCTAACAACTTCGAGCAATGGCCACCATGTCGACAACCTCTCAAAAAATTTCATTCAAAAATCAAAGTTGCGTTGAATTTTTAGACTTCTTAACCACCCTTGGGAATGACCATACATGGGTCAAAGATGCAGGTTTTGAGGGTTTGATTTCTATGCCCCATTTTAGAATAGATAAATTTGTTCTATACAATATCATCGAAGGCTACGACAATGATCTTGCGATGGTTAGTCTAATTGTACAGAATAGAAAAATTTATTTTACAATCAAACCCTCTGATATCTAGAGATTGATTGGTCTTCCACACAAGGGTTTCGCTCCCATTTCACAGAAGTTAGCTCTCTCTATCAATGATAAGGATTTCCTGGCGACCAACTATGATATCTCTCCGGAATTGTTGTCAGGTATAATTCTCATCACTTGATTATCTTAAACTTCACAATTTAAAATTTGTTATGTCATCTAATTTTTTTGTAGCTTCTGTGGTGAAGTCCAAAAGAGGGTTAACTAATACCTTAGTTATGAACAATGATTTCAAGGCAATTCTTGAGTTCTTCCAAGCAAGATTGTTTCTGCTTGGAAGAACAAAGATTCCATTTTGGTCATTGGCTTATATTGTTCGTTGTCTTCATCACCATGAAATATTTGACTGGTGTACATATATTTCAGATCGCATCAGATCAAAGCTCCATATTGTTCAAACAAAATCAAGGAACATCGCCACGATAGCCTCAGTAAATTATATTTTAGCACTTTATTATGAAAGTTTTTATAATTTGCAGGATATCGGTGCACCAATTGTAGTGCACGCAACATTACAAAGCATTGCTATGACTTCCCAAGAGCTAAAGGTAATTATTCCATTTTTCACCATCAAATAATTTTTATATTTTAGCATGTTTTTTTATTTATATTTTAACTTTTTATTTGCACCTAAATGCAGAGTAAGGCAACCAATGCATGGACAAAATAGGATGTTGTTGTCAGGGGTCACATGCCAGAGGACGATGGTGATTCAGAAGGCATAATGTGTGAATCATCACCACAACAGAGGCCTCATAAACATATGAAGCCAACTTCTTCTCCCGTTTCTCATCCACATGTGCAAACACATGTCGTGGAATGTGAATCTAGTTATGTCACACCAATGATGGGTAAGTTTACTATTTCGAGTTTTCTTGATTCATTACCATTACTATTTAGTTGAAATTATATTTATTTTTTATTTTTCATATGTTTTCAGTTTTATGCCCACCCCCTCGCACTCGCACCCAGTTGTCTCCACAGGTTGAAGGGCAGCAAGAGATCTCATCATCGGGTAAGTGTGTTTTTAATGTTATGTACTAATTTTATCCACTATAATTTTATTTAATAATATCTTATTATAATGTATTTAGGTCCCTCCCCGCAATTTATTGAAAGAAGGAAGGAAATGATGCCACCACCACCACCACCACAACCAACACAACCTCAACAATGACAAAAATTAATGCAAGGTCAAATCGGTGGAAAACAACTTGTTGGACCGAGATCACGGGGGGCACCAACCAGGACACAGTCTACATTTCCATCCATGTCATTTTCAATAGGTTGTTCGTTGCAAGATATTTCGAGCTCAGGATTAGATGAGCCACCATTAGAGGAAGATTATCTTTTATAGGGGAACATTGAAGGGTTTAAAGTGATAGAGGTGTTTCAAGCACTACAAGAACAAGAAATTCTTGTAGTTGAGCCAACTTCATCGTCGCCTTCTGACACCATCGACCGTGGTCCTCAAACTGAGGATGAACAAGTTAGTTTTTCTAAAAAAGATTTAGTTTTTGATAATTGTTATGTATTGATCAAGGATGCTTTGCTTAAAAATATCAAGGAAATGAAGGATTGGGAATTTTGGGCAAAGGTCCTTATCAAGGAAATAAATGCTTACTATAAAATTTTTGATAAAAGGGAAGAAATTTTCTCCCCGATCAAAAACCAACTTGAGAAGCTTGGTGGATTGTTACATCAAGCTCAATCAGGATCGATGAATGCTTTTGTTTCATATGATGATCAAATTTTAAAGATTATGTTGAACAGGTTGGAGAACTTGAATGTTGAAGCCCAAGCGTATTACAACCTATGGGCTTCTGATAAAAAGAAAGTTGCAATCGTTGAGGCTGCAAGAGATGCGACTGAGGTGAGACTTTAGATGCAATAAAATTTATCGTTATCTTTTGTAATATAACTCTCGACTAACTAAGGTTTTCTTTTACTTTTTGCAATCAAATTTTGAGAATTTACAGAAACAAGTTGAATGCATGGATGTTAATATCTAGGCTGCAAAGAAATCAATATTAAATGCAATATCATTTAAGGAGACTGTACAAGGTAGAATCAGAGATAATAATTATTTAAGACAAATTATAGTAGAGCACAAAATGGATCCAAATATCTTGCTTAAGAAGAAGCATCAAGAAAATGTTCATGTAGTGCTTGAGGATCCAACCACAGAAGAAAGAGGGTTGATGGGGAGCTTACTGAAGGTAGAGGAAGGCCTCATCATAATAGGAGCACTGAAAGGGCATGCATAGGATATTAGAAAAGAAGATAAGGGAAAAGAACCTGAAACTTCAGGAGCATCTCAAACTCAAGGAGATGCAGATATACAAGGAGCGACTGAAACTCAAGCCCAAGGTGATCCAGATATACAAGGAGCAACTAAATTTACCCCTGCTCATCCATCTCAAAATTAATATATTGTAAAATATTTCATAGTTGACAACAAGTTTTGTTGTATTGTTGTCAATAATTTTGTACAATGTATATTTTCAATGCAAATAATGAAAAAGGCTTTTATTAATTTTTGTCTTCTATCACTCAAAGGTTGTTTCCATTTATATTCTTGTGCAACTTTTAAATTTAGAATGATACAACTATATTCACAATTGTAATTTCAAATAATAAATAGAATATAACTATGATATAACTCAGTTGTGCCAATACATTAATATCAATACACTAACAATACTATAACATAAAACATATAATTTGAAAGACAATGTTGTAAATCAGTTATGAATGAACATAGTTTGGACACTACGAAGACTACAACATAAAACATATAATTTGAAAGACAATGTTGTGATGTAAATCATAAAGTTACAATTCAGATAGATGAAACAATCTTGTGATGACAAATAAAGTCAAATTTATCGATGAAAATGATAACTAACAAATTCATATTGATCAATGTTGTAAAATCTTGTAAAAATTACAATTCAAGTAATTGAAACAAACAAATACTATGATATGAAGGCAATTAAAACTATTTCAAAAACAACAATGGGATATAAAACATTAAAATTTATGAATAATCAAATTTTGTGAAATCTAGTAAATCTGAAACAATATTGTGAAATCTGCTATCAAATGAATTCAAATTTATCCATGTTGTGAAATCATGAAAAGATTACAATTCAGGTAGTTGAAACAAAAGCTTTTCAGCTTGTCCAGAATCACTATTTAGCATAGTGGATATCTGTGTCTCCACCATTTGATCACTACAAGGATCATTATCCTCCTTATCATGAGTATTCGTGGTACCCCTTCTATTTACCAAGGATTTCTAGTATGCCAATGCTCTTTCATACAAAAATTTGTCCAGCTGATACGATGACACATAAATTCTCAAACAATTTTCCAATTTTTTGTCCAACCTGTTCGGAGCTTAGATTTAACGAAATATAGTGCACTAAAAACCCTCTCATCTTCCACAGATCCTAAAATCATTGTTTGACATAATTCATATAAAGAAAAGTATTCACCAATCGCACCTTGTAAGACACTACTTGGATACAATTTTTGCCACAAACGTGCAATGGAACCAATCTCATGGATGTTACTCAAAAGTGATGTTTGATCAACCATTGTCCTCCCAAAATGTGATGATTATTGTGTTAAAAGGTCTTTGTTGAGTATACCTTTGATTTCAACACCATTGACTTCCACACTTTTACTGAAATGCTTAACAAGTATGCACATATATTTAATAAACAACTCATGTGTAGAATTGTAGTCAATACAAGGACCCCAAAATAGGGGGTTAACCACACCCATGGCCTCAAGCAACTCATCTCTTTGAAACCGATCTCTTATTTCACTTGTCAATGATTCTGCTATTTTTAACAATTTAGTCTTTGTATTGTGTAAAACAACTTCAAATCCATTGTGTGTATGGGAACTTGTTCGACATCATCTATAACTATATTTGACCGCCTTTCAAAACAATATAGAGGTATCATCTTTCCACGAACATTAATACAAAGATGATCATTGATGTCAAACTTCAAAAAGCTTTTTGGATCGTTCACGTTAGTTAATGTTCTCCAACTCTCAAACAAGGGATCTATAAAATTTCTTGTGGAGACATATAACCTTTCAATAATCATGCATATTTGTTTTCTCATCCTCATGAAATCAACAATATAGATGGATCTTTCTTGTGCAAGTTTAATCAATCTGTTCATTTCTTGTAGCATTGGAAGAATACCACATAATGTTAAAAGGGTTTCCAACTCAGTCAAACGGAATAGCAAATATTTTGCCTTATCAATTGCCCTGTGATTTGCGTACATAAACCCCGTTAACGATTGATATTCTGTAAAAACTTTGCATGCAGGTTCATACAAAGAAATCCACCTTGTATCCACATCTTTTAACAATTTTTTTCCTTCTGTAACTCCTAGTGCAAATTGTTGAAACTTTGCAAACCTTTTTGGACTGCACAAAAAATAAGCATGTATTTCACGAATGAGGTCTTCCACTCTCGCAACATTTTCAAAAGTGCTCACGATTTTATATGCAAGATTCACTCTATGAGCCATGCAATGAATGGGTATCATATATGGGGTAATTGATGTCTGGAGTCAAACACAAAGACCATTCTTGTGTCCTTGCATTATAGCAACACCATCAGCTCCAATGCATATTAACTTTTGGGCTATGTCTATATCATTCATTCCCGCAATTTCTTTTAAACTAGTCACAACAACATTGTAGATGTTTTCTGCATTCGAACTTTCCACCATCTTATGTAATCCTAGCAAACTAGGTTGCCTTACATGATTTTGTAATGTGTACACATGCATGCAAATCCAAGATGTGTTGTCCACAATCGTCACCTCATCAATTGAAAGTGAAATGAATTTGGCAAGTTTTACTTTCTCCCTCAGGTCCTCCTTCTCAACTAATGATAGACATTTTATCATTTCCCAACCACTTCGATCTAACCAATGGGAAGTAGGAAGGTTTTGCACATCAGCTAGTTGAAATAGGTACTTATAATCAATAAAATCAGACATGGGTCTACCCTTTTTGAGAATATTGTATACAACAACAAACTGCAAACTTTTTGAAGCTAAAGCGGTCTTATGAATTTTATCAAATTGGGCTTCAATAGTTCCACCTTTTTCAACAAGAGATTGTTGTAGCTTCAAGTGATTATCATATTCTTTTGCATATCTCACATGCATACATTCTGATGCATCCTTCCACCTAACTATTTTATTAACTGTTCCATCACTTTTTGTAACTTTTGAATAAACTTTGCCACAATGTTTTTCTATTGTATCTATCTTATTTTGCAGCCTATGATCCTTACCTAGTTTCCAACTACAAATTTTGCATCTACATAGTTCTAGATCGACTTTGTTGTCCTCAGTTAGGACTGGCTCTATAAAGGGATATTTTGATGCCCATTCAACCTGAAATGACCTTCCAATAGCCCAGTTAGATCGGTTTCTCTTTTTAGTATTTTTGCTTGAAGATTCCCCAGAAGTTTGTATTATATTTGTTTTATCGCTTTCATTTTCAACTAGCATGTCATTTTGAGGAATATCTTCAGGTGTTTGTTGGATGTCATTGTTAAGAGAATTTTCATTAGAAGGCATATCTTCGTGAGGGATATCTTCAAGTGGAGGCATATCAGGGTCAACAGGGTATTCTGCATACAATAATATGCTTTATCATTTTTGGATTTAACAAAAAAAATTTTACTAACAAAAAAAGATTCATATCATTGTGCAATATGGCCAAAGACATGTACTGAAAATTAACTATTTGAGGAAGAACACAATATTTAAAATAATTTATAGAATACACAACTAATTGTTTAGTAGGTAAAAATCATTTGTACCTTGAATTTGCACAGATGTCGATGGCTCGTTGGATTTCGATATATGGCTAAAATATTTGAGGATACTCTTTTCAGCAGAAGATTTGCCTCCCTTCTTTCCATCGCCAGTAGGTGTCATTTTACTTGTAAAGAAAATGTTTTTCATTTTAGAAAATTTATAAAATGTTGAAGAGATCTTACTATTGTGAGGCCTCAAGATAATATTGTAACTACAATAAAAAGATGGTTGGTTGGTAGAAAATACATACCAGTTTAGCGTGATTTTTTCAATGCGTGCCACTACTCTGTTTTTTGGATATAGCACTTGTAATAAGAGCACAAAAATAATCAATATACAAATTCAAATCAATTCAAGAAAAATAACTTATATATATATATATATATATATATATGAAATATAATTAGAGATACAAATGTGGAAAAATATCATATTTTAGTATTAGTGGAATAGACAGAGGATGATAGTGTCGTAAGGGAAGTTCAGCTAGCTAAAAATTCCATGAAAATAGTCACTCGTCGAACCGAGGAGAACAGGGGAAAACATATTCTCCTTGAACTCATATTCTCTAAAAATCAGGGGAAACAGAGAATTACAGTGTATTAAGAGAAGTAGAGAATCACAATGTCTTTAGAGAAACAAAGATCAAAGTGTCTTAAGAGAAAGAGAGAAGGACAAGTAGCTGAAGAATCCATCAAAACACTCACATGCGAAACAAGGCAAAATAGGGAAAACAATGGGAAACAGAGCATTGACCTATTTTCAATAAATGATAGAAAAATACTAAAAGAAAAAGCTGCAATTAGATGACAGAAAAATAGATCTTATTACTACAATTGCTTGAACTCATATTCTCTCAAAAAACAAGAATACTGAGGATCACAGATTCACAATGTCTTAAGAGAAATGAAAAATCACGGTAGCTAAGAAATGCATCAAAACACTCAAATGTGGAATAGAGGAAAAGAGGAGGAAAAAGAAGAAAACAACAAAAAATAAACCTACAATTTTATAACGAAAAGCCTCATGTTACTACTGTAACAACTACTTGAAATCATATTATCTAAAAAGAATTTAGAGGTAAAATTATGTACCTTCCTTTTTTACACGATCCCGATACGGTTCGAAAGCAAAGCTTGGTCTGGCCTAGGTGGAAAAAAAGGTCCATATTTTATCCGGATGCAAATCAGGATCCGACAACCGATTCGGGTGTAAAACAAGGTTCGGCACGGTTCAAGTGCAAAATAGGGCCAACTCCATTCGATTGCAAAACAAGTTCTGATCCAATCCATGTGCAAAACAAGGTTTCAATTTCCGTCGGTGTAAATCAAGATTCAATAAAGTTCGAGTGCAAGTCAGGCTCTGACAGTGAATCGGTTGCATAACAGGGTCCGATCCAGTCTGGGTGCAAATCAGTCTGGCACTATTCGGGTGCAAAACAAGGTCCAAAAGCCAATACGAGTGCAAAACAAGATTCGACTCTGTCTGAGTGCAAATCAGGATCCAACGTTGTTCGAGTGCAAAACAAGGTCCGACTCTATCCGGGAGCAAATCAGGATTTGACACCTTCTAGGTGCAAAACAAGGTCCGAAAGTCGTTCGAGTGCAAAACAAGGTCATGATCGCGTCCGGGCTCAGATATGGGTCCGGGTTCCTGTCTGAGTAGAAGATGTAGGCGGATCGACTGGTTTCTGCACACAATCGGTGGTGATCGGAATTCTGCAACAAATCGAGTGTTTTAGTTCTTTTCTTCTGTTGGAAGGTTTTATTTTTCGCTATTGGTGCTCGATTTTCTAATAGTTTGTATGTTTTACATGAAAAAGTATCATTGGCGTGTTAATTATATATACTGGTATAATTGGTGAATTTGGCGGGATAATTTAAAAATTTTATAATTTTAAGGTGAAAAGGGTCCTCGATTTAGGCGGGAGTGTTGGCTAATTTTTAAAAAAAAATCCGTAATATTATTATAATCACGTGGCAAACCGACCCCTAAAAATTTTTGTCCCAAAAATTTCGAGCGAATGGGTCGACGTCTAGGGTCCCCATTTTCGTCAATTTCCAATTTCGAAAATCTAAATATTCCGCCCAATTGGCAAATATTTGCCACTGTACATAACCCTGCTTAGACCAAGGGTTGTCTAGAGCTGGAGGATGCTATGTTGGTGGAGTATGAGTCATTAATGAAGAATAAGGCATGGGAACTCGGGAGCTTTGCTCCTCTTCCTAAGGGGAATAACATTAATTGTTGTAAATGGGTCTATGGTCGGGTAGTGAATCACATGGCATGCCTTGTTGCTAAGAGATTCTCTTCAAATGACGGAGTTGACTATTCAAAGACTTGTGCTACTTACAATTACCTCTTCTTATGGGTAGGAGGTACATTAGGTTGATATGAACCATGCCTTCCCTCACAAGGAGCTTAAAGAGGAGATTTGTATTAGACAACCACTTAGTTTTGACTGTAGTGGGCTCACTCCCTTCATGTGTAGGCTAAAGAAGTCATTGTATCGACTTAAGAAAGCTCTTCATGCACAGTCTTAGATTCATTCTTCCTTCCTTAGTTGTGGATTTAGATTATGTGAGATGGAGCATGATGTTTACGTCAAGCATCTAGATGGTCAAATATTGGTGATTATGTAGTATGTTGATGATCTTCTCATCATGGGAAGCTCAACATCGTTAATCCAGGAAATAAAATCATTACTTCATAACACTTTTAAGATGACATATTTAAGCCTCCAATTTTTTATGGCGATTTAGATCAACCAATTGGCCTTCGGGATCACCATTTCTTACCCCACATATGCCTTGGATCTTCTGCATCAGTTATGAATGAAGGAATGCAAACTCAATGACTCCCTTTGCTTTTGGTTTGAAGCTTCAAGCGGATTGCACTTACCCTTTGGTAGACGCCACCCTATATTGATCGCTTGTCAAGGGACTACTCTATCTACCCCACACTCAATCAAACATTAAATTATTGTAAGTTATTGTTCCACGTATATGCAAGCACCGTTGAGTCATTGTATAGCGACCAAATGGATCCTTCAGTACATCAAAGGTACATACCATATGGGTATTTACTACTCAATTAGAGTACCTTCAAGTTTGATAGGATTCTCTAATGTAGATTGGGTCAATAATTTGAACAAGCAATTCTCTACCATTGGGTGTCTTTTATCTCGGTTCTAGACCAATCTCATTATTTTAGATGAGTCAACTATATCTAAGTCTTCTATGGAAACTAAGTATATCATACTACCCGTGACGTCACCAAACACCTTCAATGTAGAGAATCCTATCAAAGGTACATACCAAATGGGTATTTACTACTCAATTAGAGTACCTTCAAGTTGATAGGATTCTCTAATGTAGATTGGGTCAATAATTTGAACTAGCAATTCTCTACCATTGGGTGTCTTTTATCTTGGTTCTAGACCAATCTCATTATTTTAGATGAGTCCACTGTATCTAAGTCTTCTATGGAAACTAAGTATCATACTACCCGTGAGGTCACCAAACACCTTCAATGTATGCTTATGATTTTGGAAAAGTTGGGTGTTCTTGAGTGTTTTCCAATGACCCACCATTGTGACAATTAAAGCTCCATCAAGCTTGTTTGCAATCCAATGTTTTATCAACAAACTAATCACATTGAGGTTTAGATACACTAGGTTCAAATGGCATTCGTGGGATGCTTGATCTAGTCTATGTGGCACCAACAAAGTAGACAACAAATATCTTGACCAAGATGCCTTTTATTCAATTGCAGAAGCAACTTGGAGTAGAAGAGTGCCTATTTAGGGGATGATAGATAAAGTCTCTTTTTGTGTGCCCCGTTCAATTTGAGGGAGAGGATGTTAAATGCACTATGTTCAATGGCTTCATGCCCCTAAGATGTTTGATCTAATTCGGTTCAATAGAGAAGACAGCAAATATCCTAACCAAGGTCATGTCCACGGTGCCATTTGTGCAATTACAAGAGAAGCCTAGGTTAGGAGAATGTCCCTCAAGGATTACTGATAAGGATTTTTCATATTCCTCGATATATAGTGTTAAGTTGCATTTAAGACCACAACCCACTTTTGTTTTATATTCATTTATATAACCCTATGGGCCTTTGGACACCCTGTATAAGTAGATTTATTGTATTATTTTAATAATAAATATTACATCAATCCTTTAACCTTGACTTAAGGTCACATGTAATTTAGATATTTATACCCCTTGAAATGAACCACTTTATTATAGGTTGGAATTCTTTTATTCTTTTGTTAGTAAAATTACTGTGTTTAGGGACGCCCTTCATATCGCATTGTTTTTATTTGTGATCTATTATATTTCTCGAGTAATATTTGATTTTGTTTGTTTTCAAAAAAAAAAAATTGATAAATATGACAAATCTTAAATGCTATAAAAGGCTAAAACAAAAATAAGAACATTAATTTAACATACAAGAGATAGTAACAGTTGAATATTACAACATTTTATTTTATTTTATATATATATATATATACTTACAAAGAAAGAAAAAGAAAACAGCCCATATAGGACACCAAAATGTCTAAATCCCTTGGTTCCCATGCTTTAGAAAATCCTCTTCATACATTTCGTAAACTCTCTATGGTTACATGCGAGAAACAGTTCAAGTGCCACCCGTTCCAACTTTTTGTGACTAATATTGTCGATAATATTACACAACAATTATCATATTGCAATTCAGATGTTTCCCTTAAGCTAGCATCTATTAGAAAAGCAAAACTTGAAACAGACGCATTCCATATTTATCAGACCTAATAACAACTAGTGTACTCTGCAAACATCTACGATTACCTTTAGTTGACAATCAGAAACAAAATGGTAATTGGATTTATTAACTTCATCAATTCAAGCTTTTTCCGTACAATTACATTTATACAACAGAAAATATTCTGCCCGTATCAGGGCTTTAAAAATGAAAGAACCTTTGATAGGCACAAAATATAGCGTGTCAAAAATAAAAATAAAAAATAAAAGTGAACCCATGCTTTTCTTCTATAAATCAAATATGAAATCAAGGAATCCATTTTTTTTTAGTAATCAAAATCAAATCAAATCTGCATATACTCCTAGACAGATTCACCATGAAAATGGACCTGCCCCAATAAAAAATATCTCATTCTCCAGATCTCTGAGCCATTGACAAACACGATTACAGACGGTAATGGCCACACTCTGCATTGCACGACAATTTCAAGAAGTTAGAATCAATAAACAACTAACCTGTAAATTTTATGACAACTAATTAGTTAGACAAATTGATTCCTTTAACATGATTATATTCTAGTCTTTACAGGCTTCTCTTTTCTTTATTTCCAAGGGAAGTAACTGTTAGGCATCTCCATATACTAAAGTAATGCATGTATTGTGCAATATACAAAATATAAACGCTCACACCCTTTCTTCTACCGAAGAATCAACTTTATATTCACACATTCATTCCATTCTACGTTGCCAGTGTTAGCTAAATACATAAATTCAATGCAGTGGTAGAAATTGAGATTTTGAGTTTTTACAAGAGGCATGGTTTAGTACTACTACAAGCTTAAAGGCTATCAACTCTAAGAAGAGAGTACTTATTGATCAAATGTTCAAATCAATAGCAAAAACTGGTACATAGGACGGGAGACGTGGAAGAGTTTGAAAATGTTTGTTATGACATGCCAAGGAGGCCTTTCAGCACTGTAAAGGTAAAGTAGATTTTAACATCCATGAGGTCATAAGCTGTATGGGATAATCTTTATGAAGGATGTTGTTAGTCCAATATATGATTATCCAACCATTATCCAGTTACTAAAACATGCTGTACAACCCTACCCCACATAGGATTCTAACCTTGGACCTCCTCTTTAGGATTTGAATCTTGAACCTATAATATAAGGTGAAACAAACAACCTGCCTGGGGCAAACTTGGAAGAGCTTTTACAAGAAACTTCCAGGAAACACTGGAAACAACCAAATTATAGATTACGGATTATGTAATGAAGCAGTCCATGGATTATAAAGGCATCACTATCACTATCAAGTGTGGCCATTGCCACCAGCAATGAGTGTCCTGGATTAGCATCCCTCTGCACCTAACAAACCACACATGCAGCATGTCATGTCACCTTCATCAGCTAGTGTTCAGAACCAGCAACTGACAACTAAAGACAAGACTGGACACCAACAAAAGGCATTGCTGTAGCTCATGAACACAATGGAGGGTCATCAATCATCATCAGTAAGGAAATCAAAACAGATAGGATCATCAGCTAAACCAGCACGACAGTCAACTTCAGCCAACAAGACTGCCACAGCGAGCAAAATTCTAAGGTCAATAGAAAGAAATCCAAAAGAAATAAGGCAAATTCCAAAATCATATGCTTAGAGATATACAAAATCAATGCTTCAGTTTTCCAATAATAGGTGTACAGAATGTCAAAAATGGCTGCAACCTCTAATGGAATGATTGAGACTGCCACATTTTTGGAAACATTCACAGTGATATGCCACAACAGCTAACACAGAAGCTGAACAGAAATTTATTTGAAGAACCATAGATGAGACTTCTCAAACTTAGATAACTGATATTTCATTTAAAATTGTACAATATCTGAGGGTAATATTAGAATAATCTCAAAATATGCTCTGGATAGAGATCGTCTTTTCTATGCGTGTCTTCATAGTGAAAATAAGACCAATAATGAAATAATGTTTATATCTGAGTATTTGAAATTCCAAAATATACTGGTCACTTGCTCAAATAGATATAATAGACCCAAAATCTCTAAGGTCATTAGATAGACGTACCTTTTCTGCCAGTGGATCAAAAGCTGAATACAGCTCAAAATCTGGAGTAATCCAGCATAACAAAACTGCAATAATAATCAACATATTTAGTTGATCATTCGTAAGTTTACTTGTACTCTTTGAACAAAAGGCCAAGCAATGGATAACTCTGAAAAATGATTCTAAGGAGGATGTAAAGGCACTAACTGTAATTTTCATCTCTTTTATACTGCATCTTATGCGGACCGGGAGTCTTAGTGTGCATTGAAGCATATAAGTTCTCATAAGCTCTAAGCAATCTGTCAAAAAGAAATTTAATAATTTACTCTATTATACATGCAATAGAACATCAAAACCAGGTCAAAAATCTTTAATTGAATACTTTCAGCCTGATTTATCAAATGTTAAAATTGAGGGTACTTGCATAATCAAGAAGATACCTTTTCTGGGCACGGTGCCCATTCAAAGGTGGTGAAAATTCTGAAGCCACATATTGATCAAGGTAAATGCTTTTGTACATAAAATGCCAAAGGCCACCTGGACCTCCAACTCCTGCAGTGTGCCTTTTTGTTTCTCTTACAGACACAGCTAGGTCATGTCTGTTGTTAAGCCCTTGACCACCATGAACAAAATTCAATGTAGGCTCACAAGGTAAGTTCTCCACTCTCAAACCAGCATTTGACATCGACCGTTTCACCTCACTCAACACATTTGAATTATTCAGCACTGATTCTACTTGTATCCTACATAGAATAAGATGTATATTTCATAATTAGGCCATAAAATATATACAGAAAATGTATTCCTAGTTTCATGCCTAACAGATTATTTGGAGTTATGGTATCTGAAGAACCAGGCACAACCACTGGTAATAACTTGAACAGTGGCAACAATTTAAAATATCGCTATCAATATATTTAGCTAACAGAATGGAGCTAAGCATGGTTACCTAAATCTTTGATACCTGTTTGAAAGAAATCACTTTCATAGCATTTAGGAGCACTACCATAGCCCTATCAAAATATTTACCTAACAGAATGGAGCTAAGCACAGTTACCTAAATCTTTGATACCTGTTTGCAAGAAATCACTTTCACAGCATTTAGGAGCACTACCATACCTGCAGTCTCTCAGACGGTAAAACCCATTTGAGTCAGTGGTTAGTACCACTAAAAAGCTGTCATCCTGTCAACACAAGTATTTCATCAAATCTCAGTAACAAGTACATTAACAGATACTGCATCAAACAACAAAATAAAATCGTATGTAGCATGTGCCAAAATACAAAATAAAAGAATGTTATTGATCCAATAAGAATGCCCTTGGAGTTTCTAATGAAATCATCCCTTTTGTCCAAAAACTTCAGGGCTTACTTTAAGATATTGAACATAAGCATGAAGGAACGCTGTTGGATTGTATCTTGGAAAGCATATAGGAGAGAATGATTCAGAAGTCCTGCAGCAATAAAATGGATTGACATTCCACAATTATGAACACATATTGAAATTAGAAAGTAGGGATTTGCCTTTATAATCAATTTATTTTATGAACAAACATACATAGCACATTAAATCTACATGCCCATGTAATGAAAAATTTCTAAGAATTTGCATAGCTCATTTACTTCATGTCACCTTGCATGGAGCCTTACAGGCAAATAATGTAAAGTTCTAGGAAGTGTTTGTAAAGAAATGCCGGAATGTTCTACCATCTACTGATATATGCTCAAAATGAAAAAGATGGATATTAAACAATGTTCAACATAGGAAGATCATCAGAACTATTGCACCCATTTAAAAACCCCAAGATTTCTACAATATTTTATAGCATGTTCAAAGTAAAATTAATATTGGTCTGAATTTTATCAAATGGCACGAGTTAAACCACTTAAATTCCTAGACTTTGCCAAGCGATACATGCTTAATTGTCAAGCTGTTGTAATGCCACCATGTGGTCATGATGCAATACGGGAGGCGCCTGTTTCAATCCCATATAACCAATTTTGATCAAACAGCATTAGCTCAACCAGTTAAATTTCTCGATTTTCAAGGAGGAGACCCAGGTTCGAATCTTGCCAAGCGATTCATGCATAATAGCTAAGCTGTTGTAATACCACTATGTGCTCGTTATGTAATACGTGTAGGGTTGTTTTGATCCCACATAACCAACTTTATATATATATATATATATATATATATATATATGGTCTGAGTTCTACATTGTGAATAAAGTAATTATCATAAACGGAAGCAGATATCAAGAACCCTGTAATTGGAGACAATAGGCAAGATGCACGCGATGGCTTTTAGTCAACAGTAAATTCTACATGGCTGTGCTCACATTGTTTAGAACTGGTCACAGGACGATGAATATCACATGCAATTATTGCTCAAGAAAAACCTTAGCAAAAGGAATTATCATTCATGCAAGAATAATCTTCAAAGTGCACAAAAATGCCCACTGTTAGTCAATCATTACACACACTTCAACATTTGCATACTTCTAATTCTTTCTCAAGAAAAACCACAGAATTTATATGGAAACAAAAAAATTTCATGCCTTTATTGAGAATTATTTGCAATCACTTTTTGGCACTTCAATGTGTTAATAGGCCAAGTCAGGTACCTGTTGAAAGTACCTATTTTCAAATAAGATTGTATAGATACGTTTGTCCTATCTTTGGGATAAACAAGGTCTTAAAAATCACAGACCAGCTAAGACTCAAACCTAGGACCTCCTACTAGGTGCTTTAGGTGCTCTACCACTAAGCTGCAGGTCCTTTGTGGGCTCAGTAGTGTGTGGATTGACACAATTTCCAATACCCCCTTTCAAGCAACACTCGAGGCATTAACCTAGCCTGGTTCTGATACCAGGTTGAAAATCATGGACAAATGAGGATTCAAACACAGGACCCCTTAACAAGCATTGCAACTTCTCTACCATTAAGCTTTCAGACCCTTGTGGGTTGAGTAATGAGTGAGGATAATCCAATGTGAGTGCACTGTTTTACATTTTCTAGTTTCCATTTATATGGCAGATAGAGAAGAAACAGATTTTCAGAAAATTATTACCAAAAAAAAAAAATTAATGCAATGAAGAGGTTTGTAGAATAAATTCTGGGTGCTTTTGACCATAAAAGGAACAAAAGTTGTCAAAAAAAAAATTAGATTAATCATATAAAAACATGAATTCACCTTGGCAACTGACACATGTGGCAAGCCTATACAGCTAGATTGTGTTCAATAAGAAGTTAGCTCTGTAAAGACTACCTCCAGAAGATCAGAGCTAGAGAAATCAGCACCCCACTTTAGTATTTACTGGACCAAAACCAAATATTCACTAGCACTTTTACCACAACCCATAATACATATTTGCATCCCCATAATGCTGAACACAAATACACTATATGACAGATCTAACAAGTTGCTGGATTCCAAATGCTTCCAAGAATGGATTCTACAACTGTGGAGTGAGACACAAGTTTATTGCCAGAAACTGATTCAGTAATGCTCGAAGAAGCTACACTGCATGATGTTTGTGTGAGATCCATGCTACAGCCTTTGTGCAACATGTTACAGCTTGGCTGTAGATAAATCACCATAGCATATATTCTAAGCATGAAGACTAGGACAAAATTATATAATAGCTTAGGAAATAAACTACTCTGCAGCATAAGCAGCCACTCATTATTCCTCGATCTGTAAAGGCTTGCTGATTTTCTAAGCAAGAATCTGTTCTAACACTTCCATGTAAGGTTAAAAAGTTAAGGTGATTCTCTAGGTCACGGCCAAGCCAGAATGCCTCTTGGGAATCTAAGACACACTTGTGTGAGCAAGGGACAGCTTTTACTCTCTTATATTACTAGTTCAAATGTGCAACTCTATGGATTTGGACCCTTTGATCAACTCTCACGGTAAATTGAGTATTGCCAATCCGTCTAAGCGCAAGGTAAGTCAGACAGATCTGTAATGTTAAAAGTTTTGGCATATATAGTCGGTTCCTAGTCTTCATTGGTCTGTTGTATACATATTATAGTGTTAAAACTCGGACTCAGCAAGTCAAATTTCTGGACAACACTCAGGCTCAAGGCAAAACTCCATAATGACTTGGCAAATAAGAAACAATAAATATATAGTATATTTTACAGAAAGAGACTCAGCAAGGTCAAAATGGCTCAACTGAGGCCACTCGGCTCATGGGTACTTGCATTCTTAGGAAGAGTATCTCTTCATTATGGTATACATAATACAATGAATACAGCAAAACGTGCATTTCTCATTTCCAATGTTATGCAGTATGTGTAATAGACGTAGATGATTGGTACACTGCTATGGATTCATGATCATTTGGCTGTATCATGTCGCAAACAAAAGCATTCATATCCATGCACTAGAATCAATCCCTTGTAAAGCTTTGTGGGAAAAGTGCTATGTGATAAGGTTCTTCCCCCAACAAAGTAATTAAGACACCCTGTTGATAATGCCCCCTATGTTGATAGCATTAATGGATTTCTTGGGCAGTGACATACATAGCCGGTGGAGGTAAACCCAAGAGCCTAGAACTTTCAACCAAATACTTGTGAATTTGAATCCAGATTCACAAGTTCAAAGTGTGACATGGGGAAGGTGCTCCTAAAGTAGCGGAAATCAAAGAGAGAATTTGATAAATTAAACATGTTTGAATTGGTAACCATGGGAAAATGCATGGAACCACTGCATAAGAAATTGAAAGTTCAACCCATGGCACATTCCTAGATAATCAGACTTAAAGCCAAAGTTGTACAGGTGCACAAATGCGAGGATACACAACATGCAAGTACGAAGTATTTGACATAGACCACCCCAAACTGAGGTATGCAGGTGTGAGAGTGCAAAGGTATGCTTGCTGCAAGAGTACAGAGGGTTAAGACTCAAAAAACTTGGCTACACTATAACAAAACCATAAAGTTGAAACATGAACTTGGGTATGCTATAATAAAATTGTAAAAATGAAACATAAAATCAGTACAAAACTTAGTAAAAAAGTAAACTAAATTCAAATATGAGAGTTGCAAAAGGTGGATAGTAGGAATTAGGGCGAGGCTTTTCAAAGAGGAGAAGAAGAGTGAACAACAAGCTTTCCTTTCTTCTTTGTCTTTATTGTTTTGTTTAAATATTTTTCCTTTTTTATTGCAGGTTTTGAAATGAAGGTCAACGTACTTGGCAAAGTTGAAAAAATTGTGATCACAGTTTATCAGCAAGGCATGGGAAAATCGGATCAACAAGTAATCAACAACTATTCTGGAAAAAAATACACAAAGCGAAAAGATAATTAAAAATAAATAAAACTTAAATATAATTTTAGAAATAGCATCAGATCTTTTCAGGTTTTCCAGATTTTCCTGATATTTTTGCAAATCCCCTAATTTTCCCCATTTCTTCTGGTTTTTTAAATCACTGGGATTGAATATGTTGTGACTTTTGCCATTATTTGCTGCTTTTCACAACATAGATACCTGGTGCGCCAAGAGTGCAGCATCCTGCACTTAGTGTCTTGGTTGCATCAAGGAGTGTGTTTCACACCCATACTCAAGTACACAGTATGGGTGCAACTTGGGTGCAAGCCAAAAATGACCAGGGATGTGCACCCAAACTGCATAGATTAAAGCCTAAAACCAAGTTCATTCAAACCATAAGATGCCTAGACTAAATGAAGAAAATATTGAAGCCCGATGAGTGCTAATAGGATCTATTTTCTTGGTAACAAGTACGTTACACCTGTAAGGTTGATTTCCGTTCACAGGTGAGGAGTTAAAATTTACAGTGGAAGGGTCACATTATAAACTGATACCAAAACATGCATCCTAATGAAATGCATCAAAATCCAAGAAGTGCAATAAAGCAACTCAACTTTTCAAATACACAAGGCACATGAAGAACAAGATTCAAACAGTGGACACCAGACTTTCTCCAATGTACCTGAAAGACTCTGTAGATACTATGAAATTTGAAAGTAAAAGAATGTCATCTGGATGAAGAGTTGCCTTTTGAGCCCCAGCAATGCTGATCACCTGCACAAAAGTATAACCCAAAAACGTTCCATGGTTAAAAGAATCTTACAGATATGCTCAAACAAAGCCTGGTAAATTAATGATATCTGAGATAAAGAACAAAATGGAAACCAAAGACTCAACAAAAATATTCAAAACTTGTGCAGTGCAGGTAGATATATCTACAAAGTGTAAACCAGTGAGACATCTTCTTATGTCTTTGAACAGATGATTTCATTTGAATAACAAACTAATGCTTCTAATCAGAGTCATTTGATATGTACCTTTAGAAAATGGGATTAATCAAGACCTTTATTATACAACTATTGTGGAGATGGAACATGTGTGTTGTTCATCTCAGTGGAAACTTCCATTGTGCATTATGAAGTTAAGGGCATCAGAGAAATTTGTCCTACATTTTAAAATGCTGCAACTAATTGTATCCAAAGTCACTTGAGAAGGAATTCATAATTCACGAGCTTAGATAGATAATTGCATAAAAGAAAAAGAAAGATAGAAAGTGTCTTATAGTTACTTTACCATATATGCAAGGAACATCTGAAAAACTAGCAACAATTTTAAAGAGACACAATTGAGACACAGCTTTAAAACCTGATATTACATTGAGAGGAATGTTAGATAAAGCGAAAAATAGGGTAGATCCTAAACTCTATAAAGGTGTCCATCTAATTCCTTGCTCATGCAAGGTGCCATTGGTGAAACTAAAAGATCTTAAAAACTAGGTTAAGAAGCATCAGACAGATATACAAAATAATAGATTTGCCAAGTTGGCATTAGCAGATCATTCATTTAGAATAGGCCACCATATTTGTCTAGAGGAAACCATATTTGGAGTAACAAAAGGGCAAAAGAGGCCTTGGAAATTGAAAAATGACCCTTAAATATCGATAGAGAAGATGGTTTTAAGCTAAGTGCATCTTGGAAACCCCTAATCCATCATATAACAAAAGCTTATAAAGTCAATATTGCTACATATAGAAAACCTTCAATAAGCCCTTTCCACTTCCCCCGCTCCCCCCCAAAAAAATGTTAGCAAATTACCCATAATCACTTATTACCATTTACAATAATCTCAAACAAGGATTATAGACCAGACACAATATTTCAAGTGGAACTTATACTATTATATTCCAGGGATACACAAGGACACGTCCCCCTGTCCTTACCATCCCCAGAACGGGGGACAGCAAAGGGGATGTTTTCCCGCCGTCCCCCTTTTGAGAGGGACAGGCGGGACATCCCCAGGACACCACCTGACAGTAGTGGACCGTATAAAAAAAAGAACTCAGTTCTACTCAGTACAATTTCATGGATGTTTGGAATGAAGCTCTGCATGTCTTGTTTTAGGCACATTGCCAGTCAGTTTCATCAGCTTCTAAAGGAGGTGGACGGTAGGATAGATTGGTTTACAGAATATATGGAAGATTTTACAGACAAATTGTGTGTCTACTGATGTTAGTTTCAGCACAAGTTGTGAGGATGATCATCCTATGAACCTTGTCCTGATATCAGTATCAAGCGTTGGATGGTTTCTTTTGATATCAACTGGTCTGAATATGGGTTTTCTCTTCCCACATTTCAACAGCCAATGCCTTACATGGACTATAATTATGATATAATTTTTCTTCTTCCATTAGAAAGGACATCTTATACCTGCTGTTAGACCAGGCAACAGATCCTTGGTCTATGCATAGAGTTTTAAGTGGATAAGAAAGCTGTTGTCTTTGTCATATTTGGTTTGAACTTCTTCTAGAACAGTAAGAAAGAAATTATATTGATGTCCACAAATGACCAGAGTAGAACAATGGGACTCCAAAATACAGTCTGTTGAAATAGCAAATCAGAAATAAATAAAGTGTTCAACAAACAAAAATAAATATCTAAAACAAACACTAAAAGTAAAAAAGTTCTCTGACAACCAAAGATCAAAATCTAAAACACACTGAAATAGAACTAGGATGCATAAGAACATAAAAAAGAGGGATAGCCCAAATGATAAACCCTAGACAAATCAGTATATACAAAGACATTATACAAACTACAAACTAACCATGTGAAAGGAAAGTCCCATGTTAAGAAAGTGAACCAAAAAGAGATCTGAAAGTAAAAAGAAAAAAAAAAAATAGATATATATATATATATAATTTTCTCTATAATATGATTTATTCTAAATATTCTACAAAAAAATTATTCTAAATATTTTTGTTGTAAATGAGACTATTTTTGTTGTGTAAATTATTCTAAATATGATGAGGGCAGCCCATCAGATACTATTATACTTGCCATCCCCTAGCCGTCCCCCAACCATTTCCTAAAATTGGCTTGCCATCCCCCACCGTCCCCAAAACCCATCCCCCATCCCCGATACTTCTGTAACCTTGTTATATTCACATATAAATTCATAGACAAACAAGAAGTTCAACCCATGGCTGAAACAATATACTCAAACCAATCTAAAAATGGCATTCTATTCCAAAATACAATGCTTCTTCGTTATTACTTGTTGCCACATTTTGCACGGGGTGCCATGTTTTCAAAAATCTGTAAGTATGCTGCTCTTCCTTCCCTCCTCCTCTTTCTCCCTTTTTCCATCTTTCCTTTTCCCCTCTCCTGCAGTTTCATTCCTCCCTTTTCCCCTTGTACTTCCCCTAGTCAAGTTCCCAAAACTGAGCAAGTGTCCCCTGAAAAATTCTAAGTGTCAGAGCGCACCCCGACTTCGCAGCGAAGTCGGGGTGCGCCCTCAAGTCTGAGCGTAGTAGGGGATGCGAAGTGCGAAGGCAGGCTGAAACGGAGCAAGCAAAATTTGACTAACTGTGGGGCGCAACCCGACTTTGCAGCGAAGTCGGGGTGCGCCCTTCTTCCTGGGCGCACTTGGGAAGGCAGTGTGCTGAAAATCAGCTAAGTGTTGGGGCGCAACCCGACTTCGCAGCGAAGTCGGGGTGCGCTCCCCTTTTTGGTGCGCAGTCCGAACAACAGGAAAATCAGCCAAGTACCGGTGCGCAACCCGACTTCGCAGCGAAGTCGGGGTGCGCCCTTTGACCGGTGCGCAGTTGGGCAAGATTCATCAAGCAAGCCAGAATTTGGCTAAGGCATGGAGGCCCTCCCCAACTGCGTTGTTTCCCACCTGCGCCACCCGACAGCGCTCTGATCCTGGGCGAAGTTGGATAAACTGCCTTTCAAGGCAGACAGGTGTCACTCATCAGAATTCGACAAGTGTCCAGCCTCGGGATCCGAGCCGAGATGTGACGGGATAAAAGACAAGCATGGACTGCACTGCCTACACCAACTGCCCCTATTTAAGCTGATGAGAAGTTTCATCTACCGCAGCTACCCGCATTCCTACTGACCAGAGGTTTGAAAGCACGCACTGCCACGTAGCTGTACAGCTTTCAGGGAGACCTTGCTGCAAGTACAGTCCTCGCCGACAGGAGTCAGCATCAGCAGCTATTCAGCCGCTTGTGTCAGCTATTGTCTTGTCTGGGACTTTGTGCCCGTGAATGTAATCGGGGGGAACTTGGGCTATAAATAGCTGGATCATTTCATTGTAAAGTGGTGGAAGGGGAATATACTGCTAGGGAACCATTGTAGCTGTGCGTTTGCTTCTAAATACAAGATACATACTTGGCTCTGCTTACTGTCTTCATTTTGTATGTTGCCTCTCCTTGTCATTTCTGCCTCATGTTTCTTATTTCATTGTTTACTGTACTACTTAACTCTGGACTCCAGTATTTGATGATTAAGTATTCCTGGAATGCATAGATAGAGGATACATAGGATGCATGATAGCTGTAGTTTCAATATGTGTTTTGTATAGGAATGTTGTTAGTAGTGGTGATTGATCGTTGCCGTGCTGCTTATTCCCCCCGCCCAACTCAAATCACATTTGGATTCTCTTTCCGCATGTGTATCTCTTTCCTTGCACTCTTAGCTTAAAACACTAAAACCCACAGGAAGCCGGCCTTCTCCGGAGATTGGCACGGAAGGCATTCCTTCCTTCCGGCCTTTCAATCTGGTGGGCGAATCTGGGGCGCATTATACCAAAACCTTTCCTCATGGCAGATTCGTAACCAACAATTACATATCTCATGGACTTGACACACATATATACAGTTCTAACATAGAGTCTCTTCATATCCATGAGACCTTTGACATTTCAACTTCAACTAACTTTTCACCTTCTCAATCTCATGAGAGATGACTTTTCATATTTCTCATGAGATAAATGTTTTATTGACTCCCTAATTATTACAAACATCTAATGATTACTAAATGCCAAATTTTTATTTTTTATTTTTTTAATTTACATGGTGGAATCGGTAGCCGCCACAAATCCAGGCAGGCTGTCCGGCTTTTATGGCCGCCACAGTATTCTGCGCTGTCTGCCCCAGAAGCCGCCACACAGATCTTCGCGCAGTCTGCCCCCTAAATGCCAAATTTTAACAGACACCTAGACGCCAAATATTTACCAAGTATTTACAAAATACTTGTAAAGTACCAAATAATGTGATATTCTCCAACACCCCTCCCCCTTAAATTATTTGGTACAAAGTTCATAATTTTCATTTATTCTGCCTTTTTAGATTGTTTCTTGATCTGCTTCATAGTGTTGTCGCTCCTTGGTCATCTCAAGATCTTTACTTTTGTCTTTGTTCAAGTAATTTCTCCCTGATCTGCCTCTGTCCCAACACTTATCTGTCATTTGTCCATATTTGCCATAATAGCTGTAACCTGTACCTGTCCCAAATTTAACTTTACACACATTGTTATTTGTCACAGAATTTCCTGTCAAAAAATCTGTATTCCCTGTCATACATTCATCATCACACTGTTTTCTAACACCATTTGAATACAAGTTATCACAAAAATATTTGTCAATATCTAAATGACTTATACCATCATTATCCCTGTCACTATTTGAAGACTTCGAACCACTATCACCACTCTTTGTTTTAACACATCTGAAACTGTCACTATCAAACTCAGAATGCCTCAAATCATAATTTCTCAGAGAAACACATCTAGTGTTATCCTTGTTACCATCAACAAATCTTACAATATCTGAATGTTCATTAACAAAAAATGAACTATCAAAAATCAACTCTAACAATTTGGCCTTCATTTTGACCAACACACTTTGCACAATCAATACAAACCTTTTTTGTACAAGCATTCTCATGAACACTGTTCAAATCACTAGTGTCACACTGTATATATATCATTTTGGGTTTCAAATTACACCCCATATTTGTCCTTTGAAATATTTCATTTGTGTCACAATTTTCATCTTTCATCATGAGCATATTTTTCAATTTCTTTATTGTTTCTTCTTGTTTTTGACATTGTTTTTGTAGATCATCAAGAGTTGAAAGAACCATATGTAATGTACTTATAGATACTTTTACTTCTTTGGAATATTCTTACCATCTTGTTTTGGACTATCTTTTGATACCATACAGTCTTGATCCATTTCTTTTACCATGAGAGCCATGTGTGCAATAGTGTCTCTTTGATGATTTAAACTTCTTCTTTGGTATTGCATTTGGGATTGATATTTCTCTCGTGGTAGTAGCTGATTTAATTGTTTATGAGAAAGTGTTGTCATATCTTAGAGCAAATATGTCATTTTTGAAAGAACCATATGCTTCAAGCTCTCTTTGTCTTTTAATAAAACATTTTTTACTTCCATGAAACATATGCACCCTTCTGAGTCATCCCTTTCTCAAAATTGCAGAGATATGCCTAAGATCCTAACAGGAAAACTTACCAGAGTTTGAATTTGGCATGCAAAATCAAATCAATTAAAATGAGTAAAACATAGCATGAGAATTACCTTATGCCTGCACATCAGAATAGCAAATAGGACCTGAGAATCCACAATATCTTGCAGAACGCCACCTGCAGCTTGTCTTGTCGCATAAGGTAGAGGAACACATGTATAGGCGTGTAAAATTGTTGCAGGGTTCCTTCAAAACAAACACCAATAAGTCAACATTGTGAATATCCTTAATACTTATTACCATAGAAAGAAACATCCATAAATGGATGGCAGCACACAATCTATTGAATTAAAATAGCATACAACTAAATGTCCCTCCTTTCTCATTCCAGTTATTTGTTCAGATTGCGAGTCTCAATAACAGTCTTGATTCATTCTCGGTCAGAAAATTTAGTAAGTGCTCCTTAAAAGAGATTATCAATTACAACATATATATGTGTATGGCATTGATTGCTTGCATAAGCTTCAAATGAGATTAGCGGCTGAGAAGATAGGATTCTTTTGTCATTGCAATTATCATCATTACAAAAACTGTATTACTACTCTGTACCAGACTAGAAAATTTGAATAGGTTAATATCATTTACTGCATTTTGGAATATGGTATACATGACTGAAATTGTCTAAAAGTGTAGCAAAATGCACCTGCTTGTAACGTTGCCAACATGCTGCTAAAATTATGGCAAAAAGAAAAAGAAATTTTTGTTTTCAATTAAAAATTTTCAGTTTACATTTTTTTGTTTTTTTCTTATTACATAGGGGAATCGGTAACACCATTGGATGCTGCCACTATAAACCCCAGCCCGCTAGGTTAGATGAAGTCAACGGGAACCCCGACCCTCCAGGGCATCAAATTGAGCAGCCAACCGGCAAACACTCGGCCACGACCATCCAGCCTACCCCTTCTGGGGACACCATGGTTTGAACCTTGAACCTCCCCAAAGAGAGGCCAAAGCCCTAACCACTGCTCTGTCCTTGTCGGACTTTCAGTTTACATCTGTTAAATTGCATTAAATAATTGTTTTTTGCGATTTAAACAAGTTGAAAATTGAAATTTAAACAATTTTTTAGGAAAACAATTCAATTTTTGCATTGAATTAGAAGCCTGCACAACACTGTGGGCAGGTGCTTTTTCCTATAGGTTTAGAGTCTTTAGACAATTCCTGCCTTCCATAACTAATCATGGTTTGCTATGTTAAAAATCTGTCCAGGAGGAGCTTCAATAATATGGGTAACTCTTGCTTTAGAGGAATTGTAACCTTTAAATGCCTATTTAATTGGAAGCTTTTTTAAAACGACAAGTTGCTTGAATGACAATCGGGGAATAGAAAACAAACATCTTAAAACAACTATATAAAGTTGAAAACATGATACCAAGTGAAAGCATGTATAAGCGAGGAAAAGACCACATCTGTCCCTCCAAGTAGAGGCCTCATGTCAAACTTGGCATTTTTTCGGAAATACTTTTCTATTGAATTTGTTAATATAAGCAACATCTGCAGACCAAACAAGGGGAAAAGGTATTCAGATAGAAGATACATGCAAAGCTGATACAGAAAATAGGCATAAAAACAATTATGTCCTATCTTTACAAAAAAGAGGACAAGAAACAATCAGTACCTGGCCATAAAGAAATTCAAGCTGCACCCTCAAAGCTTGAAATGGTTCTTCTGTACAACTTATGCAAACAAGATATATTGGACCCTTCACTGAAAAAACAATCTGGAAACCAGATCAACAATGCATTATTCACAGATCATTAACAGGTCTTTTAAAAATAAACAATAATAAATGATAGATCTAAAGGTATGGACTTTGAACTGACAGCTGATAATCTAAGTAGAGAATAAACTACATATAATTAATTTTTATCCTCATGTGTCTAAGTCTAGTTTCGCAGATATTTTTTTTATATAGGTAGATAAGATGGAACAGAATTTGAACTATTTTTAAACGCCAAATAATATAGGCATTGAAAGCAAATCGTGGTCTCCATATTGGCCCGATCAAAATTGTATCGGCTGTTCAATGATTTTGCTTAAAACATAGAGATCTCCCGTAAGCTTGATCTATCATTTCCAAAACTCTGAGCATTTGTTTCAACAACTCTAATCTCTCTTCAGCTTTCTTAACTTGAAATATTTAATTAGTGAGATGGTGCTAAAGTAATTCAAGTAATCATTTGTGTATATCAGGCATATACTACTGTTCTGATACTAAATGATAGAAAATTAAAAGCAAGCAAGCATAAACAACCATAAACAGTATACGAGATTTTACGTGGAAACCCTGCAGTGTGCAGGTAAAACCACGGGGCAATGGCAACTTTTCTTCTTTTATTATTCTCAGCTGATTTCATACATTCGCAGTCTGTCATAATGCAAGGGGCATTCCCCTTTTTATAGAAATACAAAGGAAGATTCCAAAAAGCCGTGGCACATTCAAGAGAGAAGCGCTTTATTAAAAAAAACTGCTTTTATCAACTACTTTCTATAACAAAAGTTGCTTTAAAGATAAAAGCAGCTTTAAAAGCAAAAAACAACTTTTAAAGCAAAAACCAGCTTTAAAAACAAAAGCAGCTTTTAAAGCCAAAAGCAGCTTTAAAAGCAAAAAGCAGAGCATAAGCGGCTTTTAAAGCAAAAAACAGCTTTAAAGCAAAAGCATTTTTAAAGCTCCACCAAGCACCACTCTGCTGAAGAACATCAGAGATCTGGATATTGACTTCACCTCCTAACATTCTCCCACTTGAAGTCAATATACATGAATTCTTTGCCTTTGTTTTCCATCCAAGTGCCAATTGCCCAATGCTGCCCTTATCACGTTTTCAGCAAGCCCAAAGAAGTTTTGCACCACTCAAACTTCTCTCTTTTGACCGGCTTTGTAAGCATATTTGCAGGATTCACTTCAATATCAATCTTCTCCAATAAGATCCTACCTTCTTCCACCACATTTCTTATAAAATGGTACTTAACATCAATGTGTTTGGTGCGATCATGGAATGTTGGATTCTTCACTAATTGAATAGCACTTTGACTATCGCAATGCAATGTAATCTCCCCCTGCATTATCTTGAAGTCACTCAGCAGTCGCTTTAGCTAAATTGTCTCTTTGTTGGCTTCAATTGCTGCAACATATTCTGCTTCAGTGGTTGATAAAGCCACCACAAATTGCAACTTAGAAGTCCAACTCATAGCTCCACCACTAAGAGTGAAAGCATATCCGGTAGTAGACTTTCGCCCATCTCTACCTCCACCATAATCAGAATCCACAAAACCTTTAACTTGCAAATTTGTCGATCCAAAGTAAATGGCAACATCTAAAGTGCCTCTTAAATATCTAAATATCCGCTTAACTGCATTCCAATGCTCCCTACCAGGATTTGCCATGTACCGGCTGACTACTCCCACTGCTTGGGCAATATTCGGTCTGGTGCTCACCATGGCGTACATGAGGCTTCCTATTGCTAATGAATATGCTACACGAGACATGCTTGTCTTCTCTACTTTTGTTCTAGGACATTGTTCGAAAGACAATTTAAAGTGTGGAGGAAGTGGGGTGTTGCCTGGTTTTGCATTCTGCATATTGAAGCGTTGCAGAATCTTTTCTATATATGTCTTTTGACATAACCAAATCCTCCTTCTTGTTTTGTCCTTGTGTATTTTCATCCCTAAAATTTGGTTTGCTACTCCTAAATCCTTCATATCAAACGTCCTAGCCATCTGAGCCTTATGATCGTTTATTTTCTTCATGCTAGGGCTTGCAACTAGCATATCTTCAACTTACAATAGCAAAATAATAAAACTGCCATCATTAAACCTCTTATAGTATGCACAATGGTCAGGTTCACTCCTGCTGAAACCTTGGCTCTTCATGAAGGTGTCAAATTTTTTGTACCACATCCTTGGCGCCTGTTTCAATCCATACAAATATTTCTTAAGTCTGCAAACCAAATGCTCTTTGCCTCTTTCTTCATAGCCCTCAGGTTGATCCATATAAATCTCCTCCTCGAGATCACCATGCAAGAAAGCATTTTTTACATCAAGTTGCTCCAGCTCTAAATCCTGTGTTGCCACAAGTGCAAGTAAAACTCTAACAGTAGTCAACTTCACAACTGAAAATAATATTTCATTGAAGTCTATACCTGACTTCTGCACATAACTTTTTGCCACCAAACGAGCTTTATATCGTTTTAACAACCCATCACTATTCTTCTTTACTTTGTACACCCACTTGTTACCAACAACCTTTCTTCCAGGTGGAAGAACCACAAGTTCCCATGTTTCATTCTTCCATAGTGATTCCATCTCCTCTTCCATGGCTTTCCTCCACTTATCTGGATTCTCAGATTCTCTGGCTTCCTGAAACGAGCTAGGCTCACCATCATAAGTTAACAAAGCAAAAGAGGACTGAAAATCAGGAGAATACCTATCCGGACATTTTTGTGAACGTGTAGATCTTCTAACCCAATGCTCTGTTGGTTGTGGCTCTTAGTATTGTGTCTGTTCAAACTGCTGAACTCGTTGATCTACATGCTGATCAGAAACTTCAACAACCTTATCTTCATTTTCAGCTTTGTTCATATCTACTTCAACAGGTACAACTTCAGGTGTTTGTTGTACCTCCTTCCTTTGCATGGATATTCCATTAAAAATAACATCTCAGCTAATAATTACCTTGTGGGCAGTAGGATCCCACAGTCTATACCCCTTCACTATATCTCCATAGCCGAGAAAAACACATTTCCTTGACTTCGGGTCAAGTTTGGACCTGTTTTCTTTTGGCACATGGGTAAAAACATCACAACCAAAGGTACACAAATGAGAATAATTAATAGGCTTACCACACCAAACCTCCTCCGAAATTTGTCCATCCAATGCAGCTACAAGTGACCTGTTAATAAGGTAAGCAACTGTATTAACAGCCTCTGCCCAAAACTTTTTCTCCAACCCAGATGTGTTGAGCATGCTTCTTGTACGTTCCATGATTGTGCGATTCATCCGCTCAGCCACATCATTTTGTTGTGGAGTATATGGCATAGTCTTCCAATGCTTAATCCCTTCTTGCATACAAAATTGATCAAACTCCTTAGAGCAATATTCTCCCCCATTATCTGACCTGAGGCATAAAATAGGCTTGCCCAAACTTTTCTCTACTCTTGCCTTGAACTCTTTGAATTTTTCCAAGGCTTCCAACTTCTTTGTTAGAAAATAAACCCACACTCTTCTAGAATAATCATCTATAACCATCAAGAAATATCTAGTACCTTTTAAGGACCGAGTGGGGACCGGTCCAAATATATCAGAATGTATAAGCTGCAAAAAATCAGAAATCTTACCAAGACTTGCAATAAATCGAACCCTCTTTTGTTTGCCAAAAATACAGTTCTCACAAAAGTCTAAATTGCAAGACTTAATCCCAGACAGCATACCTCGGTCATGCAGAATTTTCAATTCTTTTTCACTCATATGCCCTAGGTGTTGATGCCATAGCATTACTCCATCCTGAGCATTTCTTGAAGTTGTTGTTGTTGCATGGTTTGTCACCATATCACCACACAAATGATATAGGGTCCCATAAGGTTCTCCTTTTGCTACTACTAGGGATCCTTTGGTAATTTTGCAACAATTGTTACCAAAAGAAGTACAATAACCAAGCTTGTCCATCATCTTGATTGAAAGCAAGTTCTTCCGCAAAGTAAGCACATGTCGTACATCACATAACATCCTTTCTCTACCATCATCCAGCCTGATCCTTATATCCCATCTTCCCACAATTTCTAAAGAATGATCATCACCCAAATAGACCATCCCTCCATTATAGGACTGATATTTAACAAACCAGTCTCTAGGTGGAGACATGTGGAAAGATGCACCTGAGTCCAAAACCCAAGTATATAAAATAGATCTACTCACTACTGGTACATGAAGGCCTCACATGCTGCCATCTCTATTGCATCTCCAGTATTGGCCTCAGTTGATGGTTGATTTTGCTTTTCACCATTCTTCTCCTTTTTTAGATGTCAACAGTCCTTCAAGTGCCTTGACTTCCCACAATGCCAATACCTCCCTTTCAGCTTGCATCCTTTTGACTTAGACCTGGACTGTGATGTAAGGAACCTACTATTGAAATAAAGCTCACACACACAAAATACTGAAAGATAACTGAAATACATGCAATAACAAAATAATACTATGCAGAAAGTAATTGCGGAATTGAAACAATCTCACAAATAACTCAGAATCGCAGGCCTCTTCAAGAGGGCAACCTCCTTCAATATTTCATTAACTTGCAAAAAGATACATTCATACATGGCTTCATAGCTTTTAAAGAAAGACTTCATGCAACCCTAACCCTAAGCTCAAGAGTTGACTTACATGTAAAATGCCACTTGAGCTAGAATCTTCTACCAAATGTCGGTTACAATCTTGATAACGGTTACATCAAATGGCCCCACTTGGCTAGGAGCGTAACTTGCCACATACATTACAAAATATTGTAAAATAACATTATAGATGGGATCCCCCACGTTGGAAGTGGGTCATTACATAATAATGAGAATTACAAAATAGTGTTAGGATGGGATCCTAACATGTGATCTACCTTGTTGACTCCTTTCATTAGATCGACCTCTCACAGCTAGGGCTTCATTGGTTGAGGGTTCTAGAGACGATTTTTGCCTCAACTCTTCTGCCATCAAAGCAGCTATGACATCATCAACTCTTGGAGCTCCAGATGATGCATTGTTGATGGCCATCACAGAATGATCCCAAGTGTCCGAGAGAGAACAAAGTAGGGTGATTGCTTTATCTTCATCCTCCATCTTCACATCAACAGAGACCAGCTTACTGATTAGAGTATTAAACTCATTCAGATGATCTTCCACAGATGAACCCTCCTTCATCCTCAAGCTATAAAGCTGCTTCTTCAAGAAGAACTTATTGTTGCTGATTTAGTAACATACAACTTCTCAAGCTTTTCCCAGAGGACTCTCGCGGTCGTTTGATCAACAACATTGAACAAGATAGAGTCTGCTAGGCAGAGACGAATTGTAGACATCCCCTTCCTATCTAGCTTTATCCACTCCGCATCTGTCATGTTGTCAGGTTTACCTCCAAATCCTCCACCTTCATCTTCCATAGAGTGAAGTTCTTGCCATCAAACTTCTCAATCTCGAACTTGGTTACACCTCCTATCATTGTTGCAGCTCCCACTCGCACAAAACCCTGACCAACGAGTTTTCAAAGAACCTCGCTCTGATACCAGATGTTAGAAAATTAAAAGCAAGCAAGCATAAACAACAATAAACAGTACACGAGATTTTACGTGGAAACCCTGTAGTGTGCAGGTAAAACCACGAGGCAATAGCAACTTTTCTTCTTTTATTATTCTCAGCTGATTTCATACATTCGCACTCTGTCATAATACAAGGGGCATTCTCCTTTTTATAGAAATACAAAGGAAGATTCCAAAAAAGTTGTGGCACATTCCAGATAAAAACGTTTTATTAAAAAAACTGCCTTTATCAACTGCTTTCTATAACAAAAGTTGCTTTAAAGACAAAAGCAGCTTTTAAAGCAAAAGCAGTTTTAAAGCAAAAAGCAACTTTAAAGCAAAAGCATTTTTAAAGCACCACTCTGTTGAAGAACATCGGAGATCCAGATATTGACTTCACCTCCTAAAATCAGAGAAAATTGTATAGGTTGTGTTCAATGATTTTGCTTAAAACATAGATATCTCATGTACGCTTGATCTGTCATTTCCAAAACTCTGGGCATTTGTTTCAACAACAATAATCTCTCTTCAGCTTTCTTAACTTGAAATATTTAATTAGTGAGATGGTGCTAAAGTAATTCAAGTAATCATTTGTGTATATCAGGCATATACTACTGTTCTGATACTAAATTCCATGGTTTATCAGTGAGCATGGTCCTTTCTTTTTGACTGATATTTGGTTCTTCACTGAAAAGAACAGCCATTGTTCCTTTCTTTTTTGTGCCTCCTCCGACAATTTTGCGTACTTACCAGCTGAAACATGGATGCACCTCAACTCATGAAATAAGCAAACCACACACCATCAAAGGTGACCCTTAGGCTTGATAACTGAAGACCGGAGCTTAAATAAAAGTCAACTTTCAATATACTTGATGGCAATAATTTACCCAGGTGCCATTATCAAATGGCATTAGTTCAACCAGTTAAATTCCTCAACTTTCAAGGAGATGACACAGTTTCGTATCTTGCCAAGCATTGCATGCATAAGAGCCAAGCTGTTGTAATACCACTATGTGGTCATAATGTAGTAGGGGTAGAGCCCATTTCAATCCCATATAACCAATTAAAAAATAATAATTTACCCAGCTGCCTAATCCCTAATGTTTAATTGCCATTATCCACACTATGTAAAATCATTTAACATGTAAAATTAAGTACAAATTTGTAACTACAGCTCTCCTGAGTATCCTTTCACTCCTTGAAAAGCCATTCATTCAAATCTCTTAAATAGATCCATTGGTAGCCAACCTTGTGGCTCATTATAGAGGAGGACCATTTGTTTTTTAGATCTTAATTACTCCACAAAGTTTTTGAGTGCGAATCAGTCTAAAAGAGTCTTTTCTGGAATGGCTCGCGAGTTTTTCTGGACTCGGCGATTGTTCTTTTTAATCTCAGGAAAGCTCACCAGATGCGAAAGTCCCAAGAAAAAGAACTCGGCTACCGTGTACTCCGTGCAGAAACAGCCACAAGAAACACGCATTTGCATCCTTAAACATGAATCTTTTCCAGATTTCAAGAATCTAACAGCCACCCAACAATTGGAGTTGAGGTAAAAAATGAAATCTCAGCTGTCGATGCTTAAACCCTAGGTTTTTTTTTTTTTTTTCATTTGGGTGGTTGTCTCCATGTGTAAGCCGCATTGCAAATTACTGGGAAGAGAGACCCAGCTTGGAAGCATGCAAGGAAGGGGTAAGTCATCTGCAACTATTGTGATACCAAAATTTCTGGAGGCATAAATCGCGCCTCAAATACCACTTGGCGAGGATCAATGGTTACGATGTCTTGTTGTGTAAAAATGTGATGTCTAAAGTTATGAGGGAATGTAATGCCCTCCTAGAAGATTTTCAGAAAGCCAGAGCAGCAAGAACAGCAACACGAGCCTCTCTTCAGAATGGATGAGTTTGAAGATAACGACCGAGAGGCAATGGCACAAGCATAACAACAAAAGCAGGCATAAAAAGTGAGGACAAGAGCTAAGGGAAGGGGGAAATCCATTGCTAGACACTGGGCAGATAAGCTGTGATGGGGCAATGAGGCATTTTGAGACATTTTGTACCTTTTTTATATGATATTCAATATAAAAATATTACTTGGTGTTAAAATTTCTTTAATTGATGTATGTTTCGTGTGTAGTTTAAGGTTTTATAGCTTAGAGTATTAATTTTGGATGTGTATAATGTTAATTAATTATGATATGCATGAAAAGAAGAAAAAAATCAATGAAAATTTGCATTTTCTTCAGGTTGCTTTTTTTTTTTTTCAGTTAAGTTCTTTTGCCAAGTCCTAGTCTCAAATATGCCTTGCCGACTCCAGGCCAGATCCACTTTTCTCTACTATGGCTTAGTCTATTGAAGATCATTAAATTTACATCATACCTTGAGAAAATTTTATTAAATTTAAGTCAAGATACCATTCAGTAGTTGGACATGTGGATGTTTTTGTGCTTTGACTGACACAGGACTCCTGAGTCCTGATTACAAATTGATCACATGATAAAATATTCACCTCCTGCTTTAATCCATTGATATCATATATACATTGCTGAGTCCTGATTACAAATTGATCACATAATAAAATATTCACCTCCTGCTTTAATCCATTGACATCATATATACATTGCTGCTCTTATACTTCTGGACATGAACCTAAGCTATGAAACTCTTCCTCCTATCCTTGACCCTTTGTCCTTTCTAGTCTGCCCAATGAAGTAAATTCCCATTTTAACTGCAAAGTCTACCACAATAATTACCAGGCAGGCCTAAGCTGCCAATATGGCAGGCAGAAAACATAGACAAGCCTGAGTTTTCTACTTATGTTCTATTCAAAACTGAGCAACTGAACAGAAGTGCACATGTTCATAGATATATGGTGTTTAATAATGCTTATCATATGTAATTGACTAGATCATGTAAAACATTCCTGGTTTAATTTATTGATTTTTCACTGTTAACTCGTAGTGTATTTGCATAAATGAAAGCATAGTAGAGAAAATCGGCTGGGGAAAAAATCGGAATCAGCAAAAAATCGGGTAGTAAATCGGCTGGGGAAAAATCGGCAAAAAATAGGAATCAGCACAAAATCGAGGAAAAAATCAGCAAACAATTGGGGAAAAAAATACGAAGAAAACGATTTTTTTTTTTTTTTTTTTTCATGCATATTGCAATGAATTAACATTATGCAAATCAAATATTTGCAATAAAAGCAACAATTCAAATCAAGGCATCATGAAAGTGACAAAAGTTCACAAAACACATCCTGTATTGCTTATAATATGAAAAGGTACAAATTACAAAATGTGTCAAGACTCAAAATGCCTCAATAGGCCCACTATCTATTGTCTTCCATTGCCCCTTGTCCTAACATTAGCCCTAGTCTCTCTTGTCCTAGTCTATTTGAGAAAGTTTATTTTGTTTCCTGCAAACTTGCCTTCAACCTCCTAATTCTTATTGCACTGCAACTTGTGCTTCACTGTTCTGTTGCTTCATCAGTTTGCTTCAACAATGCAAAACATTCAACATTTTTATTTTTCTGCAAGGTTGGACAGAAGCTGTTTCTCAAAGATCTTCACTGTCATTGTTATTGGCTTTCATGAACCAATTCGACAATATCAGCATCATTATCTCTCTATGTGTTGCTAGCTTGGTCACAACATTCAAAAAATTCAGTCCAATTTGCAATAATGCTGATTAGAAAATAGCAATATTTTTAATTATATAGAAATATACAAAAGGACAAACACTATTAGTAAATTCCTTTTTAACTTTTTCAGATTTTCCAGCAAAAATTTAAGTTTTCATAGAATAATGAATAATAAAAAATATTTGAACAAACCAAACTGGTTTGACCCATCTCAAAAGTTTGGATCAAAGCAAAACCAGGGCCAGGTGTATCCAACCTTTGTAACTATGGATGGTAATAATGAATTAGATATGGCAAGGAAAACAAATCTGCCAACTGGAATGAAGTTGTTATCAAGCTGTTTGATTTGTGGTTTAGCTCACAGTTTCTGAGCCATGACTGCGGCTCAAATCATTATCCTGCATAGGGGTTTTGTTGCTTTACCTTGCAGCCTGTGGGCCATGTTTTATGGTCACCACCCATCTGGCTCTCTGGGATAAGGTGTCTCTAAGGGTTTTAAATTTTGAAAGTCTTACTGCATTAACTACAATGTTTTCAGCCTTGTGGCCTCTCACATTGTGAAGTTCAACTCCATTTTAAAGATCAGGCAAGGTGCAAATCCTTAATGATTTTGACAAATTAGACACCCCATTATTTGACCAAAGATATTTTTCTGGCAATTCAAAAAAAAAAAATACCGACATTAGATAATAGAACTTTACTACAAAGTTCTTCAAGATATAAAACTTAGATAGAACCATAATATCTAAGCTGTATGCCAATTCCAAAAAGATGTTCACTTAATAAATACACATAGGTAGAGAGTATAAACTCAGGAAGATATACAATTCAGTCGTAGAAATTTTAAATTTTGCTCAGAACTACTGACCTGATGGTTGCCTGCTTGTACCAATTTTATATTGTCTCCACTTTATTTTCAGAAAGAGCAGTATGATATGCAAAAACATACGGATCTTAAAATTAGTTATCTCTATTCAAATAAAGGTGCAACGAAAATTAGCCAAGACAGACTGCCATGATAATCACATACGTGTTTTCTACAAAAGATATGATAGCTTGCAAAGTTGCTGAGAATCCTGCTAGCTTATTCTCATCTCCATATCTGTAAGCAAGGCAAGAGTTATTTATAACATAATCTTATTTTTGTGTGATTCAAGCAATGAACATCAACCAAAATCAATTAAAAAGCTATTCTGGCTAATACCAAGAGCTAGACGACAAACCTGGTGAAAATTGGCTTCCCAGCATGACTGAGTATGAAAAAATGCTTCTTTCTCTTTCTCCATGTTATCGACGTATCATCCTGCATTTGCCCGTGAAGACTTAGTTGCACATGCATTTGACCATGAAGAATACGTGTTCATCTGGAACTGACAGACCCAACAAAGAAAGTAACTTAATACCAGATCATGCAAGAAGTATGCATGATATCTAGAAATATTCATTTTAAAAGGTGGTCAACCCATTTGCGAGTAGAGTATAATGAATGTATGAAGATATTAAACTAAATCTTCAAAAAAGAGGAAGGGAAAAAAATAAAAGAGATGAACTTACACCAAAGATTTTTCCAATTCAAAAGATAGGTGGTCATTGTTCAACATGTTGCATATGCAGTTCTAGGAATGGAGATTGCATGGGTCTAAGAATCTGGAGACACACAGGATATGGAGCATATTCTTACGGCCCAAGATTTAAGCGCCTTGACATTATAAGATCAACTGCACACCAATGATATTTTAATTTCACTCCTGCAAGTTATAGAGCATCACATGCCCCACTCCTACCATTCTTCCTTGAAGAAGAAAATTCTAGACCTCTATTGAAAAATATTCAACAATTGGGTCAGCATCCATCTTTGGAAATGTTGACTGAAATGGGCTTGAAGCTTTAACATAATTTTAACAATTAATCAACTGAAAGATAAAAGTGGAGTCCTTTGGCAAACAACACCATTTTTTTTGTTTTATAATGATGGATAACTGTACAACACTTGACCTATACCTTGATTGCCAGATATCTTACCAAAACATCTCTTATTAGCTTCAGAAATGAAATGAAACTAAACTCCACAAATGAGACTCAAGAATGCATGTTCCATAGCATCAAACGGCATCTAGTAGGGTTAGGAAAATCCTAGGAGACTAAATAAACAAAACAAACTGAAACTAGAAACAAAACAGAAACCACAGGGAACCATGCCCACAGGGGCAAAATCCCTAGAACATGTGATTAATGAGTAAATACAACTACATAGCCAACGGAAGGCAAGATCCCTCATTAACCAAGCAATTGGAGATGACAATGGCAAAATGGCTCTATCAAAACAACTCTGTCAAACATCCAAAGCTCGTGTCATGACAAAAGACACAGGGAACTCATCCTAGATCATGATGAAGGAACCTCTGCAACATTTGAGAGTGCCCAGAGCTAAGGGTGGCAGGCTAGGTGATCCTTAGAGGTGCAATGTACCCCTAGTGCCTCTCCTAACATCCAAGGTCAATGAGACATTAACATCATAGAATAAACTAGTTACACATTCCGAACATAGAGGTCTAAGAGGTTCCTGACAACGAGAAGATCAGTGTCAAGCAATCTGAAATGGGGGTGAGACTGTTGGAGTGCTCTTGTAGAGGTCCACAAGGAAAAGTGTTATCTCAGTGATTTGTCCCCATTTGTATGTGGTATGGAAATAGCAGGCAGGTATTCCACACCTCCAAGGCTTAAATTAACTAGAAGAAAAGAGGTGAGCAATCCAATCACCTAGATGTATCCTGGAATGCCCTCTGTCAAAATGCAACAGCCTCCTGCAAAAGAGTGTAGTGATCTTCCAAAGGCTATGGTACCTCCCCCAAATCTCATAGTAAACAAGACACCAAAAGAAGAAATGCTCCTTACTCTCCACTTCGTATACAGAATGGATATGATAAATCATATCATCTTGAGCATGATGGTGGTTAATCTTACCACAAACCTAGTGGGAGAAAAGGAATTGCATGACTTATTAAGTTTATAATTTCATATTTTCCTTTTTTAGAAAGAATAGAAGTCTAATAACACTTCACTTGAAGTGACTAGGACCCTGAACACTCATTTCCCCTAAAAATGTGTTGTGAAGAAAGACTTGAAATGTCAAGAAGAAATATTTCACACACAGCAAACGCAAAAATGAATAATAGACATATACATTGTAAGAAAACATGTCTTGAAAAAGAATTCACAACATCAAGGAAAAAGGACTCCAAACATGGCAAATCCAAAAACAAACAATAAAAATAAACATTGTGAAGAACATATTCTCAAAATCTCAATAAATTCAAAAGAAAAATTTCACACAAGATGAACCTAAAAACAAATAGTAAACATAAACAATGCGAGAAACCTAAAACCTTTAACTAGAACTTACTAGAACACTTGTCACTTCTTAACCACCACCAATCTTATCTATAATGTTCCTGTCATGTGTAGATTAGCAGAAAATGCCTTATGCTGTTGATAAGGATGTAATGTGACAGCTACCAAAAGATTTCTGCCTCTTCTAATGCTGCTTGTGTACCTTCTGATGCAAGGTTGTGTTAATAAATACAAGAAATTATCCAAATGTTGTTTGTGCTTGTTGTGTCTCAATTGGTACAAGATATCTATTTCCTATCATGTGTTAATCAGCACAGTGTATTGTGCAAGTCAGATCACGGCTACCATATCCGACAATCCTATTGCTTGGATACCCATATACAAATATGATACTTCTTGAGTACCATATCCAAATACATGGGAACTGTATCCAAGTGTATCTGAATACATTCTCCGATTTGGTCTATATTTAATATATCAGGATATGGCCTAGGCACATCTAGAGTTGTATTCATGACATGGGATTAAAAGAAGAATAAACAAATTTTTGAATATAATTTAAATTTAAAAACAATGACAATCCTCTTCTCAATTAATGAAAATATCTTATTTAAAACTTATATTTATGTAAACATTTTTGTGTTATTGTAGTAGTAATTGTGCTTCGAACAAGAGTTCATTGCGCAAGTAAAAGGAGGGGGTAAAAACAGATGTTGAAGAAACTCAGACTTGAATAGCGCTTCACTCTCAAGCATAAAAACACCCCACTCTTCTTGGAGAGTGACCCATTTTAAGTCAAAACAGTGCCTCACTCTGAGGCAAAACAACACTTCAGCCCTCTGGGACAGTCCCCTGCTCTTCTGGGACAATGCCTGCTCTTCTGGGACAGCACCCTCCTCTAAGGTAGAACAGCACCTTGCTCTAAGGCAGAACAATGTCCCGCTCTTCTGGGACAGTGCCCTGCTTTGACTCAAGACAGTGACTCACTATGAGGCAGAACAACGCCTTGCTCTTTTGGGACAGGACCCCGATCTGATCCAAGACAGTGTTTCGCTCCAAGTAAGAACAGTGCCTCACTCCGAGGCAAGACTGTGCTTCGTCCTCTAGGGAAAGCGATTTGTTCTATTACTTAAAGATGATGGTGACATTTTTGTCTTCTAGTGCCAAGCTATGTAACTAGGGTTTAATAGTAGTAGGCTAGACTTTTCTTATAAGAGCAAGCTTCATGCTCATTGTAAGGATCCACTGGCAATTTCAAGAAAGCTAGAGCTACTCTTTGTAATTAGCTATCATTTTATACTCAAAATCTACAATTAATGAGAAACTGAGCATGGAGTTCATGGATCAACTGTGTTATGCAACCTCTTCATTCATGGGTGTTTGGTGTTCCTGGCTCCTCTCTTTCACTTCATGTTAGTCCTTTTTCTCACTCATTGTAGGTGTTTCAGATCTGATTCATTTGAACTTATTCTGCCACCACTTGGGCTCATTATTGGACCACACTAATATCACTACAGTTTCGGTCATATTTGTTTATGCATTTTGCTTACTTTCTCACACCTTTTTCAAACAGGAGTATATTAGATTTGCTTTATTAGATGATAAACAAAAGAATATCAACCCAATATTCTGCAAAACTGCATTCAAATACTAACATTCTTCTCATTTTTAAAGCATTTTCACATTGCAACTTCATTACCTTTATCTCTTAGCTCTATTTTTCTATCAACAATGTTCAAAGTCATCCAAGAGTTCTATATCCCTTTGCTTAAATGGCAATGTTACGGTTTATGCAAATCAGTCTCACAAATTACTTTGCAGTACATATTTTTAAACTGGCTTTACTTAGAATGTCAATCTATTCAATAGTTCTTGAGACTAGTTGTTGTGGGCATATCTTTGCCAAGCTCTATGCCACAGCATTGGATGTGCTTCTCTCTCGAAGGTTGGAGGAGGGGGGTTTCAGGGCTCTTGGCCAAGCTGGTTTTCGGAAAGATCATCAGACCACAGATCACATTCTAGTCCTCAGAGCTATTATTGAGGAGGCACGTTCCAAGTCCTCGAAGGTTTATTGTTGCTTTGTAGACTTCAAGAAAGCTTTCGACACGGTGCCTCGACATTTACTTCTTGAGAGGCTTCGATCAATTGGCATCTTTGGGCAGCTTTTGACAGCGGTTACACGGTTATATGAGACTGTGAAAGGTCAGTTTCGCTCCCCTCAAGGGCTTTCAGCCAATATTCTTAGCACCATAGGAGTGAAACAGGGATGCCCCCTTTCGCCGACACTTTTTGGGATCTTTATCGACGAGCTTGAGACTTTTATCAGGGAGAACGCTCACCCAGAGGATGGTTGCCTTCTTCACCATGTGTTGATTTCTATTCTTCTCTTTGTTGATGATGTTGTTCTTTTGGCCTCATCCTCTGAGGGGCTTCAGCGTCATCTGGACGCACTTGCCGCTTTTTGTGACTCGAGACAGTTGACGGTGAATCTTTCTAAGACCAAGGTTATGGTATTCAATACTACCAAAGAGGCTCTATCCCATCTCCACTTCCTTTTCCAGGGCCAAGAGGTCGAAATCACCACCTCTTATGTGTATTTGGGGGTTCTTTTCATTGGTCCCACTTTTGGTATGAAACCCGTCGCCCGAGTCCGGTGTGTAAGGGGTATGCAGCTCTGCCTTTGCTAGAGAGGAATTGCTTCAAAGCACATTTTCAGGATATACCTGTGAAGATGAGGATCTTTGACGCTTTGGTCAAGCCAACTATTACTTATGGGTCAATGGTTTGGGGCCCTAGTCTTGGCCCGACTGAGTGGTCACGGGTTGAACGAGTGCCGACACTCTTTCTTCGACGATTCATTCGTTGCAAGGTTACAGTCCCTCGTTCTATTATTCTGGCAAAGTTTGGGGCTTCTCCTCTCCAGCTTGAGATTATCTTCCTGATTATCGGTTATCTTCATAGGATCCGTACTTTCGGAGATACCCCTGAGGGTTGCAGGCGGTACCCTTACCTCGCCCTTCGCTCCTCGATGGAACTCTCTCCGAGTTCTCGAGGAGGCCGGAGGAGCTGGTATTTTCAGGTTTCTACTCTCCTAGCCAGCATTCAGATACAGATAGAAAGGCTGCCCCCTTATTCTTTGGGGGTTCTCCCCCCCTCTCGGCTTACTAAGGAGAAGATGCTCCACGAGATTTGGAAGGATGTTAGTCTCCAGTACACCAGATGCACATGGATCTCTCCTGTTGCCCCTCTTTCCCCCAAGCTGTCTTTCTACCATGAGCACTTCTTACAGATACAGGAGGGCAAAATAGTTCCTCCACAATACCTTCAACAACACACAATGCATAGTCTTCGGATCACTATTGGGCAACTCAGGGTGTGTTCTCACCAACTCCGGATTGAGTCAAATCACCATCTTCCAATGGAGGAGCGGATTTGCTTGTTTTGCTCCTTGGGTGAAGTTGAGACCCTGCATCACTTCATTTTTTGTTGTCCCATTTATTATGAGATCCGAGGTAGGTTCCATTGCCTTTTCAGGGACAACTCTCGATGTGTTTCTACCTTCTTCAGATACTCGGACCAGTGTTGTCTCGCACTCTTTCTTAGGGAGATAACTCAGCTTCGACGACATAAAAGTTCTCCAAATGGATCTCACCCTCCTCAACATCGGCTCATCACAACATAATTCACCAACTCCGACAGACTAGGTGACTTCATCCGAAAACGCCCCACACCATCCAGTTTGAACAGAAGCAAGGTCACTAGACAGCGCACCAACAGTTTGTCAGGGTTCCGAACTAGCAATGGGCAGAGACATATCATGGACTTTTTCAGCTCCGGTACTTCGGCCTCGACTGTTAGGAGAGATTAGTTTTTGGGGGATTCTCAGAGCTTGCCCCTCCTAGGTTGCTCCCTCCCCCCTCCTCTCTCTCCGTTCTTCTTGGCATGCACTTCTCTCTGTTGGACTGCAGCCCTCCCCCCCTCTGCTCTCCCTTTTCTTTTCTTTTCCCTTTCTCCTTGGCCCGTTTGTCGGGTTTGATCTTGTATTTTTCTTAGTTCTTTTCTTTGTTGGGCTTTTTAGCCTGCTAGCTGGCAGTCATTATTGTACTTCTTATAGTCCCTTGGGTCTTATTTTGGCCCACCGCGGACATTAATAATATTTCCATCACTACCAAACACAACTTGTTTAAGCTTCCAATTTGCAGGAGTCTCTCTCTAGGAGACTGATCATGTTCTTCATCCAACCCACCTCTAATACCGGAGGGGCTAAGCATCCTTTGAATGCTATAATCACTCATGTCAATGGAGCTAGATCAGTGAGAAAGAACTCTCAACAAAATACAAATAGGGTGCATCCTCCCGCTCTCAGTTTAAACAAATGACCATTTTCAGGCTCAATAATGTAGGCCTCTGATTCTCCTCGTCAATACATCAAGCCTCTCGAATAGCGACAGATCATCAACTCTTTCCCTACTTTTGAGGGTTCGAATTTGGATATTGGGAAAGTGCCCTTAGGTAAAACAAGATTTCACTCATTAATTACATAGTCCAGCCCTCTTCACTCTAGACACTCCTGCATTAAATCCTTGAGTGAGCCTAACTATATGGTGGCTTTGGAACTCTGATAGTCAAGCTTGCAGAATTTAGATGACCATATCTCAAGTGCCAAAGTACACTTGGATTTGCTATAGCAATACTAGCAAGTTGAGCACCCCCGTTTTCCCCAAACTTAAGAGGAAACAACCTATTTTGTGTCATAGGTACTTGGGTAACAACTCTATTACAATTGTTCTTATCAAAAATTACACATTTGCCTTCATCAAAAACAAGCCTATAATTTTTCTCCATCATTTGTCCAACACTAAGCAAGTTATGTTGGAGTTTGGGGGTGTAATAGATGTCATTTACCTTCTTGGTGCCTTCTTTTGTTGGAATCTCCATGGCTCCAATACCTTCAACTTGTAGAGCTTTGTCATCTCCCAACTTGATTCATGATTTGTAGGAGGAATCCATTGTAGCAAAGAGCTCTTATTTGCCACTCATGTGATTGGAACAACCAGTATCCAAAATCCAAGTGTCATTTATACTTTGATCTGATTTTCTGTAAGTAAGAAACAGATTTGAAGTTCCTTCTTCTTCACCATAGTTGCTATATTGACCTCTTCCACTTTGAGAAATTTTGGACCAACAATCTTTAGCAAAGTGACCAAGCTTGCCACAATTGAAACAAGCTTTCTTTGTTTTGTCACCTCCTCTTCCTTGATTGCCACCTCGTGCTTGATTGCCACCTTTTGCTTGATTTCCACCTCGAGCTGCTTCTTCCTCTGCCTCTTCTTTGTCCTCTCCCTTGGCCTCTTCCTGCACCCTCATTGGATGAGAAGGCTTTGTCATCACCTCCATAGCTTGTTGAAGGAGAACCCTGTAACCTTTCTTCATGAGACATCAAGGAACCAATTAGAGCATCAAAAGTTAGAGTCGACAAATCTTTAGACTCTTCAATAATGATAGCAATATGGTTCCATTTATGAATAAGTGTTCTCAACACTTTCTTCACCACTACTTCAGTATTGATGTCTTCTCCAAGGGTTTGCAGTTTGTTTACAATGGCTTTCACTCTCACACAATAATCTCGTACTCTTTAAACATCTTGCATCTTGAGATTCTCAAAATCTCTCTTCAAGGTTTGAAGCCTCACTTGCTTCACTTATTGCTCCCTTGATAGCTATCTCTCAAGGCTGTCCATGCTTCTAGGGTTGTTGAACAAGAAGCAATCCTTGGAAAGATGCTTTTCTCCAAAGCTGCTTGGAGATGGTAGAGAGCAAATGAGTTTTTCTTTTGGGCATCCTTTTTATTGGTTCTATCAGCTGCACTCAAGGTGGTCCAATCTGCAGGTTCATTGTATCCTTCTTCTACAATATCCCATAACCCTTTTCCAATGAGTAAGGTCCTCATCTTGATGGACCAATACTCATAATCTAACCCATTAAACTCTGGTATGGGTAGATTATTATTTGATGCCATAACTTTTGGAAATAAACTAGAAATACTCTTCTTTTATTTCTCAATACAAACAATGCACTATGCTTGTGTAAAAGAAAAATTACAGATTTAAATCAAATCTCACTCGGTCAATTCTCTCGTAGAGATCTTGTTCTACCTCCATAGGTTCACCTATCACTTCATTGACAAAATTGTCAGCAACAGAATCACTGTCGTCACTAACAATTATGATTTCAGGTGAATGAGGTTCTGGCTCCACTTCCTCAACAGAATCACTGTCACTAAGACAAATGATTTCAGGTTCCTGTGGTGTAACCTCAACAGATTGACTCCTCAGGTCTGCTATCAAAAGAATTGTTGTCTTCGGAATCACCGTCGTAACCAGCGTCAGGATCTCTTAGGTTTGCTATTACAGCATTTTGGAGCTGAGAAAAGACGGTATTCAGACCATAGATTCGCACTCTTTCATCAAATGCTTCAGGGGTTTTTCTAGCTAGGAGAGAATGTAGGGCAAAGTAGCTTTCGTTTGACCTTATCATAACAGATTTAATGGCTGCAAAATTCTCCCCCTTTGATGCAAAAATCCCCCCTTAAAGCAAAAAATCAACACCTATAAAGCCTTTTAAGCTTGTTACAAAGATTGCCTCTTAGGCAATTGTGCAAATCATTTACAAAGATTGCCTCTTAGGCAATTGTGCAAATCATTTAATTGCAAAAAAAAAAAATTATCAAATGTTTAATTAATAATAAAATTTAATTTTAACTAAAAAACCATTAAAATTTAAAAAAAATGATTTTTTAATTAAATTAATATTAAATTATTAAAAAAAGATAAAATTAATATTAAAGTGCAAAAAAGATTACCACTCAAAAAATTTTATATTACCTCTCGATGGGTCGGAGGGTTTCAAACCCTCGACCTTATGGCCCTCGGCCTTACCGCTCGGCCTCCAACCAACCGCGGTAGCTCACCTGCCGTGACCAAAGGTGAGGCTCCCTCACCTTATTGCTAGCCCGAGTTGCGAGAGCGCCTACAGGCAGCGCTTGGCCACCTCTCAACCGGCGGCGGCGCGCGACCTCCTCTCGTCTGGCAGTGGCAACTCGGCCCTCTTGTCAACAAAACGGCGTCAGGGGTAAGGACCTTGAGCGCCGGTGGCGATGGCGTCTTTGAGCTGCGGCGTCAAAACTTCGAAAACACGGCTTCCTCTAACCAACCATAACAAGCCCCTCTCTGGTGAACACAACTGCATCTAAACCAGCCAAACAGGCCCCTTTCTCTGGTTTGCAACACACGAAGGACCCTTGGCGATCAAAAACATCGAATTCTGTTGAATATCGATGAATCTGTTGTGCGAAACATGAATCAACTCCAGCGACTGTGACGCCCTCCGAGATCAAGAAACGCCAAAGGGAGTAAATCTAAGTAGTAATTGAAGATTTTATTCCGCCAAAAAATTCAATAATGCAGTCTTGAATATCAACATGCAGAAAAAAAAAGGATCTATCAACGGCATTGATAACGAAAAATTGGAATGAGCTCACCAGTTTGACACATGTCGGGGTGACTGGGTGACTGCGTTGCTTTTTTTTATGTTCGTTTTATCCCACATGGGTGGGAAAACAGCTATTTAGCTGTTTAAATAGGTGAGTCCTCACCTATTGAGGTGTCTCCTCTCAGGGAGACTCTACCCGAGAGGACGACTCTCCTCTTCGTCGGCGAGCGGCCCCTCCGGTTGCCACGTTGTGGCTGTGTGGGCCTAGCTGGTCGGGGTTTTGCCCGGCTGGCGCAGTCCGCAGTCTGATGTCGTTGTCCAGTTGAGTCGCGCCACTTGGCATTGTCCTCGTCCAGAGTCAGGTTCGTCCAGTGGTTGGTCGCCACGTGTCCCAATCTGCCACATCGAGTCAGGTGTCAGCTTTCGAGCCAGTCCATGTCAGTCGTCAGCGTCGCATCTAGGTCTTAGTTAGGGGTCAGCCACGTTATGGCCATGTCTGTCCTTGGTCACCGCACGGTCTCCGATGGACAGGCAAACGTCCAGTGGGAACCACTCGACCCACTTGGTCTTCCTCAGATTGCAAGCTCACCTCCAATCGCTTCGACCCCTCCTCAGCTCTGATACCAAATATAGAATAGAGAACATAGTAAATTAATAGAAATTAGAATATACAAAGGCTTATATAGTTTAGAAGCAGGAAAAGCCGCTAACCATAATGCCAAATATAGAAGATGCTTATTCGAAGCAAAACAAAACTCTCCTTCTACCTATATGCCGACCATAGTATATGTCGACCAAATAATAAAGTAATAATACCAATGTTAACCTATATGCTAACAAAGTCTCTCAACCACCTAAAGAGATGATAGAATATTACAAGTATGAATGATGAACCAACACAACACAACTCATATATTTAGTCTTAACAATTAACCACCCCTAACCCTAATGCTCAAGGGCCAACTAGCCCAACCCAAAGATTGAGCTAATAATAATAAATATATTCGACGTGGCTGTATTGGAGCCATTACATGCCCCCGTCCCCGTACCCTCCCCCCCCCCCAAAAAAAAAAAAACCTTGTCCTCAAAGCTGGAAATGATTGGAGAATGCTCATTGGCTCCCACACCACATCTTCACCGCTTGATAAGGAACTCCTACACTTAAAAAACTGTAGATTACGGACTTGGGACTGCAACACTGCCTCCGACTGCAAGTCAACCCATCTCTCTTCATCTAGTTTTGAAAGTGCCATTTGGTACTACACCTCTTGACCAATCACCTGCTTAAGACAATAAAAATGAAGAACAGGATATATTTTGAAATTATGAGGAAGTTCCAATTAGCATGCCACCTCCCCAATGGTGAATCACCAAGTAAGGACCACGGAACCTAAGTGCCATTTTTAAACTAGATTTGGTCTTCAAAGAAAGCTACTTATATGGCTGGAGCCATAAAAAGACCATTATACCACCCACCTCAAATTGTCGCTCCAAGTGGTGTAAATCTTGTTGCTTCATACAATTTTGGGCCTGACAAAGATTATCTTTGAGGAGCTCGAGGACAATTCAATGTTACTTGAGGAAATCGTCAAACTAAACCAAATGGGAGAAGCCTAGAACATAGACTGCCATAGATGGGGATTTCTAGCTATAAAATACTTTAAATGGGGACATATTGAGGGGAAAATGATAAGAAGTATTATACCACCATTCTAATAAGGGAAGCCATTTAACCTACTGATATTGTTTGTCCTCAGCAAAGCATTGGAGGTATGTACCTAATTCCCAATCCCGATTTGATAAGGGTGATAAGAAGAGCTCATGTCAAGCTAAATACCACTAAGAGTGAACAACTTCCTTCAAAAGTTGCTAGGGAAAATAGGATCACCATCATAGACAATAAACTTGGGCATACCATGCAATTTAAAAATATAGTCAAGGAATACCTTGGGTGTTGCAAGGCACAGACATCCATATACTTTGAAAGGCAATCCACCACCAAAAAATTAATGTTTTGCTTTCTAACTTAGGAAGACCCTCAATAAATTCCATGGAAATGTGCTCCCATTGGCAATCAAGGATAGGAAGGGGCTGCAATAATCCTGGAGATTTAACAGTTTCCCCCTTATTCCTCCTCTAGGACACATCACATTTGGCCACGTATTGCTTGATATCCACTTTGATACCTTTCCAAGAAATGGACTGCTTAACCCATTTATAGGGTTTAAGAAACCTAGAATACCCTACCAACAGTGAAGCATGTAATTCCTGTAGGATGTTGTTCGACCTTGGAGGACTGAATTAGATAAATGCAGTCCTTTTTAGGAATCCCGTCAACCCAGGAGAATAAGGAAGTGGGAGGCTTACCAACCTCCACATCATAAATCAAACGAATGGTCTCAACTTGAGACTCTCAAGGTCCAACTACCATTTTTCTTTGAGAGAACCACTAAGGAAGGGGGTTGGAGATAGCATTAACAGTGATAAAGTCTTCATATTTGCGAGAAATGGCATGTACCACTACATTCTCCTTCCCTTTCTTGTATTCAATTGCAAAGTCATAACCTAACAGCTTGGTCAACCATTTTTTTTGTTCCAAACGAGACGTTCCAAGAAATGCTTGACTATTACGATCTATTTTGATAATAAAGCATCCGCCTAGCAAATAAGATTTTCATTTCTCCATAGCATGCAAGATGGCTAACATCACCTTCTCATAAGTGGAACAACCTAGATTCTTGTTAAAAAAAATGCTTTCAAAGACCAAAGGGTGTTCGTCCTACATCGAAACAGCCCCAATACTTGTTCCAGAAGCATCACACTCAATGACAAACGATTTGCTAAAGTCGAGAGTAACTAAACACAAAGGTCGTGCACATGGACTCCTATAAGGCGTTGAAGACTCATAGCCTCATTGGCCCAGACAAAGGCATCCTTCATGGTGAGAGCCATGAGGAGAGCTACAATCTTCCCATAATTTTTAACAAATTTCCTGTAATACCTTTTAAGACCTAAAGTCCCTAAAGACTCTTAACAAATTAAAGCAGTGGCCAATCCTAAATGGCCTTGATCTTGTTAGCAGTCACTTTGACACCTTCATGAGACACAACATGACCTAAGTACTCCACATCAAACGCCCCAAATAAACATTTGGACTGCTTAACATATAATTGTTCCTTTTGTAGAAGGTGGAGCACTTGTTTGACATGAAGCAAATGGGCTGTCCAAGACTTATGATAAACTAGGATATCATTGAAAAAGACCAATAGAATTTCACAAAGAAGAGGAGGAAAGACAGAATTCATTAGACTTTGGAAAGTGGTAAGATTAAGGGCATTACCAGGAACTTGTAATAACGCTCATGTAAAGGGTATTACCAAGAACTCGTAATGGTCCTCATGTGTATAGAAAGTAGTTTTGGAAACATCCTCCTATCTCTCCGTAATTTGAAACCCAAAACACAAGTCAATCTTGGTAAAATACTTTGCACCATGCAATTCACCCAACAAATCAATTCCAAGAATAGAGACTTATCTTTGACCGTAATCTTGTTGAGCGAGTAGAAATTAGGGCACCTTTGCCAAGAATTGTCCTTGTGCCAGACCATGACCATCGATGATGAACAAGGATTGGTACTAGGACAGATAATACCCTGCTCCAACATCTCTTGAACTAGTTTATCAATTTTAGACTTTTGGGGTTTGGGGTAGCAGTAGGGATGAATGTTGGCTTCCTAGAATAAGGTGGATAGCATGAGCATGAGTCTGCTTAGGTGGAAGACCCTTAGGTTCACAAAAGACTTGAGTATATTTACCAAGTGACTGCATATCAAAAGGAAGAACAAGTGATGATTGCTCAATGGCCATAACTTCTATGTAACAAATTTGGGCAAGGAAGCCTTTCCTGCCCTTCTTCGATATTTTTTCCATCAAGTAGGAGCTGAAAACCTTGGAAGTCAGGGTTGCATACCCTAGAGATGAATGACCTTGCATTTTTTGTCCATTGTACATACAACCGCTATAGGTTTAAAGTAACATCCCCTAATTGAGACAATCATTGAGCTCCCAAGATAACATTTGCACTACCCAAATCCATCACATATAGGTTGTAGGTTGCTAACCTAGGTATAGGAACCCATTTGAATGCAGACATTAGAAATATGACCCACACATTGAGCCTTACCCCCGTTGGCAATCAGCACATGGAATTTGTACTAGTTCGAATTGTTGTCGTACAACCCTAAGGATTTAACCATCTTATTCCCAATGAAAGTGTAAGTATTGCCCGAATCAATCAACACGTTAACCCGCTGTCTTTTATGAATCCCTGAACCTTGATAGTGTGATGAGTTTGCAATCCTTTGAGGGAAAACGCTGGGAGGGCCATAGTATTTGTATCTTGCTTAGGCTCCCCAGTTTCTATCAATATCTCCTACTGTGGTAAGGCAGAAAATTCCTCCTCTAGTACATATTCCTCCTCCACTTCCATGTGGAAGTTACACCGCTCCTCACATGCCTGATCCCAAGGATGGTGCGATTGATATTTCCAACAAAGAACCCTTGTGGGTTTTCCTCATTGCAGTTATTGAAGTAAGGCCAACAAGGATTGAAATCACGTCATTGTTGGAGTCAAGGCAACTGGAGTTTTTCAGCCATGCAAGTTGAATGCTTAGCATCATGGTCTTGCTTAACGTCGTCCTTGAGGCCATGACGAAATGTCGAAACTACCACAGTTAGATCCAAATGACATGTATATATGAGGAGGTCCATGGACTCGATACAATACTCCTCCACCATGTCAGTTTGTTTTGTCTACACTAACCAGACCACATAAGAGGTAGAGCAATCCTCATCAAACTTTAGCAAAAGCATTTTCTTGAATTCCAGCCAAGGAAGATGATAGCCACGATGCCTTAGTTCCCGAAGAAGCCATTGATAAGCATGGGTACCCAACTTAGAAGTGGCCAAAGTGACCCTGATATGTTCAAAAACATGGTGCAAGCATATGAGGCAATCCATCTTGGAGATCCAACCACAAGGATCGTTGCTCTCAAAGGTCAAGATATAGATTCTGGAACCATAACATCACGATGCCAATCAAGCAAAAATGCAACACCTCCTGCAATGGAATCAATATCAGTAGTAAACTCTACATTAAGCTTACCCATACCTGTAGAAGCTCCCCTAGCAGGTTAGATATGCATGTGGGAAGTACAGGATGTTAGTGTAGACAAGGGTAAGTACTTTCCCGAGACGAGGGAATGACAAGAAGTTAGAAGGGAGTAATCAACATGGTTACACAAGTCATTATGCTCATTAATTATGGGTGAACAAGTCCTAAAAGACGCCTAAAACAGTAGACATCTAGGGCAGACGGCTAGACATCTAGAACGGACAACTAGACGTCTGGACTGGTGGACGTCTAGGACAGATGACTAGACAACTAGACTGGTGGACGTCTGAGACAAAGGGCTAGACGGCTAGATGTCTAGGACGAACGGCTAGATGGCTAGACGTCTGGGACGGACGGCTAGATGGCTAGGCTGGTAGACGTCTGAGACGGACGGCTAGACGTCTAGGACAATTCTGTCGACGAGGCCAGACAACTAGATTAACACATGCGATGGATGATTTACAAGGGTCTAGACGTCTACAATTGGGATGTCTGTCTTCAGCCCTTAATTCTCCTTGGCACGTCCTGCAACAACAAAACAACACACAACAATGTTCCTTATACCAAGTGATGATCAATACCTGCAACACAACATTATAACACAGACGCAATCACATACAACACGCATTCCAGAACAATGGTTGCTGCACAACAAATCTGCATTATAGACAAGTATGGATAGATTACAAAATGAAATAGGGGGGGTATTTATAGGTAAGCTCGGGTAGTTACTGCAACTAACCCGTCTCAACCGTCCCAACCACCTATTTCTTAACAATGTGTTTACTGTATTAACAGACTGCTTCAGACGTCTAACACAGCAGCCCAGACGTCTAACTAGTTAGGTTGGACGTCTGACTAATCCAAACGTCTAACTAATCAGGACATCTTAACACAAAGATGGTTGCGTTTGTCCTTTTGTGCATATTTATTAATCAAGCCATATTCATTGGATTGGCTGATTTTACATTGCAAACTTGTCATTTTCATGATTCGTACATTACCAAAATTGTTGTACATAGTCAAAATTGTGAATCTTCATAGGACATTCTTTGTCAGACAGCTTAGTGATTTATTTATGCTTGGAACTGCTGTCTACAGTTAGAAAAATATCAAATTACGTGCAAGCAGAAAACACAATAACACAGAAAAAACAGTAACACAGATTTTACGTGGAAACCCTGCAATGTGCAGGTAAAACCACGAGGCAATGGCAGCTTCGTTATTTTATTGATTTTGGCAAACTTTTACATTCAATCAACTTTTACATGCAAGGGGCATTCCCCTTTTATAGAAAAACAAGGAAGACTCCAAAAAACTGTTTATTTCCTTTCTGAAAAAGGAAGACTCCAAAAACTGTTCGCTTCCTCTCCCAAAAAAGAAGACTCCAGAAAGCTGTTCGCTGCCTCTCACAACGTACGGTTGTACGAACGGCCAAAAATTTTGGGCCGAGGGTGGAGTCCCCGAACCCCCAAGCAGGGGGGAACCTGGCGATGGATCACAATAAACTGCACCACCATACACCTCGCTGCTGAAGAACATTGGAGATCTAGATATTGACTTCACCTCCTAACATTAGTACAGGAGCCACCTGGATCTTGCTCGACAAGAGGCTACTAGAAGTATCCAAAGGCTGTGCATTGGTCTTGCCCTTGATGTTGGAAGTGCCTTGGATCTTGCCCGTAAGGCAGCCATTGAAAGTGCCTTGAATCCTAATATTGGAAATTCTCGACAAGTGAAGAGTTGTCCAAGGTAATCTCAAGCCCTGTCTGCTTATCTTTCTATTGCTCAAAGGATACCCATTGGAATTCGTTCTCCACTGCACATTGTGTCAAGAAAGTCCCTATCACGTTGCGGAATAAATTGATTCAACATTCTTTCGATGTAATTTAGACTCGAAGCAACCTTTTTGAGCATCACAGATAGGACTGATGTGCTCTATGGTGCTCAGCCACCAAATACTCATGTAGCCCAAATGGAAGGTCTTAGGGAGGATCATAGACATAAATGTTTTTCGAGGGAGGAATAGGAGGGGTACTCAGGGTGTCAAGAGAAGAACGAGCATGAGGGTCAAAGCTACTAATACGCTCCAGTATATTGGGGTGCTTGCCTGGGTTTCCTAGTAGATGCTTCTTTCAGCTCATGCAAATATCATTATGTAAATCTATACACTGGAAACACTCATTGACTCATTCCCATCCAGAAGAAGCCAAAGGGGCGCACATACACTACTAACCAATGCCAAAACCCAAAGATTTCGTTGACCACCCAAAGAAACAAAAATGTTATCAATGATATATCTTGTTTTGATCAACTTGACGAGGCGATCAAAATGATATAGGTCTCCCACAAGGGTCCAAACACTACGAAATGCAAACAGTTCTACCTAAATCACAATATTAAAAAAGACAATTGTGTTAGAAGTTCGTAGCAAAAAACAATTGATAGAAATTAACCTATTGGAAAAAGCATATCTGGCCAAGAAGAAGAAGAGGTATTAAAGTGGAACAAGAGAGGTTCTGGAACAGCTCGCTCACCCCTCTACCGCCCTTTTGCACTGTCAAATGAAGCCACAATTGAAGCTTTAGATTCCACAACAGTAAATCACAAATGAAAGTAATAGATCCAGATTCCAGGTCTCAAAACAATCCTAGCCACTCAAAGAGGGCAAAGTCTCTTAGCCACTTAGTGAGGGTGAAGTCTCTTGCATGGACTAGAGGCAACAAAAGTTTACAAGTATGAATGACAAACCAACTACAACACAACTCATCTCTTTATAGTCTAAACAATTAACAAGCGCTAATCCTAATGATCAAGGGCTAATTAACCTAACCTGAGGCCCGAGATAATAATAATAATAATAAAGTCGACATGGCTATAGTGGAGTCGTTACAATGTACCTTGAGATAGATTATATTGTTGTATCGAGGCACGTGCCTCGATACAACAAATACCTTGAGGGGATGTCTCGCTACTTGCATGAGACATTTCTAATAAGCAAGAGATGTCCCTTATTGTCTCTCAAGTTGCCTTTTATTATGAAATCAAGCAAAAAAACCAAAAAAAAAACAAAAGTGAAGTATCCTACAAAGTAGAAGGTCAAAAGATCAACATAGGCAATTTGTCACTCATTCAAACAAAGAAATTTTCAACAGGAGTTTGAAAGAAAAAATGCAAAAGATTAGAAAAACCAAAAAAAAAAAAATCGCCAGGTTTCACACCATAGCTTTGCAAGGATGATTATAACACAATAGGACAGATAAGAACAACCTTGTTTTTGTTTATGATTTCATGTTTATGATGGTGCATTTTAATTTTGAAATTTAATGTTTGTAAGACATAGCCATAGTTATGATGTTATTATTCCATAGCTTTGCACAGATAATTATAACACACCAGGACAGCTAAAAAGAACAACCTTATTTTCAGTATATTGACAGATTTATATTTGTGCTCATAGCGATTGTAGCAAAGCCACTTTCCTATCCTCATGGAGAAACCCTAAAGATAACAAACTATCTGAATGAAGCATAATGCCTCTTGACCTCATTGATCAATATCCAGTTTTATAAAGAAGAATCTCTTAAAGACCTTGAAGACCTCTCCTTCTCAAAGTATGTTGAGCTTGACCAAGCAAATCAAAAGCGATTATTGGCTTGAAGAATTGGCCGAGGGGAGTGATAGTAAGGATGTAAATAGTGAACTCTATGAAGACATTGGTTAAGATCCAAGGTTCATTTATTGTCTCTATGGACATGATGCTCACAATGAAGATGTGACAGAAAGCTTGCTCAATCGCTATTGCCATCATCTTTTCTATGGATGTTATTTTAAAGAACCTGAAGCAGAAGGATCAATGTCTGTGGAGAAGCACATTTTGAATGAAGAAAAATAAGACCAACAAGAAGTGCCCAATGTTTCTATCAATACCATATTAGATGCTGATGTAATGATGGAGACATGATGGCTTACAATCTTGAGTGAATTTCTGATGGCTTACAATCTTGAGTGAATTTCATATGCATTACAGTGAACTATACTTGAGATATGTGAAAGACCAGCAAATGATAACATTTATAGGTCTAAACCCAGATGCAAGCAAGTTGATGTTGGCACATGAATGGACAAGCAATTTAGTAGGAAAAGGCCAGATTCACAAGCACAATTATTAATGTGTTCACAGATATGATTAAGGAATTATCTCATAAGCTTGCACCAGAGAGGACAAATAAGTCAAGTCCAGTTGATTTGGAGACAAAGCAATTCAAGGAAGCAGCAGTATTAAAATTCTAGATTTTATTTAAGGTTAAAAGTAAAATTATTGTCAGACGTATTCAAATATATGAATTATACAAAAAAGGACATTTTAATGTCATGGCAGTTGTAAAGAATCTTGCTATCAAGACCATAATGAAGGATTTAAGGGAGTATGTTTATAGGAGTTACAAAAAGTGATGAAAAATTTATAAAGTGAAAGTGTCAAGGGAAGTTTAAAGGTGAAAAAAGCATTTTAGGTGCCATAAAAAATTAGAAAGAATCTTCTCATAAAGAGGAAGCATCCATACTGTCCTCAAAAACTTTAGGACCCAGTTGGTATCCATACCTTCTCAGGAAAGTCTCTTTAATCTATATATTGCCTTTGGAATATTTTTTTGGAATACAGTAATGTTTTGATTCTTTTTAGATTCTCGTGTGTTTGCTTTGTTGTCTTAAATCTCTTCCAAAAAATTTTATATCAGTCTCAATTGACCAAAAAATAGTTTTTCAAATTTGCTTTCGCTTTAGATTCATATTTCCATTAATTTCACAATAATTATAGCAGTTCAATTTCAGATTTTGTACCCAGGTGTTGTAGGTGAGTTGGAGAGGAGAGGGCAATCCTCCAAGGGAGGTCCCAGGTTCAAATCTCCACCCTACCAAAAAGCTGAATTGGGTATCCAAAATCCAATTGATAATGTTGGTGCGGGCAGGGTCGGGTGCAACCCCCGGGTGACTTTGACGGTGTAGAACCCCCTGTTCGTGGTCTCTCAGACCAAGGCGGCTCCGCAAGGGGTTTTTCGCTTTTAAAAAAAAAAATTCAGATTTTGTAGAACTTTATGACATAGATTCTGTTCAGTTCAGCTTTATACAGCTTCTTATAAAGATATAACAGACATCCTGACCCTCATAATCATATCCATGTCTCTTAGTGAATATGATATAAATCTTGGTCATTGTTCCATTCAAGTCAAAAACGATATCATCTTAATTTCCAACTTCCACAAAATGGTAGCACAGGTTTTAAAGAGCTATCACCTTCACAACCTCATAATCTACCTCTCAGACACAATGAAATATCACCCTAGATCATACCACAGTGACAAAGGAACACAGAGAAAGAACTGTTGGCAATGCACAACCAAAAGATTGTTGCCATTGCTTACGGTGAATGGATCCTTGTATAAATCTGATTTCTCATGAATTAAGTAGTTATGATCTGTAATTACCTAAAAGTCCTAACCCTTTTTAAATTTTATTCAAACTTTGTGTTAATGATCATGAATATCCCCAACACCCTTTGTAAATTATCAAATTCATGTAAAAAGTTTGCATAAGTGTCAACCCATTTATCAATTTAAAAAACTTGTGGATGTAGAGAGTGTTAATCAAAGTACCAATTTGGACAGCAATAATGTGAAATTTAATATCTGGAAAATTAATTCAGGGATATGCAAATTTGGTAATGTGCACCTCAACCCTCATGGTATGAAATATTAAGGAATTTTGGGCCAGATTAATAATAAATTAAGATAGATCAAGATATAAGCATCAATCTCAAAGAAAGAAGTTCATCCAACAAGAGATATCTTCAGATTCAGGCCAATGCTTTTGATGTTACCCAAGGTCATCCCTGCTAATGGGGTGGTCAGTACTGGGCCTGGAAACCTGATGTAAAATTGTCGCCCCCCTTGAAAAGCATGTTAAAACTGAGCTTTGATGGGGCAGCCAAAGGGAACCCAGGCCCACCTGGAAGAGGGGGTTGAATATTTCAAAATAATGAGGAAGCGCTGCTGTTGGTTTATATATTTAGCAAGAATAACAATTAACATTAGCAAGGCAAGAGGACTATTAACAATTCTCCCACTAGCAAAAATAAGCATGGATTGGGAAGGCTATAAATTGAAGGAGACTCAAAATTAATTATAAAAGCAACTTAAGGGAAATCAATGACATCATGGAACCTTCACCCCATTATAGAAGACATCAACAAGATAGTAGGACACTTTGAAGCCTTTTTAAATTAAACACTGGTCACTACAGAGAACAAAATAGGAAATTTTAGCAGCTGCTGACTTACACTTAAGTGCCAGCAGTGAACAGGACAGTTTGACAAAAAGAATAGTGGAGAGCAATGAGAAACTAAATACTCTTTTCATGCTGCTGCCCGATGATTTATAAAATGCAATAGAAACATTGTAAAAACTTAAATGCTCTTTCCATGCTAATGACGGATGATTTCTGAAATAAAATATAAACATAAAGGTTTTCTTCCAAGTCTCAAATAACCGGTATAACAGTTGATTTGATTTCATGCATGCATTTCATAAAAAAAAATCTCAAGGACCATCCCCAGAGTTTTGCCCCACACAATTTTAGCATAAAATCTTATAAAAAGATGAAAAAATACAAATATAAAAGAAGGCAATGCACATTTCCCATTTTACAACTTCCTATACTCTGTCACAGGATTCGTTAAATTTTAAAATCTCCAAAGTTTGGCGATTTTTCTAAGTTTAGGCAAACAAATTCATGGAACATATTTGAATAAGTAATAGTAAATCAAAATTCATACCTAAGACACCTACAATTTTTTCCATTTTGGTCTTTCATTCTTGATTCCATTTTACATCTATAAAAAGACAATACAAAATGATTTTAGGGCACCTGATTTATAAATCAATGAATATCATTTTTAATTATATTTATTTTAGATATATAAATTAATGATAAAATTTTAACATTGTGAAGAATCTTGCAGCTAATTTTCTCAACGACGGTTTTTTAAATTCTTGTCGAACACAAACATGAACCCCAACCTGATAACTTAGATCCTATCACAAAAATTTCGAAAAAAGAGAAAGAGAGATCCAAACCTCATTTTCATGCCCCTTCCCCGGCATCCATTCGGCTGCACTCCTGTCATTAAATTGCCCCATAATTACATCTCCAATTACACTGCTAACAGTGGAAGCAACGCTGCCGCCATTACTCGTTCCAGCTTCATAGCCGCTACTACTGATACCGGATCCATTCTCAGCTTCCAAAACCCCATTCTCCATGATTATAGTTTTCTCTGACACAGGTCCTTCGTTAAGAACAGTCTCTTCTTCAGCCTGCCCCTCCATAAGAACACTCCGTTCTTCAATTTTCCCTTCATTAGTTGCACTCTGTGCTTCAATCCGCTCTGCATCAAAGTCACGCTGTTCTTCAACCTGTTCAATTTCCCCTTTGTTAAGGGGGTTCTCTTCTTCAATATGTCCAATTTGCCCTATGCTAAGGGTTCTCTCTTCTTCATCTTGACCTTCATTAAGCACTCCGTTTCCTTCCATTTTAAGGTTTATTCTTCCATTTGTTTCCACACTCGCGGTCACATCACTCTTTTCAACGATTCCTTTCTCAATTTCCCCATTTGCCTCAACATCGTGATTTATCTCGGGCAGATAACAAGGTCCGGAGTTCCAATCCTCCTCCTCGAACAAATCCTCGTAAGATTCGTAGAACTCTTCTGCACTTGCGCAATCTAACGGAAGCGGATAACTTTCTAGGGCCATGGTAAATCAGCTGCCGAGGCGGCTTCTAGAAGATTCATGAACCTTCTAGAAGCCTGAAATAAACCCGATCGCGACCTCCTCAAAAGATCTGAAATAAGCTTACACTTGATCTTCTGGAGTGTTAAGTATTTCCTACCTGTAATTCCAAATCCGGCAGGGAAAACTGCGTTCGCTCCTCCGAATTTCGACCGATTATTGCCAAATTTGATCTGCTGAAACCGCCAGAGAGCAGAAGGTGGTCTCGAATTTGCTGTTGTCCGATATATTGGGAGGTTCTGTGGAACAATGCGTTTGGCGCGTTTGGCGACGGTATCTGCGATGTTTGCTTTGGTTTTCTTGTTTGGTTTCTGCGGAATTTCGCATCACGTGTAGTTGGCGTAGCTGATCTGCGTTCCCACCGATCCGTCAACGCTGTCGTATAGGTTGTCCTGTCGTTTCAAACACTCACTGCCGTCATTCTATAGATAAGCGCATGAAATATAAGAGATTTATTTTATTAAAAATTTAAAATTTAAAAAAAATTACTGTTAGGTGATTGATAAGTGCCTACTTATCAAGAAGATATTCATCTTCAAACCTTGGAAGCAGCCTGTTTGTAAAGGTAGTAGTCTGATCTGAATCCTTTAATCGACTATGATAGTACGAATCTCGAGTGATCGATCGGTGATCTTTTTCATGTTTGGTCAACAATAACGAAGCCAAATAGGTTTGGTGGAAGCAGCCCTGTGATTTGAAGTTTGCCCTGCCCTAGTCAGTTATTAAAAATAGAACGAAGCAAAATAAGTTTGGTGGAAGCAACACTTTGAGTGACAATGAAGTTCCAAAAAAGATATAGCTACCAAGAATTGAACTCAAGATCTCATGGAAAGTGTCTTATATTTCATGCACTAACCAACTACAATGACCTACTCATCTATAATGCGAAAAAACAAAATTTATAATATGATTATTTTAAAGGAGGTGGGCAATAATATGAATATCTATAATGCGAAAAACAAAATTGCAAAGTGCGAAGGATTAGGATTTTTTCCTGAAAAATATCTCATATTTTAGGAGCCATATCTTCATGAAGAGTTATTTGATTCAACTGATTCTTGGACCAACTTGTGCAGAATTTGAATAGCTTTAAAATGAGTGGTCATAAGAAAATATTTGAGTAATATTGAGGGAGATACGACCTTGTGAAGTCAACCATTCAAAATAAAGGCAGTGACGATTTTTCAAGTTGCGAAAAACGAAATTGCTAATATTTGCCAACTAGGGTTCAAACAATGGGAAGAGCAATGAAGGGCGAGGACTTTAGCGAGGCAAGACATTCTATCTAGACAAAGAATTTTTCAATTAAGTTATTTTTCCATTTCTTTATCTTAGAATTTATGCATGAAAAATTTATAAAGTTTTTTATCAAATATTATATTTGTTATAGGAATTTCAAATAGATCTCATTAGATTTTGAGTTTTAGTTTCTTTTCCATGGATCCATTTATAGTTAAATCCTTAGAATCATCCCTAGTGGTAGAGGTTAGTTAGTGCACCTCAGAGAGATCATCATTGCTCCAAGATAGGGCAGTTTTTGGTAAATTTAATGGATCTGTTTATAGGAGTTAGAAGTCTCTAGGAGTGATTCTATCATTTCTTTCGAAACGTTTTTTCCTAGCCATTTTTTGTTCTAAGGAAGAAAGAGAAAGAATCATAAAAGGGGGTCCTTGGTTTATGGGAAGAGCAGGGCTCTTCCTTACCCACTGGTATGAAGGTTTTTCACTTGAAAATGTAAATCTATCCCTAGTACCAATCTAGGTTAAGATGTTTGGGTTACCCATTGAATTCTAGGAAATAGATGCCTTCAAGGCAATAGGCAACACTCTCGAATAATTCGTTGATATTTCAAATACAACCAAAGATGGATTTTTGGCTATTTATGCTCGAATATTGGTCATGATTGATATATATAAAGCTTTACCAGAATCAATCATTCTTAAGTATGGGGATAATATGTGGATTCAAACTATAGATTATGAAAATATATCTTTTAGATGTAGAATATGTCATGAGGTAGGGCATATTGAGATATCGTGCCCTAAGAAGAGCCCAGCAAAATCATTTGTAGAAAATCGTAAGAGAAATCTACAAATGGTTATGGATAAAGATGGTTTTCAACTTCCAAAAAATAGATCTAAAAAAATAAAAGAAAATGAACAGTGGAAACCAATAAGGAAATATATTGGAATAAATTCCAATTATTTTGAGGCTTTAGCCTATGAAGAAAAATAGATCAAAACTTAGAGGACACAGTACAACAATTTCAACATATTAGCAAGGAACTGTCTATTTAGTATGATCCTAATTTAAGGAATAAAATTCTCGATGAACCTAAGGAATGTGTCTACTCTCTTTAAGTATCATGCACCATTCAAGAGAAAATAATTGGTAAAGAAAATGCAGTTTTAGAAGTTAATACCTTTGCCATTAATAAGGAAATATCATAAAATGAGCAAGATAAGTCAAAATATTCTATAATAGAGCTAGGAGAGGATAAATATGTTGAAAAAAAAAATTGTGAAAGAATATTGAGGAATAGAATAATAAGACCTACTCTTGATATAGGTAAGGCAAAAAGAGGAAAACCCTCAAATTATCAAGCAAGATCCAAGGAAGCAAGAGCTAACATAGAGAAAGGAACACAAACTAAGTTGGTTGAACTTCTCTTTACCAAACAACAAAATGATATTGGTAATACACAAGAGGGACCAAAAGTCCCTAATGAGACATGATTATCATCTCATGGAATATAAGGGGTGCTAATATCCCCTCAAAGCATAGGTGTATTAAGGACCTATGTTTAAGTAATAAACTTGATATTCTTTGTATCCAGGAAACTAAAATAACAAAAGAAGAAGTTTAAAAAACTATGAAAGCAGTTTGGGAAAGATATGAATGGGATGTAAAGATTATAAAGGAGCAGTAGGGGAAATTCTAACTTGTTGGAATCCTTCTAGAACCTCTTGTGTAACCATTCATAAAACTAGGTATTGGATAGCCTCTTTAGTCACTTGCTACTTTGCAGATATTCACTTCATCCTTATCAATGTGTATGGACCTACAACTCAGTCAGGGAGATTAGAAGGTTGGAGTGGGATTGAACCCTTTATGAGAAGTAAAGATCAAGAAACCCGATTCATGATCATTGGATATTTTAATGCCATAACCAAGTTGAATGAAAATTTTGGGGGAATTAGGAAATTGACCCAAAGTATGAAATATTTCTCAACTTTTATTCAAAACAACAATCTATGGGAAGTTGATTTTGAAGAAGATAACTATACTTGGACTAACAACAAGAGAGTCTAGAACCTAATTGTAGAAAAATTAGATAGATGCATTCTCTCAAATCATTGGCTAGATGAAGGAACTTGTGCTAAAATTAATACCTTAACAAGGATTGGTTCATATCACTGGCCAATAAGAGTTAAAATGGTGGTAAGTGAATTAAAAAAAGATCATATTTTGGATATGAGCAGATGTGGGAAGATCATCCTCGATTTGTTGATATGATAGCTCAAACATGTAATTCTTTAGTTAATAGTGGATTGTATGCTCTTCCAAACCAAATTAAAGCTATGACATTTAGATTAAAAGAATGGAACAAGAACACCTTTGGAAACATTTTTGAGAAGAAAGAAGAACTAAAAGATAAACTTTCAAATTTCCAAAAAGGTGATGAAAATAATACAAGCTCGGAGGAAAGGGAGTTGTTTAGTGAATATCATAATATTCTGAGTAAGGAAGAGAAATTCTAAAGATTAAAATCAAGACAGACTATTTTAAAAGGAGATAAAAATACAAAGTTTTTTCATAGGATGGCTATAGTATAGAGATCATCTTCTAGAATTAGTAGAATTAAATCAATAGAAGGGGTTCAAATTGAAGATTAGAGTAAAATTAGAAAAGAGGCTAAGTTGTTTTATCAAAATATTCTAGGTTGAGAGGAGATTGAAGTTCTTAATGATAAACCTCTTCAAGATGTTCCTTCAGTTATAATAAATGAAGACAATAGGAAACTGATGGAGCCTATTATTCTAGAAGAAGTTCATTTAGTTCTTTTATATTTTAATAAGGATAAATCCCTAGGTCTAGATGGACTCTCTACAACTTTTTACCAACATAATTGGGATATAGTGAAGGATTATTTATTGGTGGCAGTGGAACAGTCTAGGGTAAAACAATAAATTCCTTATAAAATAAATGCAATTTATCTTACCCTAATTCCAAAAAAGAAGGATGTTGAATTGTTTGATTCTTATATACCCATAAGCCTATGCAATATACTTATAAGATTATTTCCAAAGTGATGGTGAATAGATTAAGGTCATTGTTAGACAAAATAATTTTATAAGAGCAAGGAGGATTTGTGAAAGGGAGACAAATTTTGGATGGGATCATAGTAGCTCATGAAGTTATACATTCAACAACTTCAAGAAAAGAGAAAGCTATGATCTTAAAACTTGATGAGTAAAGTTTATGATAGGGTTAAATGAGATTTTGTTTTTGCAGTTTTAGATAAGCTTGTGGTTTTGGGAAGAAATGGGTTAGATGGATTAAAGCTTGTGTCTCTACATTTTCTTATTTAGTGTTGGTCAATGGGTTAGTGACAGAATCTTTTAAAGCCAAGAGAGGCCTTAGACAAGGATATCCTCTATCTCCTTATTTGTTCATTATTATGGCAGAAGTTTTGAGTAGGAACTTAAATAAGACTTACAAATATGGGCTTATAAGTGGACTTAAGGTTAGTAATAACATCGATAACATCACCCATCAATAGTTTGTAGATGATACAACCCTTTTTGGAAGGGCAAGGATAAATGAGGCCAGAGCTTTGAATAACTTTTTAAAAGAGTACGAAAGAGCTTCAGGGCAAAAAATTAATAGGACTAAATCCAAAATTTACTTCCTTAACACTCCTGCTAATATCAAAGCAAGAATTTATAGGTTGCTTTAAATGGAGGAGGTAAATTTACCAACAACTTATCTAGGTATGCCTTTATTTGAGGGGAGAATGAGGATAGATTTATGGAATCCAATTATTAGTAAAGTTCAAAATAAACTTCCAGCTTGGAAAGGTAGATGGTTATCATTAGCAATAAAAATGCAGTTAATTAAGTCATTCTTACAAGCCATTCAAACATATTATATGTCATTGTATTCTATACCAAAATCAGTTGAAAAAGTTTAATATTTATTATGTGATCCTTTTTATGGTCAGGTTTACATGATAAAAGGAATTTTCCTTTGATGAAATGGAGCAAGTTATGTGATGACAAAACCAAGGGAGGTCTTGGTTTAAGAGCTCTTACATATGTAAACTTAGCTCTCAATGAAAAGTCATTTGGAGATTGTGAAAAGTGAGTAATAAACAATGGGCAAGAATTCTTCTAAGTAAGTATGTTGATCCTAATGACCCAAGTTTAATATTTACTACATTCTCTCTTCTAAATGGTTCTGCTACATTCTCTCTTCCAAATGGTTCTGCTCTTTGTAATGGTTTAAAAAAATCTATTGATATTATGATTAAAGGTTTAAGATGGGTGGTGGGAACTAGAGAAAAATTTTCTATTTGGATGGATACTTGGTGTGATAAAAAACCACTCAATTTAGATCCAGTTTTGAAACCTTGGATGAGATTGCTTCAAGATAAATATGGTGATAGGGTTTCAAACATTTTGTACAAGGATCGAGAAGGAAGATACAAATGGAAAGAATATTTTTTTACAAGTATACAAGACATTGATGCTAGGAGGCATTTGAGTAGAAAGATAACAACTATGATTATTTTGAGGGGTGGGAGTTGAATAGCTCAGGAGAATACACAACAAGAAGTGGATATAATGTTCAACACCAACATAATAATAATGTCACTAGAATATGGAGAGATATTTGGGATAGCCCAAGCATTCCTAAAGTCAAAATGTTTTTTTGGCTAGTAGGTCATAGAAGAATTTTATCCTGGGATAACCTTATGAAAAGGGGTTTTCATGGCCCCTCTCAATGTGTTTTCTGTAATAAGGAGGAGGAGAGTATTGACCATCTCTTGGGACATTGCTCAATAGTCTGGAATCTATGGCAATGGATTCTTAATATGTTTGGTAAATGCATGGTGATGAATAGTAGAATTGAAGATTGGTTAAAGCAATGGTAGAGCACTTATAAAAGTGAGGCTTTATAGACAATATGGGATATATCAAAAGATACAATACTTTGGACTATATGGCTAGAAAGGAATAGAAGAATATTTAAAGGAAAGAAAAGTAGTTTAGAGGTAATGAAAAAGAAGATATGTTTAGCCATAGAGGAGTCTAAACCAACCCTATCAACTCACCCAATTCCTAATTTGGAAGCAGAGAGTCTTGATAGAATGGAATTATGATGTTGGGTACAAGAGAAGCAAAAATAAGGTAAAGAATATAAAGTGGAAACCACCATATGTGGAGTGGGTTAAATTGAATTTTTATGGAGCATCTAAAGGAAATCCAGGACTAGTAGGAGGAGGAATAATTAGAAATAATAGAGGAGAGATTTTGTCTCATTATGCTTTCAATAGTGGATTTAAGACAAATAATGAAGTTGAAGCTTGGGCATCTTTAGAAGGGTTAAAAATATGTAAACAAATGAAATGGAATAGAGTATGGATGGAAGGTGATTCTCTCATAGTAATAAATGCAATTTTGAGGAAAGCAAAGGCTCCATGGAACATACAAGAGATAATTGTGGAAATTCAAGATCTTGCTAAAGAGTTTGAAGAAATTAGGTTTACACATATATTAAGGGAAGGAAATAAATGTGCAGATAAGCTAGCCAATAGAGGGGTTTTGATTGAGGATCATGAAGTTAAATTCTCCTTTCCATGGTTAGAGGAAGTAGAAAGTTTAGTTGAAGCTGACAAAAAATATTGATTGCCTAAATCAATTAATGATTAAGATTTACTTTAATGTTTTCCATTGGTAATATCTATTTTTTTGTAACAATAATGTGTTTTCATTTAGACTATTTATTATAATTTTTGTGGTTGCACTTGTGTTTCAGGAAGGAAACTAGCAATCCATATTTGGTAAAGCGGACTATGATAGTGCAATGTTTTGGAAATATTACTCTACTAAGATGCAATGCATATATAGTAGAGGTGAAGTTTTGGCATTGTGAAGGCTGCTATAGGAAAATGTCAAGAAAGATGCTAAATTCTAGATTAATTGTATTCATACAAAGATTTGAAAAGATCCAAAAAATAAAAATCAAGAATTCAGACATTTTATGTAAAATGATGTAGGTTTCTAGCTATAGCATCTCAATTGAGATGAGAAGTGTATCTATTTGTAAAATCTCAAGCTCTAAAGAAGAGATATGTAATTTTTCAAGGGTGGGGGACCCGAGTACAACCCCTTATTATCAAGCAAAAAAAAAGTAACAATGAAGTTCTAGATAATAAAAGCATTTGTAAAAGGGATTTTAATGCAAAGATAATAAATTACTATAGCAACAATTTAAATAATCACGAAGAGCCAAATAGCAATAGGTTATTGCTCAAGGAAAAATTCAATAACGAATATGTGAAATAAGTATAAAAATATACATAAAATATATAATAGGATAAAATTATGTCATTTATTCATAGAGCTTATCAATAAAGATAATGTAAAAAAACAACAAAAAATAAATAAAGATAATGTACGTAAAGGTTAAGGATTTTGAAATGAAATTAACATTAGATCACAATCTAGTTTATATATAGATGTTATCACATGAAAAAAATTAATAAACTAAAGAAGTTCAATGTAATGAACAAGAATCGTCATGGAAGAGAAATGTCCTTATGAATAAGAAAATTGTTTAACTGTTAAGGAGTGAAAGAGGGGTATAAGAGAACCAAAATAAAATCAAGAGTCATAAATTAATGAATATAAATCAATAGGCACCAAAAAGATACAAAATATATTAATTTAATGACTAATGCATGGAGGTTATAGGCTTAGGTCATAAGGGTTATAGACCCAAGCCCGGTGGCAGCAGTGTAGTAAAGGTGTTGAGTTATTTGTTGTGGTTGGTGGAGCAAAATATAGTACCTATGCTTATGACGATACTGGGGTTTGGGAGAGGGACATGATTGATGTCAAGATCAATGACACTAAGAGGTTGCACGTTATGTTTTGACAACTACGGTACCTCTGGCATCACCTGCTACTGCTTTATTTTTGGCATGTGCATGGACGAAGATATTGGAGGGAGAAACAACCATGGTAACACTCATCCACCTTTAAACCCTATGTATGACTCTCTCTCCTCGTGTGATGTTTTAGCAAAAGATGTCAAGCATTAACATTGAAGATATCAAGGAGTTAATGGAGGCTGGTTTTTTTAGTGAAAAATATTTGTGGCCATATTATGAATAAAATTAACAGTTTGAAGGACATTTGTAATTAGAAGTGGAGTTTTGGTATTATGAAGTAAAGGTAGAGGAAGGTTGTTGTAGAAAAATTTGTGGACAATAGAGTTGGAATTTTGGTATTGCAAGAAGAAGGATGCTAAATTTGTATTTAGCAAGAAAATTGAATCAAATGGTATTTTAGCACAATAGGTTTGTTTCCTCAACATTCAAAGAGGATATCAAGTTCGAATTTTGCTAAGCGACACACGAATAATATCCAAGTTTTGTTGTAATACCACTAGGTGGTGATGATGTAATACAGGTGGGACCTGTTTCAATACCATATAACCTATTGAAAAAATGACTAATGCATGGCATGATAAATAATGTAAAGTGATGAGAGCTTTGAAAGAGAACTCTTGGTATTTTCATTTGGAAATGAGAGGGTTTAAGAGAAGTCATATGAGGTGCCACAAAATTTGGAAATAGGTCTTATTATATTTCAATCATTAGGCAATCATACTAAGTAAAGAGAAAGAGAGGAGAAAGTAAGAGGAGAGGACCCTTCTTGACAGGTGCAGCTAACAGAGCTAGCCGTGTCTATTAGGCGTAACTGACAGACAACATAGAAATTCCATTGAAGCTCATTTACTTTATTATTTCTCTAAGTTTTCTAATTACCTATAGTAGTAAAAATAACAAGCTAAAAAATTACAAAGGATCATTATTACTTGGATTCCTCATCTGATGGAGAGACAAGTCGATTATTATCTGCTTTTTTGATATGCTGCTAGTCACGGTTGTCAATCACGACAGAGACTGTGCACTTCGACTGTCAAGAGCAATTGACACCTACAACAAGATAATTTAAAAATACATCAATTCTCACAAAATTTGTAGGGTTTACATCGTGATCGCCATATGTATCGATCTAAAAAGCATACACTTGACTAGTACATCAATTGAAATCAAGTATCAAAGCAATAAAATGAAAATAATGAATTTAACAAGAAAGTAAGACTTTTTATTAAAACTTTGCCAAATCTCGGTTACATATACGTCCCTCTTAGGGATACTCAATTTTGATACAATATTAAAGACCCTCTAAATGAGGGGGTGGTGTAATCTGCAAACTCTTTAGAAGGAACATGAACTTCTTAAGGCCAAGGATAGCCTTCTTCTCCTTTGGTTGGAGGTATATGCTACCTTGAATTCCTTGCAAATTATTAGGTTCTATAAACCTACATTCAAGAAACAACATGAAAGGGGTTAATAACAAATGAGGTCTCTCTTGATGAGGCTCTTGAGACAATTGCATAAATTGATGACAAAGAAAACAATAAAGCATGTAAATCTATGAAGATATGCAAGAAATCACCAAATTATTGTAAAACATGTAAAGAAAGCATGAAATCTAGCAATTAGGAAGTCTAATTAGCCATTAGAACTTGAAAAACATCAAATTACAAGAAACTAGTCTAAATTGATAATTGCAAGGAAATGAAGCAAATCTACCTCTAATTCCTAAATTAACTGATAAAATGTGTACTACAATATTAATATATGCTAGATTAAGTTAATTGCATAACTGGAAATGGAAATATATTGCTAAAACAAAGAAAATTAAAGATCAAACCCTCGTCATGGGTTCGTGGTGTAGCTGGCACTATTAGTCACAACTGAGGTGCAAATGTCTTTACTCTTGTAATTAGGGCTTAGATCTTTGATTCCCTCCATGGAATTGATGATCAAGGGTTGCCTCTATGCCATCTAATGGATTTATGGTTGAATTTTGTGGAATTCACGTTCAATTGGCTTGAATTTGCGATTGTGCTTCTTAGTCCTTGGGAAGCTCCATTGACGGATTCATGCTTGTCACTACACAATTGGGCAACATTTCATCTCTCCTCAAGGGGTTGTTAATTCGCTATCCTTTTTGGTAGAGCTTCACTGTGTTTCAACTCAAGATCATTCCAGACTTCTTCCCAATTTGGATGGGGATCTTATAAGACTCCTAATCCCTAATCTTGGCTTGCTTGGGAATCCAAGATCAAGATCCAGGAGGTTGGATCAGTTGAGAGGAAAAATATCGAATCTCCCTCGTCCAAAATCATTTGAAATTTGTTGCTCAGACCATTGTAACCGAATTTGTCTTAGCCTGGGATTCAAAAAAGTTTTAGTGCTAGTTGTGGGTCTGAAGCACAACTAGCTCTATTAGCCACAGGTGTCAGCCACAACTAAGGTTGAGTAGGCTAACTCCACCCAAATTGAGTGGTTAAAACCATTACTTCACCTTGGAGCTATCCAAGATCCTTCATATGGTTTGCTAGCATGTCCCATATGAGTAGTCGCCTCGATATTACGTGTTTTAGGTGTCTATAACTTTTTATATACAAATAGAGTTGTAAAATAATTCAAACTCAATATTTCATCTTATGCAAGCTAGTAGAGGTTCTTTTGTCTCTTCTACATAGCATTAAAATCTTCATGTCAAACCTCCAAGTCAAGACAATAATATAGAAGACCTAGACCCATCATATCAAAAAATATTTTTTAAATCCATTCTTTATAACATCCATAAATCCATCTAAGTTACCAATGATGATCAAATAAACAACATACAACACAATCATGACTATCTCAAATCCAACATTCTTGTACTAGAGATTGAAACCTAAGATCCTACTTTGACCCATACCAAGAATTTATCAGATTGTATATTTTGTGTTGTTGTTCATCAATATAAGAAGAATTAGGTTGAGTCACATACACCTCTTTCTTGATATTACCATCTAAGAAGGCACTCTTAACATCCATTTGGTGTAGCTTCCAACAAAACTATGTTTCTTCGTAGTCAATGCCTTCTTCTTTAGGATAGACCTTTACAACAAGTCAAGCCTTCTATTTATCAATTGATGTGTTTGCCTTATATTTTATTTTAAATACCCACTTGTAGCCTATGGGCTTCTTTCCTTTAGGCAGATCAACTAGTTCCCATATTTTTTTTCAATAGAGACTTACATTCTCTTTTCATAGCCACCTTCTACTAGGATAAGCTAAGAGTATCATGCATTGATGTGGGTTTTGTATGATCTATAAATAAATATATCAATCCCATATTTACTTCATGTTATGAAATACATTGAATACATGGTTGGTGGAAGTGAGATTAGGAGGTTCATCAAGTTTGACATCTCTCATAGTACTTGTGTACCATTTTGGAATTTGACATTGTTGTGAGAGAGCAATTATTTCATGTTCATCAACAATTTCAAGAATATAATCTTGGACTTCTTTGTCAAATTCTATTTTCACAATAGAAGATATATTATTTCTATACTTCTAGAATCTATTGTATCAGACTTGGAATCATCTTCTTCATCAAATATCACATATCTATTTATATCTATATTCTTGGTGATGGGGTCTATCAATCAATACCCTTTGGATTCATCATCGTACCGAAGAAATATACATGGTCGATATTTCTCATCTAGTTATACACATATGCTTTTTTGCCAAATATTCTTAGATGAGCAATAGATGGCTTCCTTCTAGACTAGGCTTATTTAGGTGCAAAGCCTTGGAGGGCCTTCATGGATGCTCTATTGAGGAGATATATTGTAGTGGAGACAACTTCATCCTAATACTGTTACCTATATTAGCTCCAATGAGCATGCAATGAACTGTTTTCATGGTGGAAGGGTTCCTCTGTTTAACAACTCCATTATGTTGTGGAGTGTAGGTTGTAGTAAGTTGTCTCTTTATCCCATTCTTCACAATAAACCTTGAAAATTTGTTGAAGGTATATTCCCCCCTGATTTGAGCAAAGATATTTAATGGAACACTAAGACTCTTTTTCAACATGTTGATTGAACTATTGAAAATACATGAATACATCAGACTTTAGTTGTAAAAAGGACATCCACATTCTTTTGGAGTAGTCACAAAAAATAATTGAAATTATATTTTTCCAAAAACTATTTTGCATGGATCCACATAGATCAGTTTGAATAAACTCTAATGGAGCTCTAGATCTAGAAGTGTTTATTTTAAATAGGATTTGGTGTTGCTTCCCTACTAAGAAATTCAAGGACACTAGTAATATAGGTGAGATGTAGGGCATACCTAACACCATTTGATGCTTACTAATTTGGAGTAAGTATCTTAAACTTAGATGCCCATAGTGCTTGTTCCACAAGGAGGTTACATCTTTTTTTGTTGTTACCAATGCAACATGAGGAGAGGATATAACATATAGAGAAAATAAGCCATGTTTGTATAAACTAGTTGCAACATTCTTTTTATTTTTGGTGATGACACATTTCTTTTGACCATCAACAACCCTAAAATAAACCACCATATCTATATCCAAGATTTGAGGAACAAATAACAAATTGTTTGCTAGTCTTGGTACATATAGTACTTTTTCAAGGAGAGATCACCTACACATTTATATTTATAGGTCTTGTCATTAGTGATTGTCACTAGTTTCCCTTCTTTGGATTCTACATAATCAAATCATTACTTGTCTCCTATCAAGTACATACTAGCACTTGAACCAATGTACCAAACATTATCCTTGTGTTTGTGTTCAACGTTAGTCATGAGCATCTTATGTGTCTTCTTGTTGCATATTTTGTTGTTATTGCCAATGCAAAAATAGACTATATTTTTATGATATTATTGCAATATTATTTCTTTTTTTGGTCATGACACATTTCTTTTGACCATCAACAAACCTAAAATCAACTACCATATTTATATCCAAGATTTGAGGAACAAATAACGATTTGTTTGCTAGTCTTGGTACATATAGTACTTTTTTAAGGAGAGATCACCTATACCTTTAACTTGATAGTTCTTATAATTAGTGATTGTCACTAGTTTGCCTTCTTTGGATTCTAACCAATAAAATCATTTCTTATCTCCTATAATGTGCTTACTAGCACCTGAATCAATGTACCAAACATTGTCCTTGTATTTAGGTTCAACGTTAGTCATGAGCACCTAATGTGTTTACTTCGAATCTGACTTTGAGTCTTTGATGACAACATGCCCTTTTAGTTGCTTGTGTTTGGAATGTGGTTTATATTGTGCCTTTTTATTTTATGGTTGACAAACTTTGTCACCTTAAGTTGCTAAATTATATCAATATTGTTTGGTTTCATGACCTTCTCTCTCACAAATGTGATAGTACTTCTTTTCTTTTTGTATTTCTTCTATGAGGAGATTTATGTGGAAAAAAAAAATTGGGTAGAATAATTTTGAAAATAATCCAATAGTGGTTTCTTATTGCTATATTTCTTGGTATTGAGTGCACTGTTAGACAATTTATCCCTCAAGTTGTTGGTTACATATTGTTATAGAAAATTTACAAACTCCTCATAGAAAAATTTCCTATTGGACACTTGGAGGGAGGTGATTAGCACTCTAGAGTAATATAGTAAAGCTTGAAGTATGATGGATACAAATATCTTGTATTCCATTGTCTTACCCATGGCATTCAATCATGCTTTCAAATTTGTAACTACAAAGAAATACTTCTATACATTCTCCATATTTCATGCTCAAATTGTGAAGTTGTGACTAAAGGTTAAGAATAGTTGCTTGATTCTTCCATTCATAACTAATAACAAGACTATCCCATGCTTCTTCAAAACTTTATGCTTCACAAATATGAGGTTGAATCTCATTAGTTGTAGCAAGTGTGTACATCATGAAGGCTCTTGCATTTGCATAATCATATTTTTCTTGATTATCAAAGTTTTAAAGCTACATGAATCTTCTTTTAATAATTTCCCATAGCTTTTCAACCTACAAGATGGTCCACATATTTGTCTTCCATGGCATAAAATTTGGACCTTTCAAAAGCTAAGAATATGTGAGATAGATTTGTGGGATAGACATTATAGGAGTTCCTTATATCTTCTTCATGTCTTTTTTCCATAGCTTTTCAACTTATAAAATGATTCGCATATTTATCTTTCATGGATAGAAATTTTGACCTATCAAGAGCTAAGAATATGTGAGATAGATTTGTGGGATTCACATTGTAAGGGTTGGTATATTTGTCCCATAACTTTTCAGCTTGTAATAATATATGATTACACATTTTAGGTTTTGAGAAAATATTTGGGGTGTAATAAAAAAGGGTACAAAGCATAAGATATGTAGACTTAAGGTGTCAAATTCCATTGATATATGGTACATAGATAGTACATGAAAGCAAAATAATATGAGCTAACCCTTTCTAGCAACTCTCTTTACCCATGCAATAATTCATTAAATTGTAGACTTAGAACACTAAGTTTCAAATCAATACATAAAATGGTTTGCATCTTTGTCCCATAGCTTTTCAAACTACGAGATGTTTTGCATATTTTTTCCATGGCACATTTTTTTTACCTATAAAATAAAATGATTAGTTTTAATACCACAATAAATTGCCCAAATGAACTCCAAGGATGAAATTTAAAGACTAAACATTGTATGACATACATCACCGAACATCAAAATTTTAAACCTCATGGCATGAAAATATGTTTGGAGAATAACGTATTGCATCAAGAGTTAAGATTTATACTAATGACTAGAAAGGCTACAAGCGTACACTAGGTGATGATGACATAATATTTTTTCCAAATATATTCTATGTGAGTGTTTGTCTCAAGTCTCACGTGGTTTCTAATGAAAGGTTAAAAAAATTGTACTAAGATGACCCTTTCCCTTGCAAATCTCTTTATTTTTGCAATAATTCATAAAATTGTAGAGTATGGAAACCAATTTTCAAATCAATAAACAAAATGGTTTGTATATTTATCCCATAGCTTTTCAATCTATAAGATGATTCACATATTTTTCTTCCATGGCATAAAATTTGAACCCCTTAAGAGCTAAGAATCTACGAGATAGATTTATGAGATTTACATTGTAAGGGTTCCTTATCTTTTCAAATGGTCCCCCTTTATATATACCGTCAATTTGATATATCAATCCTTTTGATATACCCACATTTCCAAGATACCCGTTGATACATGGAAGCAGCTAGTCCTCTCAATATTCATGATCATACATGAGAGAGACCTTAAAGTACATAATATGGGTTTTCCTTATTACTCTATGATGATTTATAAGAATAGACCCTAGATGTCATTATGGTAGTTATTTAGGTATTATATGTAGCAACTCAATCACAACAACATGGCATGTAAACTTGAGTTAGAGGCATCGTTTATACTAAATGCTACTTATGCATGGATTGTATATTTTATATAATAAGAAAAATTTGGGGTGTAATAAAAAAGGGTACAAAGCATGAAATTTGTAAACCTAAGGTATCATATTCCATTGATATGTGGTGCATAGGTAGTACATGAAATAAAAATGATATGAGTTACCTATGCACCACTAAGATGTGGTGCATAGGTAGTAAATGAAAGAAGAACAATATGAGATGACCCTTTCCCTAGCAACTTTCTTTACCCATGCAATAATCCATAAATTTGTAAAGGACACCAGTTTTTAAATTAATACACAACATGGTTCACATCTTTATCCTGTAACTTTTTAACCTGCAAGATGGTTTGCATATTTGTCTTGCATAGCACAAAATATTTTTTACCAATAAAAAAGTACTTTTTAATTAGTTTTAGTACCATAATAAATTTCCAAAATGAGGTCTAAGGGTGAAATTTAAAGACTACTTTTTATTTTTTAAATGCTAATTAAAGTTGTATGACATTCAATATCAAACATCAAAATTTCAAGGCTCATGAGACAAAAATATGTTTGGAAAATAATGTATTGCATCAAGAGTTGAGATTTATTTTAATGATGGGTAAGGCTTCAATTCTACACTAGGTGATGATGACAGTCTTTTTCAAAATATATTAAGTGCAAGTGTTGGTATCAAGTCTAATGTGGTTTCTAACAAGAGGTTAAAAACAACTACAATGATTTGACCCTTTCCCCAACAACTCTCTTTACTCATGCAATAATTCATGAAATAGCAGAGTAAGGACACTAATTTTTAGATCAATACACAAAATGGTTCACATCTTTGTCTTCCATGGCATAAAATTTGGACCTCTCTAGAGCTTATAATCTGTGAGATAGATTTATAGGATTGACATTGTAAGGGTTTCTTATCTCTTCAAATGACCCCCATTTCTATATATTATTAGTTTGATATATTAAACCTTATGATATACCCACCCTTTAGAGATACCCATTAATACATCGAATCAACTAGTTCTCTCAAAATATGTGATCGTATGTGAGAGATACCTTAAGGTACATGGAAGCATAACAATATGTGGTGCATAGGCAGTATGAAAAGGGATTCACTCTATCTATGATACCTACTTAAGAAGACCTATGCATATGTAGGGAATAAAATCCCTTAAATACTTGGAGGATCTTTTAGGATTTACATTGAGTGATTAAGGAAAATAAGGGTAATGATAAAGTGAAAAAATAATATGGGTTTTTCTTATTACTCCATGATGATTTATAGGAATAGACCCCAAACATAGTTGTGGCATTTATTTTAAGTGTTAGATGAATTAGGTCAAGCACAACATGAGCCAAAGGCATCGGTTATACCAAATGTTGCTTATGTACGAATTGCACATTTTAGGTTTTGAGAAAAAAATTTGGGGTATAATAAAAAGGGTACAATGCATAAAATATGTAAACCTATAAAAATGAGCCAAAGGCATTGGTTATACCAAACGTTGCTTATGTACGAATTGCACATTTTAGATTTTGAGAAAAAATTGGGGTATAATATAAAGGGTATAAAGCATAAAATTTGTAAACCTAATGTGTTAGATTATACCAATATATGGTGTATAGGTAGTACATGAAAGCATAACAATATGAGTTGACCTTTTACCCAACAACTCTCTTTACCCATGCAATAATTCAAGAAATTATAAAGTAAGGACATCAATTTTTAAATCAATACACATAATGGTTTGCATATTTGTCCCATAGCTTTTCAACTTGCAATATGGTTTGCATCTTTGTATTTCATGGCACACAAATTTTTCCAGCAAAAAAAATCATTTTTACTTGGTCTCAATACCACAATAAATTGCCAAAATAATGTCTAAGGATGAAATTTAAAGACTACTATTTTCTTTTTAAATGCTTATTTAATTTTTATGACATGCAATGTGCATCATAGAACGTTAACATTTTAGGTCTCATGGGATGAAAATCTGTTTGGAAAATAGCACAATGCATCAAGAGTTGAGATTTATTCTAACAATGGGAATGGCTACAAGTCTGCACTAGTTGATGATGACATAATAGTTTTCTAAATATACTTTATGCGGGTGGTTATCTAAAGTTTCATGTGGTTTTTAATGAGATATTAAAAAAATCTATAATGAGTTGACCCTTTCCACGACAACTCTTTTTACTCATGCAATAATTCATGAAATTGCAAAGGACACCAATTTTAGATCAATATACAACATAGCTTGCATATTTGTTCTATGGATTTTCAACTTGCAAGATGGTTTGCATCTTTATCTTCCATGGCATAAAATTTGGATCTCTCAAGTGGTAAAAATCTATGAATCTGTGAGTTAGATATTGTAAGGGTTCCTTATCTCTTTAAATGATCCCCCTTTATATATACTACCAATATGATATATCAAACCTTTTGATATACCCACCCTTTTAAGATATCGACTGATACGTGGAAGTAGCTAGCCCTCTTGATATACATGATTTTACATGATAAAGACCTTAAGGTACATGAAAGGGAAATGATATGTGATGAATAGGCAACATGAAAAGTGATTTACTCTATCTTTGATATTTTCTTAATAAGACCTTCACATACGTAGGGCATAACTTACCTTAAATACTTGAAGGATCTTGATTCAACGTTTACATCGAGTGATAAAAACAAATACGTGTAATGATAGAGTAAAAATAATAATATGGGTTTTCCTTATTATTCCATGATGATTTATAAGAATAAATACCAGACATAATTATAGCAGTTATTTTAGGTGTTAGATGTAGTAGCTCAAGCATAATAGCATGATCTGTAAACATAAGCCAAAGGCATAATTTATACCAAACATTGCTTATGTATGAATTGCACATTTAGGTTTTGTGAAAAAATTTGGGGTGTAGTAAAAAAGGCTATAAAGCATAAAGCTTGTGAATCTAAGATGTCAAATTCCACTGATATGTGGTGCATAGGCATTACATGAAAAAAAAATGATATGAGCTAGCCATTTTCCTAGCGACTATTGGAGTATATTACATTATTTGGTATATTCTAATGCACCCCCATGGTATCTTCATGGCATATCTTGTAAATAATAGATTAGGGTTGATTCATAGTTTAAAGTGTGAGTTATGTTTCCCCTTTATGTAAGTGTGCATGTGTGGGAAATGCACATTTGTCATGTAAAGTTGTAATGTACAGGAAATGCACATGTCATGTGAGTTAGTGTGCAAGTGTAAGTTGAGTCTATGTGCATAAATGTCTTATATGTAAGAGATAAAATATACAATATAAAGATGTGCACAAGTATCTTAGATTAGAGTGTGCAAGTTATGGAAGTGTAAGAGTCATGTTTAGGTGTACATACTGTAGATTAAAGATACAACGCCAAACAGAAATAAAGAAATCACAATAAAGGAATGCAGAACAGTTGTACAAAATGAATGATTTTTATTAATCAATGGAGTTTAGAAACTCCTTTTAAGTACAACAGGGCCTGTAACCCTTTTCGTGATACAAAGTTACAATTTGTGCTAGGGTTCTCCGAAACCCTAGCTGGCACAATGTGGTGGCGTCTCCGAAGATGTATCCTTAACCTCAACAGAATGAGTGGGCTTCGTTGTATCCTTTGGCTCGGACCACTCCAGCTTAAGCAGCTGCTATCAACAAATCAGATCTACCATTAGAATCCTGCACACATTAAAATTACCAAAGAGTTAGAAACTAATAAGAGGGCTCCACTGTGTGAGCCCTCAGAAATAGTCTAAAACCCTAGATTTATGAAATGAAATAAAACGGAATGCAGAATTTAACAGTAGATTAATACATAAAGAAAGATTACTTGCTTTAGACGAATCTATACCTTTTCCTGTTAACGCGGCGAGACCAGGCGGCACCTGGAAGTGATGTGACTGTCAGATCGACTGCAGAAGGCGCCCTGGTGCGATCTCGAGGAATCCGTTGAGCGCCCGCGTGCTTCTGGATCGGGGTTGCAGACGCCGGTCTGCGTCTGCGGCTGCGGGTAAACGCCCGACGGCGCTGGCGACAAGGATGAGGGATTCTAGAAAGGTGCTTCGAAGGGATGGCGGCGAAGTTGGCGACGGATGCGGCGATGGATGCGGCGAAAGGGTTTAGTTCAGACTTAGGGCAGAAGACTCAGAAGACTCAGGATTAACAGCAATAGCAAACTCCAAACTTAGATAGGGAAGATAGGTAGGTTTAGCCGAAGAGATAGGGTTTGAGCCATCAAGGTGACTCAATTTATAATCTACTCTTAGGGCACACTTTAGGGTTTTAACGACACTTTGAACGTGTGGCTAAGATTAAAGTGGATCCAAGGGTAGAGAATAAATCTAGGTTGTGAAACGGATTAAGATGGATGGACGGATGAGATTAAATGAAGGATGGACGGCTCAGATTAAATCACTTAAACTATATTTATATATATATTAAAATATATTAAAATATTAAAATATATATATAAATATTAATTTAAATAAATTTGGGGATGAAAAATGGCGGGAAAGGTGAAATTGGGCCAAATAATGGTGGGAAAGTGTGGATTTGGGCCAAATAATGGCGGGAAGGATGGATGAGTCGACACGTGGCTGACGAGGAAGGTATAGATGACTTACAAGTGGCTGGATTTTGGTGTCTACGAGATGCCCCTTTTTGAGCTGCTTTGTGTGAAGACACAATGCAGCACAAAAACTTAAGACACCTGAAAAGTTGGATCAAACGCAACTCTCTCTCAAGACTAAAGCACAACTTTGAAGACCAAAGAATAAAAGAATATTTAAAAATTTTCAGCTTACCCCCTCAATTGGCGAGCGAGAATGGTTCTCACAAGCCAATTGGAAGAAATTCGGAAGAAAATGAACCGTTTTTGCCCCAACGGTGAAAAAAGGGGTTGGTGTATGAACCATCTGTTTATGTCCCAACAGAAAAGGGGTTGGTGTACAAACCAGAAAAGAATATGATTGAAGACGATATGAGTGATGTGAAAGATGGACCGTTTTCTGCCCCAACGGTTATAAAGGGATTTTTGCCAAGCTGTAAATTCCATGATCATGTAAGATGAATTCCACTATAGGAAAATTAGAAATTGATAACGGATGCCCCAACTCCTGTGTGTGAATCCATACTGTTGATGAAATTGCCTTGTTGGCGCCATTGATATGCAAAAATGAAAGATGCATGAAAGAGTCCAGAACTCAGAGATGCTCCTAGTGATTGTATGGATAATTCCTCGGGTCGGAACCAATCAACCTAGGTAGCCACAATCTCTAGCAAGACTTAAAATAATGACGATATGAAAGATTGTCCATGTTTAAGGCCCCATGAACTAGGCCATCAATGACAAGCTGTTGAGCAAATTAATCTTGGTATGAGGTCACTTGAAAAGTAGAATACCCAAAATTGATTTCCAATTTTCAAACAGTGAAATAATTGATGATGATAAATGGTAAGTGTCCTTATGGTGGTTTAATCCTCTTACCGAATTGCATGGATTCAAATCGTTGCAATCGCCAAGGTGATAGAATATACCACTAGATACGAGGTTTACTTTAATTTGATTTGGCAAAAATATGCATGATGAAAGAAGAATGAATGAAATTGACGATAGATGAGAAGAATTGATGAATGTGGTTAATTTTGTGAAGGTTTTGAATATTTTTAACCCAATTTGTAAAACAATGATGAATGATGCGCTTTTTGAGCGAAATGACAAAATTTGTGTCCAAAACTATTGTAACCTTCACAAAATGTTTTATTATGATAAGAAGAATGGATGAATGCAATTTGATGAAATTTGGAGGAGGTAAGCTTCAATTTTGTAGGTTTTGTTCCTTTATTCAATACTGACACCAAACGTCGGTCTGCGTTTGTGGTTGGCAGAGACGCCCGTCGGTGTTTAGGCGCTCTGCAGACGCAGGACTGCGTCTGAATCCGCCATGAAATGCCCAACTACGTTTCAGGGCACCAAAATCAGCTATTTAAACAGTTTCAGCGAGAATTTCGCTCATTTGTGCGTTCGAGCTTGAGAGAAGTGCGTCTGAGGGAGTGGAGTGAAGTGGAGTGAAAGGTTGTGTGGGAGAGTGAAGCACGCGGGAGCTATGGCGGAGATGGGAGCGGACGCGCCAGTGCAGCCAGCTGAGGTATTTGTTCATTTAAGCAAGTACTTATTATGTGTTTTTTTTTTTTTCGGAAAAATTTGTAACAAATTTTTGTTTTGTTGTTTTGCAGCTTAGGGTGTTAGAGGCACGACACCGATTCTCCCCTATCATTTCGGGGATGAGGAGGTCGTTGTCCCAGGAAGACTGGGAGATATTGGAGGCAGTGGGACTAGCGGAGGCAGCCCGGTTGGAGGTAGTTCGGGCGGATGAGGGGTACCTCTCGGCTTTGGCCGAGAGGTGGGATCCAGATCGGGGGACGTTCCAGCTCCCGACTGGAGAGATGACGGTGACGCTTGAGGATGTATACCGCATCCTCAAGGTGCCCGTGGAGAGGGCGCGGGTGGAGGTTGGACGAGATAGGGCCACGGAGATGGCCAAGGTTTTTGGGGATGAGCGGAGGGAGATCCGGACGGAGAGCGGGGGGATCCCATACTTGGCCATGTATACGGCCAAGGAGTTGGGAGCGGTGGAGGCTCTGACGATGTTCGTGTTGGCCAACATTGTGGCCCCGAACAGCACCGGGTGCAGGTTCCCATGGAACCTGATGGGTGTAGTGAGCGAGATGCTCACTAATAGGGTAGTGTATGCCTGGGCGCCCGCTTTATTGGCGCAGGTGTACGGGAGTTGTATGAGGTTCGAAGACGGGGCCGAAAGGGCCTGGGTTGCAGTGTGGTGCTCCAGTGCTGGGGGTGGGAGCACTTCGAGTGGCCCAACCAGAGGGGTTGCCATGGGCTCACTGGGACTTGAGCCAGGCTTATGGTAGGAGATGGCCGGTGGCGGAGGAGAGACAACCGAGCCGCCCCGTGAGATCGGGGCAATGGTATAGGAGACTATGGGCAGACTTGACAGATGCCCAAGTCATTTGGAGGCCCTGGCGGGAGGCGAGGTGGATCGGGGATGGAGAGCACCTGAGACGGGTGCGACAGGCCAGATGGGTAGTGGGGCGGAGCCACGGCGAGGCGGAGTACATACAGATGTCTCGAGTACTCCGCCGGGTCGGATTGAGGTAGGATGTCCCCGGTGAGCCGGTGCGCTACCGGAGGCACGGATCGAGAGGGGATTTGCCGTGTGCCGAGCCGTGGAGGGAGGCGAGGAGGACGATGAGGACATGGAGATCCCCGACGTGGACGACGTCGGGGTGACAGCTGAGTATGCGGCATGGATGGCCGCAGAGCCGAGGTGGGAGCCACCATTGGTTGCTGGTGGAGCCGGAGAGCCCGAGGCTGGGGCTGGAGAGGGCGAGGGAACCCGGAGGTTCCCAAGCACAGGGAGGGTCCCCGCCTTCGATCTGACAGTCGAAGGCGAAAGGGGAAGATGGCACGGTAGGCTTCGGGGAGCGGAGATGACGGGGAGGATGGCGGAGAGGGCCTAGGAGAGGCCGCAGGAGAGGCTAGGGAGGTACCCCCTAGCGGGCACGAGAACGAGCTGGCGCAGCTACAGCAACAGATAGCGGAGCGCGATGCTATGCTAGCTGCCGGGATGAGAGGATAGCTCGGCTGGAGCAGCGAGGCGGAGCGGGATGCCCTGTTAGCTGCTCAGGAGGAGAGGATGGCCCAGCTACAGGCGGACTTGGATGGAGCGACCAGGGTGCCCCAGGATGACAGGGTGACGAGACTCTAGGCAGAGCTAGCGGAGCGGGAGCGACGGCACGGGATAGACATAGCTAGGCTTAGGTCTAGGACTCGTTACATTGAGGCTCTAGAGGACACATTGTTTAGGCATCACATTGTGTTGCCTGATCCTCCATCCTCCTCTGTCTCTAGGCGTAGTGAGTCTAGGCACACCACTAGGTCTAGGGCTCCTACTAGGTCTCAGGGGTCCTCTTTTGATGGTTAGCTTAGTGCTTAGATGCACTCTTTATGAGCCTTGGTGCTCTATTGTATATTGTAGCCTTTTGGCATTCATTGTAGAGTTTGACCTTTATACATATATATATACATGGCTTTTATTTATTTGGTGTTTTACTCTCTTTTGTGTGAATGCCTATGTTTTTGTGATGCATGTTTTTATATGTTTTAATGTTTTTGATGCATATGTGATGGAATGGAATGCAAACTTATAGATGATTAATGCGAGACTAAGTATATAACATACAAATCTATGGATGATTAATGCAAGACTAAGTAAATGATATGTAAATCTATGGATGATTAATGCAAGACTAAGTAAATGAAATATGCACTAAGAAGCACTCATACTTTTAGATAGTTAGATTTAGCCAATTGTTATCATAATTGTTTAATCAGGGGCACCGAACTTGGTGGCTTGTGAATGGATGACGTATGGAATGACATGAATATGGAAGAAGATATGGAGGGTGATATGGAAGAAGATATGGAGGAAGATATGGAGGTTGATATGGAAGACTGTTTTACAAAGACTCAAACATGCTAGTGGTATCAAACAAACTTACTAACACTGCCTAATTCAACTAGGACCAAATGTGTGTGCATGCGAGTTCATTAACCAAATCAGAAGCATGGTAGTGACTCTAGGCAATCAAAAACCTGTGTGTGTGCAAGTGTGTTCATTAACCTCATCTTGCATAAATTAGGTAACCCTGTTATGGAGAAGACCCCGAAGCTAGTTTGTCCGTATGAGCATTCGGAGGTCTCTTTTTGAGGAGAGACATGTCGCCACGCAATGAGTATACTCCCTTTGCCGAGTCAAGCGTCTATAGCCCCGGTGAAGGTTAACTCCATAGTCCATGTTGTTTTTGACCTTTGTAAGCCTTGGGGATGACTACCTATCCGTACTGATTGGACAAGTAGTACGATCCTTACAACTTATTTGGGATCAGTGGTGTGTGAAAAATGTTCATTTCCTTAGAGCTTTGGGGAATCGGATTCTCAACCGAAGTATGATGAGAATTTTACCCTATCCTTACTACTCTGTTTATATTTATATTTTGTGATTGCTTGTGATAGTGGTAAGAACCATTGTTTTATGGACTATGTTTGCATGATAGGACAAACGAGGATTACCCTTTTCACTTCAAGGCACAACCCAAGGATGGTGTTATCTCTCTTTGACACAAGATGTTTTTAAGATGTGAAAATGTGATAGGTTCAAGACCGCTTTTGAAATCATTTCCCAATACTCAAGATTTTATTTAGTGTAATTTGTGATATGGCCCTAGAGAACTTTGACATGCATTTCGAAGTTTGCTTAAAACACTAGGAATGGCTGAGTGGATGAAAACATTTTGGCAATGTAAATATGTGCAAATGGAAAATGGGTGTACGAATGACAATTCGGTTTGATGGATTTTATGAAGGTGCCCCTGATTAAGGCAACATGACTTTTGCTTGACCAAATTTTATATCCAAAAGATAGAATGGTCTCTAACATGATATGCAACTATGGCTGAAAATGAAATGTTATGGTTTTCAATGAGATGTATGCACATGAAATGCAATGTTTTTGAATGAGATGTATGCAACTAACAATGAAATGCAAATTCTTTTTATTTTATTTGTTTTTTTTTTTTTTTGTTTTTTTGTTGTACAAGCCATGTATATATGTACATATAAAATTCAAACTATGCGTAGAATGCCCTCAAGTGTATAACATTAAGTGGTTCGGGTTCTTCCTCTCCCTCTAACCTGGCAAGTCTATAAGTTCCATTACCCACTCTTTCAGTGACCATATATGGACCTAACCAATTAGCCGCGAATTTATCTCGAAGATGCGGCAATGCATTGGTGTTTTGTTGATTCTCTTTAAGGACAAGATCCCCTACTTGAAATTCTCTTAGATGAACTTTGGCATTGTAAGCACGTTTCAATCGGTCTTGATAAACTCGCAAATGCTCTAAAGCATTGATTCGTTTTCATCTATGAGTGTGAGTTGATCAAGACGTGCTTGTCTAGCAGTATCATCATCGATAAATTCCTGCAAAGAAATTCGCAAGGAAGGGATCTCGAGCTCAAGAGGCATGATTGCTTCAGCTCCATAGACCAAAGAAAATGGCGTTGCCCCAATGGGAGTTCTGATGCTTGTTATGTAAGCCCATAATGCCAAGGGGATTTGTGTATGCCAATCTTTATGATTTTCTTTAACAAGTTTCTTAAGAATAGCAATTATGGTCTTATTGGAAGCTTCGACTTGTCCATTGGCTTGTGGGTAGTAAGGAGTTGAGAAACTATGTTGGATATTATACTTTTCGCAAAGAGCTCGAACATCCTTATTCTTAAAAGACTTGCCGTTATCAGAAATGATTTTAGAGGGAATACCAAAACGACAAATGATATGGTGAAGTATAAACTCCACAATTCTAGGACCTGTCGTATTGGTTAGAGGAATAGCTTCAACCCACTTTGTGAAGTATTCGGTGGCTATAATGATGAAAGTATGTTGTCTGAAGAGGCGGGTGAAATCTTGCCAATTAAATCGAGACCCCATTGTGAGAAGGGCCAAAGGCTTTGGATGGTCTGTAAAGCTTGTGATGGTATATGGGTTAAATTAGCGTGTTCTTGACACTTTTTACATTGTTTAACATATTTGCAACAATCTTGTTCCATAGTGGGCCAATAATACCCCATACGTAAAATACGCTTCGCAATGGCCATTCCACTAAAATGACCACCACAAGTACCATCATGGGCTTCAGCAATAGCTCTATGTGTTTCACATGCTTCTAGACAGCGGAGGAGTACTCCATCATATCCACGTTTATACAACACATCCCCCAAAAGAACAAAACGAGCTGCCTTTTGCTTAAAACAACGGTGGGCAGTTCGAGACAAATCAGATGGGAGTGTTCCAAACTTGAGGAAGGCTACTATCTCACTAGACCAAGGCTCATATGGATCCGAATGGATAAAGCAAACATCTTTTTCATCCTTAGACTCAGCACGGACAATTGCAGACTTAGAGATTGTGGAAATGATTAGGGGCTGTACCTCTCCAAGGGAGTCCTTTGGAATCAATGATCCAAGAGAGGCCATGGCATCCGCAAATCTATTAGTCGAGCGAGGCAAACTAGTGATCTCATACCAATCAAACTTAGAGAGCAACTTCATTGCTACATCATGATAAAGCTTAATGGTAGGTTCTTTGGCTTGGTATTCTCCTGTAATTTGTTTAACCACGAGTTGAGAATCCCCAAATATCCGAATACGCTTAATGCTCATAGCTATGGCTGATTGAAGACCTAAAATTAAGGCTTCATACTCTTCTGTATTATTGGTGCATTGGAAGTCTAGTTTGAATGATAAAGGGATGGGAATCCCTTGAGGTGTATGAAACACAACTCCAGCACCTTGACCTTTCGCGCACTTAGAGCCATCAAAGAATAGCGTGATGTCAACATCTTCCTCCGGAATGATGTCCTCTTCTTGTTCAGTGATAGCAAATACCGAATCATCTCGGGAGCTCAATAATCAAAGGATGATCACTAGGTAGTGGAGCTTCCGCAAGTTGATCGGCTATAACTTGACCTTTAACAGATTTTTGGCTAATGAATTCAAGATCGAATTCGGTAAGCAACATTATCCATTTAGCGGTACGAGTGTTATTATAAGTGCGAGACATCATATAACGCAGAGGGTTTTCTCTAGCTATGACATATGTTGTATGGCTAAGCATATAATGACGAAGTTTCTTAGTGGCAAAAACCACTTGCTAAGCACAACTTTTCCACATAAGCATATCGGGTTTCATAGCTTACCAATGTTCGACTAATATAATAGACAGCTTGCTCACGATTTTGTTCATTCTTTTGTGCAAGCATTGTCCCTAAGGCAAAGTCCGTTGCTGAGATATAAAGATTGAAAGGGACCCCCTGGACGAGGCGGAGCTAAGACTGGCGGAGACGCTAAGTACTGCTTGATGTCATCAAAGGCTTTCTGACACTCATCTGTCCATGAAAATTGTACCCCCTTTTGTAGTAGGTGGCAAAATGGCCTACATTTATGAGAAAGTTGTGCAATAAAGCGACGGATTGAATTAATCTTTCCTTGCAAACTACGCAACTCCTTCAAATTAGTTGGGGGACACATTTCCATAATGGCTTTGACCTTGTTTGGGTCCACCTCAATACCTCGTTTAGAGATAATAAAACCTAGGAGTTTGCCTGAGGTAACACCAAAGACACATTTCTTAGGGTTCAACCTTACTTTATGCTCTAGAAGTCTATCAAAAACTTTTTCCAATACATCAAAATGCTCTTGTCGAGTTTTAGATTTTGCCAATAAATCATCCACATAATCTTCGATAATCTTATGCATATAATCATGGAAAATATAAGTCATGGCTCGTTGATAGGTTGCACCTGCGTTCTTAAGGCCAAAGGGCATCACCATGTAACAAAAAGTTCCCCAAGGTGTGGTAAATGTTGTTTTGTGTTGATCTTCAGGGTTTATTCGAATCTGGTTGTATCCTGAAAATCCATCCATGAACGAAAGCATTTCATGACCAGCGCAAGTGTCGACAAGAGTATCAATGTTTGGAAGAGGAAAGTCATCCTTAGGACACGCTTTATTTAGATCTCAAAAATCGGTGCAAACACGTATCCCCCGTTAGGCTTGCGAACGGGTACCATGTTAGAAAGCCACTCGGGATAATCAATCGGGACGACAAATTTAACATCCAAAAGTTTTTGAATCTCCGATTTAACTATGAGGGCCACGGTAGGATGCATTTTCCTAAGTTTCTGTTTGACGGGTTTAGCATCTTTTTGTAAGGTGAGGTTATGGACAACCAAATTAGGGTCTAGGCCTGGCATGTCTTTGTAAGACCATGCAAATATCTCCTTCTTCCGCTTGAGTAGAGCAATCATTTGCTCTTGTTCCTCCGATGATAGACTTTTAGCCGGTTTCACAATTTGGGTGCCATCTTGGTCCGGACTAAGGTCTACATCGATAGTTTCTTCAATAGACATGTGGGAACCTTCCTCAAGCTGATGGGGAGTAGGGATCAGATTTATGTCATCTAAAATGTCATCAAGCTCCTGTGCCTTGCTCTCGTCTATGTCTTCCTGGAAGACCTCTGGCTTAGAAGATGAAGGTGAATGTGGAGGTGAAGGAGGAATGTAGTTGGCGGAAGCCCTTAACAATTCCTCGGAAAGGATGAACTCTGAAATAGATGGAGGGGATGAAATCCGATCCATGTCAATCAAGCTTGGGTTGATCGGGATTGGCTTATCCGGATCATATGGATTATGGAGCGGGGTGAATAAGTCTTCAAAATTCATTGTCGACTTATGGAAGAAAGGATGGGCGGAATGGAAGGGAAAACCGGTGAAGACCTCGGAAGACCTGAAATGCAAAACAACATAGTTTTTCAGTTTTTTTTTTTTTTTGTAGTTTGAGTTTTTTTTTTTTTTTTGTAGTGGTGAAAACCACTATTACACACATACATAAAGCAATAAAGTATTTTTATATATTTTGATTTTTTTTTTTTTTTGGGAATTTTCTGATTTTTTTTTTTTTGGTAGTGGTGAAAACCACTATTTTAGTATATACATATAATACAGGTTTGGATTATGGCTTATGGATGTGGCGGAGGGGGTGGTTCACCTCGTTCTTGTGGAAGAAGCAAGCGAAAGATGGCCTCTTGGAGAGGGAACAATTGGAGATAAAACTCGTCTTGTTCAGTGAGGGGAACAATGGGCGCCGACTCTTCTTCCGATTCATCACCATTTGACATGACGTCAAATTCTTCATAGGCTTCATCTTCGGATTCGTCGGGGTGGAGGATTTATTCTTCCGAATTAAGATTAATGCTTTGAAAAGCTTGTTCAAAAGAAGAAAGGGATGGAAGTGGTTGGTAGCCCGAGACCAAAACGCTCGGTGGGTCTCTGGTATGACATATCGATGCGTTCAGTTACCCCTTGCTCGTATCGACCTAGGCCAAATTGCTGCCAATTATGTCCGTGGAAATAGTGAGAGGGAAAACCCTCCATCCTTTCGATATTGGCGGGGACTGGATGCTTGGGTTCTAGTATGGTGGTAGGACTAGAAGATGACTCTATTCCCCCATATACAAAATTAATGGAATTTGGCATAGAACCCATGTTATAAACCGATCCAATGGATAAATGTTGGTCATGTGGACGACCAAAATCTTTAACTGTTTGCACATTGAACGGTGTGATGTGGACATCTTGGATGGCATACTCACCAATACCTGCATCAGTGAGATGGACCTTGACTTGGGAGGGAGATGGACTAGATGATGGAATAGAAGAATGTGGGATAGAAGAATTGGAAGGATTTGGTTGGGTTGATGCTTCATTGACTTGTGAAACATCAGCTGGTGATGGTTGGGAAGATGGAGGAATAATAGGTGATGTTGAAGAAGGTGTAGAAGAAGGGGGTAATGACGTGGAAAGAGATGATTGGTCATGGCCACATGTGCATGTGGTCACTGATGAAGAAGAAGGAAGATTAGGAGATGAAGAAAGTGGTGAATGAGATGGAATAGCGGAAGAGGAAGATGGTTGCGATATGATGGGTAGCTCCTCGGGAATGGGAGCTTTAGAAGAAGATGGTATAGAAGAAGTAGATGGGGTCAAGAAAAGATGAGTGGATGGCAACACAATCTCATAAGGATTTGAGACATAGTTGCAATGTTTGAAGGGTTCTGTGTCAGCGGGTACACAATGAACCTGTCCCTCATATACATACTTCAGACATTGATGCGGTATAGAAGGGACACATCTCATCTCCCTAAGCCAAGGCCGTCCAAGCAATACATTGTATGCCATGGACCCTTCCAAGATGTGAAACAAGGTATGCAAAGTTCGGGCCCCTACCTCAATGGGCAAGATAACCGTGCCAACCGTGGAAGATAAAGCATCATTGAATGCTTTAAGAGTAAAAGTCGACTTGGTGATAAGGGATGGCGACAGCTCTAGATGACTCAACGCCGATGTTGTAATGATATTGATTGAGGAACCGGTGTCAATTAAGACTCTCTTGAATGGCTTGTGATCGATCTTGGCCATGATATGCAGTGGAGGATCTATACTTTCTGTTGACAAAGGTTTGATTTCAAAATCATAGAAAGTGATGGAGGGCTCCATGCATGTTTGAATACTCCCCACAAAGTTGTTGAAGGCATTAGTATCTTGAGTTTGAAGCTCGATTGACTTTAAGATTTCCATTAATGCCTCTCTATGCGGGGGAGATTGTTGAATGAGGTCATAGATCGATAACTTGGCAGAAGCCATTTTTAAACTGGTAGTTAATCGGCTACTCAATGACATGATGGGTCGTTGGCGTTGAGTAGAATGATTTAGCGGTTGTTGAGAAGTACTAGCACGTCGTTGGGTCATTGTTACCTGAGGTGGACTGGGGGTTTGTACAGGTGGTCGTGGTTCGGCCTGATTTGGTTGGTTCGCCCTTTGACCCCGGGTTACTACGTTAATAGTACCCACAAAACCTTGGTATTGTTGTACATGGTTGACTTGATTAGGAGGAGTTACCTGAGTTACTCCCCCTGAAGTTGTTGGAGCTTCCTCCCGATATGGAAGGGGTGTTTGAAATACACCAAGATTTTGATTTTGTTGGGCTAAGGGGCTATCCAATTTAATGGCTCCAATCTCAATAAGATCTTGGATCACATGTTTGAAAGCTGTACAATTATTGATATCGTGCCCATTTTGCCTATGATAAGGACAAAATAGGTACTCCTTGTAATACTTCCCCCTCCTAGATGGTTCTAAAGGTTTAAACTCAGGTAAAGTTAGCTGATTTGTGCTATATAACTTGTTGAATATGACCGCATATGGTTCATCTAAAGGTGTGAACTGTCGCTTGGGACGATTTTTTTGCCAAGGTCGAGTTTCCATGGTTGGCTCAGTATTGTGAGCTGGTTGAGGAGGGGCGGGTACCGCATGATAAGCAATTGGTTGCGGTTGACTTTGCATTACTTGTTGTTGTTGAGCCATTACGGGCTGGCTCGCCACCACTTGATTAACTTGGTTAACATTTGAGGTTGTACTAGCTTGTGCTTGTTTGTTTTGGCCATAATTATTATTTCGTTGTTGGCCCTTTTGTTGCCATTCTTTTCTACGGGGTTTTAAAACACCCTCTTGGACTTTAATGTCTTCTATGATACTTGCTTGGGCCAAAGCCTCTTCAAAAGTCCTGTATTGTTGTAATTGGAGTAACCAAGAGATAGGTTTTAGACAACTCAGGGTGAACATTTTGGTTAACTCCTCCATTGGTAGGGAGAATGGCAATTTATTAATGATAGCCCTCCAACGGTTTCCAAAGTCATAAACAGTCTCATCGTCATGTTGCTTGAGCTTGTATAAGTCGGACAATGAGACTTTCCTTTGTACATTTAGGGAGAATCGTTCTAAAAATAGATTAATCAATTGCTCGTAAGCATAAATGCTATGGTGAGCTAAATGATTGTACCATTGTACAACATCTCCCCCTAATGTCTGAGGAAAAGTTCCGAGCATAAGAGCGTCATTATTTTGGATTCTAAAGCGAGGCATGCATGAATGAGCTCACATGTTCATGAGGATCCTCGGTTCCTCGAAATTTGTCAAACTTCGGTAATGTGAAATCGATCGGATATGGCGGTGAAGGTACCGAAGGATGAATTGGTTGATTGATCAACGACCTTAGCGTAGGTTTCCGACTAGATGAGCTAGGCATGTTGAGCATAAGGTTGTCAATCTGTTGTTGCATAGCATGGAGTCGAGAATCTTCATGAAAATTTTGATTCGTTTGATGATTATGATGATGCAATGGAGGAGTGGAAAAATGATGAGATGGGATGAAATTGCCTGGATTAGGCGGTGTGGAATGGACAGGTTGTTGGTATGGATGATACCGAAAAGAAGGTGATTGGGGTGGATAATGAACTGGGCTGGGTTGGGAGAAAGGTGGGGTAGGAATGGACACCACCGAAGATTGGGGTACCCAGGTGGGGCTTGAGCTAAGAAAAGGCTGGTTGAGTAGAAATTGGTTGAGGTGTAGGATTTACTACGACAGGTGGTTGGGCATTTTGTTGTTGTTGTTCCTGAAGCAACTTGTCGAGGTACTCCCTAACCTTATTAATCTCTAACCCAAGGGAGGTGGGATGATTGGATGAAGGTGGAGGGCAAGCTGCCATGGTAGTCACAGGAGACTGCATAGCAGGGGCAATGAAGGTGGTTGAAGTAGGCGGTACCTGGGAAGAAACAGTAGACTGTGCCCCAGGTAGGGTGAAACCATAAATGGTTTGGGAAGAAGAGGGTTGAAATTGGTCATGGTTAGAGGAGGTTCCACCAGCCTCATAGAGAGAATTGGTGTACACTCGGGTAAATGGAGGAGAAAGTGGTCGGGAAGACACTACATTTGTCTCCAAAGGAGGACAATTGAGCATCTGGGAAGATGTTGGAGATGAAGCCGGCTGAGCAGATACAACATTAGCCTCAAAGATGGGGCTAGTGTAGACCTGAGTGAAACCAGCGGGTAGGGTTGATGCAATATCCTGCTGAAAAATAGAATCTTGCATAGGGGAATCTTGGATTGGCTCAAGGACATAGCCAGTGCCATCTCTTAAGTGAGTTTGCACTTGGGCCATATCAATGTGGGTAATATGACAGGAATTGTCTTCCTCCATGGGCATGGCCATGCGGTAGACGACTGAAGGACGTGAAAGACCTGCGAGCGAACCTGCCTGAAATTCACTAGGATAAGTGGCCATGTTGGTGGTGGGGATGTTCCGTGAATTATTCATTTGATTATTTAGATTTAACATTTTAGATTGATTCCTTGTTAAGACCATAAAGCAATAAATCTAAACAAATTCGAGAAAAGAAGAATGCAAAACTTGAATGATAAATTTACACTAAAGAAATTATCAGAAAACGAGTCACAACCTAGGTTTCAACCAATGTGTCTTAACTGCGGTTAATTAATTATTTTCTGATCTTAATCTATAGTAAATTTTAAGTGTCCGGTTTATGAGTTTTGCATGTGATCTAATCTTGAATTATTCACAAAAAAAGGTAAAAACTATGGCTAGGAAAGGACAACGAGATTCTTACTGGTGATGAAATCCAGCAAGTTTGCTCGGGGGTGACCTATGGTGTCTAAGGCAGAAGTTTAATGGATGGAGATGAATTCCACCGTCACTAAACTTCAAGCAATATCTGGTGATGAAATCCAGATATTACTTGTTTTAAATGCAATATGAAATGCGGTGAATTTTATTTTAAGTGTTTTAGTTGTCTAATGTATACATACAAAGCTATAAATCAAAAGTTCTAATGATCTAAGCAAGAGGCTACGAAAACATGCCATTTCCTCCGAAGAAGTGGAGTACACCGTTCAAGACCCCCCTGCCTACCAATGATATCGAGATATCAAAGGAGCAACCGGAAGGTTCGTCCACTTCTCTGCTTGGAATCACCCAATGGCAGGAGTACTATTGACATCCAATCAATAGTCCTACTTAGATAACTAAAACAGATAATTCGTAGCTATTCTAATATGCAGCTAGGTATGCAATTTTTTTTTTTTATGCAAGCAACAACCAATAATGCAATGCAGAAAAACCAAAAACGTAAAAAGTACAGTTTAACAACGAAAAAAAAAACGCACTTACTCGGAAGCCTACGCTTTTTCTGTAAAACTGCCTTCAAACGCCCAAGGGAGTCTACGCAGGCTGAAACGCACCTCTGCATTTCGGATCGGACTTGGGTTGCGTCTGCTGGTTTTGTTCGGAACGGAAGAATTACAGATTTCGGAACCTGCAAAATAAAACAAAAAATAGGAATAGATCAGTAAAGCAAGTATTAAAAACATGAAACCCTAGGGGGTCCCACCGTGATCACCATTTGTAGATTAAAGATACAACGCCAAACAGAAATAAAGAAATCACAATAAAGGAATGCGAAACAAGTTGTACAAAATGAATGATTTTTATTAATCAATGGAGTTTAGAAACTCCTTTTAAGTACAACAGGGCCTGTAACCCTTTTCGTGATACAAAGTTACAATTTGTGCTAGGGTTCTCCGAAACCCTAGCTGGCACAATGTGGTGGCATCTCCGAAGATGTATCCTTAACCTCAACAGAATGAGTGGGCTTCGTTGTATCCTTTGGCTCGGACCACTCCAGCTTAAGCAGCTGCTATCAACAAATCAGATCTACCATTAGAATCCTGCACACATTAAAATTACCAAAGAGTTAGAAACTAATAAGAGGGCTCCATTGTGTGAGCCCTCAGAAACAGTCTAAAACCCTAGATTTATGAAATGAAATAAAATCAGAATGCAGAATTTAACAGCAGATTAATACATAAAGAAAGATTACTTGCTTTAGACGAATCTATACCTTTTCCTGTTAACGCGGCGAGACCAGGCGGCACCTGGAAGTGATGTGACTGTCAGATCGGCTGCAGAAGGCGCCCTGGTGCGATCTCGAGGAATCCGCTGAGCGCCCGCGTGCTTCTGGATCGGGGTTGCAGACGCCGGTCTGCGTCTGCGGCTGCGGGTAAACGCCCGACGGTCTGGCGACAAGGATGAGGGATTCTACAGAAAGAGTGCTGCAGAAGGGATGGCGGCGAAGTTGGCGACGGATGCGGCGAAAAGGGACGGCGATGGATGCGGCGAAAGGGTTTAGTTCAGACTTAGGGCCGCAGAAGACTCAGGATTAACAACAATAGCAAACTCCAAACTTAGATAGGGAAGATAGGTAGGTTTAGCCGAAGAGATAGGGTTTGAGCCATCAAGGTGACTCAATTTATAATCTACTCTTAGGGCACACTTTAGGGTTTTAACGACACTTTGAACGTGTGGCTAAGATTAAAGTGGATCCAAGGGTAGAGAATAAATCTAGGTTGTGAAACGGATTAAGATGGATGGACGGATGAGATTAAATGAAGGATGGACGGCTCAGATTAAATCACTTAAACTATATTTATATATATATATATATTAAAATATATTAAAATATATATATAAATATTAATTTAAATAAATTTGGGGATGAAAAATGGCGGGAAAGGTGAAATTGGGCCAAATAATGGTGGGAAAGTGTGGATTTGGGCCAAATAATGGCGGGAAGGATGGATGACTGACACGTGGCTGACAGGAAGGTATAGATGACTTACAAGTGGCTGGATTTTGGTGTCTACACATACAATATAGATTCAAGTGTTCATCAAGTATGCAAGTGTCATATAGAGAAACCAAGAGTCATGAGATTTTACATATGGAAAGAAATAGTCAAGTATCAAAAGAGTCATTCTACTATCGCTATATAGTACTCCATAGAGGAAGAATAAAATATCTAGTATCCAATTATTAATATTATATTTGTAAGAGAAAATTGAGTAATAAATATTACATACATTTTGAGCAATTAATAATGTAAGTTGTTCTACATGCTTAGTACATGTATGATTCAGGGTATTTACATTCATATTTTTGTTTATTATTGAATGTTATTAGCCTTGATATACATATTAATTTGCTCATATTATTCTACTCATATAATTAACTTGACCTTATCATATTTTGACTATATTATATTTAATACTATAATGTTTATGGTAGTACTAATGCTTAAAAAACTATTAGTGGTATCAGAGATACCACTTATCCAAGTTGATAGAATTAATTTAGCTACTTATAGAAATTGATTTTGTCTAGTTTGATAAAATTGATTAAGAGTCTATCTACTTTGAAGGTAATAAGACTTGGACTCTATTATAAGGTCATAGTGAGTAGAAAGGCTAGTGGTTGAAGAATAACCAATGAAAACGAGGATACAACTATATTGGAAGGTGAATCAAATATAAGATAGTTGATCATTTAGGGACATAGCCAACCCTTGACATTGTTAGAGGACTCAAGGACATCCAAGTCACCCTAACATTGATAGATATTAAGCAAGAGAAAGAGTTGTAGCAGATGATTAATCATCAAATGTGTGAGAAGCTTCCTACAATAGATAGAGAAGAATTTTAGCTTCTACATGCAAAAGAAAGTAGAATAGAAGAAAAACATATTAGATCTTGAGAAAGATACATCTATCTTGAGATAGTTATATCAATATTAAAGTAATATTACTTCTAAAAATGGATTAATAGATAAGAGTTGTAATATATTAAGTTTTAGGTCACAAAGAAATTGATCTTAACATTGAAGATTCATATTACAAAAATTTTGACATTGGAGATTCAAGTTACAGAAACCTTGATATTTGAGATTCAGGATATAAAGACCTTGACATTGGAGGCTTAAGTCATAGAGACCTTGAAAATAGAAGTTTTAGGTCATTAGATATTAACCATAACAAATATCTAAGAGGATTGATAGAGGTATCTATATAGAGAACTAGATATAGTAGTTATATTAAGAAGAGATTCAACTCAAGGAAGAAGAGAAGACTCTATATTGCAGTTAAAATAGCTATAGAAAGCAAGTAGCCATTAGAAGGAGATGAATCCTAGAGAAGAAATATTGATAAGAGGATCAAGGTTCGATATTAGAGGAGAAACCCAATGTTTGATAAAGGGGAGATGCTTGGGGTTCAATATATAGAAGAGGATTAAGGTTTGAGATATCAATATTAAAGGATGAGCCATTCGACTCAAACCAAAGCAAAACATATTGAGAGCTATTTGGCTCACAACAATGTTAAAGGATGAGATATTCGACTCAAACCAGAGCAAAAAATATATTATAAGCTATTCGGCTCATATCAGGACAAATGAACATAGAGCTATTAGAACCGAAAAAAGAGGCACCTTTCAAACATAAAACTAGCACAAAGATAAGTATCAAATACATTTTGAGAATCATTTAACCAATAAAAGAGCAACCAATATATCAACGAAAGCAGATAAATTTAAAACTAGTACAATACGTCAAGTGACAAGGTAGAATTCAATGCAATGGAAGAATAACCACATTGTAACTAACTGTAAAGTTGGAATACCCATATTAGAATAGAGTACAATGTTGGAAGAGAAGTTGAATAGCCATATGATTTTGGGAAAGGTGAGTAGTCAATCCCTAAGTGCTTCATTGGAATGTCAAGAGTCGAGCATTTCATTGAAAGGAGAAATCAAACAAGCATTGAGCGCTTCATTGAAAGGAGAAAACAATCAAATGTTGAGCACTTCATTAAAAGGAGAAAGCAATCAAGCATCGAGTAGTTACCAAGGAGAAAGCAATCAAGTGTTGAGCACCGCCAAGGTGAAAGCAATCAAGTGTCGAGTAGCTACCAAGGAAGAGAGAAATCAAGTGCTAAGTGATTTTGAAAGAGAATGTACCAAGTAGTTAAACAATGTAATAGTTGAGCACAGAGCGAATGCACTGATAAGGTAACGTCTATTGTAAAGGTGATAAGCAAGTGATTAGTGTTCTAACACCTAAGGCAATGCTAATAAAAAACGTTCATATGTAGTAGAAACCATAACGTTTGCATGTCTACAAGTGTCATCCAAGAAGGAGGAGATGCCAAGCATTAAATCATATGTGAGGGTTTTTGAAAGGAGCAATATGAATTGTAGCAGAGAATGCACACTCAAAGAAATTTGTTTGCAAAGGTTGATGGAGTAATTCATTTGCAAAGATATTTAGGATTTTATAAATTTAGCTTTATAAAGTTAAATTTAAAGTTATTATATTTGGAGTGATAAGTTAGTAATTTAAAGTTAAATTTAAATAATATTAAAGCTTTATTAAGTTTCTATAAATCAGGAGTAATTGGTTTTTAGTATTATTTTCTAATTTAGGAGTAATAAGGTTTTATAGAAATATTTGAAAGTAGTAGTAATAAGGTTTTATAAAAGTTATTGGAGTGATAAGTTAAGTTTATTTTTTTTTTACATTTGAAGTTTGATTTGGTTTTATATTTTTAGAAAAGAGAAAATTTGAATTTTTTTTTTAAGCGAAAAACCCCTTGCGGAGCTGCCTTGGTCTGAGAGACCACGAACAAGGGGTTCTACACAGTCAAAGTCACCCGGGGGTCGCACCCGACCTGCCCACACCAACATTATCAATTGGATTTTGGATACCCAATTCAGCTTTTTGGTAGGGTGGAGATTTGAACCTAGGACCTCCCTTGGAGGACTGCCCTCTCCTCTCCAACTCACCTACAACACCTGGGTAGAAAATTTGAAAATTAAAATATTTTTGAATTTTTGCAAATTAATTTATTTGGGAGACAAAGGATTTCAACATCAAACTTAGAAAAATAAAAAATTGCAAAATTAATTTTTTAGTTTCTTAAATTAGGGAGATTTAAGGTTTACTACTCCATAGGATTTTTTTTAGAAAATTTGAATTTTTTAATCTATTTAAACTTCGAAGTTACAAGGTTGTCAACTTCAAAAGGAACGTGGCAAAGAAAAAGCAAGTAAAAATAAAATTAAATGGTCAAAAACTTATAATACATGAGTTGTCAAAAACAAAAGAATAAGAAAACTTATGTTTTCAAGAAGAACAAATATATAGTCATGATGCCTCACTAGAATAGACTAAGGAAATATTGCAAGCTTTAAAATGTTGTACATAGTACATGATAGAAAAATTTGAAGGACAAAAGGATACATCAATAAAGGTAAAGAGAGTCTTACAATAAATTATGAGAGAAGCGAGAAACAAAATTTTTTTAATGCTTAGAAATTATCTAAGTTCAAAACTAGATGAAGTAGTTGAAAAATCTAAAGATATTTTTAGATTACCTAATGATATAGGTAAGATAATGTATATGGAATTACTCTCTAATGAAGTCCTCAAAGATAAGAATAGAAGACGAGGAAATGATTAAAGATTTGAAGAACAAACTTATTGATATTACCAATGAAGCAAATAATTTAAGAGTCATGGCAACAAATATATTAAAGCCCATAATGATAGATACATGTTGTGATACTAATGATTATCGAAATTAAAGAGAAATTTGTGATACAAGTTATGATACTTCTAACTTGAAATTCATAAAGACAAAAGAACTTGATCCAAGAGTAGATGTTGAAGAAAATTTAAACATAGTTCATGAACACAAATAGTGTGTAGACAATATGTGACAAAGAACATTATAATAAAGACTTAAAACATTCAAAAAATAAATGTGAACATTGTAGCAGACATGGACACAAGATAGAAAGATGTTGGAATCTTCATTGTTGCAAAATTTGTGGAGGTACAAATCATTCTCAAAGATATTGTTGGTACAAAGAAAATAATATTTTTGAATGGATATGCACAATGACAAGAAAATCTCTTAATGGATTTCCTTAAAAATATTTGTTAAAATTTATATATGGGTACACAAAATGTATGAATTGCTTCAACAATAGATTTAAAAGAAAAATAATAGCAATGCCAGTATGAACTCAAAGCAAACACCAAACAAGCACAAATCGATAGGTTCCTGAAACCTATCTTGTGTATGCAATGAAATAATTGGATTTTAATGCTTAAAATATGCAAAAGAAATATTGAATCATTATTTAAATGAATCATGGTTTCACTAGTAAGGAGGTCCCTCCAATGTGTTTTAATAAATGGTTTTATTATTCTTCTTCATGCCCTTCCTAGTACTATCTACCCTAATATTTATATGAACCTAGGGCTACATTAAAGAGATGTGACTATCCATATGTGAATTATAATTAAATATAATTATTAATTATTTAATAATATTAAATAAATAATGTTAGGATGGAGGATCCTAACATGCCACCCCTCTCAGAAGAAGTTTTGTCCTCAAAGCTAAGACTAAGAAAATTGTTGTTGAAATTGATGAGGCACTTTCCAAGAAATATTTGCACAAGTTATTGCACAAGTTTAATGTTACTTTTTCGAAGGTAGGGATATCTTGAGGATAAAAGCGTTAGTGGGGGATTGCCAGGAAGAATAGTAGGATCGTGATGATGATGGGGGGCAATCCTTGGGGTTACTGAAACACTTTAGAAGGATGCATAAAAAATGGTGGTAATACTTCCACATATTTTGGTTGTTCCATGGGAGAGTCAACAAAAATTGAGTGTGTAGTCACCCTTCAGCCTTGTTTTCGAATAGGTTTTACCATGTGGTAAGAACTCACTATTTGTGAAGAACTTGTGTGTAGGATTTTTAGAGTGTATGTCTAGTCGTCATTGGTCAATTCATGTATGTACACCTCATCTTTTCGTGGGGCATTGATCACTTCTTGTATATCGACCATATTGCCTTCATTGTTGTGATCAGATGCTTTGGTAACGTCTTGCACATCTTCCTCATCTTCACCCTTTATGGATTGACAAGGAGCAACTACCTTCAATAAATACAATATTTTTGTAGCACATTTATGGTGGGGTCCAAATTGCTCATGAAAAGTATCACAAAGATCTTTTGCTCGTCGTTCCTTCATCTCCTCAAAGCTGAGATGTTTAATTGGTAAAGTTTGGTTAGGTTTGGGGGTGGTGTAAGTGGTTTGTGATTTCCTCATATATAGTCATGATGCCTCACTAGAATAGACTAAGGAAATATTGCAAGCTTTAAAATGTTGTACATAGTACATGATAGAAAAATTTGAAGGACAAAAGGATACATCAATAAAGGTAAAGAGAGTCTTACAATAAATTATGAGAGAAGCGAGAAACAAAATTTTTTTAATGCTTAGAAATTATCTAATTTCAAAACTAGATGAAGTAGTTGAAAAATCTAAAGATATTTTTAGATTACCTAATGATCTAGGTAAGATAATGTATATGGAATTACTCTCTAATGAAGTTCTCAAAGATAAGAATAGAAGACGAGGAAATGATTAAAGATTTGAAGAACAAACTTATTGATATTACCAATGAAGCAAATAATTTAAGAGTCATGGAAACAAATATATTAAAGCCCATAATGATAGATACATGTTGTGATACTAATGATTATCGAAATTAAAGAGAAATTTGTGATACAAGTTATGATACTTCTAACTTGAAATTCATAAAGACAAAAGAACTTGACCCAAGAGTAGATGTTGAAGAAAATTTAAACATAGTTCATGAACACAAATAGTGTGTAGACAATATGTGACAAAGAACATTATAATAAAGACTTAAAACATTCAAAAAATAAATGTGAACATTGTAGCAGACATGGACACAAGATAGAAAGATGTTGGAATCTTCATTGTTGCAAAATTTGTGGAGGTACAAATCATTCTCAAAGATATTGTTGGTACAAAGAAAATAATATTTTTGAATGGATATGCACAATGACAAGAAAATATCTTAATGGATTTCCTTAAAAATATTTGTTAAAATTTATATATGGGTACACAAAATGTATGAATTGCTTCAACAATAGATTTAAAAGAAAAATAATAGCAATGCCAGTATGAACTCAAAGCAAACACCAAACAAGCACAAATCTGATAGGTTCCTGAAACCTATCTTGTGTATGCAATGAAATAATTGGACTTTAATGCTTAAAATATGCAAAAGAAATATTGAGTCATTATTTAAAAGAATCATGGTTTCACTAGTAAGGGGGTCCCTCCAATGTGTTTTAATAAATGGTTTTATTATTCTTCTTCATGCCCTTCCTAAAACTATCTACCCTAATATTTATATGAACCTAGGGCTACGTTGAAGAGATGTGACTATCCATATGTGAATTATAATTAAATATAATAATTAATGATTTAATAATATTAGCTAGTAATGTTAGGATGGAGGATCCTAACATGCCACCCCTCTCGAAAGAAGCTTTGTCCTCAAAGCTAAGACTAAGAAAATTGTTGTTGAAATTGATGAGGCACTTTCCAAGTAGTATTTGCACAAGTTATTGCACAAGTTTAATGTCACTTTTTCGAAGGTAGGGATATCTTGAGGATCAAAGCGTTAGTGGGGGATTGCTAGGAAGAATAGTAGGATCGTAATGATGATGGGGGGCAATCCTTGGGGTTACTGAAACACTTCAGAAGGATGCATCAAAAATGGTGGTAATACTTCCACATATTTTGGTTGTTCCATGGGAGTCAACAAAAATTGAGTGTGTAGTCACCCTTCGGCCTTGTTTTCGAATAGGTTTTACCATGTGGTAAGAACTCACTATTTGTGAAGAACTTGTGTGTAGGATTTTTAGAGTGTATGTCTAGTCGTCATTGGTCAATTCATGTATGTACACCTCATCTTTTCATGGGGTATTGATCACTTCTTGTATATCGACCATATTGCATTCATTGTTGTGATCAGGTGCTTTGGTAACGTCTTGCACATATTCCTCATCTTCACCCTTTATGGATTGACAAGGATCAACTACCTTCAATAAATACAATATTTGTGTAGCACATTTATGGTGGGGTCCAAATTGCTCATCACAAGTATCACATAGATCTTTCGCTCGTTGTTCCTTCATCTCCTCAAAGCTGAGATGTTTAATTGGTAAAGTTTGGTTAGGTTTGGGGGTGGTGTAAGTGGTTTGTGATTTCCTCATATATAGTCATGATGCCTCACTAGAATAGACTAAGGAAATATTGCAAGCTTTAAAATGTTGTACACAGTACATGATAGAAAAATTTGAAGGACAAAAGGATACATAAATAAAGGTAAAGAGAGTCTTACAATAAATTATGAGAGAAGCGAGAAACAAATTTTTTTTAATGCTTAGAAATTATCTAATTTCAAAACTAGATGAAGCAGTTGAAAACTCTAAAGATATTTTTAGATTACCTAATGATATAGGTAAGATAATGTATATGGAATTACTCTCTAATGAAGTCCTCAAAGATAAGAATAGAAGACGAGGAAATGATTAAAGATTTGAAGAACAAACTTATTGATATTACCAATGAAGCAAATAATTTAAGAGTCATGGAAACAAATATATTAAAGCCCATAATGATAGATACATGTTGTGATACTAATGATTATCGAAATTAAAGAGAAATTTGTGATACAAGTTATGATACTTCTAACTTGAAATTCATAAAGACAAAATAACTTGACCCAAGAGTAGATGTTGAAGAAAATTTAAACATAGTTCATGAACACAAATAGTGTGCAGACAATATGTGACAAAGAACATTATAATAAAGACTTAAAACATTCAAAAAATAAATGTGAACATTGTAGCAGACATGGACACAAGATACAAAGATATTGGAATCTTCATTGTTGCAAAATTTGTGGAGGTACAAATCATTCTCAAAGATATTGTTGGTACAAAGAAAATAATATTTTTGAATGGATATGCACAATGACAAGAAAATCTCTTAATGGATTTCCTTAAAAATATTTGTTAAAATTTATATATGGGTACACAAAATGTATGAATTGCTTCAACAATAGATTTAAAAGAAAAATAATAGCAATGCCAGTATGAACTCAAAGCAAACACCAAACAAGCACAAATCTGATAGGTTCCTAAAACCTATCTTGTGTATGCAATGAAATAATTGGACTTTAATGCTTAAAATATGCAAAAGAAATATTGAGTCATTATTTAAAAGAATCATGGTTTCACTAGTAAGGGGGTCCCTCCAATGTGTTTTAATAAATGGTTTTATTATTCTTCTTCATGCCCTTCCTAGTACTATCTACCCTAATATTTATATGAACCTAGGGCTACATTAAAGAGATGTGACTATCCATATGTGAATTATAATTAAATATAATAATTAATGATTTCATAATATCAAATATTAATGTTAGGATGGAGGATCCTAACATGCCACCCCTCTCGAAGAAGCTTTGTCCTCAAAGCTAAGACTAAGAAAATTGTTGTTGAAATTGATGAGGTACTTTCCAAGTAGTATTTGCACAAGTTTAATGTCACTTTTTCGAAGGTAGGGATATCTTGAGGATCAAAGCGTTAGTGGGGGGTTGCCAGGAAGAATAGTAGGATCGTGATGATGATGGGGGGCAACCCTTGGGGTTCCTCAAACACTTTAGAAGGATGCATAAAAAATGGTGGTAATACTTCCACATATTTTGGTTGTTCCATGGGAGAGTCAACAAAAATTGAGTGTGTAGTCACCCTTCAGCCTTATTTTCGAATAGGTTTTACCATGTGGTAAGAACTCACTATTTGTGAAGAACTTGTGTGTAGGATTTTTAGAGTGTATGTCTAGTCGTCATTGGTCAATTCATGTATGTACACCTCATCTTTTCGTGGGGCATTGATCACTTCTTGTATATCGACCATATTGCCTTCATTGTTGTGATCAGGTGCTTTGGTAACGTCTTGCACATCTTCCTCATCTTCACCCTTTATGGATTGACAAGGATCAACTACCTTCAATAAATATAATATTTGTGTAGCACATTTATGGTGGGGTCCAAATTGCTCATCACAAGTATCACAGAGATCTTTCGCTCGTCATTCCTTCATCTCCTCAAAGCTGAGATGTTTAATTGGTAAAGTTTGGTTAGGTTTGGGGGTGGTGTAAGTGGTTTGTGATTTCCCCATAGGTGGTTTTCCTAATCGACATTGAACATTGAGTTTATCTTCGGCTAATAAAGCTAATGTAAAGGTTTGCACCAAGTTACGGGGTGAAACAACTTATGAGAAATTATTCCTCTAACCTTGAAATGTGATTGACAAGATCCTGGAACTGATTTTGATACGCATGCATGAAAGTGATTTGATGAAGGGTGGTTATATTAATCGATGAAAACATATTGGGGTGTGGATATCTTCCTCCATTGTCCATTTTGGTAATCTTATTAGGAGGTGATTACAATCCCTGGAAGCGATAAAATAGTTTTGCACAAGAAAGTTGTTTATAATGTTGAAAAAATTAAATGTCTTGGATAAATTTTTTGGTTTTATCAACTTTTGTGTTTTGTTAACACTTCAAGCCGCCCAATGGTCTAATTTGTTTGAATTGGTCCACTCAATGACTAGTTGTAATTATCAATAGTCACAAGCGGCCCAATGGCTAGTTATAAATATCAATGGTCACAAGCAGTAACAAAACTAGACACGACCACAAGCGATAACAAAACTAGATATGGTGGATAAGAGGGACACACAAACCATGGGAAGCACATGACTAGTGTACTCAACCAGATGAATGGGTGATAATAGACATGAGCATGTAGACTAAGGATCGAACCTGACATGATAGTTGATGTGGACTAACAATCGGACCTAATATGATAGCTAACGCAGATAGTGACACATGACAACTTATGGATGACTATGGGGATAGGATGGATATGGAAGACCAATGAGACCAGATACTCAACGTAATACGAGGTAGGAAGTAGACTGAATTATGAGGGTGACTAATAGATGCATGAGGAATGGACTAAAAGAAACCAACGAACAACAGATAAACAAGAATGATAAACAAACATATGATGTGACATGCAAGCTAACAAATGATAACGTGGCACAGTTTAAAATACCACGTGGGCCAATGATAAGAAATATGAATGTGAAGGGAGGCTAAGGTTTAATGTGGGCATTGACGGTGGCCACAATATGCTTAGCAAGCTACTTCACTCTTAAACCATCTAAGTCCTCCAACATCAGTGATGTGGGACTAAGTCCCAGATGAAAATTAAAATTTATATGCAAAAAACATCTTTCGTCATCACTATATTTTTTTGAAATATTTAAAAATCAAATTATTATGCTGATGTGGTGCCACCGAATCGGTTTTTTGCCTTAAGAGAATATAATTTAGGTTTAATCAATTTTTTTTGTATCGCCTTTGTAACCAACCTGCATGTTGTCTATGTGCATAAGTAACTAGGATAACTCAAGCGTTGTTCGATTGATGCTTTGATTGTGTTGTCTCCTAAATTTTTTAATTGTGGTAATTTAGAAGGACCAACAATAGTAAATATGGCATAATCCTTGTGATTAGTGAAAAATTTATTTTGAACATTGGCAATGCGGCTCAGGATGGACAAAAGGTGTAGACCAGCTGAATTATTACTTCGATGAATTAATTGTATAATTAAGTCGTATGTTGGTGTGATCTAAGTCATGCTAGATGTCAAAGATGTGAATAAGAGCAATGAAATTCCAACGACGTAAATAGAAACAAAATGGTTATGAGCACGAGACATTGGTGGTTGAAACCTTCTGGCTTGAGAAATCAGGCTTGATATACGCACTCAAAATCAAGAAAAAATTAATATTAAATTACTTCTACATTCGTAATCACCTTTTATCGTCTACCTATGTTGAATGAACTTCATTGTTGGGCGTTGATAGGATTTATAGCCAAGAAAATAACGGTGCTTGATCTTGATTGCATAACTTGGATTTATTCTTTTTACTTGCAAGCTTCCAGATATGTCAGCCTATATGGTTTTGTAAAACGCCTAACTTCATACCTTCAAAAATGAGAACACCTAAAAGGCCTCATAGAGTAGAGCGAGTACACTACCCTACAAAATGAGTACACATGAGGATTGTGACCACCTAGGAGGATTGTGGTCTGCGAGGTTCACTGTTCGCATGCGAGACAAAATGGAAGTGATAAGTGACATCAAAAGGAAACACATACTTATCAGGTGATTTTTAACTTCATAGAGGGGCAAATGTGTAATCTTGAGACGATGTAGGAATACGTCAGGTGAGCACAAACAAAACTTCTTCAAAAATTATTTAAAGATACTAACGCAGAGCAAAAAAATAAACTCTGTCGGACGTAGCTGTGGCACAATATTTGTTTAAAGTTGTATACGAAACTATGCCAAATATCACGTGGATAGTAGAGGAATAGTGTAATGTTTAGTCAAAATTAATTTTTGCTATTTTTGGGATGTCTAAGGTGTTACGAGTGATTGTGGTGCCTTAAGACCATAAAAATTTGATGCCTATAGAGCTTTTATTATTCCAACTTTACCCAAACCGATGCTCCGATACCAGATGATAGGTTCTTGAAACCTATCTTGTGTATGCAATGAAATAATTGGATTTTAATGCTTAAAATATGCAAAAGAAATATTGAATCACTATTTAAAAGAATCATGGTTTCACTGGTAATGGGGTCCCTCTAATGTGTTTTAATAAATATTTTTATTATTCTTCTTCATGCCCTTCCTAAAACTATCTACCCTAATATTTATATGAACCTAGGGCTAAATTGAAGAGATGTGACTATCAATACGTGAATTATAATTAAATATAATAATTAATGGTTTAATAATATTAACTATTAATTTTAGGATGGGGGATCCTAAAAAAATCCCAAGATCACTTGAAGATTGAAGATCAAGATAAAGACCATAATTAAAGACTAAAGTCTTCAATAACCAAATAATGTAATACAAGAAGGTGTTGGAGTATATTACATTATTTGGCACATGCTTAGTACCCCATGGTACCTTCATGGTATATATTGTAAATAATAGATTAGGGTTGAGTCATAGTTTAGAGTGTGAGTTATATCTCCTCTTTATGTAAGTGTGCATGTGCAGGAAATGCACAAGTGTCATGTGAGTTAGTGTGCAAGTGTAAGTTGAGTCTATGTGCATAAATATCTCATATATAAGAGATCAAATATGTAATGTAAATATTTGCACAAATATATTAGATTAGAGTGTGAAAGTTATGGGAGTGTAAGATTCATGTTTAGGTGTACATACAATATAGAGTCATGTTCATCAAGTATGCAAGTGTCATATAGAGAAGCCAAGAGTCATGAGACTTGGCATATGGAAAGGAATAGTCAAGCATCCAAAGAGTCATTCTACTATGGCTATATAGTACTCCATAGAAGAAGAAGAAGACATTAAATAATATCTGATTATCACTATCATATTTGTAAGAGAAAGTGGAGCAATAAAGATTACATACATTTTGAGAAATTAATATTGTAAGTTGTTCTACATGCTTAATACATGTATGATTTAGGCTATTTCCATTCATATTGTTGTTTATTATTGAATATTATTTGATATTATTAGCCTTGATATACATGTTAATTTGCTCATATTGTTCTACTCATATCATTATTTTGACCTTATTATATTGTAGCTATATTATATTTGATCTTGTGATATTTATGGTAGTACCAAGGCTTAAAAATACATCAACAACTCCAATGCAATAATTCATGAAATTGTAGAGTAAGGACATCAATTTTCAAATCAATAGACAAAATAGTTCGTATCTCTATCACATAGCTTTTCAACCTACAAGATGGTTCACATCTTTGTCTTCTATGGCAAAAAAAAATCACCAACAAAAAAACTATTTTTTATTTAATTTTATTACCATAATAAATTGCTAAAATGACATCTAAGGATGGAATTTAAAGACTACTATTAATTTTCTAAATGTAAATTAATTTTGTATGATGTGCATCATTAGATGTCAAAATTTTAAGCCTCATGGGATGAAAATATGTCTGGAAAATAACGTATTACATCAAGAATTGAAATTTATTCTAACAATGGGAAAGGCTATAAGCCTGATGAGTGTCATCAATTCTTCACCATTTAATCATTATGTGTCAATACAGGGTGGTGTCCAAGGCTATATACGAAAGCAGGGGTTAAATGACTAATTTTTACTTCATCTAGATCATGGCCTTATTCATGGAACAGTTAGTGTTTAGGGGTGTCAGGTGTCCCTTTTAATCTCCTAGAAACTAAAACTGAGTGCCTACTTATCCTTGCAAAATTTAAATTCACACAGTTGCAGAAAAGCAAATCTGAACTATTGAAAATGACAAAATTTAGTTGACAAAATTTAAAATAACAAAATTGAAATCACAGAATTAACTATAACAACAATGATTTTTTTTTTCATAATTGAAACTTCACACCTGCAGAAAATGAAACCTAAGACAATGATGAAATTCAAAGGTTGGTAAGCAAATATTGCAAATCTGTAGCAAACTGAATTAACAAGAAATTCTTTGATGCAAACTGGAAATACAGACTGGGAATGCTGAAGCTAAAACAAAAAATGTTATGCTATAAAATCTACTCTATATGACTTAACTATAATGCATTCATGTGCCACATGTTAGATGAAGTTTAATTCAATATTAACCATGCAAAAAGCTGTTAGATTCCTACTGACCTGCTATAGCAAGAAATTAGCAGAACTCTAGCAGGAATAATCCCTCTTCAGGGCCTGGAAGTGGCCCTTGCTTCTTCAACCAAAATAGGGAAAAAGTACTTGCTCTATACTATCAAATCCTCACATTGAACTCAAAAGCAAACATGAATGAAAAATATTGCACCTTTATTTCATTCTCAACATATCAACAATGCAGGGGAAGTTCTGCAAAATACTGATCTACTGTAGTACACAATTACAACACTTGGACTACTCTATCTCCTAGCACCTATATCCTATATGCTCAACCAAATAGGAGCACTTTATTTATACTAGCAAGGTACAACAATGATAAGGTTTTCTGCTTCAATATAAGACTGTTACAACCATTGTAGGATTGTGTTTCCCAAAAATTTAGGGATTTGATCCATTAAACCTTATCCATTCCAATTGCTGGATTTATCTAGTGAGGGGCAGATATTGGGAAGGATAGGGATATCCCTAAAACATCTACAACCATCATTTACCACCCTCTATTGCAATTAAATGCGTTTTTGACCCAAACTATTGCTTTTGCGCTCATTCTAGAGCTGCTATGGAATATCAAGCAACATAACAGAGTTGGCATTAATTCATGCAACAAAAACATGTGTGATCAGTTGTGATGGATGAAATAGCCTCCATAGGTGCCCAAATGACTGATTCCACATTTTTTATGAGATGGAGTGAACAAATTCCAAGCCATGCTGTATATGTACAGCTGGATGGAATTTGTATGGAAAAATTTATATTTTCTAAACAGTCAACTGCTGACAAATTATTTGGCGCCTTTAGGTTATTCAAAATGGGTGAATGGTGGGGAAACTTTGTAAAAGAAGCACAAAACTAAATAGATAGCAATACCTTCATATTACAATTCTAATTTAATGTAAAATATACTAAAACATATAGCTAAAACAAATTATAAAACATAGATAAATTAGTCAAAATAGGTCATATGCACTTTATCATTCCAATATGCAAACATCATCATATAATGCATAGTATCACTAAAACTAGCACAAATTCATAACATAAGAGGTTCCAAATAAGCTTAAAAAGTTATCAAAAGTAGTCCATTTATGAGGCAATTTTTTGCCTCATCATTCCCCCCCAGCTTATTATAATGCATGTCCTCATGCATTTTGTTCTGCTATAGCAACACAAAGATCTATGTCAAGATAGCGCTCAATGTATTTCCATAGTCTGCTTCCAACCTTGTAATATCCTTTGTGCTCTTTGATATCCTTGAGCCACTCTTGGAATTGATCGTCTTATTGAGGGTCATTATCAAACAAATATGAAACAAGGGTGATGATTATTGGATTCATGTACCTGAGACCTATCCACTGCTCCTTTACCTCAAATATGGTCTGGATTATACATTCGGCCCTACTTCTAGACCACATCAGGTTATTTTGTGAGATGGGTTCTCCTTCTACAGTGATATAGGTAGCTCTCCCCATCTGTTTTTGCAGGCTGACAAAGCATCAACAAATGATGTTGCACAAAAAGTTTGAAAACCATTTATGCATTTCTGCAAGTTCCCCAGATACATTTTTATTTTTCTATCATCCCTCATTAGAGTGTAGTGCTCATTAGTGGTAGTTCTGTGGTTCAGGTGAACAGGCCTAATGAGCAAGACTACCTGCAATTCCATGGCTTTGCTAGCTTTCTTTTCCTGCTCCCAATAAATTTGATTCTGGAGTGTAGAATGAAAAGCCCTAAGTTGAGGATCACCAGTGAAAATGTGGGGAAGGAAGATAACTTTGGTTGGCAAAAAGAAATTATGCAGGAAAAATTCACATAGCAAATTCTGGTGTTCTGCAGAACTTTGCTAGAAAGCTTCCAAAAACTCACCAGATTTTTCCAATTTGTGAGAGAGGCCAGAGGTGATCCTCATTGTTTACCAACGGAGGTATTTCTCTTTCAACATTAAGCTGTAGAATCTGGCTAGCCTCCGACATTGAATCATACACTTTGCAATCTGGCAGACATCCTACACTTGTTCCTTCAATTTTTGAATTTTTTTGTTCTAGCTCTTTTGTTAAGGTCTGTAATGATGAGACCTTTCCTTCTAATTGATGACATCTTGCCATCCAATATGCCACATCTTCATTATATTTTGCTAATGTAACTATTTTTGGTGACCTAACTATTGGTTGTATTTGTGGAATGACATTAACTTGGATGCCTACATCCACCTTTTCAATCACAGGGGGTTCTATCTATGTTCCAGTTTCTACTAGTTCAATCTCAAGTGCATTCAAATTAACAAAATTTTGAGGAGACTGTGGAATTACATTTTCTTGTACTATTATTTCTACCTCTGTAGGTGCTATTGGTTTACTCAGCCACTATGGATATTTAGAAACCTATACAAGTACTTTTGGATGTCCATCCCATGTTTGATTTTGAGCCTGTTGTACTTCTTGCGTTGTTTCTTCTTATTCTATTGTAGCTCTGACAGGTGAGTTTCGTTTAGGATTGCCAGCTAAGTTCAGTAATAGATTAGCTATTTCATCCCCTGAGTCAGACTGAGGAGGGTGCTACTCTAGAAGTGTTAACCTAGCCTTTATAGTCTCTATCTCTAGCCATAACTTAGTGATAGTATCATATTTCTCTTATAGGGAAGCTTCACTCTTTTCAATCCATCATGTCTGAGTTTTGATGACACTCCTAGCCACATGCAACTGAGTCTTTACGTTTATTTCTTCTTCCTCTTCAGTGCTCAAATCATCTTTCCCTTCCTCAACTTTCTTAGCTGCCTCAAATTCTTCCTCAAAATCTGAATAATCCACAAGTGGTGTAGACATTTCTGCAATAGTGGTGTGTCCCTATGCTTCCTCTGTTATGGTTCTATCTTCTGAATCTGATGGGTAATTAAGGGATATTGTAGGCATAGCCTTATCTGTTGCACTATCCGTGCCCTTGGTACTTATATCTTCACATTTTCCATAGTTTATTCCACCTGCAGGGTATGAACATGTGTAGTTCCTTCTTCCTTTTCCACATCACCTATGTTGGTGGATTTCTGAAGTCTTGAAGACCTTCTCAATCCCGAAGATGATTGTTTTTATTTCTTTTTAGATTGTGAAATAGAGCTTTTCAATCCTAGGATAGGGTCTGCTTTAGGTGTTCTATTTTCCATATGTCCTTCCCTGCTTGAACTTCCAAATTACTCAGTGGACTGAGTGGGAAAAACAATTATATTTTCAAAAAATGTAACCTTCCTCCTCTTTCCTATAGGATCAATCTTAGACTATTTCTCTCTTTGCTTCCTCATCCTGGAGGATGGAGGTCCTTGTGGTGAGGAGGGAATTTATTTTTTAGAGGATTCAATTTCAATTTCATGTTCAAAACTTTCAATTTCTATTTCTACTTCAGATTCAGGTCCTCCAACCTCCACCTCTTCTTCAGATCCACGGCTTTCAACTGCCTCTTCCTTAATCAACTAATTCCATGCACGAAAAAAACTATCAAAGCTTCTAAGGTTTCTCCTGAAGTGATGCCTGCATATAATCTTGATTAGGCCATGGTGTTTGGGAGACCTTTTTATTGCTTGGTACTTTTTCGCCATATTTACCAGCTCCTGATGTAAATATAGAGGAAGGTTTACCCTAAGCTCAGGGTTTGAGTTGCCATGGCGAAGATGGGTCATAATTCTCATGTGATGTCCAGACAGGACATGGACTTGCCCATCACATGTCAAAAACCTAATGACCCATACTACAACTTCATACCAAGGAGGCTGTAAACTTGTTCTTTTGACCCCATTGCAGATATTATTACTCAATACAAACTCAATGGGCCTATCCTCATTTCCCCTGAACTGGTTTACTAGCTCAATTAAAGTATTCTTGCCAAAGTTTCCAATTTGAACCCCATGTAGTGGCATTTCAATAACTTGACTGAGAATTTTGGGGTTTACCTAGATTATCATGCCGCTAATGTGGATTTGATTTTTGCAAAAGGTGCATGCAAACTCAGCGTCCAATCCTTTTGAATGCCCATCTAATTTGCGCAAAAAGGGCATAAATCCTCCTTCTGTAAGAATTTGCATGGAATCCTCATCTTTTTGCAAATTCTCTGTATTGTCTGGTTCAATTTTATTTTTGTCCTCCCATTGTCAATTTTTTGTGTGCAGAGTATATCAGGCCTACAAATTTTGAATAGCATGGTAGTTTTTTCAATTTTTGGAATGCTTAAGTTTGTCAATGGTAATGCTCGAGGATGAGGAGTAAATAGATGCAGTGCTAGAATGATTTCAAATCATTCTAGGAACGTGAAATGGGAACGTGTCGACAAGTCATTGCACGCATAAGTCGTCATTAATTTTTACTACATGTTATAGCTATCGAGAGTGATATGGCATTATTTACGAAATTCCTTTTAATCAGATTTTGAATTGTGTGCCAAGTGGTCACATGATGTAGTATTTGAAACTTTATGCCCTTCTTGAAATTCTGCCTTGCAACTCGTACTTGAAACCTGCGATCCAAGTGCTATTTCCAACCCAATTAGTGCAAAGACTTAGGAATACATAGAAAAATTAACTTAATTTTGACTTTTCAGTTGGATGATTACAGATATTAATGAATTAACCTTTTGCTAATTCATTCCAATAAGTTTTATCATATGGTTCATTCCAGAGCATATACCCTTATTCATTCTGAAGCTAATTCCAAAGCTCCCTTATTCTAAAACTGTTATGTGAAGCAGGTTCATTCTAGAGCAGTACCATTCAAATGCATTTGAAAAGCCTTTTCTGTTTTATACTATCTTGATAACTTTTTGGAACGAGACCTTATGTATGCTTTATACTAACTAGGGATATCATACACTACATAATAAATATTTACAATATTAAAATAGAAAAAGGCACATACCTGAAGAAACCATTCTATATACATTTTGTACAGATGTTGTTTTACACTACTCCTCACAGAGTGTAATAGGTGCAATCTAGAAAATAGTGAAACAAAGGTGAGAATGAATGGAATGGTAAATAGTGAAACAGTGGTGAGAATGGATGGAATGGTGGCAGGTCCATGAGGCAAACATGCCAGAAAAATCGATTTTCATGTAAGCCCAATTCAGATGTGCCTCAAAGAGGTTTTCACATTCTGAATTATTTTTTTATTTTATATGTATATATTTATATCTTGGTTCATGTCACTTGATTGAGTCCATCTTGGAAGAAGTGTTTTCTTCTAATACTGATACATCCAAGTTTTCTACTTGCTAGAGAAACTCCTCCTTTGTTAACTGTTTGTGATATATCCAAAGATGAGGACCGTTAACCACCAACTTCCTTATTGAATCATCTATTGGTGAAATACGTACAACTCCATTTACAAACACCTCCTCAACCTAATAAGGTTCGAGCCACCGAGTCTCCAACTTGCCAAGATAGTCTTCATATCGTGAGTCAAACAACAAAACCCAATTGCCTTGTTGAAATTTTCATTGTTGGATATGACTATCATGCCATAATTTGCATTGTGCCTGAATCATCCCAGTCTGGTGCAATGCATATATTTGTAGCTCTCTAATGCATTGAGCTATAGAATTCGGTTCGTTTGTGCCTGTGACAAATCAATACCAACCTCCAAAGCAGTTCGAAGAGTTAGTAATTCAAACTCAATAGGCAAATTAGAGTTGTATTTTACATTTATTTCCCCTAATACGGAATTTAGTTGTACAAGAATATCAGTTTTCATATTAGCCATTTCTTCCATCAAATCCTTTATATCAGTATTACTAGGATTTCGCTTCCTTCTTCTTTGCCTAGTGCTGGAATAATTTTTGCACAAATCTACAATATCATTAATCTCAAGCTGGTTTATATCTCATTTTCCCATTAAGTCCAATACTTCTCTGGAATCATCCTGCAAACCTCTCAGAAATATATTTTTTAGTAAGTCAGTTTCCACAAGATCACATCTCTTTTGGATAAAGGTACATCTATCAAGATAATCCTCTAAGTTTTCATCCTCTTCTTTTCTAATCCAGAATAACTCATCCTTCCTATTCACTCTACAATACTCCTGATACTTATCCAAAAATGTAGTTCCCATTTGATCCCAAGTGCGGATTGAATCTAGTTCAAGGCTCATAAACCATCGTAAGGGTGCATCTTTGAGTGTAGAGGGAAACATCTTCAATTTTTTATTATCATTGACATAATCATAAGTCTGACACATAACTTTGAGTTCAAACAAAAACTGATCAGGATCTTCAGAAATAATTCCCCTAAAGATTAGTAATATTGAGGGTGAAATTGTTTTCATAGGAGAATTCTGAGTAAGATTCAGACGAATAGGGTATTCAAAAGTTCTAATAGGATTTTTAGCATTATGACCAACACTATATCTATCATGTTCTCTTTTTTCTGCCATAGGTGCTTCCTCAGCTTTGACTTGTTCAACTAGTTCAGATGGCTCAACCCTATGTCTAGAAGCAAGTGCCTCTAAGAGTTCTTCTTGCAAAGATCCTGATATTTCAGCTGATGAAGAAGATGATTCTCATTTAAGTCTTTCAAGAAGTTCATATACAGTCAAATCTTCACCTGATCATGAAGAACACCTTGGTGGAAAAGAGCCAGTTATGATAAACCTTCCTCTTTCGTCTATGGCCTATGCATTCATGCCTATTTACTAAATGAACTAAACCTCAGGTTTCCAAAAACTATTTCCTGAAATAGGACAGTTTTTGGACTGCTATACCTCTCCCAACAACACATAAGGGTCCCTGACAACAATGCCAAAAATGATGAGTATCATCAATTCTTCACCATTTAATCATTATGTGCCAATCCAGGGCGGTGTCCAAGGCTATATAAGAAAGCAGGGGTTAATAGACTGATTTTTAGTTCATCTAGATCATGGCCTTATTCATGGAATAATTAGTGTTTAAGGGTGTTAAGTGTCCCTTTCAATCTCCTAGAAACTAAAACTGAGTGCCTACTTATCCTTGCATAATTGAAATTCACATAGTTGCAGAAAAGCAAATCTGAACTATTGAAAATGGCAAAATTTAGTTGAAAAAATTTAAAATAACAAAATTGAAATCACAGAATTAACTATAACAACAATGAATTTTTTTTTAGAATTGAAACTTCACACCTGTAGAAAATGAAACCTAAGACAATGATGAAATTCAAAGGTTGGTAAGCAAATATTGCAAATTTGGAGCAAACTGAATTAACAAGAAATTCTCTGATGCAAACTAGAAATACAGACTGAGAATGCAAAAGCTGAAACAAAAAATGTTATGCTATAAAATCTACTCTAGATGACTTAACTATAATGCATTCATGTGCCACATGTTAGATGAAGTTTAATTCAATATTAACCATGCAAAATGTTATCAGATTCTTGATGACCTGCTGTAGCAATAAATTAGCAGAACTTTGGTAGGAATAATCCCTCTGTTGGGCCTGGAAGTGGCCCTTTCTTCCTGAACCAAAAGAAGGAAAATTACTTGCTCTAAACTATCAAATCCTCACACTAAACTTAGAATTCAACGTGAATGATAAATATTGCACCTTTATTTCATTCTCAACATATTAGCAGTGCAGGGGAAGTTCTATAGACTACTGATCTGCTACAGTACATAATTACAACACTTGGACTACTCTATCTCCTAGAACCTATATCCTATATGCTCAACCAAATGGGAGCACTTTATTTATACTAGCAAGGTACAACAATGATAAGGTTTGATGCTTCAATACAGGATTGTTACAACCATTGCAAGACTGTGTTTCCTAAAAATGCAGGGATTTGATCCATTAAACCTTATCCATTCTAGTTGTTGGCTTTATCTGGTGAGGGACAGGTGTTGGGAAGGATAGGGATATCCCTAAAACATCTGCAACCACCGTTTACCACCCTTTGTTGCAATTAAAGGTGCTTTTGACCCAAACTATTGCTTCTACGCTCATTCCGGAGCTGCTATGAAATATTAGGTAGCAAAACAGAGTTGGCATTAATTCATGCAATAGAAACATGTGTGATCAGTTGTGATGGCCAAAATAGCCTCCATAGGTGCCCAGATGACTGATTCCACCTTTTGTATGAGCTGGAGTGGACAAATTCCAAGCCATGCTGTATATGTACAGCTGGATGGAATTTGTATGGAAAAATTGCTATTTTTTGCATAGCCAACTGCTGACAAAGTATTTGATGCCTTTAGGTTATTAAAAATGGGTGAATGGTGGGGAAACTTTGTAAAAGAAGCACAAAACTAAATAGATAGCAGTACCTTCATATTACAATTCTAATTTAATGCAAAATATACTAAAACATATAGCTAAAACAGATTATAAAACATAGATAAATTAGTCAAAACAGGTCATATGCACTTTATCATTCTAATATGCAAACATCATCATATAATGCATAGTATCACTAAAACTAGCAAAAATTCATAACATAAGAGGTTTCAAATAAGATTAAAAAGTTATCAAAGTAGTCCATTTATAAGGCAATTTTCTGCCTCATCAAAGCCTACACTAGGTGATGATGACATAATCATTTTCAAAATATAGTCTATGTGAGTACTTTTCTCAAGTCTCACATGGTTTCCAAAAATATAGTAAAAAAAATTGTAATGAGCCGATCCTTTCCCCAAAACTCTCTTTACCCATGCAATAATTTACAAAATTGTAAAGGATACCAACTTTTAGATCGATACACAAAATGGTTTACATATTTCTCCTATAGCTTTGTAGGATTAATATTGTAAGGGTTAATTATCTCTTAAAATGCCTCTCCTTTCTATAAAATGTCAATTTGATATATTAAACCTGCCAATATACCCACCCTTTCAAGATATGCATTGATACGTAAAAGTAGCAAGTCCTCTCAATATACGTGATTATACATAAGAGACCTTAAGGTACATAAAAGCATAACAATATGTGGTGCATAGGTGGTACAAAAAGGGATTCACTTTATATTTGACACCTTATAAATAAGACCTCTATATACATAAGGCATAACTTCCCTTAAATACTTAGAGGATTGTGATATAAGGTTTATGTCAAGCGATGAAAACAAATAAGGGTAATGATGGACTGAAAAAATAAGATAGGCTTTTCTTATTACTCCATGATGATTTATTGGAATAGAACCCAGACGTCATTGTGGAATTTATTTTAAGTGTTAGATGTTGTATCTTGAGCACAACATCATGACCTAAAAATGTGATCCAAAGGCATCGTTTATGTCAAACATTGCTTATGTATGAATTGCACATGTTAGGTTTAAAAAAAAACATTGGGGTGTGATAAAAAAGGATACAAAGCATAAAATTTGTAAACCTAAGGTTTTGGATTCCATCGATATGTGGTGCATAGGCAATACATGAAAGTATAAGAATATGATCTAAGCCTTTTTCCAACAATTCTCATTACCCATTCAATAATTCACAAGATTTCAAAGCATACCAATTTTCAAATCAATACACAAAATAGTTCGCATTTTTATCCCATAACTTTTCAACCTGCAAGATGGTTCACATCTTTGTCTTCCATGGAATAATATGTTATTCACCAAGAAAAAATATTCTTTAATTATTTTCAATACCACAATAAATTTCCAAAATGATATCTTCGACTAAATTTTAAAGACTACTATTTATTTTTTAAATGCCAATTAAATTTGTATGATGTGCATCACTAGACATAAAACTTTCAAGCCCCGTGGGATAAAAATATATTTGGAAAATAATTCATTGCATCAAGAGTTGATATTTATTCTAACGATTAGAAAGGCTACAAGCCCATAGTAGGTGACGATGACAATATTTTCCCAAATATATTATGTAAGTGCTTGTCTCAAGTCTCACGTGGTTTCCAACAAAAGGTTTAAAATAATTTTTAGATCAATATACAAAATGGTTTGCATCTATCCCATAGCTTTTCAACCTATAATATGGTTCACATCTTTGTCTTTCATGACAAAAAATATAGACCTCTCAAGAGCTAAGAATCTACGAGATAAATATGTGAGATTGACATTGTAAATGTTCCCTATATCTTCAAATGGTCCCCCTTTCTATATAATTTCATTCTAATATATAAAACCTTTTGATATACCCACCCTTCTAAGATACCCATTGATACATGGAAGCAAATAGTCCTCTCAATATGTGTGATCGTACGTGAGAGATACCTTAAGGTACATGAAAGCAAAAAAATATGTTGTGCATAGTCAGTATGAAAAGGGATTTGCTCTATCTTTGAAATTTTCTTAAGAATACTCTACATACATAGGGCTTAACTTTCCTTAAATACTTGGAGGATCTTGATTCAAGGTTTACGTCGAGTGATAAAAGAAAATAGGGTAATGATGGAGTGAAAATAATAATATGGATTTTGATGGATTTTAAAGCCTCGATATTAATGGAAAATTATAAGATAATATTCACAAGATCAAATATATGATAGCTATAATATAGTAAGATCAATATAATGATGTAACTAGAATAATGAGTCAACTAATATGTAAATCAAGTCTTATAATAAATCAACTAACCTTTAGTAAATATGCAAAAATATGAATGTAATAGCTTGAATTATACATGTACAAAACATGTAGCACAACTTACAATACTAGTTGCTCAAATGCATGCAAAATTATTACTCCTCTTTCTCTTACAAATGTGTCATAAAACTCTCTTACAATAACAATATTTTCTATGCTCACAATGTAGACAATATGAGATGATATGAATAATGTGTATATGAGATGGTATAGGCTATGTAGTAATATATAGTCATTGTATGATTACTCGTTGGTTACTCAACTCTTTCTTTTCCAATGATAAGTCTCATGACTCTTGGCTTCTCTACTTGACACTTGCATACACATGACTATATCTTGTATGCACACTTGGACATGACTCTTCACATAAAACTTCCTAATCTAAGAACATGTGTGCACACTTACATATGAGACACTTGTGCACATCTACACACATTACACTTGCACACATGCACACATGACACTTGTGCATTTCTTGCATATTATTACATTACATAAAATATTTACTTACACTCTAATCTAGGACACAACCCTAATCTAATATTTACAAGATATACCATGAGGCTACATTAAAATGTACCAAATAATGTAATGTTCCCCAACATTTTCTCCTTATTACTCCATGATGATTTATAAGAATAGACCCCAAACATCGTTGTGGTAGTTATTTTAGGTGTTTAATGTAGTAGCTCAAGCACAACAAAATGACCTATAAACATGAGCTAGAGGCATTTTTTATACCAATTGTTGCTTATATACAAATTACACATTTTAGGTTTTGAGAAAAGTTTTGGGGTGTAATAAAAAAGGGTACAAAGCATAAAATTTATAAACCTAAGGTGTCATATTCCATAAAAAATGCACCTTATTAAAATGCAAGTATAATTCTTCTTAGGGTCCGAGGGCTTGGTTCAATGGTCAAAACGCTTTTGTAGGAGCACAGAGACCAGGGTTCCAATCCCTCGAGCTCCATAGTATAGAAGGACATGTTGCATAAGTGTAGCTGGCTATGTAAAAGGTTTACCTGATGCAACTGGAGATTTTAGTGGTGACAAGGAGCGAGATTCAAACCTACAAAGAGGCGTAGAAAATTGTAATGTGTTATCGATTCCTATAGTATAATAAATAAGTATAATCCTTCTTAATCTTGCAAAAATACAAAGCTATAGTTTAATTATCTCATGAAAATTATAAACTATAGTTATTTGCAAAATGAAATATATCCCCCCTCTTGTCCTTTTATAATTTTTGTAAAATCACCCCCTCTTACAAAATTTTTCTCCTTTTAAAAATAATGGGCTCCTCCTGCGTGTCACCACTTGCTTTGTCCATCATTGAGTGCTTAATTTTAGAGACCGTTCGAAAGGTGCCACGTGTCTCACTACTTTTCTTACAACCCGCTTACATTTACCACAAAATTTTATGCACCTATTCTCCTATTGCCCCTCCATCAACCTAACTACCACCTCTATCATAGAAATTTTTGTACATCTATTATTGACTTGTCTTAACCATACAGGATCACAATCTCTTTTTAGACTAGTGTAATTGTTGTTCAGGGGTAACACCACATAGGTCTTTTATTTCCAAAGAAGAAATGCAGGGGGATCAATGTTTGATAAATTTGTTTTACCCAATGTTGTTAAAATTTAACTTAGCTAGACTAACTACATGGTCGATCTAGACCATCAGCTTGATCTAGCCCCCAGTCTTTGTCATAGTCTATGTAATCCATGCAAATATCATTGTCTACATATATATAAAATTTGTAAATGATAATGTGCTGAGGAGTGTGAAATTGCAGTCCACATAGACATCACTATCTATAATTGAATTTTGACTCTTCTACCAACTTTGAATGTACGTATTTGTACCACAATCATTTGTTCATTGGTATGCACTCTCTCCCTTTGATCCAAACTGATCTCATGTGTGATTCAAGTGAGTATAATGACCATATTCCCATTTGGGCTCTAGGTCTCAATGTCTACACCTCATCCAAAGACCCAAAGATATACTCCTTAGGAAGATCTTTGTGGACCAAATTTATGGAGAGCTATCAATTACAAACACTAAGCTCACCATTAATTCTAGCACTGCTTTGATATATTGTTTGCATTGATGCATTGTTATTGAACAAATTTAGAGATTACATTGTTGTTATAACAAATTCTAAATTAAGCACATTGTTATACCTACTTACCTGCTCAACCAATACGTGAGATAATTAAAAATCATTATTACAACTACATGTAGTTACAAAATAATGTCATAATAATATGATTTTCTAACAAAATTTGAATCCACCATGATTATTATCATATTGTCATATGAAGATTTGGTTATATCTTGGCTATTGTTATGCTTGACAACCAACCCTTACATTCTAATGTGTTTCTATGTTTATGTATTAATGGTTATGTTGTACAATAAACTATTACCTTAATTGATCTAGCTAGACTATGCCATATATTATCCAATTTGTGTATAGACTCAACTACTTTATATTTTTTATTTATTTTTTGATCATAGTGGATTAAGAGCAATGTGATTTACAAGGCATAATTACGCCTTGTAAATCACATTGCTCTTAATCCACTATGATCAAACAAAAAATAAAATTACGCCTTGTAAATCACATTGCTCTTAATCCACTATGATCAAACAAAAAATAAAAATATAAAGTAGTTGAGTCTATACACAAATTGGTTAATATAGGGCATAGTCTAGCTAGATCCCTTAAGGTATATATATATATATATTTTGCATCATTTACTATTAATATAAACTTATTTTTTAATCCCCCAATAATAATAATAATAATAATAATAATAATAATAAAACATTTATACAAATAACTTTAATTTATCATTTTTAATATATATATTATGTAACTTTAATTTATCTTTTAAATATATTTATTATATATGGCGTAGTAATATAATTTTTTGTTTTATGTAATTAATCTTAATATAATTTAATTTAAACATATAAAATTTTTAAATTTTATAAAAATTATTAACATTAATTTTATAAAAAATATTAAATAAATAAATTGGTCATTGTCTTAAAAAAATAAAAATAAATAAAGAATGCATTATCATTTAACTGTCTAAAAAATCTTAGTCTTGAGTTTAGCACTTGTGCTCACATGCATGAGAATATGAGCTAATACAATAACGCACCTTCTAACCGCTTTCAAAACAATATTACATTTTTAAGGCATCCAACACTAGATAAAACACATCTTTGACTTCTCTCTTAAGCCCTCCCTACAAGTCCCTTCTTCACCCTAATATCCCATAAATGGATTTCCTGATGGCTTTTATGAATAGTACCTTGGGAACCGACATGTATGCATACCCTTTTCCCTTCATGCAACTTTATCATGTAGGAACCAATGACGCACACACAGTATTGAGAAATACAATTAAAACAAAATATTCAATAATCACCTCATGGCACAAACAAGTCTTGAGATATTTTAATCTCCACTTACACCACCCAACCGATGAATGTTGGACAAATAAATACGGCTTCCTACCATCCTCATCAACTTCCTGATTTGATACCATATATTAGAACTTAAGCTTTGAATATAATGATAGGTATCTAAAGTACATATGATGTATTATTTAGGTATAACAAACTTGCAATTAATTTTATCCTATACCACATGCATGGACCTTGTGAAGGTTAGATCACATGGGCTATGATGGTGGTTAAACCTTTGTCCTATAGTAGACCATACAAACCATGATTTGAGTGGTTACTCAACTTATATATACTAACTATGATGTAATAATTCTTAACATGTCTTATACATCTATCTCTAGTTGAAGGCCTATCACCGTGCTTAATGTTGCATATAATATTATTGCTAAGGCCCTTGTCACGAAGTCATGTAGCCTCTAAAATTATCAAACATGAACAAATGAGGTTCCTCAAAGGAATGTTTCTTCTTGATAAAGTTAATGTTGGCTTGGGAAACTTTCCAATGGGCCAAGGACTATAAGCATAACACCATTCTATTGAAGATTGATATTAATAAGGTCTATGGCCATATTAGCTAGAGATACATACTGATTATTCTTTCTTGGTTAGATTCTGGCAATAATTTCTACTTTCACATCTAATTTCTATTTCAATATACTTCATCTAGAGTGGTGGTTAATGGTGGTTTATCCCATCCTATCCCCCTCTAGTGCTTAATTTGTCAAGGTTGTCATATTTCCCCACCCTATATGCTATCAATGATGATGCCTTGGGATACATTTTGGAGACTGCTCATAGAGAAGACCTCATAGAAAGTATTATCCTTTACTAGCAAGCTATGATCAAATCCCTTTGCTAATGGCTTCTTGTTCATTCGACATAACAATCAAAAGATAAAAAGAGTGAGAGAGGTGCTCAAATTGTATTGTGATATTTTTGGTTTCAAAATCAGTGACAAAAATTTCAAATTAATTCTATATTTTGAAAATCAGTCCTCTACTTATGTCCTTATTGGAAAGTTGTTACCCCTAGGTCCATCATTAGATATCTAGGGATCCCCTTTGGGATTGATGCTTCCCCAAAGGTCATGTGGGATTGGGTCCTCAATATGGTGTAGAGGAAAATTTCTACTTGGACCACTAGATTTTTGTCATTGGTAGGTAAAGTCTAGGTTCTCAATAAAAGCTTTATAACCTCACATGTTTATTACTTTGTTTACTAGATTCTGGCTAAGGTTGGTTTCCATAAGTTCACCTCTATGTTGAAACATTACTTATGAACCAAATAGAATGGGGATTGTTCCTTACCAACTATCCCTTGGAAGCTTTGTATCACTCGTAAGGTATAAGGTAAGCTTGGAATTATTGATCCAATCACTCAAGGTAAATATCTAATGGTAAAGTGGGTAACTAGAGCCTTAATAGGAGGTGAACCCTAGGAGGTTTTCATTAGATTCAAGATCTCTAAAACTATCTATAAACACAAATGGATCTATATTCCTTGGCAAGAAAATTTCTCATGTTATCCTTGTTTTCCATCAATAGTTCACTGCATCTCCATTGCAATTGGATAATATCGTAAAGCCTATAGCTATTTGTTTTAATGGAAGTCTTACTCCTTGTGGGTTATTCTTTCCATAGTCACTCACAGCATATTGTGTAAACCTATTATCTATTGGAAATATTATATTTTTTATTCCTATTGTAAATATTTAGATTATGATGTGAGTTTGATATTTGTATAACTTATGTGTCAAGTTAGTAGGTGTGAGCATGTGCCATGTATTTAAGTGTGTGAGGTGTCTAGTTGGAAGTGAAAAGTTATGAGTGTGATGTGTCTATTTAGGAAGTGAAGAGTTATGAGTGTGATGTGTCTAGTTAGGAAGTGAAGAGTTATGAGTGTGATGCATCTAGTTTAGAAGTAGGTATTTATATGTAATCATGAGACACTTTATATTTATGTAAATGTGGAACGTATTATGTAAGAAAGGAATATGAAGAGTCAAGTTCTCTAGTGAGTTTGAGGAGAGCAAAGGCCAAAAGTCATATAATGTGAAAAGTCTCGTGTATATTTATATTGAATACAAAACCATATAAAATATAACCTAAATAAGATTTTATTTATGCATTACTTGAGTTTTTCTATCAATAAAGTTTTCAGTGTGATTTATGTGATATAGATGTTCATTTGATGGATGCATGATATTGATGATATTTTTTTACTAGAGGTGAAAATAGGAGTTTTTGAAAGGGTCCCAATCCTTTATAGAAGAAACCAAATCCCTTTAGCAAAGTGGAAAAGAAATCCTAAGGGAAACAAAATACAACAAACTTAGATAGAAGCTACAACATAAAAACAACATAGAAGAGGAGTTCAGAGAATCATAGAAAATAAGAGACGTTTTTCGCAGGACTGCCCAAACTACCGAACTCGTTTCGGCCATATCTCACTCATCCAAACTCGGATTGAGCTAAAATTTTGAGGGTAGATGCCTGAAAAACCCTAGAACATCTCCACCAATTTTCATATCATTTGGAGCAACACATATCCTAGCACATACCTATGTGTGAACGATATATTTGGCAAGCGACTATGAGAGGGTTTCATCTGGGTTGAGTGCAAGCAGCTCCAAAGGTTGGTTTTTAGGGCCTTCGGGCCTTAGCGACCAATATTTTTGTGGTTTATGCTCAATATTTTAGCAAGAAATGTTGCAGGGGATACAAGATGGGTTAGAAATTTGTTTTTCAACAGATCATACTATGAACTTGAGTGACAACGGCTTCCAATTTGCTGCACAAAAGAAAAGTGAAAACCATACCTTTCCACGATGTCTAGGGCAAGGATTAAAGAGATCACGAAACAAGTTTCAAGAATTTGATCAAAAAATGGCTCATATCTCAAGTGAATTTGGTGCTAAGGTGCACTACAAAATAATTCTACTGTGAAAACCCCTGTCAAGGGTAAGAATTTTGAAGACTCAGTCCCAAAAATGAATTTTAGGTATGCCCTTCATGGTAGACAGCCTCAACCCAATGCTAATATCAATATTAGGGCTTCCCATAAACCTCTAAGAATGCCTAAGATTGATCCCAAGAAAATGGAGTCAGGATGTCTTAAAGCAACTGATGGAACTCCTATTGTTAAGCTTGATATGGGTAACATTCAGACTAGCATAAGATTTAGAAAAAAGAGGGCTAATTTGTCAGTTCATGGGTTTTCGTCTAAGTCTATCTGCTTTCAAAGTCTGGGCTGCAAAAAGCTGGAAAACTAAAGGTGAGTTACAAATCTCTGTTTATCTAAATGGTTATTTTCTTGTTTTATTTGCTAATAATGAAGATAGAGAGAAAAATTTTCAAGGGGTCCTTGGTTTTTTGGAAGGGCAGGGCTTTTCATGAAGCCCTGGCATACTAAATTTAAAGTCGAAGAAGAGATGCCTTCTATAGCTCCCGTGTGGGTTAGACTCTTTGGCCTCCCTATTGAATTTTGGAATCCTACTATTTTTTCTTCAATTGGAAACTCTTTAAGAACTTTTATGATGACTATTGATTGTACTCAAAATTTTGAACATATTATTTATGCTCGAATTTGTGTTTTAATGGATTTTGACAAACCCCTACCTAAAAATATCACATTACAATTTGGAGAAGACACTTGGGAGGAAGTAGTGGACTATGAGAACATTCCTTTTCGTTGTAGAATTTGCCATGAATATGGTCATTTGGCCAGTGCTTGCCCAAATAAAATTCTCGATCAAAAGAAATAAGATATAATCTCAAGCAGGTTTCCAAATACCTAAGAAGAAGAACAGTAAAAAAAAACCAGTTATGAAGGATCAATCAAAGTCATTTGCTAATATGTTTGAAATTCTTTCCACAAATGATGTCCCAAGTGAGGAAGAGGAAATAATGGAAACTAAAATCTTAGAAACACAATTTAAATATGAAGGGAATAACTTAGAGACAAACCAACAAATCAAAGGTTTTCAAAAAAAAAAAAAGGAGAAAATTTACACAAGAAAAACAATATTTCAAATGTCAAAACTTTAAATAATGCAGGTCCCAATATAGACTCCATTGAACCATCTAGTAAAATTTTGGCTGTGTATGAGCATTCTTCAAGGTTAGAAGTCATCTCAGATTCAATTGGAATAAGTCAAGAAACAGGGAAAAAAAATTGAAGATGGATTCTAACCAAAAAGTAGGTCGCAAGACCAATCAATATCATATGGTAAAAGAAGGTGAAAATCTTGTAGAGAAAGGTAAGATTAATCCCCTTCCCAAATTTTTTAGCCCTGGTATTAATGAAGATCATCACTTGGAATATTAGAGGACTCAAAGGGAGTCTTTCAAAACAAAATGAAATTAGAAGAATGATTCAGATAAATCGTCCACATCTTGTTTTCCTTCAAGAAACAAAGATGTCAATGGAGGATATGGACTTAATTGCCAATAAAATTTGGCCAGTTGGAAAAGTGGTTTCCCTCAGTTCCCAAGGGACTTTAGATGGCATTGCTTGTCTTTGGGACCCAAAAGAGGTAGTTATTCACCATATGGTTGGCAGTTGGGGTTTGTTGGCTATAGCTATTCAAAGTAGACATTCCAACCAGATTATGCTCTGCATTATTGTTTATGCCCCGACTTATTTGGAGGAAAAAAGAAGACAGTGGAAGGATATTACTCATATTATCTCTCATTTTCCTAAAGTTTGGATCTTGATTGGAGGAGATTTCAATACCATCCTCTCTCTGGATGAGAAAAGGGGGGAAATAGAAATTTGGACAAAAGCACTGACCTCATGAGCGAATATATTGCAAACCTCCATGTTGTGGATATCCAACCAGATAATGACCTTATGACTTGGTCTAATATAAGGCAAGTCTTAGCTTGTATAATGGAGAGATTGGATAGGTTTTTGCTCTCTAAAAATTTCTTAATCCATGGTCACATTCCTAAAGTGAAGACTCTTAATAATGTTGGTTCGGATCATTGGTTAGTCATGGTGGAAATGTGGAAAACCAATGTGAGTTTCTCTCCTTTTTGTTTTCAATTAATGTGGCTTAGATACATTTCCTTTAGACATCGTGTGCAACAATGGTGGAAGGAAGGTAAACCTAGGCATGGGACTAAGATGTTCTGTTTTGCCAAAATACTGCAATACATTAAATCCAAAATCAAGACTTGGAACCGGAAAGAGTTTGGGGATGTTCATAAAAAAACATGAAGTTATTGCTCATATTGAAAATTTGAATAAGAAAATCTGTTTAGATGGCCTCACAGAGAAGAGAAGTGCAGATGAAATTAAACTCACAACTCAGTTAGAGGAATGGGAAAAAAGAGAAGAAATCTTATGGAAGCAAAAATATAGAATTCAATGGCTCAAAGAAGGAGATCGAAACACAAATTTATTCCACAAATATCTTCTAGCTCGAAGATCTCACAACTTTATTTCTTCCTTAAAATCAGATTCTGGAGATGTTGTTTATACTTGGGATGGCATGAACTCTATTTTTGTTGATTACTTTTCCAATATTTTCACTGCTACTCCTCTTGACTTAGCAAAATGTTCTTCAAGCAATCCCTTCTCTTATCATTTCTGAGGAGAACTCTATTTTGACTCCTCCTGTTACTATCAATGAGCTTCAACAAGTAGTTTTTAAAATGCAAAAAGGGAAAACCCCAAGTCCTGATGGTTTTCCTATTGAGTTCTACCAAGAGTTCTAGGATATCCTTCATGTTGATTTATTAGAGGTGGTGGAAGAAGCCAGGAAAGCCAAAGAAATTTTGAAGGTTATCAATAAAACTTATATTACTCTTGTTCCAAAAGCTCAAAAGTTTGATCATATCTCAGCTTTTAGACCTATTGCTTTATGTAATGTTCTTCTCAAAATCATTACTAAAATCATGGCAGAAAGGTTGAAGCCTCTTTTGCATAAGATTATTTCCCCAGAGCAAGGGGGATATGTGGAAGGACGTCAAATAGTATATGAGATAGTTCTTGCTTAGGAAGCCATCCATTCCATGGATATGCAAAATTCTCCTTCTATGTTCATTTGGTTAGACTTATCCAAAGCTTATGATAGAGTGGATTGGCACTTATAAATTTTTTGAGGCAATTTGATTTCTCTAAGGATTGTATGGATTGGATTATGGGATGTATCTCTTCAGTTTCCTACTTAGTTCTTATCAATGGTAGGCGTTCTCAGTATTTCCCAGCTTCCAGAGGTATTAGGCAAGGTGACCCGCTATCCCCTTATTTATTCATTATTCTTGCTAAATGCTTGGGTAGGACTTTAACCAAAAAGAGGGAAAACAAAACCCTTGAGGGAGTTACCATTGCTCATGGAGCTAGACCTATCTCTCATCTTCAATTTGTGGATGACTCTACTCTTTTAGGTAAAGCTACAGTTAAGGAAGCTTCTAATATTAAGCAAATCATTAGTTGTTTTTCTAAGGCTATCGGGCAATTGATCAATGAAGATAAATCTAAAGTTATTTTCTTTCACTACTCTGCTAGACAGGAATCCATGGTCTTGGATAAATTAAGATATAAGAAGACCTCTCTTCCTATCACTTATTTAGGTATTCCCATAAATATTCAAAGGCAAAAAAATAAAGATTGGAATTGGTTGTTGGACAAAGTCAGGAAGAAAATTGGAAAGTGGACCAACAAGTGGCTTTCTTCTGGGGGTAGAATCACCTTGGTAAAATCAGTCCTTCAAGCTATTCCTATTTATGTTTCTTCCGTTTTGAATATCCAAAATGCTATTCTTCGAGAATTGGATCAAATCATCATTTCCTTTGGAGTGGTACTAAGGAGAAAAGAAAATGGGCCTTGGTAAAATGGGATACTTTATGTCTTCCTAAGAGTTAAGGGGGATTAGGATTTCGGTCTTCAATTAATAACAACAAAGCTTTAGCTGCTAAATTATATTGGAGGATGTTGCATAACCCCAATGCTCTTTGGGCCAATAATCTCCGTGCTAAATATGCTTGAGAACAAAAGTCCTGAAGACCTTGTTCACTATCAACTTCCTACCAAAGTTTCTCCCATTTTAGCAGTTCTTAAGACTGGTGAGGATTTGATAAAGAAAAAATTATTTTGGATCATTCATAATGGTCAACATGCAAATTTTTGGACAGATTCTTGGGATGGTCACAAGCCTTTGATAACTCAGTTCCCGATTGGAGGCCTTGGATGGAGGAGCTTCACCGAGCTAATTGGATAAAGGTGGCTAATTACTGTCTGTACCATACTGGTAATTCAAAGGTTGGTAGATATTGGATCCCTATTGACGACTGGCCTCTTCAAATCCCAAAAAGGCAAAGACAAGATATCCAAGGCATCCTTCATATGAGATCCCTCTCTTGGCCCATGAAAAAGATTGTTTTGGATGGAACAACATTACTAAGGGTGAGTATTCAGTTTGTTAGGACTCTCCTAACATGTCCTAATTACTTATATTATTTATTCATTAAATTCTAGGGTCACAACCCTTCACTCTTACAACTATTAGACTAGGTATTTAAATGCAATCCACATATGATAATAAGGCATCATAGAACAAATTTATAAATTAAGTCTATTGTGGGTTTTCTACCTTACAATCAAAAAGCGATTCAATATAAAAACGATCCTGCTTCCCGCACCATTTTGTTTCATGCCATATGGATCAGAGCTAGATCAAGGAGCAAATCGATATACCAAAAACTCAAGAATAACTCAACCAAACCCTACCCTCCAAGCAATAAACTCACAAATCTCTTCCATTGTGAAAATACTCAATTTGTCCTTGTTGTCTCAATACCTTGTTAGAGAAAAATCATGCTCAACAATCAATCTCTTTTGTAGATGACTTAAAACCTTTGTGTTATAGTTCCCCTCCACCTTTGTTGGAAGTTGTCTACCTTGTTGAAGTTTATGTTGAAAGCTTAAAGACACTTTTATGAAAAAAGAAGAATTGGTCCCCAGACTGCGGCTTCCTAGAGGCTTAAGGTAAATCTCATCGACCACAAAGGTTTTCTAAGTGAGTACTGCTAAATGATTCCCAATAATATCCCACTAAGTAATAATTGTTGAGAAAGTAGCCACTCTTATTCTTTTTGTAGTGGATATTGCACTTCGGTAAGCCACACCCACGCTACACATCCTACTAGGATAATATCCAACTACTAAGACAAGTCGTTTGCTAGGAGATGCTTCATGAGGTAGAAATGGGGCATATTCCAAAGTCAAGCCGTAATGTTGCACAACCTACTAGGTCACCCAAGTTGCGCATTCTACCGAGCCAACATCCAACCACTAAGACATTTTGTTCACTAGGAGACGCTTCAAAAGGCAATAAGGGAGGCACTTTGAAAGACAACATAGGTGAGGATGAGTCAACACCCATCACCCTTTTTAATAAATGGGTGCAACATTAGGATTTCCCAGGAGGTTACCTATCCTAGTACTAATCTTGGCCACTAATGATGGTATGATTGCACCCAAAAAATACTGATAATGCTTAACTACAAAGTTTTGATAGGATTCGGTGCACTAATGCTGGTATGATCGCACCCAAAAAATGTTAGAGTAAAGCACGAGTTTTTATGAGGAGTTTTTATCCCCTCATACTGAGTGGGGTTTGAACCTTGGAACTTTCCAAAGAGAGGCCAAATCCCTTACCACTATAGTAAGCTTGCAACTTTTCTTCTAAAACTAAACTTTAAAAATAGTATTATAAGAAATAATTTTTACCAAATTAACATTATTAATTTATAAGAAATAATTGTATCTAAAACTAAACTTTAAAATAGTATTATGTTTCTAATTAAAGTAAAGCTAAAACCCAAAAAATGCAAGGACAGAATAAATGTGAGTCTTGTATTTTTTCATTTTAGATTTTTTGAGAAGAATGGGTAAAGTGTGTGAATAGGAAGTAAGTGCAAGTAAGGAGCGAGTCTCACCTTTTCTTGTTTCTAATATTTGGATAAATTTTAAAAATAAGGGGTTCACATGAAAGGAAAGACATATTTGAAACTCCAATTGAAAGCAATGATGCCCTAGCTGGAACAATGGATGCCCAAATTAGAGATAAGAGGATGGCAAGTCCAATCCAAGGAATATATTTTACACTAAAAATTATTGTCACGAATGAGATGATTGAACATGATATAATGGTTCTTAAAAGTATGGGGTTAATATGTAAGTTCCATGGTTGTTATCCAAGGCTTTTTAGATGAAGTGAATATTGAATTCAAATTACTCCATGACTTTTCTTCCTAAAGATTTTTTCCTCGTCATATTTTTTAGTTCAATAATTAGGTAAAAAATAATGGGTGGTAACCTATGGTTTAAGGGAAGAGTTGTCCTACATTTAAGACAATGTAGTGAGATTTTTTCTCTTGATACAAATACTATTAAAAAACTTTGAATGTGGGTTAGGTTTTTTGGACTTAGATATCAATTTATCAATAGGGATGTTTTGAAGAATATTAATAATATCCTAAGGGAGTTCATACAAAAAGGACCTAAAGAGCGAAAGCATGTTGTATATACCCAAACATGTGTTGTTATGGATATTTCAAAACCTTTGCCATAATCCATTAAGATTAAATCTAAATAAATAAAATGGGATAAATTATTGGTTTATGAAAACATTACATTTGAATGTCATAAAAGTTATGAGACTAGATATATGACAAGAGATTGAAAACTAAAAACAATGGAGGAGACAAAAAAAAAATAGTGAGATTAACTTCAAAATAAGGCAAGGAGTTGATATTGAAGCAAGAAGTTGGATTAGATTGAGGATAATCCACTTCCATAAAATAGGTAAACAACTTTTATCTGCAACATCATATGAGAAAGACTACCATAGTTCACTCAAATTAACCATTAGAAGAAACAAAGAAGGATACAAGGTATGAAGAAGTACAATATGCAAGTTCAAATTTAGATGGAATTAAAGGTGCAAAGGAAGATATGAAGAAAAATTTTAAAACAAAAAAGTGAAAGATGTCAAGGTTATTCCAAGTAAATCATCTTCAATTTCCTCAAATTAGTTTAAAATCCTCTCCTTGCAATAGAAATGCAAGTAGTGTAGAGGTTATCCCTTGCACTTAAAGGTTTTAAAAGCAACGTAATAAAGAAATTAGGATGGAGGATATCCATAGCAATTTAGTTCTTTTAGGGTAGAATAAGAAAATAATTAATATGGATAAATGTCCTTGCACTTTAGGGTTTTAGGGCAACATAGAGAAGAAAGTAGTTTTGAGGTTATTCTTTATACTTCAGATCCCTCAAAGCAAGACAAACCTCTCATTATGATTAGAATGAAAAAATCAAAGAGATTATCAAAATTAAAAGTGTGGGTGGGAATGAAAAATGATAGGAAGACCCACGAAACAAAAATAAATAGAAAAAAAAACTCAGAGGGATGCTAATATGGAAAAACAAAATCAACTATCATAAGTGTCAATAAGAAGTTAAGTTAAGTCCATAAATAAAATGATTATGGAAATAATATCTTGGAATATTAGAGGCCTAGATAAGACCTCTAAAAAAAGAGGTATTAAGGAATTGACAAGTTATTATGGCAAGCATATTTATAGAGAAGAAAACTAGATAGCAAATATTTTAACCATTCGCAATGTTGATTTGTCTTAACAAAATTTAAATTTTAGAAGGTAATTTGTTGAATGAGATTTTATCCCTTAATAATAACTACGTAGTATATGTTTTAGCTATTCATGTATCTTAACAAAATTTAAACTTTAAAAGGTAATTGGATGAGTAAAATTTTCTCTCTTAATGAAAATGATATCAAACAGTTGATTACAAAATTATAACAATTTGATAAAGAAAAATAACATTTTAATAGAAAAACAAATAAAAACTATTTTTAATAAGAAGAAAAGTTGCATATGATTTAATTAATCTAATAACAATTTAATAAAAACATTATAATAATATATTATTATTATTATTATTTTTTATTTGTAACCTCTTGTATATAGCATATCCACAACATGTGAGGGGAGAGATTTGAACTTGGGGCCTCTTGATTTCAACTGGAGAGTTTTAACTACCCACTTGCTCTCCAACTCCTCTACATGAGCAGATAGATTTTATTATTTTGATAAAAGTAATTCTAATAAAAAAGTAGAAGTAAAAAATTAAAAATAAAAAGGATTACATGATAAAAAAATTATTTGATGAAAAGGAGCAAGGTGTATGAAGATAAAACTAGGGGAGGTTTCGGTTTAAGAATTCTTACGGATGCAAACTTATCTTTTAGGAGAAAAGTAATTTGGAGTTTGTGTAAAGAGAGTTAAAGACAATCGGTAAGAATTTCTCTAAGGATGTTGAGCCCAATGACCCAAGCTTACTATTTACCATATTCTCTCTACCAAATAATTTTGCACTATGGAACAATTTAAAAAAAATATTCAATATAGTTAAAGGTTTAAGATGGGTGGTGGAATTGGAGAAAATTTATCTATTTGAATGGATACTTGGTGTGATAAAAAACATTCAATCTAGATCTAATTTTGAAACCATGGATGAGATTACTTCAAGACAAATACGGTGATAGGGTTTCAAATATTTTGTACAAGGATCAAGAAGGAAGATACAAATGGAAATAAGGTTTTTTATAGGTATACAAGATATTTATGCTAGGATGCAATTGAATATAAAGATAATAACAATGATTGTTCCGAGGGGAACCAAGGATAAGTTGATTTGGGAGTTGAATAACTCAGGAGAATACACAACAAGAAGTGGATATAGTATAAAGCACCATCAAAATAGGAATATTGTAAGAATATGGAGAGATATTTGGGATAGCCCAAGCATTCCTAAAGTTAAAATGTTTGTTTGGCTAGTAGGTCACAGAAGAATTTTATCCTAGGATAACCTTATGAAAAGGGGTTTTCATGGCCCCTCAAAATGTATTCTTTGTAAAAGAGTATAGACCATCTCTTGGACATTGTCCAATAGTCTAAAAATAGTGGTAATGGATTCTTAATATGTTTGGTAAATGCATGGTGATGAATGGCAAAATTGAGGAATGGTTAAAGCAATGGTAGAGCACTTTTAAAAGTGATTATTTATAGACAATCTGAGATATATCAAAAGATACAATACTCTAGATTTTTTGTTTGGTTAGAAAGGAATAGAAGAATATTTAAAGGAAAGGAAAGCGGTTTAGAGGTATTGAAAAAATATTGTTTAGACATAGATGGGTCTAAAAAAACCCTATAAAATCACCCAATCCCTAATATAGAAGTAGAGAGTCATGATAAATGGAGTCAAGTTATCAAATGGAATTATGATGTTGGGCATAGGGGAAACAAAAAAGAAGAGAGAATATAAAGTGGAAATCACCATATGTGGAGTTGGTCAAATTGAATTTTAATGGAGCATCTAAAGGAAATTTAGGACCAAAAGGAGGATGAATAATTAGAAATAATAGAGGAGAGATTTTGTCTCATTACGCTTTCAATATTGAATTTAAGACAATTAATGAAGTCGAAGCTTGGACGGATTTGGATGGGTTAAAAATATGCAAACAAATGAAATGAAACAAAGTATAGATGGAAGGTGATTCACTCGTAGTAATAAATGCAATTATAAGAAAAGCAAAGGCTCCATGGAATATTAAAGAGGAACATTTTTCGTAGGACTGCTCAAACTATTGAACTTGTTTTGGCCATATTTTACTCATCATGACTCGTTTTGAGCTAAAATTTGAGGGTAGATGCCTAAAAAACCCTAGAACATCTCCACCAAATTTTAGATCATTTGGAGCAACACAGATCCTAGCACATCCCTATGTGTGAACAATATTTTTGGCAAGCGACTGTGTAGGGGTTTCATCTGGGTTGAGTGCAAGCAGCTCCAAAGGTTGGTTTTCGGGGCCTTCGAGCCCTAGTGTCCACTATGTTTGGGGTTTCTACTCAAGATTTTAGCAGGATATATTGTAGGGTATCCAAGATGGGTTAGAAATCTATCTTTCAACAGATCATACTGTGAACTTGAGTGACAACGGATTTCAATTTTTTGCACAGAATAAAAGCGAAAACCATACCTTTCCACGACATCTAGGGCAAGGATTAAAGAGATCACGAAACAAGTTTCAAGTAGCTAATAAAAAAATGGCCCAGATCTCAAGTGAATCTGGTGCTAAGGTGCACCCACAAAATAAATCTACAATGAAAATCCCTATCAAGGGTAAGAATTTTGAAGACTCAGCCCCAAAAATAAATTCTAGGGATGCCCTCCATGGTGGACAACCTCAACCCAATGCTGATATTAATATTAGGGCTTCCCATAAACCTCTAAGAATAACTAAGATTGATCCTAAGAAAATTAAGTCAGGATGTCTTAAAGTAGCTGATGGAACTCCTATTGTTAAGCTTGATATAGGTAACATTCAGACTGGCATTGAAGATCTGGAAAAAAGAGGACTAATTTATCGGTTCATGGGTTTTCGTTCGAGCCTATCTGCTTTCAAAGTCTGGGTTGCAAAAATATGGAAAACTAAATGTGAGTTACAAATCTCTATTTATCCAAACAATTATTTTTTTGTTTTATTTGCTAATAATGAAGATAGAGAGAAAAATTTTCAAGGGGGTCTCTAGTTCTTTGGAAGGGCAGGGCTTTTCATGAAGCCTTGGCATACTAAATTTAAAGCTGAATAAGAGATGCCGTCTACAGCTCTCGTGTGGGTTAGAATATTTGGCCTCCCTATTGAATTTTGGAATCCAACTATTTTTTCTTCAATTGGAAACTCTTTAGGAAATTTTATGATGACTGTTGATTGTACTCAAAATTTTGAACATATTATTTATGCTCGAATTTGTGTTTTAATGGATTTTGACAAACCCCTACCTAAAAAGATCACATTACAATTTTGGGAAGACACTTGGGAGCAAGTAGTGGACTATGAGAACATTCCTTTTCATTGTAGAATTTACCATGAATATGGTCATTTGGCTAGTGCTTGCCCAAATAAAATTCTTGATCAAAATAAAGAAGATATAAACTCAACAAGTTTCCAAATTCCTAAGAAGAAGAACACTCAGAGAAAACTAGTTATGAAGGATCAATCAAAGTCATCTCCTAATATGTTTGAAATCCTTTCCACAAATGATGTTTCGAGTGAGAAAGAGGAAATAATGGAAACAAAAATCTTAGAAACACAATTTAAATATGAAGGGAAGAACTCAGAGACAAACCAACAAATCAAAGGTTTTCAAAAGAAAAAAGGAAGAAAAAATACACAAGAAAAACAATCTTTTAAATGTCAAAACTTCAAATAATACAGGTCCAAATATAGACTTTGTTGAACCCTCTAGTAACGTTTTGGTTGTGTATGAGCATTCTTCAAGGTTAGAAGCCATCTTAGTTTCAATTCGAGTAAGTCAAGAAATAGGGAAAAAAAGTTGAAGATGGATTCTAATCAAAAGGCAGGTCGCAAGACCAATTAATATCATATAGTAAAAGAAGGTGAAAAGCTTATAGAGGAATATAAGATTAATGCCCTTCCCAATTTTTTTAGCCCTGGTATTAATGAAGATCATCACATGGAATATTAGAGGACTCAAAGGGAGTCTTTCAAAACAAAATGAAATTAGAATAATGATTCAGATAAATCATCCACATCTTGTTTTCCTTCAAGAAACGAAGATGTCAATAGAGGATATGGACTCAATTTCTAGGAAAATTTGGCAAGCTAAAAAAGTGGTTTTCCTTAGTTCCCAGGGGACTTTTGGTGGCATTGCTTGTCTTTGGGACCCAAAAGAGGTAGTCACTCACCATATGGTTGGCAGTTTGGGTCTTTTGGCTGTAGCTATTCAAATTAGACATTCCAACCAAATTATGCTTTGCATTACTGTTTATGGTCCGACCACTTTGGAGGAAAAAAGAAGACAGTGGAAGGATATTACTTATATTATATCTCATTTTCCTGAAGCTTGGATCTTGATCGGAGGATATTTCAATACCATCCTCTCTCTAGATGAGAAAATAGGGGGAAATAGAAATTTGGACAGAAGCACTGACCTCATGAGCGAATATATTACAAACCTTCATCTTGTGGACATCCAACCAGATAATGGCCTTATGACTTGGTATAATAGAAGGTAAATCTTAGCTTGTATAATGGAGAGATTGGATAGGTTTTTTCTCTCTAAAAATTTCTTAATCCATAGTCACATTCCTAAAGTGAAGACTCTTAACAATGTCGGTTCGGATCACTGGCCAATAATGGTGGAAATGTGGAATACCAATGTGAGTTTCTCTCCTTTTTATTTTTAATTAATGTGGCTTAGAGACAGTTCCTTTAGACCTTGTGTGCAAAGATGTTCCTTTAGACCTAGGAAGGTAAGCCTATGTATGGGACTAAGATGTTTTGTTTTTCCAAAATACTGTAATACATTAAATCCTAAATCAAGACTTAGAAGTGGAAGAAGTTTAGAGATGTTCATAAAAAAAACATGAAGTTATTGCTCAACTTGAAAATTTGAATAAGAAAATTTGTTTAGATGGCCTTATAGAGAGTAGAAGTGCAGATGAAATTAAACTCACAAACTCAGGTAGAGGAATGGAAAAAAAGAGAACTCTTATGGAAGAAAAATCTAGAATTCAATGGCTCAAATAAGGAGATCGAAACACAATTTTTTTTTACAAATCTCTTCTAGCTCAAAGATATCACAACTTTATTTCTTCCCTGAAATTAGATTTTGGAGATAATGTCTACACTTGGGATGGCATGAAATCTATTATTTTTGATTACTTTTCCAATATTTTTGTTGCTACTCCCCTTGAATCAACTTCTCAACATAATTTTCTTCAAGAAATCCCTTCTCTTATCACTTTTGAGGAGAACTCTATTTTGACTGCTCATGTTACTACCAATGAGCTTCAACATGTAGTTTTTAAAATGCAAAAAGGAAAAACACCAGGTCTTGATGGTCTTCCCATTGAGTTCTATCGAGAGTTCTGGGATATCCTTCATGTTGATTTATTAGAGGTGGTGCAAGAAGCTAGGAAAGCCAAAGAAATTTTGAAGGTTATCAATAAAAATTATATTACTCTTGTTCCAAAAGCTCAAGAGGTTGATCATATCTCAGCTTTTAGACCTATTGCTTTATGTAATGTTCTTCTCAAAATCATTACTAAGATCATGGCAGAAAGGTTGAAGTCTCTTTTGCATAAGATTATTTCCCCTAAACAAGGGGGTTATGTGGAAGGGCATAAAATAGTAGATGAGATAGTTCTTGCTCAGGAAGCCATCCATTCCATGGATATGAAAAAATATCCTTCCATGTTCATTCGATTAGACTTATCTAAAGCTTATGACAGAGTGGATTGACACTTCCTTATCAAAGTGTTGAGGCAATTTGGTTTTTCTCAGGATTGGATGGATTGGATTATGGGATGTATCTCTTCATTTTTCTACTTATTTCTTATTAATGGTAAGCCTTCTCATTCGTTCCCATATTCCAAAGGTATTAGGCAAGGTGACCCACTATCCCCTTAATTATTCATCATTCTTGTTGAATGCTTGGGTAGGACTATAACCAAAAAGAGAGAAAGTAATACCCTTGAGGGAATTACCATTTCTCATTGATCTAGACCTATTTCTCATCTTCAATTTGTTGATGACTCTACTCTTTTAGGTAAAGTTACAATTAAGGAAGCTTCTAGTATTAAGAAAATCATTAACTATTTTTCTAAGGCTAATGGGAAATTGATCAATGAAGACAAATCTAAAGTTATTTTCTTTCATTGCTCTTCCAGACAGGAATCCATGGTCTTGGATAAATTAAGATATAAGAAGACCTCCCTTCTGATCACTTATTTAGGTATTCCCATAAATATTCAAAGGCAAAAAAAAATATTGGAATTGGTTGTTGGACAAAGTCAAGAAGAATCCATGCTAAATATGCTGAGAACAAAAGTCCTAAAGACCTTGTTCGCTATCAACTTCCTATCAAAGGTTCTCCTATTTTAGCAATTCTTAAGACTAGTGAGGATTTGATAAAGAAAAATTTATTTTGGATCATTCATAATGGTCAACAGGTAAATTTTTGGACATATTCTTGGGATGGTCACAAGCCTTTGATAACTCAGTTTTTCGATCGGAGGCCTTGGATAGAGGAGCTTCATCGAGCTAACTAGATAAAGGTGGCTAATTACTATCGATACCATATTGGTAATTCAAAGGTTGGTATATATTGGATCCCTATTGAGGACTGGCCTATTCAAATTCCAGAAAGGCAAAGACAAGATATCCAAGGCATCCTTCATATGAGATCTCTCTCTTGGTCCCATGAGAAAGATTGTTTTGGATGGAACAACACTACTAAGGGAGATTATTCAGTTGCTCAAGGTTATTTGACCTTATGCCATAATAATCCCAATCATTCTTCTAACATATTTTCTCAATTGTAGGCTCAAAAGCTTTGGCCTAAGGTGAGGTTCTTTAATTGGCTTTTATTGCATCGTAGGGTGCTTACTGGTGAGCAACTTATGAAGCATGGTTTTCATGGCCCTTTTAGATGTGAAATGTGTGAAGAGAATATAGAAAATATCAACCATATTTTTATTGAGTGTACTTTAGCCTCTGAGCTATGGAGGAGAATGGCCACTTTACTTGGCTTACAGTGGTCCAATTTTTTTACTTTTGAATAGCTTTGGAGGGATTGGTCTAATCAAGAGGGTGTTGATCATTTTATTAGGCAGTTTGGATGGGTTCTACCATTCTTCTTTGGAATAATTGGAATGAAAGGAACAACCAAATTTTTAATCAAGATAGGAAGGATATTCACTATATTTGGCAAAAGACCATAGCCAAATTAGTTGAATCGATCCATCAACTCCTTAATCACCCCCAAAACTCCCACCAAAGATGGGATCAAGTGATGCAAAGATTGAAGATTAAACCTTCTAAGGACAACCAACTTAAAGGGAATGTGAGTATTAGTAATATGGATAGGACTAGAAATTGGCAACCTCCTCCTAAGGATTTTGGAAAAGTAAATACTGATGGAGCCTCTAGAGGGAACCCTGGAAAAGCCAGTGTGGGAGGAATTGGTAGACTTTCGGATGGCTCCCTGGTTTTTACTTTTGCTGAGAATTTGGGTATTCTTTCCAATAACCTTGTTGAGGGGTATGGTATCCTCGAGAGGCCTTCAGGAGGCTACTAAGGTTGGATGGGAAAAGGTGTTAGTTGAGTCCGACTCTCAACTTATGATTAATCTCTTGAAGACTCCTTCTAAGAATCATAAGGTGGATTGGAGAATAAAAAGAATTATTGAGAAGATTCAATTAATCTAGATGGGATTTTTGAAAGTTGATTACAATCATGTGGTTAGAGATAAAAAAAAGAGTGTTGATGCTTTAGCTAATTGGGCTTTGGACAAAGGTGATCTTACTTGTTATGGCCACCCTCCTATATGGTGGGCTTCTCAAATTAGGGAAGCTCTTATTTCTATCATTTCTTTGGATGGCTCCAGTTCTGAAGGTACCTAGTTTCTTCTTATTTTTTTTTGCTTCTCTTTGGTTCATTCAGTTTTTTTTAGTTCCCTAGCTCATTCTATTCTTTATTTTGTTTCCTTTGTTGATTCTTGCCTTAATAGTCTTCTGGTCTAGATAGGTCATTGTTTTGTTCATTTTTTTTTTATTTTTTCTTCTTTGTTTTTTTTTTGTTTAGTTTTTTAAGGTGGGTGGGTTATTTTGTTTTGTTTTGTTTTTGTGTTCTTTGTATTGTTTTTTGTTGTTCTTGTGTTTTTGTTTTTAATGTTTTTTGTTATTGTTCTTGTGTTTTTTTCGTTCTTGTTCTTGGGTTTCTCTTTGTTTGTGTTATTTCATATTTTTATGTGTGAGTGTTTTCTATGTTTTTTGTTTTTGTTTATTGTCTATTGTTGGTTGTTTTTTATTTTATTTATTGTATTTTTTAGGTTTTGGTTGTGTTTATTTTTCATGTTTTTTTGGGTAATGTCTTTGTAGTGTTCTATTGTTTTTGTCTTGTTTGTGTTTTTCTATGTGGTTTGTGTTGTGGTTTCTTTTATCTTATTGTGCGTGTTTGGTTGTGCTTTTGTTTTTGACACACTCAAAGAGCATGTTTTTTATTTTATTTTATTATTTTTGTTGTTATTTACTTATTTTTAAATTGGATTTGTGTGTTTGTTTGCTCTTTGAGTATGTCAAAGGTGGTAGGCCAGGTCCGAGTCCTGGGCATTTTTTGCGGAATGAATACCCCTACCTCCTTGGGTCTTACCCAAAAGTGGCATCCATTTTGGGATGTTTTCCACAAATTAAAAAAAAACATAGAAAACACCTAAAAATCTAGTACGAAAGTTACAACTTAGAGAAACTACATTCAAATAAAGAGGTTGGATGATCGTGATTGCTCTGCTTCATTTTGGATAGGATAACAACAACTTCCATGTATTCATCCTTCATTATATTTAAAATCAAGAGGTTGGATGATCATGATTGCTCTGCTTTATTTTGGACACGATATCAATAAATTCCATGTCTTCATCCTTCTTTATCTAAACCAAACTCAAAGAAACTCCATTTAAAATCAAGAGGTTGGATGATCCTAATTGCTCTACTTTATTTTGGATAGGATAACAACTTACATGTCTTCATCCTTCTTTATCTAAACCACTAGAAGATACAACATAAAAATAGTACAAGAAACAGTTAGGTAGATATATTTATTACCTCATTTGATATTGTTACGCTAATAATATCTTTATTGTTAGCATTTTAGTTGCTAGCATCATTTAGGCGGATATTTTATTGAGTGGTTATTCGACTATATTTAGCCTAGAACATTGTATATATTCCTAAGTCTTTGAATGCAATGTCTAATCTTTGCCCTACATTGGTATTAGAGCAATCATTTATTTTGGGTAATTATTCATAGCAAAGATTAGCGATCAAGGCAAAATTCTCATTTTGTTTCGCTATTTCGATTAGGAGGTGGAATTTTTTTTGGACATCTTTGGAGCCACCTTGGATGCATTGGAAATCAACAAATCTTCTAAACTGTGGCCTGACACAGAAATTGGCAAATCTGCTAAACCACACAGATCTCCACAGTCAGACTTGGCGAGATCCTTGACTGATATGGACTCTGTACCCAAGATAGATGACAAGGCATCTCTCATGGCTGGACTGGACTCCTTCGATACAATTTTTGAGGTGAAAACCAAACTGGAAGGACTAACCTCTAGACCAGATTCAATTCGAGGTGGACAGTCTCTAACGTTGACGATAGACTGGAATTCTAGACCAAACAAACCAAGAAGTTACCTGACATTGGATCTGATGAACCCTACTAGACCAGACTACACCATTGACGATGGACTGGAATTTTGGACTGGACAACCTGATAGCTCCCTAACGTTGATGGATCTGGTGGATCCTAACACCACTCAAGCAAAAATCTAGCACACTTATTGAGGAGCTGGTGTGGCACATTTCTCGAGGATACTTGGACCACTACCAATATATTTGGCATAATTCTCGAGGTGCTAGCATGGCAAAGGATACAATTACCTAGGAAAACATGTGGTGAATGACAAGTGTTGACATGTCATGGATGACTACTGATGTGGACGAACATGGAGCGGATGACAAGTGATGATGTGGATGAACACCTGGTGGACGACAAGTGCTGATGTATGTTTGGTGTGGTTCCCTAGGTGATATGTGTCTCATGCGAGGAATTCTCGATGACCCTCCAAACTACCCGTAGGTAGTTGAATTTCAAAGTGAGTTTTTTTCATTTTTATTTCCTCAATAAACTTCCTGTAGCGTGCATGTGGGATTAAAATCCCACAATTTTTTTTCCCGTCATATATGGAAGAAGCCTTCAAATAGACCGTGAAGCCCCTTATTCCCATCAGCTCCGATAGTCGAGTTGGATGTTCGTTGGGCTCTAAGGCATTGTGATCATGGAGGTCAGGGGTTCACACCTTGCATAGGCCGCAAACACTTTTTGAAACAAGGTATAATTGTTTTGTTTTTTTTTGCACTTCATTTTTTCAATTAATTTTTTTTAATAATTTTCTATTTTTTTAATCAATTGTTTATTTTAATAATTAATTTTTAAATATTTAATTATTATTATTATTTTTTTGAATTTACATGGTGGAATCGGTAGCCACCACGAATTCGAGTAGGCTGTCTAGCTTTTATGGCCGCAACAGTATTCTGCGTTGTCCACCCTAGAAGCCGCCACATAGATCTTCGCACGCTTCACCCCTATAACCACCATGCCACAATCATTTTAAACCTTTTACGAAAGCACCAGGAAAGGGACAAGCATTCAATCCAGCGAGGCCCGAGATTTGAACCTTGGACCTCTGCCCCCATTATGGGGTTTGGATGAACCAATTGGTCTACACCTCGGACCTTAAATATTTAATTATTAATTTAGAATTAATTTGATTAAATTCTTTGATTTGCAAAAAAAAAAAAAAAAGGAGGCACTCAACCAAGAAAAGACATTTTTTTTGCAAAATCCAAAATTCCATTGTGCATTTTTTGAAACAAGAGGAACTCAAAACATTGCACATTTTTTTGCAAACTCAAAAAGGGGGGATCTCATCAAATTGAAGACAAACACTTTGCTATCAAAAACTTGTTTATTTTGCAAACACTAGGGGGCCAAAAAAGTATTCTTTTTTGCAAAATTTCAACACAAGGGCAAAGTAGTGAATATCAATTTTGCAATTTCAAAATTTCTTGCAAAATTGTTGTAATAGGTGCATTTTCGATGGAATTCAACACCTAATTGGCTTTGTATAAAAGGTGCATTTTCGGTGGAATCCGACACCTTCAAAAACATAAATTTGTGGGTAAACATTGATGTATGATGCATTTAATTTCCTATTTTTTGCATTAACACAATTATTTTGTTATAGCAAATAAGACCCCAAATTTATACCCATTTTTGTGCAATTTATTGCACATGCAACATTCGGTATTTATGGTACCTTTGGCCCACACTTACAGGTAATTTTGTCATGCTTTGGGCTACTGTATCTAACGCCTAATATAGCTACAAAAATGATGTATGAGCTATTGTTCTCTATAAATTGTCGGGAAGAAATAAGGAAGCCAAATTATTGTTTTGATATTCACTCCATCACATACCCTATTTACTCCTATTTATTGGCTTAAACTCCTCAAATTGATCATCCTTTTTTGAAAGGGTTTTTAGACAGGTGCCAAAAATTTGAGTGAATCCCTTTCAGTACTGCTTCATTTGTGGTATATAGAAAGGAGGGTCATTTTGGTGATATAAGGAACCTTCACAATGGCCACTATAAAAAAATATTTTTCAAATACTCAGTTGCTTAAAGGTTCCAATTATGCTCCATGGAAAACCAAAATGAGAGTCATTCTACAAGTTGAATATTTATGGGATATTATGACTAGCACTTCTACTCGTCCCACTACAGCAGGTACCACACAAGATGAGTATGACAAAAAGGATATGAGGGCCCTCATGCTCATCTTACTTGCTACTACTAATGAAGTACAACCTCACATTTGTGACAAGAAACATGGTAAATATGCTTGGGACGCATTAACTACAATCTATGAAGGGAAGAATCAATCCACAATTCTTAACCTTCAATCATAGCTTCACAATATCAGCATGAAGCATGGTGAAACTGTAGAATTATTCCTTTGCAGAGTGGTAGAATTGAAGTCAAAATTGAATGCCATGGGAGAAAAAGTTGAGGATAAGCTCTTGACATCAATCATTTTGAGAGCTTTACCAGATTCCTATAGAATGCTTATCACTTCCCTTCAAGTGTCAAACCGACAAGTTACTTTTGAAGAGTTGGTAAATTTACTCCAAACAGAGGAGGCAAATCAACTTCAAAGAGATGAAGTGTCAAACAATGCACTTTACTCTAACAAACAGGGATCAAAGAAACAAGGTAATTTTTAGAAGTGATCTTCTTCCAAAGGTTCCAAATAGAAGCAACCTCAACAAGAGCAAAAGAGGTATTACAAAATATGTGATATAGACAATCATGACACCACAAGGAAAGGGTCATAAGAAGGTCAAGAATAAACCACAAAAGAAGAATAAGCAACCAAAGGAACATGTTGCTATTGAGGAATCATACTTAGATTCTGAGAGAGCACACAAGGTGCTCATGACTCATACAGATTCTAAGAAAAAGGATCTTGTGTGGTATATTGATTTTTGGGTCAGTAAACACATGACTGGTGATAAACAGTGGTTTGAGACAATTGAGGCTAAAGAAGGTAAACCAATTACCATAGATGATGATAATGTTAGAATATATTTCAATATTTATTTCATTAGTTAATTCAATCCTAACGATCTTATATTGTTAGAATTAATTAATTTAGGCTAGTTGTTATTTTGTTACAACTGTGCCTATATTGGTCTCGGGTGGTTCCACAACCTCCGGACTAATCCTGACCCTAATGTATTATTTATACTTCTTCAAATAAATCAAATGTTGTTTCGCTTCTCACATGGTATCAGAGCTTGACCTCCACCACTCTCATTTCTCTCGAAGTGATCTCATAGTAGCAGATATATAGACGAGCGGAGATTTTTTTAATCTCGATTGGAAATAATTTTCGAGTTTGAGAATTTTTTTTTCAAGATTAGATTTCTTGAAAAAATTGTTTTCTTAGATCGAAGTGATCGACGGACAACTAAAGGCGATCGACCATACAGTCGAAAGGAAAAAATTGATGCGGGCAAGGCGTAGAGACCAACACATCATGGAAGCCAACACCAAGGCTTACCCACATCCCTCTTAGGAGAGAGCCTCTCCCCGAGAGGCTATACTACTTTGTGGAGTAAAAGTCTTTTTAAAACCCTTATATGCTGACTATCCCATTGATGTGGGATATACCTTCTATATGCCTTGACATTGAAAAATCAACCACGCGCATCACCTAGAGTTTTTTTTCGTCACCTGAAACTTTTGACGTGAAAAATATGACTCAGTTCAAAATTTTCCTTATCACTGTGTTCAGTGCTTTGGAATTCTGCATGATTTTTTGGAAGAAGGAAGCCAATCGAAGCAGATTGGCTGGATTAGAATTTGATTTAATCCTTTAAAAATCCTCAAAATCTAGTTTTTTCATCACGCAGGGTGTCAATGGCTGATAGTTTTCAGGTGATTCTACTTCATTTTTGAATTTTATTAAGGTGCAAATCTGGTTGTATCTCATTGTAGTAGGGAAACGATCCGAAAGGATCTAGTTTGGACGTGTTTTGAGCAAGATTTGGTTGTCTGTGAGCCAACCACCCCGTCGCCAGCCACGCACCGCCTCTGCACCACCCACGTGCTGCCAGTGCTCCGCTAGAGCAGCGCCACCTATGCTCCACCTGAGTGGTGGACAAAGAGGGAGCGCCGTCACGGGGGCCATTAGGCCCATGGTAGCTCCTTAAGAATGTGTGGAGCCTGATCTATAACAGATCAACCCACTGGCTCACTTGGCGATGAGTCGAATGGTTAAGGCTCTGGGAGCTTGAGGTCGTGGGTTTGAATCCCTCCGATCCCCCCCCCCCCAACGCAAAGGTAAAAAAAAATTATTAAGTTATTTTTTTTAATATTTTTTATCTAAAGTTAAAAATTAATTTTATATATTATTTCTTTTATATACTTTAAAATTATTATTTTTAAGATAATTTTTTGCTATAAGGAATAATTGTTTTTTTTTTTTAACTTTAGAATATAAAAATGTTTAAAAATGCTTTATAAAGAGAAATTTTTTTTAAGGGGGGGACTATTTTATTTCGAAAAATAAAGGGGGATTAAGAGTAATTTTTTGAGAAAAAAAAGCAAATTCTGGCATTATTGTAAAGGTGCATTTTCGACTGTGCCTGAAACCTAGTGGTTTATTTATGTGGGCACTTTTATATTGTATATTGCATTTTTTCTTCTTTTGCACTACATCATTAAAGTTAAAATCAAATTCACTCCCTAAGTCCCCGAAATAATTAAAACCCATCCGTGCAATTTTTTGCACTACAACGTTCGGTATTTGTGATACCTCTGGCTAGCACTTACAGGTAAAGCTATCGTGATTGCACTACTGTATCCACCGCCTAATATAGTTGCCATAATGACGTCTGAGCTTGTTCTCTATTAATCGTCGGGGAGAGATAGGTTTACCATTTTGCTATTTTTTTACTCCATCCACTACGCCAATCACTCTCATGTTTAGGCTTAAATCCAGATGAAAGTTTGGATATCCAAAGCGTATAGGGGAAGTTACGCCCTATGCATGTAGATTGAAGGATTTCTAAGGTCGGTGCCATCAACGAGGTGATTCCCTTTCAGTATCGCCTAAGTACCACGTATCGTATAATCATTAAAATTACCTATAGTCTCCCTCACATAAGGGCGGGTAATTTTTTTGGTTTTTCAAAATACCTATAGTCTCCCTCACGTAAGGGCGGGTATTTTGTATGGTATAATGTCTTGGAATTATGGTATATCGAAGGGGCGACCGTTTGGTGTTATAAGGAACCTTCATAATGTCTGCAAAACTAATGATTGATGCTCATCAGTTATTGAAAGGTCCAAACTATACACCATGGAAAAACAAAATGAAGGCAATCCTAGAGATGGATGATCTTTGGGATATTATGTCTGGAACAACAGTAAGACCATCTTCAGTTGGTGCCACAACTCTAACTGTTGATCAGAAAGACTTTGACAAGAAAGATAGCAAAGCAAAAGCGCTCATTTTTCTTGTTGTTTCTGATGAAGTTCAACCTCATATTGTTGACTGTCCAAATAGTAAAGCGGAATGGGATGCCCTTAAAACTATATATGAAGGAAAGAATGATTCCACAATTCTATTTCTTCAATCTCAATTACACGGTCTTAGCATGAAATAAGGAGAGACAGTTGAACTCTTTCTATGTAGAGTGTCTAAGTTGAAAGGAAAATTGAATTCCTTGGCAACACCAATTGATGATAAGCTCCTTACCTCAGTGGTAATGAGAGCTCTTCCAGATTATTTTAGAGTGTTGATCACCTCACTTCATGTATCACAGAGAAAAGTTACCTTTGTTGAGTTGGTAAATTTGTTTCAAGAAGAGGAGGCACACCAACTACAACGAGATGATTCTTCTAACACTGCCCTATACACCAAAAAGAAGAGGCAAAACAAGAAGAAGGGTAATTTTCAGAAGGGAGGGAGTTCTCAAAAGGATTCAAAAGGGAAACAAACTCAACAACCTCAACAGTAAAAGAGATATTGCAAGATCTATGACAAAGGAGGTCATGATACAAACAAATGTTGGCATAAGAATAAACAATCAAAATAGAAAGGTCAAAACAAACAAAAAAGAATGAACAACAGTAAGTGAATGTTGCTATTGAGGAATATGACATGGATTTTGAGAGAGCTCACAAAGTGCTCATGAATACCACAGTATCCAAGCAGACGGATCCTATTTGGTATGTCGATTCTGGATCCGGTAAGCACATGACTGGTGAAAAATCATGGTTTGAGTCTTTTGAGGCCAAAGAGGGCAAACCTGTCACTATTGCCAATGATAAACCTACAAGGTTTAGGGAGAAGGAATAGTTTCTATTACTTTTCCTGATGGCAAGTGCCAGATTGAGAAGGTTCTCTATGTTCCAAGATTGGAAAACAACTTGTTGTCAGTCACACAAATTCTAGACAAAGATATGGTTGTAAAATTTAGTGTTTAGGGGGGCAAGAAGTGTTGTTCTATCACCAAGAGGGGTAAGAACATTGCAAATGTTTCATATAAGCATGGCTTATTTGCCCTAGATACTATCTCTTCTCCAGATGTAGCCATGATTGTCTCTACAAATGAGGCAACTTCCTTATGGTACAAGAGATATGGACATATGAGTTCTGGGTACTTACTTGAGTTAAGTAAGTATGAAATGGTAAAGGGTCTTCCTTCCCTTTCTACCACATTGTTAGTTTTATCTGACTGCTTGGTAGAAAAGCAACATAGAGTACCTTTTGAAAGGAGCTCTACAAGAGCAAAGAAACCTCTAGAGTTGGTTCACACTGATCTGTGCGGTCCTTTAAATCCCAACAGTTGTTGGGGGTAAGAGGTATTTTCAGTTATTCATGGATGATTACTCATGAAAGATGTGGGTATTCTTTCTTCAACTAAAATCTGAAGCATTTGGCTTATTTTAGCAATTCAAGAAATATATTGAAAAGGAGTCAGGTACTTCTATAAAGACCCTCCGCTCAAGTCGAGGGGGGAGTTATCCTCTAAATAATTTGTTGAGTTCTTGACTGAAAATGGGATCACACGATACTTGACTACTGCTTATACTCATAAGCAAAATGGAGTTGCTGAAAGGAGGAACCGTTCCATCATGGAAATGGTTCGTTGTATGCTCACAGGAGCTAGAACTGTGCAACAATATTGGGTAGAAGCTATCACCATAGTAGTATATCTGTTGAATAGAGCACCTACTAAGGCCCTACAAGGAATGACTCCACAAGAAGCATGGAGTGGCAGGAAACCCTCCATCTCTCATCTACGTATTTTTGGTTGTAAAGCATTCATGTACATACCGAAAGAAAAGAGGAAGAATCTAGATGAGAAAACATTGAAGTGCATTCTTCTTGGATATAATGAGTACTCTAAGGGTTATCGATTGATTGATCTCTTAACCAAGAAGATACACATCAGTAGAGATGTAGTTTTTGATGAGGCTTTCACATCAGAAAACACATCAGATGTATACCTAGACCTTATGGAAACTAAGGTTGAGAAGTCTCCTTCATCCAAGGTTGGAAGTCCTTCTTCATATTCTTCATCAACATAGAAGAAGAATACAAAGTGGTATACAAGTACAATTAGAGACTCTAAACTATCCACTCCATCAAATTTTACATTGGATAGGCCTCGTACTCGCAACATGGCTCGACAGGAGAAAGTTGTAGCATAGATTACTGGGGTTGATGATCTGTGTCAATATTTTGAGGAAATTTTTGTAGATCTAGATAGAGATACAGAAGATATGTATATTGATGATGACAAGGTGTTTATGTCCTCAATAGATGAACTTGAACTTGCATCAGTGCAAGATGCCCTTGGTGAGCCTCAGTGGAAGGCCGCTATGGATGTAGAGTATAAGTCTCTGATGAAAAACAAAACTTGGAAGCTTGTCAATCTACCATACGGAAAGAATCCCATAGGCTGCAAATGGATATATGGGATGATAGATAAGCATAAAACCTGACTTGTTGCAAAGGGTAATGGTTAAAGAGAAGGCATTGACTATGAGGAAACTTTTGCACCTACTGCTCGGATGACAACCATTTGAGTTCTTTATGCTATGGCAGCACAATATGGGTGGAAAGTGCACCAAATGGATATCAAGAGTGCCTTTATAAATGGTGATATCCAAGAGGAAGTCTACATGACTCAACCGGAAGGATTTGAAGTGGAAGGCCAATAGCAGAAAGTTTGCAAATTGGTCAAATACTTATATGGTTTGAAACAGGCCCCTCAGGATTGGTATATAAAAATGGATAATCACCTACTGTAGCATGGGTTCAAGAGATGTCAGTTTGATGCAAACCTCTATTTCAAGAAGAAAGGCTCTAAAATAGTGTTGCGTGTACTCTATGTTGATGATCTGCTCATAACAAGGAGTTCAAAAATAATGGTCTCTACTATCAAAAAGGATTTGAACAAATATTTTAAAATGATAGATCTTGGACTTCTCCATTACTGTCTTGGTCTAGAAGTGAACCAGAAAGAGCACTACATCAAAGTGTCCCAGAAAAAATATGCCAAGACACTACTAGAAAAATATCGCATGACTGACTGCAAGACGATGGCAACACCAATGGAAACATGACTTCAGTTATCGTGATATGATAAATCACCTTAGATAGATGCTACTCTCTATCATCAACTGATTGGGAGTCTCATATATTTGACCAACACTAGGCCATATATCGTATTTGTTGTCAACTATCTTTTGAGGTTCATGCAGGAACCTAAGACTACACACTGGAAAGCAACAAAGCAAGTTCTTCACTATGTTTGTGGTACAATGGAATATGGCCTAGAATACAAGAAGAACAACAAATTCTTCTTATAGGGATACACGAAATTTGACTATGCCGGATCATATGATGATCATAAATCAACTTCAGGATATTTTTTTCATATTGGATCTTGTCTTGTCTCTTGGCACAACAAGAAGCAACAGGTGGTTGCTATCTCATCAACAGAGGCAGAATATCATGCTGCACATGAAGCTGTGTGCGAAGTGATATGGTTGTGTCACATCTCGACAAGTATGGGTCTTCCATCAAAATCTCCAGTACACTTGTTCTGCGACAACTTGGGTGTTTTAAATCTTGTTAAGAATCCAGTGCATCATGAGAAAACCAAGCACATTGATACACAATGCCACTTCATTCGAGACGAAGTACCAAAGCACCGAATCCAGCTTCAATACATCTCCACTAATGCTCAAGTTGTAGACATATTCACTAAGGCACTTGCATGTGTCAAATTTGAATTGTTTCGTAGCTCTCTATGTATTTCAAAATAATGGGGGGATGATAGTATAGCTAGTAGTTATATGTTTCCTAAAATATTGTAATATGGGGGGATGTTAGAATATATTTCAATATTTATTTCATTAGTTAATTCAATCCTAATGATCTTATATTGTTAGAATTGATTAATTTAGGCTAGTTGTTATTTTGTTACAACTGCGCCTATATTGGTCTTGGGTGGTTCCACAACCTCTGGACTAATCTGGCCCTAATGTATTATTTATACTTCGTCAAATAAATAAATATTTTTCTGCTTCTCACATATAAGACCTACAAAGTCTAGGATGAAGGAAATGTTTCAGTCACTCTTCCTGATGGAAAATGTCACATTGAGAAAGTCCTTTATGTTTCAGGATTGGCTAATAACTTGTTTTCAGTGCCTCAAATCTTAGATAAAAACATAGTGGTTGATGTTAAAGTTGATAATGGAAAGAAGTGTTGATTCATCACAAAGAAGGGTAAACTTGTAGCAATTTCTTCCTACAAGCATGGCTTGTTTGCTTTAGATGCCCTTTCTTCCCCTCATGTTGCCATGGCGATAAACACAAAAGAGGCCACTTCTCTTTGGCACAAAATATATGGGCATATAAGTTCAGGATATTTACTTGAGTTGAGTAACTATGAAATGGTGAAAGGTCTTCCTAACCTTCCATCCACTTTGCCAATTTTCTCTTGCTTAGCAGGGAAGCAACACTGAGTACCATTTGAGTTGAGCTCTTCACGAGCCAACAGACCATTGGAGTTGGTACACACCGATCTATATCGTCCTATGCCTAATAGTTATGGTATAAAGAGGTATTTTTAGTTGTTTGTTGATGAATACTCATGAAATATGTGGGTTTTATTTCTAAAAATGAATTCAGAGGCATTTTTATTTTTTCAACAGTTCAAAAAAAGTGTTGAGAAGGCATCATGATGTTCCATTAAGACCCTCCACTCAGATCGAGGGGGGAATATACCTCCAATGAATTTTCCATATTTCTTACTACACATGGGATCAAGAGGTAACTTACTACAACCTATACTCCATAGAAAAATGGAGTTTCTAAAAGGAGAAATCATTCCATCATGGAAATGGTTCACTGTATGCTCACTCTAGAACATCTTGAGCAATAGTATTGTGTAGAAGTTGTTACTACAACAGCGTATCTCCTGAATAGAGCACCCATAAAAGATATTAAAATGATGAACCCACAAGAAGCTTGGAGTGGTATAAAACCCTCCATTTATCATCTCATGATATTTGGATGTAAGGCATTCATGCACATTCCAAAAGCAAAGAGAAATAAGTTAGATGAGAAATCCCTGTAGTGTATTTTCTTGGTTATGATGACAACTCCAAGGGATATCATTTGATAGATCCTAAAACCAAGAAAATTCACATAAGTCGAGATGTGGTATTTGATGAAGCTTCCACATTGAATAAACCAGATGACACATCTCCTGCTATATACCTAGATTTTGAGGAGCCTAAGAAAGAGTCTCCTCCACCTCAAAAGAAAACTATAAAATGGTATACTAGCACAATGAGAGACTCAAAGTTGACTGCACCTCTAGATCTTACTTCAGATAGGCCCCGTACTCGTAGTATGACTCATCAAGAGAGAATAGAATCTGAAGTTGCATAAACTATAGAACATACATAATCAAAATATGAAGATTAAGAAGAAGATAGGGGTTTCATGATTTCAGTGGTGGAGTGTGAACCTACTTCAGTACAATATACACTTAGTGTGCTCCATTGAAGGTAGCTATGGATGTAGGACATTTGTCTCTTCTCAAAAAAAATACTTGGAAGCTAGTTGATCTACCTCTTGGAAAGAAGCCCATTGGCTAAAAATGGGTATACAAAGTGAAGTATAAGGTAGATGGAACTATGTACAAGCATAAGGTCCACCTTGTTGCAAAGTGCTATACACAAAAAGAAGGCATAGACTATGAAGATACATTTGCACCCACTACTAGAATGACTACCATTCATGTACTTTGTGTTATGGTAGCCCAGTTCGGATGGAAGCTACATCAGATGGATGTGAAAAGTGCCTTCTTGAATGGTGATTTAAAGGAAGAAGTGTATATGACTGAGCCAGAAGGATTTGTGGTTGAAGACCAAGAGCAAAAGGTTTGGAAATTGATTAAATACTTCTATGGGTTAAAATAAGCTTCACGAGCTTGGTACATAATAATTGATAATCACCTATTGAATCATGGTCTAAAGAGAAGTCCTTAGGATGCCAATAACTATTGAAAAAAATGGTTTTGAAATAGTGATTCTAGTGCTCTATGTTGATGATCTGATCATCACTAGCAGTTTAGAGAAATTGATAGAAGCAGTGAAGGGTGACTTGAAAAAGTCATTTGAGATGACAGATCTAGGACTTCTTCATTATTGTCTTGGCTTAGAAGTAGAACAAAAGAAGAATCACATCAGAGTGACTCAGATGAAATATGCCAAGACTTTGATTGAAAAATATCGCATGACTGATTGTAAGCCAAAATCAACTCCTATGGAAACAAGGCTACAATTATCATGATATGATAATTATCCTCAGCTAGATGGAACTCTCTATCACCAGTTGATTGGGAGTCTCATATATATGATAAATACAAGGCCAAATATCATTTTTACTATGAATTATATTTCAAGGTTCATGCAGGAACCTAAGGTTAGTCATTGGAAAGTAGTGAAACAAGTTCTTCACTATGTTCGTGGTACTATAAAATATGGCTTGGAATATAGGAAGAATGATAAGTTCTTGCAAGGATACACGGACTCCGATTATGCTAGATCTATTGATGACAAAAAATCAACTTTAGGGTACATTTTTCATCTTGGATATGGTCCTGTCTCTTGGCACAGGAAGAAGCAATAGGTTGTTGCACTATCATCTACAAAGGTAGAATATTGCACAACATGTGGAGCAATCTACGAGGTTATATGGTTACATCATATTCTTTCAAGTATGGGTATTCCAAAGAAACTACCAATCCACTTGAATTGCAATAACCAAGGTGTTTTGAAACTTGTCAAGAATCTAGTGTTCCATGAACGCACCAAGCATATTGTTACTCAATGTCACTTTATTCGAGATGAAGTTCTAAAGCACAAGATTCAGCTCCAGTACATTCCCACAGATGAACAGGTTATAGATATTTTCATTAAGGTACTTGAATACGTCAAATTTGAGTTGTTTCACAATTCTCTCTATACATCAAATATTGTAATAAGGGGGGATGTTAGGTAGATATAAATTCATTACCTCATTTAATATGTTACACTAACAATATCTTTATTGTTAGCATCTAGGTTGTTAGCATCATTTAGGAGGATATTTTATTGAGTGGTTATTCGGCTACATTTTGCCTAGAACATTGTATATATTCCTAAGTATTTGAATGCAATATCTAATATTCACCCTATAGAAATAATAAAAAATTAGTACAAAATTTGCAGCTTAGACAAACTACATTCAAAATCAAAAGGTTGGATGTTCTTGATTGTTTTGCTTCATTTTGGACAAGATAAACTTCCATGTCTTCATCCTTCTTCTTTATCTGAACCACTATCTTAAGTTCCTCTCAAGTACCCTTCATCCTCTTCTTGTTGAATTTCCACAATACTAGAGTTGAATTTATTATCCAAGCCTAAATTTGAAAGCACACGAGATGGATACGAGTCCACCCATATGTCTCCATATATTTTTACTCCTAGATTAGACAAATTATCAACTTTATTCCCTTCCTTGAAAGTATGCATGATTTTCACCTCTTAAAAATATTGAAGCAATATTTTACTATCCCTTATGATTCCTTCCGTGGTCTAGCTTGGTTTTCCCTTTTTAAGTAAATAGTTAATGATGTTAAGGGATTTCCTCTACTAATATCTTAGGAATATCAAATTGAGCCAGGATCTTGATACTAGCTAGCGTCGCCTTAGCTTCAACCACATTATTAGTTTGGGTCTCATAATTATTTGAGTAAGCTTCTATCATCTCCCCTTTTGAATTCCTTATACCACTTGGGTTACATTTAGAGGTCCCATCAAAGTTAAGTTTCACCCACCCCTCCTCAGGTTTCTTCCATCTAGTATTCTTTTATATGTCCCCTCGACTTGTGCCCATCTCTAATATTTACTTCTAATTTCCACTTATTAGCTCTCTTTCTCTATTCCATTCTTAGCGCCTTCCTCATGATTACTTATTGACAAGTTCTCCTGTATCACATTATTAATTCTAAAAATAAAAAATTTCTCATCCTTGTAATCATATTTGAAAATCTTGTTATTGTGCTCCAACCAGATATGCCAACAGAAATGAGCTAGGGATATATTCCATAAATAAATGAGTCTAGAACATTTGAAGGGGGTATGTCATTGTTCAAAAGAACTAAGGATAGATTGAGGGGCCACCCAAGAACATTCAAAGACTTGAAGCATTTAATGAAAAACCGTCCTTGAGAAAGGACAATTGATAAAGAGTTATGAAACTGATTCTTCATTAGCTTTGTACAAAGGATACATGTTCAAAAAATAGAAGCCTCTTGTTTTGAGATTGTCGATTGTTAAAATTATGTTTTAAAGTACTAACCAAAGAAAAAATTCAACTTTAGGAATTAAGTCTTTCATCCAAATTATATTGGTTGAGAATTTTAGAAGGTCTTCATCTCTTGTTAGTAGATAAATTGACCTAGCTGAGTAAACTCTTGTTGAAGTATGGACCCAAATGAGGGTGTCTTGAGTGAGGCTTATAGAGCTGTAATAAGAGAGGAGAAGTATTTTGAAAAAAGATACCTAGTGTTGAGTTTCTTGATTAGTGGAAGGAATAGAGACATATTTCCATATTCTCAATAGACCTTCTCCTTCTATATTATCACTAACCCAAATTCCAAATCTTAACTTTAGGGGTTTTATGATCTACCTACATTCCCTCCAAGCAAAAAGGGGGTGTCAACTATCCAAGTGTCATCCAAAAAAAATATGGAATTGCCAAACCCTAATTTTTATTTTAATCCTTTCAATAATAGAGGCCTTGTTTTAATTAAAATTCAAAAAGCTAAGCCAAAAGGTTGATTTTCACATCTAAATAAGGGATTGAAGGGTTCCAAATACTTACATTTGAAGATATTGACCTAGGATGTTTCACTTTCTTTGATTAACCTCTAGCCAAATGATATTGATGATATTGATATTGATGTGATTGATTTATTGATCTTGGAACTTATTAACCTATGAATAATAACATTAATTTACTAATAGTGGTATCACATCCATCGTGAGTGAGCCTAGACTGTAGCACGTTAAGTAAAATAACTATAGGGAGGAAGAAAATTTGGACAGTGATTATTTATTGGTGGAGAAAGGATTTCAAGTTTGGAGAAAGAGGAGAGATTACTCATTGTTGGAGGAAGGATTACAAGTTTGGATACTGAGATATGAGCAACAAGGAGTGAAGTTAGACAAGATATTGGAAGCTAGCTAATAGCCAAATGAAAGCAACAATAATATCTTAGAAAAAAAGAGTGTAGACTGGAGAGTGTGATTGAGGATGGATGAAAATTGGAATATGTGATATAAGAACGCAAAAGAGGATGAATATAGAGCATGGATGTTATGAAGCATTGAGATAGAAGACAAATATTGAGATTTTTTTTTTTACTGTGGGTGTTATACTAGAGAAGTTTAAGAACACGAAGATGACCAAAGAAGTCTAAGAACATAGAGATGACCAAAGATGTTTGAGAACACAAATATGAGTGTTAACTCAAGGATGAACATTGAAGAATTCACATTAAAGAGAAAAATTTGGAAAAAATTCTTCAAAGCATAAATCAACATGGATGAAAATATTTAAAATTCATTGATAGAAGAAAGTAAAGAAAGATTGAAACGTCTAAAATTTTGTATACAACACTTGATAGAGAATATTGATGAACAAAGATATATCAATAAAATTAAGACTTACCCTTAATTTTTAGAGAAGACAAAAATGAAAACTTTGTAACATTTGGTAGTTATCTACATTTAAAACGTATTGAAGCTTATGAAGACTAAAGATACTATTATATTGCCTATTGATATAGGTATGCTAATGTATACAGTATAAAATCTATAAGGACAAGAACCAAAGGCAAGAATAATTGATTAAGAGCTTGAAGAACAAACCTATGATGAAAGATATCAGTTGTGACACAGATGAATTACAACATATGATAGCAAATGATCTTCTTCAAGAAATAAATTTGGGTATAAACAAAGAAAATACCTACAATGTTGATTTAAAACTCTCAAATGGAGTTGAGTCATGGGATTCTAATAATATTAATGAAATATATTATTGTGATGACTTGATCATAAGGATTAGAGGTATTAGCCTCAAAGAACATATTTAGTGCCCAAAATTGAAGGAGTACCTGAGTTAAGACCAAGGAATAATTAAGGAGAGATTAAAGATAAAGTCCTCATACCAAATAATGTGATACAAGGGGGTGTTGGAGGTGTTACATTATTTGGTCCTATTGTAAATATTTAAATTAAGGTGTGAGTTTGATAATAGTATGAAGTATTTGTCAAGTTAGTAGGTATGAGCATATGTCATGTATTTGAGTGTGTGAGTGTCTAGTTAGGAAGTGAAGAGTTATGAGTGTGATGTGTCTAGTTTAGGAGTAAGCAATTATATGTAATCATGAGATACTTTTGTAGACACCTAAATCATGTCATGCTTAGGGGAGCTACTTACATAGACACACTCATAAGATCATAAGACATAATATTGGACTTTCCAAGCATCAACAGTGGTTCTCACCACTCATTTTGGGCCTTTTCAAGCCATCCAAGCTTGGTCGCTCAAGCCAAGAGCGACCAGATCCTAGCCACTCAAGCCTAGAGTGGCCAGACCTTAGCCATTGCAGATGATAGTGGCCATATCTTAGCCACTGCAGACGATAATGGCTAAGCCATAAGAAGTGGTTTGCCAACAAACAGGCCTAATCACAGGTGGAAGTGGTAGTCTGCATGCAATAAAGGTGAGCGGGAGTGACTTTGCATTCCTTTTCATGACCAGTTCACATAGGAGACTTGAGTTTGTATTTAGACTTAAGTTAACTGACCTCCAAGCATAAACAAAGGACAAAAGCTTCTCATGCTAATGACCAGTTCGCATAGAAGACTCAAGTGGGCAGTTAGATTTCAGTTAACTGGCCTTCAAATATAGACAATGGACAAAAGCTTCTCATGCTAACTTGCACTACGCATGAGAAATTCATTTCTAGGGCTTGGACATAGACCTAGGGTTTCACACTATAAAAGGTGCAAGCCTAAGAGCACCAATAAGGAGAGAATCACATATACAGGAGATCATTTTAGGGAGAGAGACATATTTTTGAGGAGAGCTTTCAAGACTTGGAGAGTTCTCTTTGAGATCACGTGTACGACGAAGCTTTGACAGATTGAAGAGCATAACACCTACTATTTCAACATCAGATATAGGCTTTGACCCATAGCTTTGGGGTAAAGAGGGTAAGGTTTACTTTAGCGGTCGTTGTCTTGGACAGTGGCCTATAGGCTTAGCTTAGGATAGACATAGCTTCTTTTATTATGTTTTCTTCATATCATTAGCATAGATTTACATGATTTCATGGCATAGTTTTATCATATTTTTGTTACATTCTTTGATTACTAACAACCTCATCTGGGGAGGCAATCTCGGACACCTAAATGTGTGTTGTTGTTTCATTGCTTGCAGGGCCACAGGTACATCGGACGAAGATTACAACATACAAGAGCAAAAGGGATCCCTCTAGGAAACAGACTTGGAGAAGGAGGCATCTATAAGCCCTCATACATTTTCGTGTGTGGAATCAAGAATCTTTTATAAGTGCACCACCTCTTCGTAGAAGGGGCACTCCTTGCCTATTTGTAATTTATAGTATCAAAATGGGTATCCCTAAGAGGGACCGACATGTAACCGAGCTTCAATATCAATAAAGAGATCCATATTTTGTTATTTCGTGTTATATGTTTTTTCCTCTTGTCTTTCCATTTTATCTTTGGTATTTTAAATAAGCATTGCAAGTAGGGTTTTAGAAAAGGGACCGGTGCGTGCATTCCCGGGGTCACTACAGATGGCGATCACGGTGGGACCACCACTAATTTTTCATTTTTTTCCAGAATACTAACTTAATTTTGTGTGCAAGTCTAGCCGCTCTGAGCTACAATGGCCAAAAACTAGCCGCTCTGAGCTACAACGGCCAAAAACTAGCCGCTCTGAGCTACAGTGGCCAAGAACCAACCACTCTGGTCAATAGTGGCTAGAACTGGAGTGCAGTAGAGGTCAAAACATTGAATCTCTGAGTTGGATCAAAGGTTGGTATAGCTTCTTTGATATTTTATAGCTTTCTGTCTACTTTTGTGTGTTTAAAATAGAGAACTTAAAGCACATTTATGTTTGGAAATTGAAGGAATAAAAGAAGAAATAATTAAGCATTTCGCATATCTTAGATCTTCTTTTAAATTTTCCACTAGGCGTTGCTAGGAACAACGACTTATGCCTAAAAATTTCACCCTAGAATCCAATGTGCTAGACATTGTATGTTGTTTGCTTGCTTTGAGGCCCTGCTAGAGGCCATAGTTGCACGAAATAAAGTGCGCTCATACAAATCATAGTAGTTCATGCATCTTTCTAAATATTGAAACGTATTTTTGCACTTAGGCATATAGGAAAGACTCATTGCTGCTATATGATGCACTTTATGTTACACAAGCTTAAAATGAACACCACACACACACGTCTCATTTAAACATTGGAGAGTTGGATTTCATCACCAACCTTCAATTCAGTCCAATGACGTTGGAATTCATCTCCTTCCACTAGTTTACCCCCTAGAGCTTCCTAGAAATGGATTGAGAAACTTACTTATAGTGACACTAAGTTACTTGTGTTCAAACTGTCTCCCATTGTTGGAACAATCATTGGTTCAGAGTGGAAGAGCTAGGTGAACCCTCCATTGGGTCTTCAATGGTGTACCCTAGCTTCTTTTGAGAAAATCATGTTTGGCATGAGTGTACTTGATTGTCACTATGGCTGAGTCTTCTCATTCCTAATCCAAGAACAAAAGCAAAGAAATCAAAATAAAAACACATCAAAACAAACCAAATAGTTTAGGGCACACTTAAATCAATTATCAAGATAAACACTTGTTTGGAATTGTGTGGTCATTCCTAATTTGCAACTCAAAAAAAATCAATTCATAAAACAACATGGTCAAAACAAGAAGTAAACACCCTTGATCTGAATATCGAGGGAGAGACAAAAGCAACTCATGCCCATAGGTGGAGTCGTAGTAACATGAACGACCTACCCATAAGACCGTGAGACGTAGCTCCACGAGCCTTGAGGGGTGATAATTCAACCCTTGGGGGATCTCCTCGATAAAATGTTGGAACAAAATCTGCCTTCGGTTAATAGTGTTGCGCCTTAGACTTTGCCAACATTGAATAGACAGATCTTGCTTGAGATCATCTATCTAGTCTCCAGAGAAGGCTGGTTCCTTTGAGTTTTTTAGAGAAAAGGGGAACAAGAGATAAGGGAAATATAGCCTAAGCTAGAAACTTTTCTCATGGTACAGATTGGACAACAACAAACATTGATGATGCAGATTACTACTTTCGAGTTTTCTTTATATCTTCTTTATAGAAAACATGAATTCCTGAGTGTGACTTTTAGATGTTCGTCTAAAAGCATGTAAATATATTTTAATGTTCAACTCTAGAAACAAGATTTATACGTGCACAATCCAGATTTCAGAACAGATACATTATAAAACTTAGAATGAATAAAAGTTAAAACACCAGATACATACACTTGCACACGAAGTTTTGGAAGCCAGAAGAAGAAATATTTTATTGCTTGTAATCCAATACATGTACATCAAGCTTGTAAACGTCCAAGAGCCGACCCTTTTTCTGGAGTCGCTCACCCCTATATATACCCTAAAAGAGTATCTTTTTCTAAGTACATCTTACTTATTTTACAAGCAATCATCTGCAGTTTCTAATAATACACAAGTCTTCTATGAATTAGATATCTTCTCTACAGATTAGATTCTAGACGAGCCTGTCACATTTTCAATCATCTGGAAGCTCTGCTCTATCCTAGATTTACGATAATCATGTCAAAAATCACTTCTTGATGTCGGTGCATGCCCCTAGTTGCCAAAAATATACTCTATTCCTTTACAGTGGCGTGTCACGAAATCGTGACATTCTTTCCTTGCTTTGCTCTTTTGCCGCCTCCAGCTGTGAAAATGAGACATGTCATGAAATCATGACATTCTTTCCTTGTTTTGCTCTTCTGTCGCTTCCAGTCGCAAAAATGAGACATGTCAGAAAATCGCGACATTCTTTCCTTGCTTTGCTTTTCTCCCTTCCAGCGGAAAATGAGACATGTCACGAAATCGTGACATTCTTCTCTTGCTTTGCTCTTCTGTCGCTTCCAACCGTGAAAATGAGACATGTCATGAAATCATGACATTCTTTCCTTGCTTTGCTTTTTCACTTCTACCAGAAAATGAGACATGTCATGAAATCAGCACATTCTTTCTTCTTTCTTTTCTGCTTTTCCTTTTTCTCTTTCCTTCGAAAATGAGACATGTCATGAAATCATGACATTCGTCTCTTACTTTGCTCTTTTCTCCCAAAAATAAAAAGACATGTCGTGAAATCGTGACATTCGTCTCTTACTTTCTCTTTCTCCGAAAATGAGACATGTCATGAAATCGTGACATTCTATCTTCTTGTTCTTCTTCTTGCATCGCGAAAATGCGACATGTCGTGATATCGTGACATTCCCTCTTTGTTCTCTTTTGTCGCTTTTGCCTGAAAATGCAACATGTCGCGATATCGCGACACTTTTCCTTCTTGCTCTTTAAAATGCAACATGTCACGATATCGCGACACTTTTCTCTTTCTCCCTTTTTGCTCTTAGCCACAAAATGCAACATGTCGCGATATCGCGACACTTTTTCTCTTTTTTGCGCGAAATGCAACATGTCGCGATATCGCGACACTTTTTCCTTTCTTTTTTGGCCGCGACAATGCAACATGTCGCGATATCGCGACACTTTTCCTCCTTGCTCCTTTTTGTTTCTTGCCATGAAAATGCAACATGTCGCGATATCGCGACACTTTTCCTCCTTGCTCTTTCTTTTGCTTTGAACCATGAAAATGCAACATGTCGCGATATCGCGACACTTTTTCCTCCTTGCTCTTTCTCTTTGCTTTGGACCGCGAAAATGCAACATGTCGCGATATCGCGACACTTTTTCCTCCTTGCGGTGTTTTGCTTTTTCTTTGATCTTTAGCATATGGGCCACTTCGGTCTTCTTGGAAAATATGCAAAAAGGTGCATCAGCTGTTTTTCCGTAGTTAGTCACTTTTTGACTAACATTCTTGGCGCCTTCCGGGGGATTTTTTGCTTGCAAAAATTTTGAACCAGGCCTTTATCCATTGGGAAACGGAGTCAACAACGCGGTTGTAAAAAGAATCTTTCAGAGAAAGACAAAGAACACAGGAAAATGCACTTAGATTAAACGTGAACATTACCTCGTCAAAACTCCCTTTATACCTTAGTATCTCTATTCAAAAAAAATGTCGACTTCTGATTGGCTGCGATTGAAATTTTTTTTTGTTAAGGCCAAAAAATGGTAATATTTACAAATATTGTCTGAATATACTTATATTATACTGTACATATAATTCCTTTTCTGCTTTCTCAATAGAAATATAACTTTAGGTGAAATGCATTCACCGTGATGGGAAGAACCAATCCATCTTGATCTTTCAACTCGAAAGCATTGAACTGTTTCTCTAAAACAATTTCAAATGGTCCCTCCGAGAAAGCATCGAATTTATCATGGTTACCTGGCTTAGCTTTCTTTACATTCCATTTCAAAACCAAGTCTCCCACTCTAAATTTTTTGGCAGTTGTCTTTTTGTTGAACCATCCTTCAATATCTGCCATATGCTTCTGATTGTGATTGTATGATTGCTCTCTTTGTTCTTCTAACTGTAAGAGCTGCATAACTCCTGCAACTATGTGTAGCATTTGGTCAATCTGAGGTAGCGGGTAATGATCTTTGAGTGATGCTCTGTTCAGATTTCTGAAATCTACACACAATCTGATATCTCCATTTTTCTTCCTGATTGGTACCAAGTTTGCCACCCAGGTGGAGTGTTTAATAGGGTATACTATTTTAGCTTGAAGGAGTTTTAGCAGTTCTTGTTTCATCAAAGATTCTATCTTCGGATTCCTTGGTCTTTGCTTTTGCCTAAAAGGCTTAGCTCCTTCTTCTGATTCTATGGTATGTTGAATAACATCTTTATTGTACACTTTTAGATCACTATACACCCAAGCTATGATGTCAGGGAATTTTTTACACAATTCTCTGATCTGGTTCACTTCCTCTTCTGTACAACTGATTCCAACCTTAATCATTTTTCCTGGCTCCAACTCTACATCTTTGTATCTTCTTTTATCGACCTTGATTTTTTGGCCAACTGCTCTATCATTGTTATCAAACAGGCTTTCAAGGGTGATGAGACCCTTAGGAATATGATTGTTTTTTAACTGAATAATATCCTCTTCCTCTTCATCCTGCAGATCCCGGTTGGCTGAGCAATTCATTTCATGGATTAAGAAATCCAGTATCTGTTCATCATTTTCAAAAACTTGCCAGAAAATATTTTTATCGAGCATTGAAGGCCTGTATATAAGTCTAACAGTTTTAGACTTCTGAATAACATTACTTACAGGACAAAAATTAGCTCCCACTGAAGCTAACAAATCTGCATGGGTATTCTATTCTCTAGGGATAAACTTTATATTTAGGGCCTCAAAGGCCTCTAAGAGATCCCACACTTTGTTCCTGTAAGCCTTCAAATAATCTTGTTTACTTATACCTTTTTTGGTGACTTGATTCACAATAAGTTCTGAATCTCCATAGATGAGTAACTGTTTGATTCCCAATTTCTCGGCCTTTCTTAACCCTAAGCACGGGGCCTCATATTCTGCTACGTTATTGGAGCAACTCCAAGTCAACCTGTAAGAGAAAACCTTTTCCTCTCCGATGGGAGAAATCAAAACTATTCCGGCACCAGCTCCATTCTTGCACCTAGCCCCATCAAAGAAAAGCTTCCACAATTGATTCACAGAACCATCCTTTTCTAGGGAGGGTATCAATTTTCTTTTTGGTTTCTCAATAGAATAGTTTCCTATTTCTGTTTCTATCATGGCATTAAAATTCTGTAGAGAAAACTCATCCTCGACTTGGAGCTCTTCTAATGTTTCTTCCATTAGATCTTCTTCTATTGTTTCTTCAGTCATCATATTTACACGGTCAGTTTCACCAATATTTTCTACATGAAACGTAGATGGTTTCTCATTAAAAATATTGACCCTTCTACCTTTGAAAGGTATCTCCAAATGAGAATAATCTAAGGATAAGTATCCTCCTATCTTTGTTGTGAACTCTCTGGATAGACACATACCAAAATAGGGCTCCAAGTCTACGACTACTACCTCTTGTATGATTGTCATCTGAGGCATTTTATGCAGCCGTATGGGAATATCCTTTATCACTCCTACAGTTTTTACTGGAGTACCATCTAAGCGTAGGACGCCTTGCTGTTGCTCCTAGTGTACTCCATTCCCATAATATCACATACTGCTTTGGGTATCACAGTGGTAGCAGCGCCTGAATCTATCATGCAGTTGTGGACAACCCATCCTTCCATTTGAAGGGACAAATAAAAGGGTGGTGGCCTGTTCTTACCAGTGGCAGACGTCAAGTTTGTTAGAACCATTTTTGAAGATGATGCAGTCCCACCTCCATTTTTCATTGTTCTTAGGGATTCCTGTAGGAGATCGATTTGACCTAGGATTTGAAGAGCATCATACATACTTGCCTTAGAAGGAGTCTTTTTCATTTCCTCTACTATACTTAATGTAGGTGAATCAACTATTCTTTCTCTTTCTTTGGCAAAAGTTTCATATTTATTTTTGTATCCCTGGGTAGCTTCAGTTCTTTGCCTTTTTGTCGGCGAGGGGAATATCAACCTTTCCCTAGCTTGTTCTTGGGTTTCATTTTCCCCCCGAGGAATAAATTCTTTGTGTGTTTCTTGCCCTTGACTTTTGGCTGGAAACCGATATTTTCTTTCTCGAGGGAGACTTCCCTTAGGAGTTTCTTTGGGAACTTCCTTGGGAGCAGGGGAAACATTCAATGGTTGAAGCTCTTTAGGGTCTACTTGGAGTGGTTTCTTACCTGATCTTGTCAAAACTGAAACCTGTTCTACTGTAGGCATCATGAAGTTGTGGTCCTTCTCTCTAATTATATTTACATGGCCTTTCATTTTTTCTTTACTCTTTTCAATTGCTATACTTTGTACATAATGTTGGTGTATCATACACGAACTTTCCCCATGTGGATCGTTACATGTAGTACACCAAAAGTTAGAATCAGTGGGAGGCTCCTCGGCCTCCACTGTCTCATTTGTATATACCGTGCTCGGTCTCTCTTGTCCCCTATTGCTTGATTGTGTTGCATCTCTTGTTACCTGAGGGAACTTCCTTGGTGGAAAATTCCTTTCAACCTCTCTCTTTTTCATGGATGCCATTTCATTTGACAATGTCTTCATTGTATCAATTATGGTCATGTATTGATCATTGGGGGGAGCTGATGCAAGGGGTGTAGCTGGTAATGCAAGGAATGTAGGAGGTGCGGCTATAGCTGGGAGGGCCTGCGTTGATGGGAGTACAGGCGGTTTAGAAATTGATGCTTGGGAAAGCTCTGGTAAAATTTGCAATAGACTTTTTGATGGATATCTTTTTGTAGCGATGAGATCGGCTTCGCCCTTTGCTGCCTCTAGATAGATCCCAGGAAAAGTGGTTACACGGGATTGCCTTATTATCATACTGAGATCTGAATCAAAAGCCCTTAAATAATAGCATATAGCTTGTTCTTCCATGGGCTTTAGGCCTTGCGGTACTCTATCACGAGTTCTGGTAAATCTGATGTTGAAATCTTGGATTTCTTCTTGTGGATGCCTCTCAATGACAGTGAATTGATTCAGCAATGTGAAAGGATCCGCATGTATATTAAATTCATCGACCAGACGACCGACTAGTACTGCCCAAGAAGTAATGGATCCAGTGGGAAGCGCTCTGTACCAATAGAGCATCTTTCCTTTCAAAGATATAATCAACAATCTGACCATTACATCTTCTTGAGTGATGTTGTAAATAGATGCTAGCGATGATACATCTAAACAGTGCTCATCTACTGTTTTGCCTATTTCGTCAAAGGTCGGTAATGCTTTTAGTGCAGCTTGTGGAATTTGGTGGTGTGTTCCCAAGTTCAAAGGGCCAGTTTGATTCCACACAAGATGCGTTGGGGTAGGGGCGGCTGCCATGATTGCTAAAGGAGTTACAACCGCTATGGGATTGCTTGTAGATGCTCCTACAATGGGTGTTAAAGAGGTGCTAATGGTGTCGGGCGGATTTGATCGTGCGGCTAGCACAGGGTGTGCTTTTAGGCTTTCGAGATGTAGTTCAAAGAACTCGATAGGTTCTTCAGAGTTTCTAGCTCGGGATCTGGTTATCATATGGCTATATAACCAGAAGGTTTTTAGACAAGGTCTTTCTTTTATGGTCTAAATTGCAACGGAGTCACCAGGTGGTTTTTCTTGAGATTTTTAAACAAAAAGGCTCTTAAGGTAAAACACCAAAACTTATACAATACTGTGGGATTGCTTGTCCCACCGGGCATGCCAAAAACTATTGGAACAAAATCTGCCTTCGGTTAATAGTGTTGCGCCTTAGACTTTGCCAACATTGAATAGACAGATCTTGCTTGAGATCATCTGTCTAGTCTCCAGAGAAGGCTGGTTCCTTTGAGTTTTTTAGAGAAAATGGGAACAAGAGATAAGGGAAATATAGCCTAAGCTAGAAACTTTTCTCATGGTACAGATTGGACAACAACAAACATTGATGATGCAGATTACTACTTTTAGAGTTTTCTTTATATCTTCTTTATAGAAAACATGAATTCCTGAGTGTGACTTTTAGATGTTCGTCTAAAAGCATGTAAATATATTTTAATGTTCAACTCTAGAAACAAGATTTATACGTGCACAATCCAGATTTCAGAATAGATACATTATAAAACTTAGAATGAATAAAAGTTAAAACACCAGATACATACACTTGCACACAGAAGTTTCGGAAGCCAGAAGAAGAAATATTTTATTGCTTGTAATCCAATACATGTACATCAAGCTTGTAAACGTCCAAGAGCCGACCCTTTTTTTGGAGTCACTCACCCCTATATATACCCTAAAAGAGTATCTTTTTCTAAGTACATCTTACTTATTTTACAAGCAATCATCTGCAGTTTCTAATAATACACAACAAGTCTTCTATGAATTAGATATCTTCTCTACAGATTAGATTCTAGATGAGCCTGTCACTTTTACAATCATCCGCAAGCTCTGCTCTATCCTAGATTTATGATAATCATTTTCAAAAATCACTTCTTGGTGTCGGTGCATGTCCCCTGATTGCCAAAAATATACTCTATTCCTTTATAGTCGGCGTGTCGCGAAATCACGACATTCTTTCCTTGCTTTGCTCTTTTGCCGCCTCCAGCCACGAAAATGAGACATGTCATGAAATCATGACATTCTTCCCTTGTTTTGCTCTTCTGCCGCTTCCAACCGCGAAAATGAGACATGTCACGAAATCGTGACATTCTTTCCTTGCTTTGCTTTTCTGCCGCTTCCGCAAAAATGAGACATGTCGCGAAATCATGACATTCGTCTCTTGCTTTGCTCTTCTGCCTTCCAATAAAATGAGATATATTTCTCTGATTCGCATTCTTTCCTTCTTTCTTTAAAAAATGAGACATGTCATGAAATCGTGACATTTGTCTCTTGCTTTGCTCTTCTACCACTTTTAGTCACGAAAATGAGACATGTCACGAAATCGCGACATTCGTCTCTTACTTTGCTCTTTTACTGCCTCCCATCGGAAAATGAGACATGTCACGAAATCGTGACATTCGTCTCTTACTTTGCTCTTTTCGCCTCTCGTCGGAAAAATGAGACATGTCATGAAATCGTGACATTCTGTCTTGCCTTGATTCTTCTTCTTGCATCGTGAAAATGCGACATGTCATCGAAATCAGGACACTTCTCCTCTTTGTTCTCTTTTGTCCTTTTAGCCATGAAAATACAACATGTCACGATATCGTGACACTTTTCCTTCTTGCTCTTTCTCTTCTTTTTAGCCTAAAATGTAACATGTCGTGATATGTGACAATGCAACATGTCGCGATATCGTGACACTTTTCCTCCTTGCTCCTTTTGTTGCTCTTAGCCGTGAAAATACAACATGTCACGATATCGCGACACTTTTCTCCTTCTCCTTTTGTTCTTTAGCCGTGAAAATACAACATGTCGCGATATCGCGACACTTTTCTCCTTCCTTTTTTTTGGCGAAAATACAACATGTCGCGATATCACGACACTTTTCTTCTTGTCCCTTTTGCTCTTAGCTGAAATACAACATGTCGCGATATCGTGACACTTTTCCTTCTTCCTTTTCCAATGTCACGATATCGTGACACTTTTTCTCTCCTTTGACCACGAAAATGCAACATGTCGCGATATCGCGACACTTTTGCCTCCTTGCTCCCTTTTGTTGCTCTTAGCCACGAAAATGCAACATGTCACGATATCGCGACACTTTTTCCTCCTTGCTCTTTCTCTTTGCTTTGGACCACGAAAATGCAACATGTCGCGATATCGCGACACTTTTTCCTCCTTGCGGTGTTTTGCTTTTTCTTTGATCTTTAGCATATGGGCCACTTCGGTCTTCTTGGAAAATATGCAAAAAGGTGCATCGACTATTTTTCTGTAGTTAGTCACTTTTTGACTAACAGAAATCCCAAGTAAGGAACCACATCATGGAACAAAGTCACATAAACAAAAAGAGGCTTCACAACCATCCTCATCAAGGAGACATGAGGAGACCTCAAGGGCCTCCTCTAAACACATAGAAACATCTCAAAGACGTGAGGAAGCTTCAAGGGCTTCCTCCTCACATGGACATAAAGAAGGTTCTAAGACTCATTCTTCACATAGGGATGATGAGACTCGCTACATCTCCATCCACATGGAGAAAACATGTTACCACAAAGCCCTCTTCATCAAGAAGGCAAACAAGAATTGCAACACCTCAAGACTCACAAGAAACATATGAAATAGGTCTACCCACTGAAGGGCAGGAAACTAGAGCTACATCTAGTCATGGGAATCAAATAGAAGAAACCCTTCACACAAAAGGAAATATTCCCATAGACTATGACCTCATAGGAGTAAATGGCACCCCATGGGACCAGCCATGGAAAACAAGACAACTAGATGGGTTGGATCGATTTCCTACTCAACCAACTCAAAGAACTATAGCTACTGAGAACTCTACATCTGGAAGCTCACGAACTGTGACTTCTAAACATACCTCTCAGTCTAGGGGTACCTCAGAGTGACCCCATAGTAGACGCATGGAGTCTGATCATAGGGATACTCAATAGTACACTGAACAAGTCACATTAGCTAGCAAGAGTACAGATACAACAGAAACCTCCTCGAGGAATCTATGAGTCAAGACAACAAGAACAGAGTCAGATAAACATGAGTCTTCTATGACAGCACAAACTGACCGAATGAGGTGGTTAGAAAATGCATTACGTAAGGAGCGAGAGCTAGTGGAAGCTCTCGAACAAGAGAAACAAAGAGAAAGACTCTTGCGCCAACATGAGCAACGTTTAAGAGAGCAAGTCGAGCGGCTAGCTCTTAACAATTTACAGACAAATGGTGGTGACCACCAAAGAACAAGACACACTGACTCACCTAAGGAGAGGCACACTAGACAAGATAGCCCACAATGAAATCCCCCACCAAATCATGAATGAAATCCAACTAATGGGGGAAGGGCAAACATAACAAACCAGGATCATAATCCTGAGTCCCCTCGTAGGAGGGAGGAAAATGGAACAAATCAAATGGATAGAGAGTTACCTCCATTGCCAATGCGAATAGGCTTACAAGAGGAGGAAATCCATGCATCAAAGGCATTTCAAGAGCTTGCTGAAAAGATGAAAACCTTTGAGAAACAAGAGGCAGCTGGGAACTCACCAACATTGAGCAAAATACACAACCAACCATTGTGCCCATCAATCCCTAGCCCTCCATATCCTAAGCACTTTGAGATGCCTAGGTTAGAAAATTTTAAGGGTGAAGAGGATGCACAAGAGCATGTCACCAATTTTATCAATGCCTATTTTCATCTTGAAGACAATGACGCTCTCATGCTAAGAACATTCATAATGACATTTTTAGGTGCTGCCACTCAATGGTTCAACCAACTACCTAAGCATAGCATAACCAACTTTGAACAACTAGTAAATGCATTCTTAAAGTATTTCTCCTTTGGTGCTAAGAAGAAGGTGAACCTTTCAGACCTGGCCAACTTGAAATAGTATGATGATGAGCTAGTAATGGATTATGGGAATAGATGGAGAAAAGTCATGGCAAAATTATCATTCTTCGTTCCCACAGAAGAGATCATTCACATGTTCACCAAAATTTGTTCTAAACATATCTCCCTCTTGCTACAACTTCAACAGTATCCTTCATTTGAGGAAGCTTTGGCACAGGCCAAGCTCATCGAAGAAATAAAAGTAGATGAGGGAACCATTAAACTCCAAAACAAAAAGGAGTGGAACAAGAATGGTAAGAATGACAAGTATAAGTAGAAGCAAGGCAACCCTGCTCCAGTCAATCAAGTCGTATTGGCTACACCCAAGGATGGGGGTGCACAACAACCCCAGAACTATCAAGCACATCCCCCGCCAACCAACTACGACCAAAAGAACAATCAGGGAAGAAACCGAGAATGCAAGCCACCTCGTTATTTCATGCCTCTGACAGAATCAATGCAATCAATCTTTAATCAGTTGAGCGAGGCTAGGAGGATCAGATTTCTTGATATACCTCTTATAGATCCCAACCATCCTAAGCCAAAAGGATATAGGGAAGATCAATTTTGCCCTTATCATAGGATACCGGGGCATGACATTGAGGCTTGCATCGGGTTTAAGCATCAAGTGCAAAACATGATTGAGGTAGGAGAACTCAAAGTTGACAACCCACTGGCTCCCGATAATAGAGACATGGGCATATACAAAAACCCATTGCCCAATCATGAGGCCCCTCGAGAGCAAGGGGCCCAAGTCAATCAGGTTTGAGCTGACATACCTACCCATGGATGCGTTGGGATGGTTGAGATTGTTAACATAGCAACAAGGACTAGGCGGTATGGTCAACCACAACCACTTGTAGCTCCCATGAACATCCCAGCCACTCCTAGGCAAAGGCAAGACAACCTTCCAGGTCCACCAACGTGACCTATGGTAACTATTCGGAGTAGATTGGAGCAAAACCTATAGATGACTCCAGCTAAGTTATCCATCTATGAGCTCATACAATAGTCCCCAAAGCATAGGGAGACTCTAATGGAGATTTTAAGAACAATTGAGCTCCAACCGCAAGATGCGAATGCATTCACTCACTTTGTGGGACAAGTACAAGAATGCCAGGAACCTGTAATCCGATTCTATGATCATGAGATTAAGATAGTTCCTATTGCCTTACCAGACCCTCCACTAAACATTGTAGTGGCAATCAATGACTTACCTTTCAAGAGGGTTTTGGTCGATATAGGTTCATCGATAAACATCATTACAACAACTGCAATAGAGCACCTCAAAATCCCCAAGTCCAATATCATTCCAGGAGCTTACACATTGAGAGCTTTTAATGATGCTTTATGCAATACTATGGGAATGATAGTCCTACCCATCAAGGTGGGGCACAAGACCATCCCCATGATGTGTCATGTCTTGGAAGGAGCTATGCAGTACAACATCCTCTTAGGGCACCCTTGGATAAGGGCCATGAAGTGTGTGCCTTCGATCTTGCACCAGTGTGTCAAGTATGTGCATGAGAACAAAGTCTATGTGGTTCTAGCCGATGAAGAGCCTTTTAAATACATCAATCAGGTGGACATTCTAGGAGAATTTGTAATCCCTTCTACTCACCTATATGTGGCACCTTCATCCCCAACCACACAAGTGGATAACGAAGACAAAGGGGTAAGAAAAGACCCATGCACATCAACACCTCCTGGTGCACTCAAGATAGTCAATGCTTCTAAAGTACCATCAACATCAAAACCAAAAGATAATCAGAAGCTAAAGGCACCCTTAGTTAAGGAAGAAAGGCCCAAAGAAGTGCCAACTATAGCCATTGCTGAAATGCCAAGTCCTATGGAAGAGGAAGATCTTCAAGATCAAGATGAAGATAGTGATTATCACCCTACTTCACCAGTATCATCCGTGGGGTCATCCACATCGCATGCATCAATACACTTGGCAAGCATAGGCATAGGGGAGTACCTTGTGTAGAACATCACCTTTACGCCTATCATTGAGTCTACACAAGACATAGGAAGGCCTAAGGACTTGAGGCCGCTAGTAGGAATAGTGGTTCCACTTGGAATCCCTCCCAACCAAACCAATTTTGTCTATGCCGGCCTGGACTGCGCTCATAAGTCTTCAGATATAGAAGAGGATAGTGACGAATTATTCATGGTCAATGTTCATTACCTCTCTAACCTTGAGTTTTCTCTAAGCTACTTTGAGCATTGCCATTGGCATGGCTATGGCCTTGGCATATATGAGCAAGGGCGCAGGCGGCCATACGAGCCACTATATCAGCTTCCCTCCGATAGATTTGGCTTAGGCTATTATAGCGGAGGTCGAGATGACTCTCTTGTAGCAGCATTGGAAAGATTAAGCATAGGGTTAGGAGAAGACATTGATTTCATTCCTTATCACCCCCTAAGAATAGCAAATTTGAGCAACAGACAAGTGGCCACGGTAAACATACCACCTCCAAAAACTTATCATCCAAACACCTCAATTGATTCCACCCCAATAGGGTACAACTCATGGGATGAGGAGAATGGATATGAAGCAAGTGATGATGAGGCACAACTTGGCTTAGCCTATCAGGGGCCTCACTATTTACAAAGATTCACATGGTCCATCCATGATGAGAGTGGATATACATCAGATGAAAGTGACTATGAATCAGAAGACTCAATAGAAAGAGCCTACTTAGGCCTAAGCCATCAACCCCTGACTTTGGGGCAAGAGACAAATGCAAATGGATTCTTCATAAGTGATGAAGAATATGAAGATGAAATAGAGATGGCCTACTTGGGGCCAAGACATGAGCCCCTTGTCTTAGGGCCACATACCAATGCTAATGGTTTTTGGATAAGTGATGATGACTTTGAGGATGAGACCGAGATGGCTTATCTTGGACCTCACCACTTGCGGCAAGTCAACGAGCTAGTAGAGAGAGAGGTGGCACTCCATGCCATAGACCCTCATCTCTAATTTTTGGGGAGACCTATTGACCTAGCTACCATTCATCGGATGGTCAATCCCCCTCCACCTACATTCAGAGAGCGATTAGAGCCCAATGATCCTATTGTCCACCCTGCTCATGGGCCAGATCCAAAAATTCCCATTCCTCTAGAACCTCATCGTGAGTATGGAAGGGAAACCCCTGAGACAAGATTGCACCCATGTGGTCCTGGAGATTTCATCCCATCCATCAACATGATCTCCATTGATTTGACCACTCCACTTCATAATCCAGTAGATCCTACCAAATCATTGCATCTTGATGTAGAGGCTATTGATTGGGATCATGCTAATTCACCCATAGAGCCTGAAGACCTCTTCCCCAATGAAGAGATGTTACAACCATTCCATTTTGCATCAGGTTGTGCGTATGACGTCTTCCATGTTGGTTTGGAACCTGAGTCACTAGGTCCTATGAATCCCATCGATGACATTCATTTGATACCCATGCCTCATCAGCTAGAGGATGGGTCACATATGGCTATAGAAGCGACTTTCGAGGTGGACATCAGTGATGATCCTACCCAACCAAGGAAAGTCAAGTTTGGAGAAAGTCTATCTCCAGAGGAACAAGCCATCCTAATTCCTCTCCTCAAAGAGAGGCCAAATATTTTTGCTTGGACTTACAAAGACATGCCAGGGATAGATCCAAAGTTAGTCATTCACAACCTTTCATTGGATCCCATGAAGAAGCCAATCAAGCAAAAACTGAGGAAAATGCATCCAACCATCGCTTTGATGGTGAAGAATGAATTGCAAAAACTATTGGATGCAGTATTCATAGTTCCTATTGACTACCCTGAGTGGGTGTCAAACATGGTACCCATGGGGAAACCTGATGGAAGAGTCCGTATCTGCATGGATTTTAGATATTTAAATAGGGCAACACCAAAGGATTCATTCTCATTGCCAAACATAGATGCTCTTGTAGATGCAACCGTAGGTCATGAAATGCTCTCCCTAATGGATGGTTTTTCTGGATACAATCAGATCCGGATTAAGCCCGAAGATCAACATAAAACTACTTTCATTACTCCATGGGGAACATTCTGTTACAAAGTGATGCCATTCGGTCTCAAAAATGCTGGTGCCACATATCAACGAGCCATGACATACATATTCCATGACTATATGCATAAGATCTTGGAAGATTACATGGATGACTTACTAGCCAAGTCCCTGTTGTGGCAAGAGCATGCCGAAGTCCTTAGACAAGTCTTTGATCGCCTCATAGAACATAATGTCCGATTGAATCCTAAGAAGTGCGTATTTGGCGTAACTTCTGGCAAGATTTTGGGATTCATCGTATCCAAGAGAGGCATTGAAGTAGATCCTACAAAGGTAAAGGCTATACTAGAAATGGCCGCCCCTACCAACATTAGGGAGTTGAGGAGCCTACAAGGCAAGATAGCATCCATCAAAATATTCATCGCATAATTATCAGACAAATGTCGACCTATGAATCGGTTGCTATGCAAGGAAGTCCCCTTTCATTGGGATGAAGAATGCCATCAAGCCTTTGCAGAGATCAAAACTTATCTGGCAACACCACCAGTATTGGCTCCACCAAGGCCAGACATACCATTTTTACTATATATATCGACTACTAATTTTGCATTGGGCACCATGTTAGCCCAAAAGAATGCACAAGACAAAGAGCAAGCCATATATTACATTAGTCACACCTTGGTGAGTTATGAGCTAGGATATGCGTATGTCAAAAAGTTGTGTTTAGCAGTGGTCTTTGCAACTCAAAAGTTGTGACACTACATGTTGAGCCATACGACCTACATCATATCAAAACAAAATCCTTTGCAGTACATGATGAGCAAGACATATCACAATACACGTACCACAAAGTGGATCATGCTATTGATAAAATTTGATCTAGAGTTCATAAGCCAAAATTCCATCAAGGGACAAGTCATAGCAGATCAATTAGCAGAGGTGCCTCTTCAGGATAACAAGCCTCTCACCATAGAATTGCCTGATGATGCAGTCTTTGCATTATCAGATCCACCAGAGCTCGAAGAACCTAAGAAAGAAAGAGACATGTCATTGTTCTTCGATGGTTCAAAGTGTGAACAAGGAGGTAGAGCAGGGATTGTCTTTATCACACCATAGGGTGCTCCATTGCCCTTATCATTCAAACTAGACTTCTCATGCACAAACAACAATATAGAATATGAAGCATTGATCCTGGGACTCCAAACAGCCATAGCAATGGGCATTAAAATATTGAATATCTTTGGTGACTCCTTGCTCATAGTAAACTAGGTCAAAGGACTATTCCAATGTAGGTGCCCACTCCTGAAGACTTACAAGGAACTTGTTGACACCTACCTAGCCTGACTGGAATGGTATGACATCGAGGCAATCCCTCGTATGTCGAATAGATTTGTAGACACCATGGCCTCTTTGGGATCCTTAATCCCTTAGAATCCATCTACTGATTTTACAACCATTCATGTGAAAGTGCTTTCACACTCAACAATACATCATGAAGCTTTTGACAATCAAGAATCAGTCAACATGATCAACATCGAGCCAAATCAGGATTGGTCCTTCATAACTAGAGATTTCTTACAAATAGCACCTTGGGGGTCTTTGATCTCCCAAGGACCTATGGAGTGTGGTGCAACCATATACCATAGAGTTGTTCCTCAATCCATGTTCACTACCTCAAAAATGTAGGAAGAGCAAGTTGTCTTTTCTATAGAAGTTATGGCTTATCAGGATTGGCTTTCCCAACTATGGGACTTCCTGAAGCTTGGAATAGTACCTCAAGGTTTGTCACATACTGAAAGGTGAACGTTCAAATAGAGAGCAACAAGATACATCTTTCTAGGAGAAATCCTCTATAGATGAGGATATGATGGAGTATTACTCCGTTGTCTTGAGCCCTAGGAAGCATCTTGGGCAATTTTGCAAGCTCACGATGGAACATGTGGAGGCCATTTCAGTGGCATGGCCATCGTTAAGCGCATCTTGAGAATGGGTTACTATTGGCCCACAATGGAAAAGGACTACTATGAGTATGTCAAGAAATGTAGTAAGTGCCAACATCATGCAAATCTAACGCACTTACCATCGCAAGCTTTGCAGCCCATCCAGGCAACATGGCCATTCTCGTAATGGGGACTAGACTTGATTGGGAAGATCTCACCCCCATCCTCAGGCCGACACACATTCATCATAATAGCCATATAATACTTCACTAAATGGGTAGAAGCGATCCCCTTAACATCAACAACTGGACCAAGGATTGCGGAGTTTATACTCCACAATATCATAAGTCATTTTGGGGTCCCTTCTAAGATAATATCGGATAATGGGCCATATTTCAAGAACAAAAATGTGCATGCTTTAATGAAAAAATACCATATTCAACATAGTTTTTCAATGCCTTATTATCCACAAGCAAACGGGCAAGTAGAAGCCTCAAACAAAATAATAGTCTCCATTTTGAGGAAGATAGTGCAAGAAAATCACAAGGATTGGCACATGCAGTTGCCTCTTGCACTATGGGCATACAGGACTAGTATACGGATGCCCACTAGGGCAACACCATTTTCACTAGTATATGGCATTGAGGCCATCATGCCACTAGAGTTAGAAATTTTGACTCTACGCATAGCATTAAAGGACTTCATAGATGATGATGTTGCATGACAAGGCCACCTTGATCAGTTGATGCTTCTTGATGAACGTCGAGTCAATGCTTTAGAGCATCTTCACGTTTACCAAGATCACCTTGCGTGAGCTTACAATAGTAAAGTCCACCTAAGGGAATTCAAGGTTGGAGATCTAGTGCTCAAAGAAAACCAGTAAAATTCGAATCTATCGTCGCATCTACGAGATAAGTTCATGGTAAACTGGATAGGTCCATACATGATTTCATAGAGAGTTGGGCCTGGAGCATATCACCTTATATCATTAGATGGTGTTGAAGAGCCTGAACCTCTCAATATCATTCACTTAAAGGCATTTTACACATAAAACACAAAAACATTCAAATATTTCATAAAATTCAAAAACATTCAAATATTTCATAAAATTAAAAACATTCAAATATTTCAAAAAATTAAAAAACATTCAAATATGTCAAAAACACAAAACAAAGCATAAAAACATAAAATTTCAAAAATAATCAAAGGCTCCAAGGGTAATTCATACCGCTTGGTCAAAATAAACCAAAGGCTCAAGGGTAATTCAACGTTGGTCAATATAATCAAAGGCTCCAAGGGTAATTCATACCACTTGGTCAAAATAAATAAAAGGCTCAAGGGTAATTCATATCGCTTGGTCAAAATAAATTCAAAGGCTCCAAGGGTAATTCAAACCGCTTGGTCAAAAATCAATCAAAGGCTCCAAGGGTAATTCAAACCGCTTGGTCAAAATCAATTCAAAAAGGCTCCAAGGGTAATTCAAACCGCTTGGTCAAATCCCATCAATTCAAAAGCTCCAAGGGTAATTCAAACCGCTTGGTCAAAATCAATAACAAAAGCCCCAAAGGCATAATAAGCCCTTTGGTCAAATTAATCAAAAATACAAAAACAACATAAAAATCAAAAATACAAAAACAATTGCATCTCACATCTTGCATCCACATCATTGCATTGCATTTTCATATCCACTACAATTGCATATGTCATGAGAGCCTTAAAAGTGATACCACAGTTTGTCACACAAATCATTCAAATCCATACCTCCATTAACACATGTGTAATTGTGTTTTTCAACACAACCATTATTTGTTGCTATACATAATATACTAAGGTTTTTCGGTTAATCAACCACACCTAGTGATCTTATCAACTTTTGAGGAAAACAACTTTGATTAGTAGAAGGTAAGGTCTAGCTGTGATAATGCCTTGGATATTCAAGATCTCGTCACTAATTGAAACACTAAAATCCTAGTTGGTACAAGGAAAAGATGAAAGCTGCAAAGCGGTCTAGGTTACCTTAAGCGAAAAGGATCTTCCTTGCTTATCCCCCTGTGCAACCGGTTTAAAGGTGCTGAGAATTGGCAAAAGGACAAGCTTTACCCTATCCAAATCCCTTGCTTAAATCAAAATAAGCAAAATCCCAAAGCAAAGTACATATTCAAAAGGCCAAGCATACAGTCAAGATTTCAAAGCAATAATCCGATACACAAATCATATATTCAAAATAAAAAAAATCAAGCTCAAAAAAATCAATAAAAATAAATGATTTTCATCACTACATATGAGAAAAAAGTGATTATCATCACTACAAAAATCCTCGCTCAAAGAAAAAAATCAATCAAAATAAAAGTGATTTTCATCACTACATATGAGCAAATATCCAAAGCCAAAAAGAAGCCAAAAAGAAGGGAATAAAGCTTGAATCCCTGGAATTCTCAGCATTGTACAAAACTGGAAGGAGAAATCCTTATGCATGATGATATGTCTATTACAATTGCTTCATGCATTTGTGTAGACCAATGTTTGAATGTGGATGAGCTAGCTTAGGTAACCCAATATTGCCTAGTGGTATAGTCCAACTAAGTCCAACATAAGGATGAGATGAACACTTGAGGATCCCTGATCTTAGCAATGGGCTGAAAGAATCTCGCCTGACATCGGAGGAAATGCTTGAGTTCTATCTCAAAATATACAATCACTTGCACACATAGAGATCATGAAAAACTAGGTCCATGGTAAAAGCCTTACTTTTCAAAAGTCTAAGTGGTAAGTAGACAATTGTTGATAGGGTAACTAGAGTGTTTGAATCTCTGGAAAGCCCCAAAAATTCTTACATAGCAACAAATCATAACATCATTCACACCATCACTTTCTTTATAAGATTCTATAAATTAGGGGGTATCAACATAGTAGGACAGATACCGCATATATATTAGAAATAGTATATAGACGACCACTAACTACTTTATATCTTTTAATTTATAGAAACTTATTAAGAAAATACATTACACACCATTACATCTCATATATGAATACTTAATCAATTCTTATGATAAGAGTGATTATTTAAATTCATGATTATTTTTTTACTTTCTATGGTATCACCCATTAAGATTGTCAATGTCATATGCATTCCGTATGTTTTAAGTGATTAGAGCATACAAGTTCATTTATACCATTCCATCACATAAGTTAGATGCATAAAATTAAAGCAAAGTTAAAACATGCATTTAGCAATAACATCACATTCACAAAAACAAGTCATTAATCATCCATAAAGCACATCATAAAACATATAGGCAATATCCATTTGCATACAAATCATAAATTCATCATTCATCATCAAAATACATCACATCATATCATCAAATCATATAAGCATCTACACATCCATCTAAGCATCTTCAAATATCATCTATCATCTAACATATTCATCAAATCATCATAATACCATCATCGCATCATATCATAAAATAAAATAATAACAAAAACATGAGCAATAAATGATACACATAATAAGTCATAATGCAAAGCTATCATAAAAGTATGTGTGTCAAGTCCAATGGATATACAAAAATGCTCATGGGCTACAGTCATATAGGTCAGTCGACCTCAAAAATGGATCAAGGACCAAGTAGAGCATCAATCAAATATCGGGCTTGAGCCCCCTGCATCACCTCCTCTAGTGCCACCTCCCCCTGTGGTGGTGTCGTGAGTCGAATGATGCGAGCCTATCGGTCTCTCTATCCGAGTCTGGGTCCTCTAGCTAGGATGGGTGGAAGACTACCCTGAGGTGGAGCACCCACTGACCTATGAACCACCTGCACCTATTGGATCCTTAGGGACAATCTCATGCCTCCTGAGCTACATCTGAAGAAGGGTAACATGATCCACAAGTCCCTGGATCTGCACCTCATGCTCATCCAATAGAGACTGGAGATGTCCCACATCTACTCCTGAACCTACCATTGGAACCTCTTGTGGTGTAGAAGGAGGAACAACAAACTACATCCTGACATCGCCACCCCCAATAGTAGCCTGTAGAGCCTGTATCTATGTTGAGAGCTACTCAATGGTAGCATCTCATCATTGTACCTAGATCTTAGTGGCCTAAAGCTCAGCCTCGACCTCATGTAGTTGTGCTCTTAGAGGAGAGTCTCTCTCCTTGGGCTCTAACTCCTCCTCCTTAGGAACATTAGGATCCTCCACTACCACCTGCTCTACTGGCTGGCCCCATACCTCGGTCTTGGCTCGGACTCTGCATCCTATTAGATCTGCACCATCACCCCCACCATCATCCTCGTACCCTAGGCTATCGATGCCATGCCACATCCGATCACCCCACCATTGAGTGTAGGCCTCTGTAACTCCCCCAACCATTATAGGGTCAATATATGGGGCATCCTCCTCATCTGAGAGCTCTATAATCTATCATGGAGGTAGGTCCTTCTACTATGAGGCGCCTATACAAGAATGGTATCAAGGGCACATCCTACTGCAATCCGTATTGATGAAGAACCCGAGAGTAGAAGAAATACTCTCGGATGGCAATCTTACGGCCAATGAGCCATCGCTCACATCGTGTCCTGGCAGTAAAGCTAGTTGGATCATCCCAAGTAGGACACTCATAGTAAGGCTACCACATGACATCTCTAGCCAACAGTCTAGTGAAAGCATCAGTGTAGTGGGATAGCTCCCCTATGAAAGTGTGGCTCTTACGCTCCTCATGCTCTCGAGCCCATCTAGCAGCATAGCACTGTGTTCGAGCATCAATCATTGTAATCTCGGTTGGGAGCCCCTTAGGGTGATCTACCACAATGTGCTCCCATCCCCAAACCTGTAGGAGCAAGTTATAGGTAATGTTGACACGTCCTCATCGATGGATGTGGTACAACTCATCATAGCACTAAGCCAATAGCGATCTACCCCATGCATAGATGATAGGCTCCTCACTATCCAATAGATCCTGCACCATCGCCAGAAGGTTCCATGGGAACCTCAAACTTGAGCAGTCTGGGATAAGAACATTGTTGATCACCATCAACAATACGACATGCCTCATCGTAAAGATGCCCTCCCCATGCCAATGATTGATGGACACTCCTCCGGACTTGGTGTCCTTGAGAGCATCCATAGAATGCTCTCTAAACACTCGAGTGAAGATAACCACCTGATCATTAGTGGTCGAAGAGACAATGGCCACCCCATCGAATGGAATCTGAAAGATCCTATATACATCCTCCGATGTAATGGTCATCTCATCGGTCGGGAGGTGGAAGGTATTAGTCTATGGGTCCCAATGATGGGCCAAAGCCATAAGGTAAGCCTGATCTGCCATGATGTAAGGCAGCCTGATGACATACTACAACCCATGGGCTTTGAACCATGCCTAGTCCGTATCATCAAAGCTAGGAAGTAAGTCAAGCAGGAGCTTCGGGTCCTGAGCTCGAGTAGTAAGGATCTAAGCAAAGCAGAAGAAAAACAAAACATAACTATAGTGCATCTAAGGCATAATTCACAATAAACATGAAAATGGTGCAAAAGAGTATGGACTATTCTAAGTCTAAGCAAAAAAGGATAATATTGCACCTAATCAAACAAATAAAAAAAAAATGTCATAAAAATCAACAAAAATGCAAGAAAACAAGGCTAAGGGTTTAGCTTGTTGCCTACAATGGTCGAAACTTGAGGTAGAGCCAAGACCCAATGGTCAAATTTTTGACCATTGGGATTCAAGCTTTGAAACGGCCAAGGGGCGACATGACAAACCCATGAACCCTTGGCCAAAAAATAAAAAAAATTGCAAAATTAACAAAATAATTTCAATAAAACAACATAGGGAGGGAAAACAAACAAATTGGAAAGTAAAATTTCCCACCCAAGCATCAAAACTAGGCTAAGTTCAAAATGCCCAAAATGGCGGTAGTAGGTGAATAACTGAAGAATTCAAAAAACCTAGGCTAAAGCCACTAATAGAAAGCAAAATTGGGGACTAACCCACCATAGCAAAGGGGAACCTAAGCCTAATTATGAAGTTTGTTCATTGCCAATAGGTTTAGTGAGGTTCATTTTGCCCATTACTTAGTGAGGTTCAGTTTTACTTAGATAAAAGAAAAGAGAGCTAGGGTTTTGAAGAGAGAAATACCCGAGAAGCTTCGGCTCCTCTAGTAGTTGATGTCTCACCCTATGCAGCCATGTCCTCAACACCAACAAGTTTCAAAGTCACAACCATCATCGTCACACTAGAGCTCCCAAAGTGAATCTTCAATAGTGAAAGTGATAGGTCAAACCCTAGAAATGCAAATTTTATATTTCCTTAATTATGCCTTGGCCGTTGCTGACGTCAGTGGCCCAAACTTCTTGGCCGCTCAAGGCGATAATGACCATAGGTAGGAACTCATAGGCCATTGGACCTGATAGTGACTAGATCCACAAGTCAAAATAAGGGATTTTCTCCTTGAGGGATCCCACAAAAATAACAAATAAACACACTTTGGTGGTTTTAGATCATCAGAATGTTCAAAATAAAAAAAAATCACATAAAATCACAATCTCAGGTAGGCCTCGTATCCAGTTACCTACTCTATCCACTCGATGATTGCAACGATTTGCACTCCATGTATTTTGGTGAGATGAGTAGATAACCATAAGGCCACTTGGGGCAAAAACAACTCATTTTGGAATTACGATGTGCCACCCTTCAATCCCGAAGAAGACCAAGATGGTCGGACTGCTCCACGGGTGTGAAAGGATCATTCTAATTCCCCTATGACATCAAAAATATTAAGTCAAAGTGATACAATCTAAACATAAATAGAATCACTCATCCTAACTCCCTAAGAAGGCTATTGATAGTCGGACCGCTCCTCGGGATAAGGATGGATGATTATCATAAACAATTGGAATCACACTTGGATGTGGGATTGCCCATTAAAAGCAACAAATGCTAGAAAGGAACCAGATTAGTCATATTGGTCAAGCGACTTGTCACTTCATTCATTGTCATTTCTTCACCAATTCATTGTGTGAGGAAGTAGTTCAAAACTTCAACTTAATCATAATCAAAATCAACAAAATATCACTCGATCATAGCAAAATCATGTTCATCCTATGAATCATTGCATACAACAATCACAAATTTCCCTTGTTTGTTGGGAATGTAAGCAGACATGACATCTTCAATTGTAGCTCTCCTACCGATCGAAATTGTTGTAGCAACTGAAGCTACCCGATTGAGTTTGAGGAATGAGTGCAATTTAACATGCAAAAGCCATTGAGCTAAGTCCTCCGAATATTGAGGCAATGATTCAAGGGATGCACACCATCTTGCATGATTGGGCCATCCGACATTGATCAGACCATTGATCACCATACACCCTACAAATAGATCAGTCTACATTTTTGCTCAGCGTTGTGTTTTCCACACAATGCATCACAAAAAGGGGCATCTGTAGACACCTAAATCATGTCATGCTTAGGGGAGCTGCTCACATAGACACACTCATAAGATCATAAGACATAATATTGGACTTTCCAAGCATCAACAGTGGTTCTCACCACTCATTTGGGGCCTTTTCAAGCCATCCAAGCCTAGCCGCTCAAACCAAGAGCGGCCAGATCCTAGCCGCTCAAGCCTAGAGCGGCCAGACCTTAGCCACTGTAGATGATAATGGCTAGATCTTAGCCACTATAGATGACAATGGCTAAGCCATAAGAAGTAGTTTGCCGACAAACAGGCCTAATCACAGGTGGAAGTGGCAGTCTGCATGCAATAAAGGTGAGCGGGAGTAACTTTGCATTCCTTTTCATGACCAGTTCACATAGGAGACTTGAGTTTGCATTTAAACTTAAGTTAACTGACCTCCAAGCATAAACAAAGGACAAAATCTTCTCATGCTAACGACCGATTCACATAGAAGACTCAAGTGGGCAATTAGATTTTAGTTAACTGGCCTTCAAACATAGACAATGGACAAAAGCTTCTCATGCTAACTTGCACTACGCATGAGAAATTCATTTCTAGGGCTTGGACATAGACCTAGGGTTTCACACTATAAAAGGTGCAAGCCTAAGAGCACCAAGATCATATGAGAGAGAATCATAGAGAGAGACATATTTTTGAGGAGAGCTTTCGAGACTTGGAGAGTTCTCTTTGAGATCACGTGTACGGCGAAGCACTGACGGATTGAAGAGCATAACACCTATTATTTCGACATCAGATATAGGCTTTGACCCATAGCTTTGGGGCAAAGAGAGCAAGGTTTACCTTAGCGGTCGTTGTCTTGGACAGTGGCCCATGGGCTTAGCTTAGGTTTTAGACATAGCTTCTTTTATTCTGTTTCTTTATGTTTTCATATCATTAGCATAGATTTACATGATTTCATGGCATAGTTTCATCATATTTCCATTACATTCTTTGATTACTAACAACCTCATCCGGGGAGGCAATCTCGGACACCTAAACGTGTGTTGTTGTTTCATTGCTTGCAGGGCCACAGGTACATCGGACGAAGTTTGCAACATACGAGAGCAAAAGGGGATCCCTCTAGGAAATAGACCTGGAGAAGGAGGCATCTGTAAGCCCTCATACATTTTCGTGTGCGGAACCGGGAAGCTTTTATAAGCGCACCACCTCTTCGTGGAAGGGGCACTCCTTGCCTATTTGTAACTTATAGTATCGAAATGGGTATCCCTAAGAGGGACCGACATGTAACCGAGCTTCAATATCAATAAAGAGATCCATCTTTGTTATTTCGTGTTATATGCTTTTTCCTCTTGTCTTTCCATTTCATCTTTGGTATTTTAATAACATTGCAAGTAGGGTTAAAAAGGGACCGGTGCGTGCGTTCCCGGGGTCGCTACAACTTTATGTTTGGGTAATATGTGGGACTTATTATGTAAGAAAGGAATATGAAGAGTCAAGTTCTCCCATGAGTTTGAGGAGAGCAAAGGCCAAGAGTCATGTAATGTGAAAAGTCTTATGTATCTTTATATTAAAAACAAAGTCATGATGTTCATTTGATGGATGCATGTTATTAATGATATTAATATTGTTGTGATTGATTTATTGATTGTGGAATTTATTAACCTATGAAAAACAATATTATTTTGCTAACATTATCTGAAGAATGCAACCCTTTGTTCTTAGTAGCCAAGGATTTATTACTACTCTCAAATCTTTAGGATGAGTCTTTAGGGAAGTGTTGTCTTGGTCGCAAGCAAGGTTTCAATATCTCCTTCCTCCCCAATATAAAGTGGCGTTTGAGGAGGTTATCAAGTCTATTCCTAGCTTAGTTACATGTTATATTATTTATTTATAAAGTGCAAATATTATTTTTATTAGGGGGTTTTGTTCCCTTGGGCTAGGTGTGGCTTCCTCATGCGTGGCATCCTATTATAGGTGAACACGGTTCGTAGTCAAAACTCCGTTCTTGAACATCTCATCATGAAGATCCATAACAGGCTTGAAATTGTGTTGTTGAGCTAGGAACACATAATGAAGGCATTGCTACCCTAAAAATCCATTCTTAGTCGGAAGATGCCTACTATAGAGGAGTGATCTCGTGATGTTTCATTTGTTGAGGCAATGGCCTAAAATCTAGATCCATCATGATTCTTATCAAGTTGTTGTATGAAGAGTTGTTGGTAATATATTGACTATTGTTTTTCCTTGCAACCAACCCTAATGTTCTAATGTATTTATGTATTAGCGCTTATATTGTAGACAAGCTATTATCTTGAGGGATTAGCTAGGCTATGCCCTATACTAATCCATTTTGTGTATAGACTTAGATACTTTATATTTTTATTGTTTTTTAATCTGTGTGGATTGAGAGCAATTTGATTTGCAAGGCCTAAGACCCTATAATTATATATATTGCATTGTTTACTATTAATATAAGCTTCCTTTTCAACAAAAAAAAACAAAACAATAATAATAATAATAAAACATTCATACATATAACTTTAATTTACCTTATTTTTTATATATACTATTTTAATATAAACTATTTTTTTTAGAAATTAAAATATAAACTATTACTATTTAATCTCAATATAATCTAATTTTAATATATAACAATTAATAACACCAATTTTATAAATAAATAAATTGGTCATTGGCTTAAAAAATAACAAACCAAGAAAGAACGCATTACCATTTCCGTGTCTGAAAAATCTTAATCTTGAGTTTAGCACTTGTGCTCACATGCATGCAAAATATAATAATAGAGTTGTTTGACAACAATATTATATTTTTAAGGTATTTAGCATTTTTTTGTTGAGTAATATTTATATATATATTTATTATGAAAATTGAATTCTGATTACATCATCAATAATATAAGTAGTGTTTTTATCAATAAATCATATTCATATATGAAAATTAAATCCTAATCACATCATCCATGATATAATTTAAGTCTTACCAATAAACCATATTCATAAAGATGACGTGTCTTTTGCTCTCTTCACCTGACCCTATAAGCCCCTTCTCTACCCTATTCCCTACTTTTATATCCATTTGCAAATGCCCAATATTACATTTTTAAGGCGTCCAACACTTTATAAAACACGTCTTTGACTTTGCTCTCTTCGCCCGACCCTACAAGCCCCATCTCTACCCTATTCCCTTCTTTTATATCTATTTGCAAATGCCTTTCGTGGAGTGTACCCTTGGAGACGGCACATATCCATACCCATTTCCCTTCACGCAGCCTATATGCCCAGTGTAAGTCTTCTGCTATCCGTATACTCCGACTCCTACAAACTCCTACACTCAAAATATCGCGTTGAGAAAGAGAATTTATGACAAAACAGAAGATAGTCGCCTCATCGGACAAACACATGTTGGGATCTCCTAACGTCCACGTATTCAAACCCAGATGCGGCTCGACGGACCAATACGTCTTCCTATATTTTAATCTGCACCCATCCTCATCAGCTTCCTCATCCCCGTCATCTTCGTCGTCCTCGTCATACACATCAGCTTCGTCATTTCTCTCTGTCTCCTCAGCCCCCTCATCCTTCCTGTAAGCCCCGTCATCGCCGTCAGCACATGCTTCAACGACCATAAGATTGGAAGAGGTGAAAGCTTTGACAACTGACTCCACACCACCCAATGCCCTTGCGCATATTATCACTTCGCCTGGCCATTTCTGCGAATTGTTCCAAAACATTCGGCCAATAATGGAGACGATAGTTAATAATAATAATAACAATAACAGTTTCATATTAAAAGAAACATTTGTTACCTGTAATGTCTTTATGCAAGGTTCAAGAGCCCCTATGTTGTCGGCTGAAAGTCGTAATCTCCTCAGTCCCTGCGCGTGCTCCAAACTTGTTATACCCGGCACCTCCCACTGAGTGTGGACTTCCAGTGTCTCCAATGACGTCAGCTGCTCTAATCCTTCCATTTTTCCTGAAATTTGGCATCCTGTGATTTTAATTTCCTTCATGGAAGCGAACTCTGCAAAACTTGGGAGCTCAGCTAACTCCGGACACTTCAATATGGTCAGACGTTGAAGGTTTCGCAGACTACCAATGCCCGCTATATCCTTCAACCTTTCACAATCCGCCAAGGTTATAGTCTTGACTGTTCTCGGTAGGGTTCTAATCTCCACTAAAAAATCATCACTTGACACACTCAGACTTTCAAGGCTGGGACAAAAGTCTTCGGGAATTGACATGGTTGACATCCTCGTCCCTTCAAGATGTATACTTTTGAGCCTGGGCAATGAAGAAGACTCCTCGAACTCAAAAATTAATTCTCTGATTGGCGAGTCACAAATGGACAAATTTTGAAGACTAATCAGGTGCCCGAATGCTTTGGGTAAAGACTCCACTCCTGAAGACCATATTTCTATAGATTCTAAAAGAGCAAGACGCCCCAGAGACTCCGGCAAAGATCTCACCTTCTTACAATGATGGATTTCAAGACAAGTCAAGCTAGACAAATTTCCCAGAGAATCTGGCAATGACTCCAACTCCTCCGAGCCTATTTTCAGCACTTCCAATCTCTCGAGCTGACCAATGCTGCTCGGAAGCTCGCTAAAGCTTGTTCCTTTCAAATCCAGTTCTCTCAAGAACGCCTGCTTTGTGATGTGATGAGGCAACACTTGCAACCCCTTGCATCCTTTAAAATTCAAGTACTCTAGCTTTGTGATGTTTTCCAAAATATCCGCATTATGCTCCGTAAATGTGAGGCTGCTACAACCTTCTAAGTTAAGATATTGCAAGTGTTTCAGCTGCTTGAAGGAATCAGGCAACATCTTCAACTTGCTGCACCCTAAGATCTAGATGCCTTAGGTTTGTTAAATCCCCGAAACGGCTGGGTAGTGATGATAGACCCATGAATATCTGTAATTCCAAGTGCTCCAGTGACTGCAGATTACAGAACCCTTTTGGCAGATTTTGAAGGTATCCCCCAGTGCAGGATAACTTTTTCAAATGCCGAAGACGTCCTATTGACCTTGGAAATCTTTGGAAACTATTATTCTCCATCCAAGATGAATAATCAGCTCTCTCAACTGCAAAGGAGGTTGCTGCAACCAATTTTCATTGGAGTTAAAACAAAAGACATGCAGCATTTGTTAGATTGGAAATATACTATTTACAGACCTGGAGAGCAAAACAAATTACTTACTTGCATATTATCCTGCCACAATTCTTCTAAATTGGGAGCACCATAAAGCTCTAAAACTCTCAGATTTTCTAATGAAAGCCATGACGGAAGACATGAATGCTGAAACTTAAACAAGCGAAGCCACCGTAGTTCTTTTGACAGCGTTGCATATTCTTCAGAAAACTCATTGTTCGCAGCAACAAGAAGTTGTACTCCACAACTGGAAGGTTTAAGCTCTATGTACTCTTTGAAAAGCGGCCTATAGTCTGAAGGGCGAATCTCATACAAGCCAGAACGATCAGTTGAGGCTTCCATTATCCCCCGAATTGGTATTCTTTCCTGAATGGAAAAGCAAAATCAATAAAGCTGTTAAAACAAGTTTCCATTCCATGGTTAATGAGAGCTGATAAAAGAAGGTATTAAACTCACCTGCACCAGTCTCCAGATATCCAGATTCGATGATGGAAAGAGACGATAGGGTGGCCCTTCCATTGCAATCTGTCTTCCCATATCACGTAGGTGATCATGCATACGTATGCGGTTCTGCTGGTCGAGTTCAACAAGACACTTACTAAGAAGCGTTTCCCAACCATGTAGCCCGCTCCAACCTGAGCCATTCCATACTTCAATGGCTAAACTTTTTGCTTCTCCAAGGAAGAAACATGCTGTATCCAAGAACATCTCTTTCTCCTCTCTGTCCAAAGCATCGAAGCTTATTTTTAATCTCTTTGTAATATCTTCGGGCAATATTCTAGAGATTTTATCCAACTGAGAAACCCAATAATCCTTTGGCTTTTCATAAAGCTGTCCTCCCAAGACCTTAAGGGATAATGGAAGCCCCTGACAGGCATTCATAACCTCCTCGACCAGGTCTTCAAATTCCTGAACTGGATCGGATTGCATGAAAGCATGCCAACAGAAAAGCTGCTTGGCATGGAAGGGATTCAGGGCTTTCATTCTATAAATACAAGAGATGTTGGAGGATTGAAGAACATTTGACTCCCTTGTTGTCACAATAATCAAACTACCCGCTGCAAAGATGCCCTTTTCTGGTAAGAGAGCATCGATCTGATCCACATGATCTACATCGTCCAGAACAATGAGAACGCGCAGAGACCTCAAGCGTGCTCTCAAAATTCCCTTCCCTTCTGTTATATTGTCAATGCTTGACTTGAACCTTTCAGACAGGAGGTCTTGCAGAAGTTTTTCCTGCTTATTATGTAGGGTGTTCTTAGCAGCAGCATCTCTCACTTCAGAAATAAAGCTGTGCCTACCAATATTGAGACATTCTCTATTGTACAATTCTTTTGCAAGTGTGGTTTTCCCACTCCCTCCCATCCCTACGATCCCCACAATGTTTACATGCTGCTCACGATCAGAAGATTTAAATGCACTATTTTCAAAGTCCTCTACAATCTCATCCAATCCCACAGGATGTTGGGCTACCTCTAATGGTGATGGCATATGTTTAAGCACAGAATTGACAATACTTTTCAACAGCCTACCTTCATCTCTGAAAATTTAAAATTAAAATTAAAAAATCAGATTAATACGTTTACATTTAATTAAAGTAAGCTAAAAAAATTAATAGATCTAGAAGATAAGAGTATTTTATACTTACTCCTTATTCTTCAGCTCATGGCCATAAAGAAATGAAACATTGTAAAGAGCTGTTTTCCACTCCTCAAGCTTTTGTGGCGTGTATCTACGCTTCTTTTCGTGCTGCGAAAATGCCTCGACATAAACTCCTTTTCCTTCAGCCACCCATCGCAGATCAGAAGGCTCAACATTATAGAAAATGGGAATGATTTTCTTTTTGTTTTTAACCATAAATGACAACTCTTCTAAACACCAAGAAGACTCAGCATACTTGGGAGAGAAAATGGCAATACACATTGAAGCACTACGCATCGCATCCTCTATCTCTTTTGGTATAGAATCTCCATATTCAAGTTCTTGTTGGTCTAGAAAGACTCGCAGTCCCATGCGGTTAAGTGCATGGTAGATATCTTTGGCAAGTCCCTCTTTGACATCGCACCCGCGATGATTCAGAAATACATCATAGACCATCGATGAGGAGGAGGATGCAGATGGAAGCAGTGGTTGTGGTAGAATATCTTCAAAGGCTTTTCCCTTGCCTTTGGCATCAGTGGAAGAGGAGGAGGTAGATGCCATGGAATTCAATTGAATTATACGCAACTGAAACAAATTGGGGAAAATAAAGAAACAAAAGGCAGAATGGGCTTGGGGCTTGGTTTCTGGCAGAGCAACGCGTGTGGAAGGCAAAGGGTAAATGGACAATGCTAAGACAAGGGGAGTTAAATTGGCATGTGGAAACAGAGAATGCGGATTAATGTGAACACAAAAACATTGCGTAGGATTTACGAAATGGAATTTCCAGGTAAAAGAGTTGGGTTGCGGAAGAATGGTCAGTGGATACTTGGGCTGGACCAATCAACAAAGTGCTAGTCAAGTTGAAAAGAGACAGAAAGAATCTTCATAATTGATAATTGTGAAGACCCTTCAACTTTGCCATACTCGCACTTAGGATATGTGGGTGGGTTGAAAGAATCTAGAAGTGAAATTCACAGCCTGCTGGAATGTCCAATCAAATGCGTATTCTAATGTTGCTTTCACTTTACAAATTTCCACCAATTTCCAAGTGGTTTGAGAAAGATTCATTACTTGTGTCACTCAGAGTTTAGTTCCTGCCGGATAGGATCCCCAGTGTGCGGGTCATTCGACCCTATTCCTTATTCATACTTAAAAAATTAAAATAAGTATTAAAAAAAATATATTTTTTAATAATATTTTTTAAACTATTTTATAACAAGGAAAAATCTGATGAGTAGTTTAATTTTAAGCTTTCAGTTAAATAACTTTTATTTGCATAGTTTGATTAAAAACTTAACATTGGCCATGTTGGAATTGTTTATATTTATAAGTATAGTTGATTAAATTAATTTTTTTATTGAAAATTTTATTTATTTGTAATAGTGTTAGTTTTTATAAGGTTAGAGGATTATAATAATTATATTTTTAGATAAATAAATTATAAAATAATTAATATAGTTGTGTTATTTTTTTATTAATAATTTTTAAGAATGTTAAGAGGGATATTAAATCTAAAAGCTTAAATTTTAATTACTCTTTAAAAAATAAAAAGAGAATATATATATATTAGATTTGGTTAGTGTGAAAAACCCCTATGACCGAACAATGCTGAGGGTTGGGCATCCTCATCCCACCATGACCTCTCATAAGGGGTGAGAGTTGAGCTTATCAATAGGGTGAGAAACCCCTATGACCAACGCTAATGGTTGGGCATCCTCATCCCACCATGACCTCTCATAAGGGGTGAGAGTTGAGCTTATTAATAGGGGCCAAACAGAGAGCCATACACGCCTACCCCTCACACACTCACCCACGCTGTGGTTTGAACCTTAGAAGAGCCAAAGCCCAAACTGATTTGTTGTCCCCTTTGGAAAAATATATTACAACAAAATTAGTTGTTTGTGCTTAAAATGGTTTTTTGAAAGTTTTTATTTGATGTCTTGATTTCCTAAATTGACATTTTATACTATTAACAATAGTGTTTAATATGGATCATGATACTTATACCATGTTCCTTATAGAAGATGATACTTTTACACTTGATAATTGCGCATTACAATAAATTCCTTTCTCATTTCAAACTAGAGCATAATCTATCAACATATGAGGTTAATCTAAAAGATTAAGTATTAGTTAAAAGTTGTATGGAGGTAAAAACCTTTGTTTTCTATGGAATGGAAACTAATAAAAGATACAAGCTACTCGTTCACTCAAAACCGATACAACATGATGACTTTACTTAGAAAACTATATCATCTATTTTGTATCATACATAATTTCCAAAAACTATATCATCTATTTTTGTATTGTACATAATTTTCATTGATGTATCTTTAAATGAAGGGGATGATAATATGTAAAGCCCTAAGGCATCAAAAAATGTGAGACTCCCATAATCATGGAGTCTAATTACATTTCCTATAAAAGTAAACTTAAAGGGAATCTTTTTTCATCTTCCACATCAAATGGATCATATGCTATGAACCTCCACTTGTCATTAACATAAATCAATTACTATTATGTAATAATAATAAATAAAGCATTCACATTCATTAATTTGCACAAGACAAAATAAGAAAAATACCCTTAGGGCCACACCAAAAACACTCTTTCAAGAAGGAATCACTCCATAATATTTTCAAGCTCCACGAGCTAAAACTATTTTACAAGAATACATGATATCCATTCTATTCCCTCCCTTACCTTTATATAGGCTCTTCATCTACCCAAACCCTAATGCTCAAGGGTCAAACCACATGCAAGTGGGGGGCCCAGTTATTAACTCTTAATAAAAGAAACAGTTACATCATGGTAGGTCCATATTAGCCACCAATTCATTTATGGCTCATACCACTATACAATACAATATTAATACCTATCTTGGTACGTAATATTTCATTCTCCTTACAAAATGTTTCATCCTTGAAACATACGAAGAGACAAAATAATATAATCTTTTAAACCATATTGAGAATTGGTATCGATGTTGATCATCCATCCATCCTAATGAAACTCTAATTGGTAGTGGTCTTCATTGATGTCGGTATGCCCTTCTAGCACTTGAGTATCTTGAAATAATCCTTTCATTCCATGCGTTGGAGGTATCTTTTTGCTAGGCACAAATATCACTCTTTCTCATCCATGCTTGTTTTTCCACTAATAGTGTATCCAATGTTTTGGCTCCTTTGGCTCAATGAATTTCCCTCATAGTTTCTATTGCTTTAATCCTTGTATCCATGATTGCTTCCCCTCAAGGTGATGTGGATGACGATATGTTCCAACCTTAACCTGATGTTCTACATTTTTTTTTCTCTTCAACATGTTGTTCCTCTATTTTGTGTTTTTTGTCATGCTCCCATTTTTTGGTTTGTTCTTCGATTTTGTCTTTGCTTTTTTTTGATCTCTGCTTCTACCTCCTCCTCAGGCTCTATTTCATGTTATTTTGCTTCTTCAATTTGCTTCCCTATAATAGCTTCATGGTTTTTCCTTGGTCCTTGCTCCTTGCTCCTTAAGTTGAGAAATATCTTGCGACGTTATTTTCTTCTTATCATACCATAACTTCATAAATTTATTTTATACATTAATATGAACAATATCCAAAGATTCCAACCAAGGATATCCAAGAACAATATCCACTTCATCCATCTCCATGACATGAAAATTAGCATGAAAAATATACTTATCCATAAAAAGATTCCAATCTTCAAAAATTTGACATCTTTTCCTTGAAATTGTCTATCCTTGATATTCTTTTCTCGAACCTATAAAATGTTAGCCAAATCCTTGTTGATGAATTTATACTTATTGCTAAGGTTTACGGAGATAATATTTTTTCTTATGAGAGTAATGATAAACCTGCAAAATAAAATTTTTAGATTCGCACAAACTTTTTTAAACACCGTTTGACTCAACTAATGTCCATGTTGTGCTTCATTCAGTTTGTACACTATCATATTTCTCTTTCTCTTTTATCAATTTCTTGCAAATTAACTCTCTTAATTTTCTTTTGTTCTTTTTTATTCTTCTACATTGCTTTTAAGTGTATTATTCAAACTAGCTATCTTTTCATATTTTTTCTCAAATTCTCATTTGCTTAGAAATGCTACCTCAAATTCTTTGTGTAATGCCACATTGAAGCTTCCCTTTACAAAAAACTACCAATCTAATATTTTCACTCTATCTCAAAGAAACTTAAAGAATATCTTTTCTACTTTATCAACCATTCCCTCACATCATTTTTCATCCCTTCTAGTGAATATTGTCAACTTAATGATCTCAAACTCTCAAAAAATTCAAAATTTAGATTTCTTCAAAAATAAAATTCCTCAAGTCTCATCTACTCCTTTCAATAAAAAATTATATTCAAAACATAATAGACTATGACTGATTTGCTTACCCTGGTTGATAGATATTTACACTCAAACTAGTAACTGTTAATGGTCTGTGGACTATTTTTTGGATGATAACAACCTATGGACTGTGTTTTACTTGCACTCAACCTAGCAACTATTAACGATTTGTAAACTACGTACTTCCTACAACTAATAACAATTGTTCTATGGACTATGTTTTTATTACTACCAAACCATGAACTGGGTATTTTTGCACTTAGACTAGCAATTAATAATGACCTACTCTGTGGACTATTTTTGGTAGACTACTACCAAACTACAAACTAGGTATTTCTACACTCAAACTAGCAATTGAATAACAATTTTCTCTATAGACTACATTTTTTGGTAGACTACTACTAATTACAAACCAGGTATTTTCTGCACTCAGACTAACAATTGATAGTGACTTGCTTTGTGGACTTTTCTGTAGACTATTACCAGCTGACTATTGTAATGACCAAATTAGAAGTTCCTTTGTAATTTTAGATTATTGCCTAACTACCACTAATTGTTGTTTTTCTTTATTGTTACAGAGTGTATAAGTGTTCTAATGGCTAACAAGATATTCTTTACACTATCAATATTTTGAAAGCCAAACAAGGTATTTTTGTTAGATGATATTACATTATCTAATAAACATGTGTCAAGAAAGGAGGCTGAGAGTCTTCCATGCAAGTGGCAAGTTAAGAATTCAAGGGTCATATAGAAAGAATATGAAAAGTTATTTTGTAAATCTGTATCATGGAGATAAATCTCCATAATTTGTATAAATATTTATTATTCAAAAGAAAGGAAAAATAATATTGTTTATTGTGAGTATTTATCTTATTTTATGTTATTTAAGATTCATTTATTATTTTGACCTTTATTACTTTGTGGCTATTTTATATTGGGTCTTGTGTGAAATAACCTGTGATATATTGTGGTAGTATAAGGCTTATAAAACCATCAATGGTACCAGAGCTATTAAGATTTCATCTACTTTAAATCTAGTAAGACTCGGACTCTATATTTAAAGGTCTTATTGAGTAGAAAGGCTAGGGTTAGTCCATGGTTGAAGAATAACTAGTGAAGACTAGGACTCAACTATATTGATTGATAGGCATACCAACTCAAGATTATTTGGTCATTCAAGGATATAGCTAACCTTGACATTGACTTAAAGTTTTTTTGCAGATTAAAAGGTGATTCAAATTTGATAAATTTGATCATTTAGGGATATAGCTAACCCTTGATATTGAAGAATTAGGCAGAAACAACTAAGAAAAAGCTGGTCATTTAGGGCTGAAACCACCCTGACATTTAAAGTTGCTAAATAGAAGGAAAGAAAGAGTTACAAAAAAAATAATATAGATATATCATTGATATATCAATCTTGAAGAAAGATAAAGAATCATACTAAGCTTACTTTATAGCTTTAAGCATTCAAGTTGAAAGTTATTACTAGAAGAAGTTTTTCAAAATATTCAGATCTTAACATAGACTCAAGAAGAAGGTCGAGGTGTAGACCAATTGTTTCATCCAAACTCCATAAGGGGCGGAGGTCCAAGGTTCAAATCTCGGGCCTCGCCGGACTGAACGCTTGTCCCTTTCCTGGTGCTTTCAGCGCGTAAAGGTTTAAAATGATTGTGGCATGCTGGTTATAGGGGCGGACTACGTGAAGATCTGTGTGGCGGCTTCTGAGGCGGACAACGCAGAATACTATGCGGCCATAAAAGCTGGACAGCCTGCCCAGATTCGTGGCGACTACCGATTCCACCATGTAAAAAAAAAAAAAAACATAGACTCAAGAAGCCAATATAATAGAGAAAGAGTCAAGAAGTATATAATATTGGAATATTGGCCAACATAAAGACAGAAATATTGGTCATTAGCTAATGAGAAGAGAAGCAAAGAATATTGGACATTCATTTGGCCAACATAAATAGAGAAGAGTGGCCATCAAGACCAACACAAGAAGAAGAGCAACCATCAGGGCCAACATTAGAAGTGAACAGTCATCAGGGCCAACATTAGAAGTGAACAGTCATCAGGGTCAACATCAGAAGAGAGTGTCCATCCGGGATAACATTAGAAGAGAGCAGTCATTCAAGTTAACAGAAGAGATATGTAATCATCCAAGCGAAAGTAAGAAAATAGTGGTTATCTGGATCAACGTAAGCAAAATAGTGACTATTCAGATCAACGATAGCATTAGAGTGGTCATTCGGCCAGGCTTAAGCTAAGGTGGCTATTCAATTAGGGAAGAAAGATTTTCCAGAGCAAAAGTATATTCAATATACTAGGAAGAAAAGATAGGGACATTCAATCAACCAGAAAAATAATAGGGTTATTCAGCCAACCAGAGAAGATAGAGGGTCATTCGACCTACCTAAGAAAGGATAGTATTCATTCAGCTTATCTAAATAGATTTTATATGACTTGACTGCAATAGTTCATAGAAAAAAGCTTTGACAACACTATAAAAAGAAAAGTGAAAACAAAGTAAAAGCAATTCAAAGATAGCATTATTGTCTTCAGGCTTGCACTCACAGTCCAGCAAGCATCTAACGATTCGCCTACATGATTTATATGTGAGCACATATGCAAGTTAGTGCATCAAAGAAATATAAAGGTGAATTATTTTTATCAGAAGAGTCAACATTCTATCTAAGACGGCTTCAGCCAGGACCGTCTATGTTCTATATTCTATCAGGAGGTTCAGCCAGGAGCATCTATATTCTATCAGAGAACAAGACAATAGCCAAAGTTATCAATATATTAGAAGACAATAAACCAAGAAGAAGGTTTGTTGTTCAAGAAACAAACCAGCATAAAGGAATCATTTACAACATTTCACAGAGGAAGGAAAAGCTTCACTAAGGCTTCACAACACTTCACAAAGGAAGAGGAAGCATCACAGTTTACATTAGAGAGCGAGAGGAAGCATTTGGTGTAAGTGAAGGTAATGATTGAAAGTAACAATACATTGGAAATGTGGATTCACGCCAAACCATGCAAAGGTAATGTCTATACATTATTTCATTGAAACATTTTTCAACAGCTAGTGTTGCCAGGTAATATACGCTCACTATATTTTTGAAAAGTATTTGAATTAGGTGCTTTAATTAATTTTTAGGAGGTATAAGGTTATGGTTAAAGTGTTTATTCTTTCTAAGTTCATTTTTCAAGATAGGAAGATATAAGAAACTAATATTTGAACTTAGTAAAGATTTTTTAAATTAGAGATTTTTAGAGATATAAGATGTTAAGAAGGGTAATTAGAATTTTTGAGAATTTTAATTTTTTTAAGTTTATCGAAGATTTTTTTAATTTTTTAAATTAATCTCGGGAGTTAAAAGGTTTTCAACATTAAAGGCTAGAAAATAAAAATATGCAAAAATTTTATTTGATATTATTCTCTAAATTAAGGAGTCATAAGACTTCCTAATTCATCATAATCAAATTTACAAACTTCATATGATTATTGGTATATTGACTCTGGCGCAAGTAGGCATATGACAGAAAATGAACATCAGTTTAATTTTCTTTAAGAAAAATATGAAAAGCAAGTTGTTATATCAGATAGTATGACAAGAATCGAAAATGTCTTGATTGATCTATCAAATGGAACAAGAATAATTAGAGATGTACTATATGTACTTGGATTGACTACTAATCTTCTTTCAATATCTCAACTTATGGATCATAATCTCACAATTGAATTCAAAACTATTAAAGACAAAAAGATGTCTTATTATCAAACAAGGAAAAGTTATAACTTCAAGTTCATATAAAGATAGTTTGTTTACTCTAGATACATTGTCCAACAAGGCTCTATCAATGAAGATTTCAAAAACTAGAGAACTTTGGCACAAAAGACTAGGACATATAAGTGCATCTTCATTAAATGAAATGAGTAAACATCAAATGGTTAAAGGATTACCTAAAATTTCTTGGGAATCTACTATATGTCCAAAATATCTAGCAGGAAAACAACATAGAATTCCTTTTGAACTCAATCAGTATAGAACTCAAGAACCATTGGAATTAGTATATATTGATCTATGTGGTCTAATGAATGTCACTAGTATTGGAGGACATAGATATTTTCAATTATTTGTTGATGATTACTCCAAAAAAATGTGGGTGTATTTTATGAAATTTAAGTCTAAAGCATTCAGTTGTTTCAAACAGTTCAAATTGCTAGTAGAAAAAGAAATAGGTAAAACAAGAAAAAAATCTTCAATCAGATAGAGGAGAAGAATTCTTATCAAAATAATTTAATCTTTTCTTGAAACCAATGGTATAAAAAGACAACTTACTATAGCATATACACCACAACAAAATGGTAGAAGGAATAGATCAATTATGGAAATGGTTCATAGTATGTTAAAAGAAGCACATCTTGATTATCAGTATTGGGCAGAAGTCATTAAAATAATAGTCTATTTACAAAATAGAACACCTACAAGAATATTGAAAAATATTACTTCTAAATAAGTAATATTGGGCAGAAGTCATTAAAATAATAGTCTATTTACAAAATAGATCACCTACAAGAATATTGAAAAATATTACTCCTAAATAAGTATGGACATGACGAAAACCTATAGTAGAATAACTAAGAATATTTGGTTGTAAAGCATATATGCATATTTTAAAGCAAAAAAAAACAAAACTAGATGAGAAAACTATGTGCAAAATATTTCTTGGCTATGATGATGAGTCAATAAGATACATAATAATTGATCCAATAACAAAGAAAATCTACATAAGTAGAGATGTAGTATTTGATGAAGGAATAAAAAATGTTATTAAAGAACAAAAATTTGACTTAAAAGCTATTCTAAGTTTTTCAAAAGAAGACTCATCAAGTGAAGATTCAAAATCAAATATATAGGATGAACAAAATGAAAGCATAGAGAATACTACAATCTTACAAAGAAAAGAACCAATTTGGCTTAGAGATATACTTAAGGATTCAAAACTAGCCAAAACTTACTACAACAAGACCCCAAACTCATAGTCTAACTAGAATGAATAGGGGATTGATAAGTGTAGAATCTACAACAACACTACATGCATTAAATCATCCAAAGTGGAAGGCAACTATGGAATCAAAATATGAAATGTTAATGAAAAATAAAACATGGAATCTAGTTGATTTACCTCCAGGAAAGAAAATAGTCGATTGTAAATGGATCTACAAAATCAAATATAAAGTAGATGGTTCACTTGACAAATACAAAGATTATCTAGTTATAAAAGGATACCCACAAATAGAAGGGAGTGATTATGAAGAAAATTTTGCACCAACAACAAGAATGACTACTATTTAAACAATTTGTGCTTTGGCAACACATCATGGATGGAAACTACATCATATGGATGTAAAAAGTGCATTTCTTAATGGTGATCTTGAAGAAGTATATATGTCACAACCAAAAGGATTTGTGATTAAAGGACAAGAACACAAAGTTTGCAAGTTAAAAAAATATTTGTATGGTTTAAAGCAAGCACCAAGAGCATGGTATATAAAGATTAATAATCATTTATTACAACATAATTTTAAAAGAAGTCTATCAAATCCAAATCTCTATACAAAAAAGGTTGGAGGTGACATAATAATACTTGTGGTGTATGTTGATGATATAGTAATTATAGGAAGCTCAAAAAGTCTGATAAATGAAGTTAAAAAGGACCTAGAGAAGGATTTTGAGATGACAGATTTGGGACTTCTTCATTATTGTCTTGGTTTAGAAATTCATCAAAATGAAAATAATATCACAATAACACAAACAAAATATGCAAAAACATTACTTGAAAAATACAAAATGCAAGCATGTAAACCTAAAGATACTCCAATGGAACAAGGATTACAATTGTCCAGATATGATAAGACACCACTGGTCTTAGCTACTATTTATTGTTAGTTAATAGGAAGTCTTCTATATTTGACAAATACTAGATCAAATATAGTTTTTGTTGTGAATTATCTTTCAAGATTTATGCAAGAACCCAGGGAAATTCATTGGAAAGCTACAAAAATAATACTACAATATGTTAGCAAAACTACAAAATATGGACTAACATATAAAAAGGATGATGGAAAATTCTATTTACAGGGATATTTAGATTCTGATTATGCAGGATCTATAGACGACAAAAAATCTACATTAGGATATGTGTTCTATCTTGGCTCTGGACCTATTTCATGGTATAATAAAAAATATGTAGTGGCACTCTCATCTATAGAAGCAGAATATCATGCAACAAAAGATGCAGTATGTGAAGCACTATGGTTATAATATATATTATCTGATATGGGCATCAAGAAAAATATTGTACAAATAAATTTTGATAATCAAGGAGTACTTAATTTGATCAAAAATTCAATTATTCATAAAAGAACAAAACATATTGAAGCTTAATGCCATTTCATCAGGGATCATGTTCAAAATTATCATATCCAACTCAAGCATGTTTCTATTGAAGATCAAATTGCAGATATTTTTACAAAGGCACTTGGTCGAAACAAATTTCAAATATTTCATAATCTATGTCTATCACAAAATATCAAATAATGTAATACAAGGGGATGTTAGATGATATTACATTATTTGATAAACATGTGCAAGAAAGAAGGCTAAGAGTCTTCTATGCAAGTGGTAAGTTAAGAATTCAAAGGTCATATGGAAAGAATATGAAAAGTCATTTTGTAAATCTATATCATGGAGACAAATGTCCATAATTTGTATCAATCTTTAATATTCAAAATAAAAGAGAAATAAATATTGTTTATTATGAGTATTTGTCTCATTTTTTGTAATTTAAGATTCATATTATTATTTTGACCTTTATTACTTTGTGGCTATTTTATATTGGGTCCTGCATCAAATAACCTGTGATATATCAAAGCCATTTTGTCTCCCCTTTTTTAGATGTAATTGTAGATTCTAAGTTTTCAATTGGCTCATTAAGTATTTTCGGTTTTGATTTTTCATTTGATGAATTTTCTTCACCTAAAATATATATAATAGGCTTTGTATCGACATTTTGATCTTCAACAAAAATTTTGTTTCCTTCATCAAAAATTACATCTCTGCTTACATGAGTTTTTTTTGTAATTGGATCAATTATTCTATATCCTATTGAATCATCATCATAACCAAGAAATATTCCACATGTTTTATCATCTAATTTTGTCCTCCTTTGTTTTGGAACATGCACATATGTCCTACATACAAAAACTCTTAAATATTTTATTGAAGGTTTTTGTCCTGACCATACTTCCTTCAAGGGTAATATTTTTTAGTATTTTTACGGGTAATCTATATTGTACGTATACTATAGGTTTAGCAACTTCTACCCAATATTGTCGATCAATATGAGCTTTTTAAAGCATAAACAAACCATTTCCATAATAAAACAATTCCTTCTTTCTGTAATACCATTCTATTGAGGTGAGTATATTGTAGTGAGTTATCTTTTTATACCATTTTTTTTTTATAAATGAATCAAACTCTTTTGATAAAAATTCACCACCCTTATCTAAACAAATATTCTTGATCGATTTTACTATTTTTGTCTCTACTAATTGCTTGAATTGTTTACAACAAATAAAGGCTTTAGACTAAAGTTTCATAAAATACACCCACATTTTCTTGGAATATTCATCAACAAATAGCTGAAAATATCTATCCTTCAATACTAGTAGTGTACCTAGGTGTTGTAGGTGAGTTTGAGAGGAGAGGGCAATCCTCCAAGGGAGGTACTAGGTTCAAATCTCCACCCTACCAAAAATCTGAATTGGGTATCAAAAATCCAATTGATAATGTTCGTGTGGACAGGGTCGGGTGCGACTCCCGGGTGAATTTGACGGTGTAGAACCCCCTGTTCGTGGTCTCTCAGACCAAGGCGGCCCCCCAAGGGGTTTTTTGCTTAAAAAAAAAATACTAGTAGTGTTCATTAATGCACATAAATTTGTATATATTAACTCTAGTGGTTCCTGAGCTCTATAGTTATTGAATTCATAAGATATTCTATGTTGTTTTCTTGCAAGACATTCTAGAGAAACTATAGATTCCCATGAAAGTTTGGGTAATCCTTCAACCATTTGATGTCTACCTATTTAATTTAAAAAATATGCTCTTATATGTCCTGGCCTTTTATGTCAATATTCTTTGATTTATGATGTTCTTGCTAATAGAGTCATATTTGATAATGTATATAGAGCAAATAGACCATTTTTGTATGAACCAAAAGCTATGAGTTTTCCTTGTGTAGACATTTCTTTTTTGTTGATAATTTTGAACTCAACTACCAGATTTTGATATATCATTTGAGATACTTAGAGTATGTTAGCAGTTAACCTTGGCACATATAATATATTATTATTAATGTTTTTTCATTAATTAATATATCTTCTATTCCTCTGACCTTATATGTCTTATTATCAACTATGGCAATTGGTTTCTCACATTTTTCTTAGAAAGTATTGAACCATTATTTATTTCCTTTCATATGCATGCTTTCCCTTGAATCAATATACCAATGATCTATGTCAAACATGATTTTATCAAATTAATTTCCTTTTGGATAGAAATCCTTATAACTTCAAAGTTTCAAATTACAAACTTAATTTACAAATATCAAATTTCAAATCAATGTTGAATCTAATTTTGTCAAATTCAAAATATTTAAATCAATTTTTTTAATTTATCAAATTCAAAAATCTTTTGAGAGTAGAATTCCTTATGACTTCCTAAAAAAAAATCAATTATTTCACTCTAAACTTATAATTCCCTTTTGCACTTTTCAAATTCTCAAATTTTCCTAAGTCTTATAATTTTCAATAACTCCAAGTCTTTTTTAAAAAATCAAATAGTTGATTAGGATTTTATAAGTAGGTCTTAATTTATGCACCAAATATGAAATATAAGATTTAAAGGATTTAAGGAATTGATTCCTTACCTTTTTCTTCTTCAAGCCTTGCATTCCACCTCACGTCTATTTTGCTACAAACTCTAACTTATTCCACCCTAGCCGTTACAATATTCAATCAACGTTGGTGTATGAATCTTCCACGTAATATGATGATTGCTCTCTTAGAAGCGTTATGAGCAGAATTGGATTAATGCAATCAGTCGTATGCTTCCTTAGCTTTACACCTTCTGCATCTCATATGTCCTCACTTGCTCAAACTTCTTCAATGTGACGGTGGCTTACTTCAGGTTTCCTCAATCTTGTCTTTGGTTGGCTCTCGGTCTTTAATATTTTTCTAACTGGTTCTTAGCCTTCTCTGATTGGCACTCTCCATCTTCTTTGAATGGCACTCTATATCAGATGGCTCTATAAGACTCTATCAAAGTTCTTCACATGGTTGTTGTTTTAAAAAATCTTCACTGCTCTTTGTTGGTAGTATTTACAACAATTCATCTTGACCTTAGTGCTTCAATGTCAATAGTTGTTTGGCTTTCTCCTCAAGTACTTGCCTGCATTCATAAACATTGAATATCTCCCTTCAATGTGGTTATCTCTACATTTAATTCTCAAACTTCTTGTTCTTATTCTCTCAACATAACAGTAAATGGATAATAAAAGATTAAGTAGAAAAATATAACTCCAATGGTCACTTCTTTAAAGTGCAATTTATCAACCCTATTTTCTTCAATATATCTTAGGTAGAAAATATTAAACTCTGCCAATCAAATTCATACCAATATATAATGTAAATTTTTACCTGGTACATATAGCAAAATTTTCCAAGATTTTTGGCTTGAATATAGCTCTGATACCACTGATGGTTTTTTAGCCAAATTATCATAGGTCCCAATGTTTATGATCAAATATTATTCAATATTTGAGCATATATATGGCCAATATTAAAGAACATAACATTCATATAAAATAACAATAATATGAAGTAAAATGACCAATATCATTCATGAAATAACATGAAGAAAACTTACAATAGAATTGCTCAAATAGTATGCAAGCTTGAACTTGTTCTCATTGATATTGAATCTTTCTTCTTGATACATTTCATGGAGCTTTGTCTCCATAATATAACTTTAGAAAGATGACTCTTGGACTCTTTGACTATTGCTCTCCTCACATATCCAGGAGATGCAATCTTTCCTATTCCACACATAAGATAAACCTCTTGTCTTCATATCTTGCCACGTGTATGCATGACTATTGACTTTACATAACACTTGCACATGACAAGTGTACTCATTCTACACATAGACACATCAAAATTAACTCACACTCTAATATTTACATGTTTACAATGGGAGTACATTCATGTTTATCAAATAATATAATATTCTTCAACACTAACTTGCAATTATTTGCTCTGTTGATTAGCATTAACTATTATGATTTTTAATAGGGATAATATAGGACATAGTGTGTTTTCATGGGATTTTTTCATATGCTCTCTCAATCGTGATTAGTGGCTGACTCAATATCTTAGAGTTCTTGTTAGAGTATATTACATTATTTGGTGCATGTTAATGTACCACCTTGGGTACATAACTAGAGTAGGAGTTTTTTTTAGAGTAAAGCAAAGTAGTTACATCCAACAATGCAATAAATTCACAAGTGTCAATGTGCAATGATAAAAGGGATTCCACTTGTATCTAAGTTATAGGGAAAGGTAGATGAAGAGTTATGGGTAGAGTGAGGGCCAAGGAATCTATCTTCCTATATAAAGGGTCTCATAGAGAGTGTAGATACATAGATATACATAGAGATACATATAGAGTAGTAGAGAAGAGAGTGTGTAGTATAGTATAATGTAGTCCTTTAAAAATAGTTTATGGAGTGTCCATGCCCTCCATTAGATTGCATTGTAATATTTTTGTGTGCTTTCATTAGTAGCATATTTTTCAGTTATTCCAAAAGTTTCCTTCTTTATTTTCTTGCATATTACTATTCCATTATCATATAGACATCTCAGCTAGCTTATCTCGCATCTTGTGGTTGCATTTCCATTATTGTACATCACCAAAAGCTAACAGTGGTATCAGAGCTACGGTAGATCAATAGGATCTAGTGAGTAAGCCACAAGAGATTGAGAGGAGAGTAGCAATATCATTCTTAGAATTTTAAAGATTGCATTTGGCTAGAGTCTTTCCACAACGTTGTAAAAAAACTTGTGAAGACTAGGACTCAATGTTCATTCCACTAGATTGATAAATCAACTAGTGAAGATTGATTATCTCTAGATTTAGAGTTTCTTCCATTACAATCCTAATACTTTGTTGCAAAAAAAGGAGATTCAAAGAAATTTGGGAAGCTTCATACATAGAGTTAGGAAGAATATCTTCTTTGGAATCAATCTAGTACCAAGAAGCAACAAATGGAAGATCAAATATTTGGAGGCCTGTAGAAAAGATTCCATTGCTAGAGATTGCACACCTGGAAAGTGCAGAAGAAGAAAATTCTATAGGAGCCTTATTGCAGATTCGAGGGAGAAGAGATGTTAGGAGGTGAAGTCAATATCCAAATATCCAATGTTCTTCAAAAACACGGTGTATGGTGGTGTAGTTCTAGATCCATATGAGGAAATTTATATGGATTAGTCTGAGGGATATGAAGAAAGAGGCAAAGAGCATTTGGTTTTCAAACTCAAGAAATCTTTGTATGGGTTGAAACAGGTGCCAAGGATGTGGTACAAAAAAATTGACACCTTCATGAAGAGCCAAGGTTTCAACAAGAGTGAAGCTAACCATTGTGCATACTATAAGAGGTTTGATGATGGCAGTTTTATTATTTTGTTGTTTTATGTTGATGATATGCTAGTTACAGGTCCTAGCATGAAGAAAATAATTGATCTTAAGGCTCAGTTGGATAGGATATTTGAAATGAAGTATTTAGGAGCAACAAACCAAATTTTAGGGATGAAGATACACAAAGACAGAACATGAAGGAATATCTCGTTATGTTAGAAGTCATATATAGAAAATATTTTGCAGTGCTTCAATATGAAAAATGCAAAACCAGTTAGTACCCCACTTCTTTCACACTTCAAATTATCTTTCGAATAGTGTCTTAAAATAGAAGTAGAAAATATAAGCATATCTCCTGTACCATATTCATCAGCAATAGGAAGCCTCATGTATGCCATGGTAAGCACCAAACTAGATATTGCCCAAGTAGTGGGAGTTGTCAGCCGATATATGGCAAATCCTAATAAGGAGCATTGGAATGCAATGAAGTGGATATTTATATATTTAATAGGCACTTCAAATATTGTTATTTACTACGGATCGATAAATTTTCAAGTTAAATGTTTTGTGGATTCTGATTATGGTGGAGATAGAGATAGGAGAAAGTTCAGTACAAGATATACTTTCACTCTTGTTAATGGAGTTTTCAATTGGACTTCTAAGTTGCAATCTGTGGTGGCTTTATCAACCACTAAAGTAGAATACATTGTAGCAACTAAAGTCAACAAAAAGGTTAATTTATCTAGAACAACTATTGGGTGACTTCAAGATAATGCAGGAGAAAATTACATTGCATTGTGATAGCCAAAGTACTATTCAATTAGTGAAGAACCCAACATTCCATGATCGCACAAAACACATTGATGTTAAGTACCATTTTATAAGAAATATGATGCAAGAAGGTAACATCTTGCTACGAAAAATTGGTACTGAAGTTAATCCTAAAGATATGCTTACTAAGTCGATCAAGATGGAGAAGTTTAAGTGGTACAAAACTTCTTTGGACTTGCTAAAAATGTAATAAGCGCAGCATTGGGCAATTGGCACTTGGATGAAAAAACATAGGCAAATAATTCTTGTATATCGATTTAAAATGGTAGAATGTTAGGAGGTGAAGTTAATATCCAGATCTCCAATATTCTTTAGGAGCAAGGTGTATGGTGGTGCAGTTCCAAATCCATCCCCACACGTTGTTCGTATGTGCCAGGAGCATCGAGGGAGGTCGCAAGGGGAACCGACAAGGTTCCCCTTTCTTGGGGATTCGATGGCTCTGCCCTCGACCCTAATTTTTTGGGCATTCGTACGTTATGAGAGGTAGCAAACAGTTTTTGGAAGAGGAAGCGAACAGTTTTTGGAAGAGAAAACGAACAATTTTTTGGAAGAGGAAGCGAACAAGTTTTTGGAGTCTTATTTTTCAAAAAGGAAATGAATAGTTCTTGCTTTTCTATAAAATGGAAATGACCCCTTGCATGTAAGAGATTGATTGAATGTAAAATTTTTGCCAAAATCAATAAAATATCAAAGTTGCCATTGCCCCATGGTTTTTCCTACACATTGTAGGTTTTCCACGTAAAATTTGTATTACTGTTTTTTGTGTTATTGTATTTTTTTGCATGCACATAATTTGATATTTTTCTAACAAGAGACTCCAAATAAAATTCCAGTGAAGATTGAATATTGGTGATCTCCATTGTAGACTTAAGACTTCACCCTGAAGAAGCTGAAGATGCCCATAGAAGGTCCCATTTAAGAACTTTCAATTTTGAAATAGATAGAGGACTAAAAAAAGTTCTATTCTTGAAGGAGCAGATTTCAGAGATCCGAGAGAAAGATCTCATTGCCAAACTTCCACATTAGAAGGTTGAAGAAAATGTCTCATTAGAAAGACCAGAGAAGCTATGAGAAAGAAGACCCTAGAGAAGAGGTCTCAAGGAGAAGGCTTGGTGATCCTCATTGAAGGAGATCTGGAGAAGTCCATTGAAGAAGTTACTAGAGAATTCATTGGAGAAAACTACTACCAAGGAGAAGTTCTTGATAGTAAAGAACTTGGGACAATTTTTTCCATATGAAAACAAGCCCAAGAGAGACATATTTGGCAAGGTGTTAGCTAAATTTAATAATACCTCAAGACTTTAAAATTCTTGAGAAGAAGGCCTAGATTGAAGTCAGAATTCGACAAGGAAATTGAAGGGTTCTTGATGAAAAATCTTAGCTGTGATTTGAAGGTGTTCCCTACCAAATGTTTGAAACTCAAGGGCAACATTTCAGTGGAGAGATTGACTATGAAAGGGCAGCAATTACGACAACATTACTAGCTGCAAAACTTTAGAGTTTAAGTGCAATTTGAAGGAGAGTTAAAGTCACCAAACTATAGTTTCAAGCAACAAGATAGACGATTTACAAAGCTACAAATTGGTGAGTTAAGAAGTTGTTTTGGACAAGAAAGTAGAGATGCAAGTTCATCCTGTAAAGGGCAGCAATTTGGTGAATCTAATCACTAAAATTACATCATCGTCAGAGACTTTAAAGGTAAGCAACTTAGGTGCAAAAGGTTCATTTTATGAGCAATTATATTTGGTTCGTTATTTAGTTTCATTGAGCACCTTATTAGAGTTTAAGATTTGCATGGATAAGGGTTCATTTTAAAGTCTTCAAGGGAGTGCAGAAGTTAGTTACTATTAAGGTTAAAACCTGCACATTAAATAGGATTTGGATATATTTCAAAAGAAAGAAAAATATCTTCCTATTGTATATCTAAAATCAAAGAAGACTAAATCCTACAACATCGATTATAGTGCGAGTTTTAGATTACTTTTAAGAGTTATTTACAAGGAGAAATAAGGTGAGATTACCATTGCACTATTTTAGCTATTCTTAAGTGCATTGAACTAAGTTACTCTTAAATGTTATTATGTGCATTGGTTGTTATGTTAAGGTGGAAAACCAAAGTGCACAAATTGAAATAATATCAAAGTGTCTAAAGACACTATTTAGTGCAAAATACCTGCAATTTATTGTGGCATAGTAGATACGCCTAAAAGAGTTAGCCACTATCTCATATCATGATTATAGCTACAAAAGGAGACTAGAAGAGTCTCAAATTAAGGTGGAGTTAAGAACCTATACAGGTTATTACAGGTTGTTACAGGCACCATTCTTGTCTTCTAATTTACACCAAAAGAAGACAAAGGTCTAAAGTGTCTCAAAGATACATTAAGTAGCTACAAGCAACCACCATTAGTGAAAGGAAAGCACAGTCGAAGTACTTAGAAGAAGCATCCAAAGAGCTCAATGTTTGCATCATCAAGGTGTTAAAAAAACACCATAGCTTGGTGCAACAAGCCATCTAAAGCAGCACCATAGCAGAAGATAACTACCACATAGGAAACCTGCAACAAATATGGACAACAAGGTAAACATAGTGCAATGTGGAATATATCTTGTTCTAGTTGGCAAAGACAAGACACACATCAAGATATCATTGTTAGTTGGCAAGGACAAAGTATAGAAAGAAGCTATCATCATCACCCAATAAGCAAAGAGAGTCATTGAACGTATTGCTATCACATAGAATACAACTACGTTGGAGGAGAGCTACATTGGAAGATTAAACCATCTATGTTGGAGGAGAAAGCCATCTCACAATTCGTTGTCACAGAGGAGCAAAGAAAATTGGAAATAGTTGGCCAAGATAAGCGTTGCATTTTGATACATTGGAGGCAGCTTGCATGTGAAGGGAGGTTGAACACTTGCCACAACATCGTTAGGAATATAGTGTCACTTGGCATAAGGAAGAAAAAATATCTCATAACACCTATGCCCAAGAAGAAAGATGCCCGTTCGAAGTAACACTCGTCTAAAGAGAGGAGGATGCCAGCGAATAACAGTAAGGATCCAAAGGAATAAAAATCGTTGCTCATAATACCAGCACCACTTGTCTCATTATGTCATAGAACTTAACATTTTGAATTCGTATAACCTACGCTCAAAGCAATATTGGTGCCACTTGTTTCAAGTCTTACCCAATCGATAATGCCCAGCAAGAAGGAACATACATTGCCCTTTGAGATTCATGCCATTTATCATACATTACATAGAAGACATTGTGGAGCACGTATATACAAAGAGAAGGCATTAAGAAGTCAAGCAACATTAAAGGGAAGCAAGATTATCGTAAAGCACACCCAACAAGTTCATTTGCATTAACTAGCAAGGAGACCCATTAAGCAGAATTGAAGTCAAAGTAGCGCCCATCGACCTCATGCTCTCAATATTACAAAATGTATTATATCATATGGTTTATTATTTTATTTCATAAGGAGTGATAATGGATAGTATATAAGGTTAAAGTTATTATCATTTGCATTGAAGATACATGCAATTAAACATAGTAAACTTGAAAGCAAATTGAAGTTTATATCCTTGACTAGTATTTCATATCACATTAATTGAAAACATTTATCTCAATATTTGCAATTAATATTATGAGTTATAAGGTATTCTACTTGGGAATAAATTATTGCAAATATTATCAATTTATAAAATTCCACAATTAGGGAGATATAAGGAGTGCTACATCAAACTATAATTTATTGGAATTTAGAAAAAATGAAATTTAAGGATATAAAGAAGCAAATTATTGCTTGCTTAAAAGAGTTGGAATCTATTGCTTATACTTGTCTCATAATCACATTAAACGGACAAAAGAAATCCAACCATAGAGAATTTCATCAAATTTATAAGTGCATAGTTCAATAGGAGAAATAAGGTGAAATAGGAGTTGCTTATTATCATTCTCAAAACATTACAAAATCAACTCAAAATGTAAATTAATAGTTGCTAAAGCACTTTATCAATATTATAGCATACACTAACCACTAGGGAGACAAAAGGGATTCAACTCAAACTAAGGAAGCTACATAATATTGATACTACATTCAAACTCTTACAAGATAGAAGGCATTATACAAATTGAAAAAATCTTAGCAAGATTTAGCACATACTTCAAATTTGGGAGACATAAGGAATTCTACAAAACCTAAGTCTTGAATAGGTTCTATCAAATTAGTTCACATACTATAAACTAGGGAATCATAAGTTAGACTAATGCAAAGGATCTATCAAAAGTATTCTCATATACACTAAAGAGCTAAAGGAATTCTACTGATTGATCATATAAGAATTAAAGGTCAATTAAGAAGAAACATGGATGAAATAGTGAGGAATGCATTCAATAATGAGGAACTATTTCATGAGGTGGAATTTTACTCTCAAAACCTAATAGATACTTTTGAAGGATACAAGTATTTATCCACTAGTGAAAAGGAAAGATTCTCATTATTCCTTAAAGAGGCAAAAGAAGAAAATTTTGCAACATTAATTGGTTATCTTCATGAAGTCCTTTTCAAAGCATGGTGGAATACACAAAAAATAGTTATATTCACATCAGAAGAATGTTTGATGATATATCTATCATTAATTATTTTTGAACTTGTTCAAAACATAAAACAAACTAGCAATCCTAGTCAATATTATTGTGATGATAGACTAACTCATCATGAAGTAGATATTCCACTAGTAACAATACATAAACACAAAATGAGAAGAAGAAAGAGGAAGAAAAGACATGACATGAGAGAACAAGACTTAGATTCTAATTTGGACACAAACAAAAAGTATATTGAAGAAGGACAAACACTGAACTGAATGAACATGATCAAATAAAAAAACTAGAAGTACCTACAGTTGGACATGAAGATGAAGCTTTCTTAGCAAAGATAGTATTCTATGAAGATACTAACTACTTGCTTGAACAGGACACAAAAAGCAGAGAAGGAGAATACAATATTTAGGAACTAGATGAAGATCCATGTTGAAGACTAAGATCTTCAATACCCAAATAATGTAATATAGGGGGTGTTAGAGTATATTACATTATTTGGTGCATGTTAATGTACCACCCTCGGTACATAACTAGAGTAGGAGTTTACTTTAGAGTAAAGTAAGGTAGTTACTTCCACCAATGTAATAAATGCACAAGTGTAAATGTGCAATGATACAAGAAGTCCACTTGTATCTAAGTCATAGGGAAAGGTAGATGTAGAGCCATGGGTAGAGTAAGGGCCAAGGAATCTATCTTCCTATATAAAAGGCCTCATAAAGAGTGTAGATACATCGATATACATAGAGATACATATAGAGTAGTAGATAAGAGAGTGTGTAGTATAGTATAATGTAGTCCTTTCAAAACAGTCTATGGAGTATTCATGTCCTCCATTAGACTGCATTGTAATATTTTCGTGAGATTTCATTAATAGCATATTTTTGAGTTATTCTAGAAGTTTCCATCTTTATTTTCTTGCATATTACTATTCCATTATCATATAGACATCTCAGCTAGCTTATCTCACATCTTGTGGTTGCATTTCCATTATTGTACATCACCAAAATCTAACAGTTCTAACTATAGAAGGTTCCACCATAGTCGTAGTCACACTATTAATTTTTTAGTGTACTATGAGAGTAACTTCTTGATATGTTTTTTATTGATGCACTGCGAAACACAAATGGCTAATATATTTCTAAGGCTGAAGGTTTTTCCTAATATGAGGGTCTTGTTGTGGAGTTTTCATAACCACCCCAAACTTCTTGGGGACCCACTTGTCATGTTTTGGTATTAAAGGTTTTTGGTTTTCTTTGGCTTATAAGAATAGTGATGTTTGACCGTTCTATTTTAATGATTTTAATTGCTTTGGTTAATTGATATTTAAATGATTAATTAATCTAGGCATTAATGCTTCTAAATTAATTAAAATCCATTTTGATAAATAGAGTTTAATGTTCTTCATACTGTCTAATGTGATGGAATGTGTTTAACAAAGCAAGGTCTGACCAAAACATTACCTAAAACAATAAGAGAATGCAAAAGGTACAAAGAAATTGAGATAGAAAATAATATGCTATTATCTACCTAATATAACTACATTAATTATATTAGGTACATAATAGTAATATTATTATGATTATATTATAATGTTCTAAAATGTTATTATTATAATAGTATTATTATATTGTATATAATAATATTATTATAATATACTTTACAAAGGATGTGATAATAATATTTAGGGTAAGGTAATGTTTAATCATATTGTGTTTGATTGCAGGAGAAGGCGATGGTGGCTATTCCAAAAACGTTCGATGCTATGGCAGCGTGAGACTTCGTGGAGTAACACCGGTAAGGAAGAAGCAGTCCAAATATAGCGTTAGGGTTTCAGGTGGACAACACATAAGGCAAACCCTAATTTGACATCAAAACAACACATAAGACGTCATATTAGACAGTGAAACGGTTGAAAGACAAAGGCATGCCGTCGAGCAAGGACAAAGAAGCATTATTAGGGCAACCCGTAACCCTAATCAATGGAGTTAAATGCCTACCTCGAAAATGTGGAGATTTTTTTGTGTTGCGTCTATTTCATTATGCTGGTGTAATTGCAGCATGAGTGTGAGAGTAAGGAGCTTGACAACATAATGGCAGTTTTAACAGGAGAGTAAAGAGCTTGGCAGAGTAACAACACCATGGCTACGTAGATCGATGGCAGCACCATGTCGACGTGAGATTGACAGCGTCATGGCTACGTCTATGGTAGCACCATGACGATGTAAGTTTGATAACACTATGGCTGCATCGGTAGAATGATGGCATCGCTTGGTTATATGGAAACCAAAGTGCCCAGGATGGGGGATGCCATCCCAATCCTTGGGCACGTTGGTATGGCTTTGGAATTATACCATTAGGTCTTGGTTTCGAAGTGCAACAACAAAATTTTGCTGAATAATATTGGCCTACCTTATTTTAATCTATGTGAATGTGGTTTGATTACATTCAATGTTTTAAAGGAGGTTTAAAAATCGTAGGGGTTATAAGGTATAGTTAAATTTTTTTATCATTCGTTTTTTATGGATGCAAAGGGGTGTTCTTGGGTAGAATGCTTATGTGATAAGAGAAAGGGGAGACATAAGGAGTCATGCAAGGCTATGTTTTTTTGGTTTTATTATTGTTTTAAAAAAAAAATGTTTAGAAGTGTTATTTTTATTTTATTAAATCATAGAAAATGATGATGGATTATTTTCTTATATCCATTCATTATTTTGATTGTGAAAGAAGCTGAAGCGAAAGGACTTCTAAAAATTATTTATACCTTGCTATCCTACATTTTTAGATGGGGGGCTGGAAATGATGTAACATTCCGAAAGCAATAAGAAAGAGCATTTTTTTCAAATTTTGAAAGAGTAGCAAACTTTTGTGAGCAAAATCAAAAGGAGGGTCTTTATCATAAAACTAACGTTTATAGTGTCTTATCATTTCTACATTTTAGTGACTTCTAGCCATTGTTTTATGCCATGAAATGAGTTGCAATAGGCAAAGGTCAAGATGATGCAGTTTCTCTATGTTTCCTTTGAGTCTCGCACTTGATTAATGGTATTGTGCTTATGTTGTAGGTCCATTAATTCAGGTTGTTTTATGATTACCTCATAACTTGGGATTTTGTAGGGAGGAGCTTGCTAAACTAAATCAGAATTTGACTTTTTCAGCTAACCAAATTTACATTTTTCTAATTTTTTTTTTTTAAGTTCATTTTATTTCAAGCACTCAATCATTCCATTATGGTCCATCCATAATTTCATTTTCTTTTATTTCCATTCTAGTCCTTTTCAAGAATTTCCGCTAATTTCCTTTTAGTTTCATTTCTATTCTGGTCCATTTCCAGAATTGTTAAGCTTTCAAGTTGTTTCTATTATGGTCATTTTATAGAATTGTTGCACCTTCAAACTTCATTAATCTAATATTTTAGATAAAACACATGGTGTAGAAGGGATACTAACCTACAATTTCACATTAAGTTAAGATAAGAAATGAAAGCTAACTTTGCTAACATTGCTAACATGCTAACTTCTACTAACCACTATTAGGGTAGTGGCATCAACACAAGGAAGATAAAATGAACCCACTATCTAAAATTTACTTCATCTTAAAGGTGCGGGCATTAAAATGAGGTGGATAATTCCACATTTTATCATTTGAAACATTTTAAATGAAGATAAAATACTTTACTAACAGGGATTCAAGGTAGCACCAATTTAAAAAAAACCCTAAAAAGAACTGCTTTTATTTTACATTTGCTTTTTAGTTAGATATTTCAATCACTAAGCATTGTTTAGAACCAACAAAGACCCCTTGTTTATGGTCACATGCATTATTGAATTATTTCTGGCATTATTGTAATCTTTTAGATATTTTACGAGAACCTTGGAGAAGTTGAATGTTTGTCATTTGATTTCTTTTCAAGAGAGAGTTTTCTATTCAATACTCTACATGTGGTGGTATTTTGCAATTGGGCAAAATATACACTCAATAGGTCTCTTGATATATACAAGGTATGTGGGAGTTGAATTCCATGTTGTAGGGTCTTGTCTAATAGCTTGGTTTTAGGGCTTTCAAAGCCCGCACCTTCACACACCATCATAAAAGGCTAATGTGCTTTTCCCTAATGACAAATCCTCCTAATTATTTTAAATCGATCAAAACAACATTTCTAACCTATTATATATTTTTTAATGAGTTTACACAGGTTTTTATGAAGGATCCTAGTCCCCTCATACTGAGTGGGGTTTGAACCTTGGACCGCCCAAGGAGAGGCCAAAGCCCTTACCACTATAGTAAATTACAATTTCATTTCTAACCTTGCAGCGGAAGTTCTTTATTTGTGAAGACCTATTAACACTTAAGTGCAACTTACAATAAAATTCAAAAAAGTTTATGTTTAAGAAAATTATTTTTAAAATAGTATTATCTTTGAAAAAACTTATGCTTAAAAATATACTTTAAAAATAATATTTTGTTCCCAAAATGATACATAATATATTATAATAACATGATTAAGGAATACCCTAACGACGTGGTTAAACCGACGGATGGTGATGGAAGCCATTTTGAAACCGTTAGGGTTTCTTCCTCTTCTCCTTCCAAAGCACCTCCTTGGTCTTTATCCTTTGTCGACAAAGTTCGGTCTTAGTCCGGTGCTTTTTCTTTCCAAACTCCTTTGTCCTTCTCTGTAACGGGCACTGAAGTCTCTTTCCCGCGTGAAGACATGGAGCCATTGATTTTCCAAGAGTCTCTCTCTCTCATTAAAAAATTTGTCGGAGCTCGGCCTGATATTGAAACAATTCGCGAGTGGGATCTATCCAAATGGAAGCTTTCGGGCGGCTTGGAGTTAGTGGCCTTTCCTAGAGGGTTTTTCATGATAAGGCTGAATAATGCCCTTGACACCCACCGCATCCTCATCGGAGGGCCATGGTTTTTCGATCGTCGCAGCCTGTTTATGTGAAGATGGGAGGAAGACTTTGATCCCGATACTCAGTCTATCAATATCGCACCGATTTGGGTCAAACTTCATGGGCTGACCCCCCAGTTCTTCTACAATGACGCACTCAAAGGCATCACTTAACCGATTGGAGATTTGGTCGCCATCGACCCTGCTACCTGAGCCAGAACCAGAATGACCCATGCTCGAGTTTGTGTCATGGCAAATATGGACTCGGCTTTGCCTACCTATATTGGTATCAACTACGGGAGCTATAGGAGACGTCAAGGAGTTGAGTACGAAAACAAACCCGCTTTTTTCTTGGAGTGCAATACTCAGGGTCATCTGCTTTCTCAATGCCCTTCTCAGAAAAAAGAAATCCACAGTGATTCGGGCCGAAATATGGCTACTCAGATCCAGACTTTCTAGGAAAAGGCTCCTACCCGAAGACATGGCCGATTTGTGGGCTCATCTAAGACCTTTGCTTCAGTTCCAGTCAAACCCAACAAGGTAAGCGCTCAGCCTCCTCGCTCTAATCATTTTTCCCCCTTAAATAACCTGCACATTGGTGAGGACATTTCAAATGACCTACCCATAGACCTAACCATCACGTCCACACCCATTTTGATCCAGTCCCCTTTGTCCAAAGGAAAGTCTGCAATGACTGTTCCAAACTCACCCACCGATTTTGGTCCTTCACACCTTCCTCTTCCCTTCCTCTTCCCTTCCCCCCTCCCAGATCCCCCTTTCCCAACCCCCAGACTTTGTTGCCCTATGTCCGCATCCCCGATCTTCATCCCCCCAATGACCTACTTTCAGCTTGGATTCGCCCACACCCCTTTCTTCTCAAACCCCAAATCCTGATGCTAAGGGGTCCAATCCCTTTGCTAACCAAACCCGCTCTGAGGAGTCTCACCCTGGGGCTGACTCGCTTTCCACCAGCATCCACCAAACCTCCAGCCTGCTGAAATCACCCAATCCACCCAAAGCTGACGTCAAAAAAGACCAGAGGAGGGGACGACCGTCAAATGCAAAAAAAAATTTCAAAGCAGCTGAGATCGAAATGATCGACGACACAGTGCCTACCATCTTGGGCCCCACTTCCGACCACTCCAACACAACTCATCAAGACGAGGATGAAGTTAGACCCATACTAACTCTGTCTCAAGGAAGAGGCAGAGGCCACAAAGCAAACTCCAAATTGTCTCGATGAAGATCGTCTCCTGGAATGTCAGAGGCCTCAACGGGACTGCAAAACAGAGAACTGTTAAAATAGTAAGGAAAAATCTAAAACCAAATATTATGTTCCTTCAAGAATCCAAACTAGATGAGAATAGCAGCATTCATGTCTACAAGCTAATCTGGGAAAACATCAACTTTGCCTTTTGTCCCTCCACAGGGGCCTTCGGGGGTCTCCTCTATTTATGGGACCCGACAACCATTGAAGGGAGAGTTCTTTCAGTCTCAGACAGAACCATCAACATCCTATTTACTAATAAAGTCACTCACCTCCAGTGGATCGCCACCAATGTATATGGACCAAACAGTCCTCTTAACATAAGACTGTTGTGGGATAACATTTTTGCAATGCGTAATAACTTTTAAGACTTTCCATGGATGTTATGTGGCGATTTTAATTCTCCCCTCCATTTGTATGATAAACAAGGAGGCAATCTGATCACCAGTAGTTGCATAGAAGACTTCAGTGACTTTGTCAATCACAACGAGCTAATGGACATGCCACTTCAAGGATCCAACTACACATGGAGCAACAGACGATCGAGAATCCAACACATCCAAATCCGGCTTGATAGATTTCTCTTATCCAAAGAACTCATTCCTATTTTTGGCGATGCCAGGCTTCATAGCCACCCAAAAATCAGCTTTGACCACAATCCCTTAATTCTGGATTGTACACGTCCCCAACAAATCCTCAAAACCCCTTTCAGGTTTGAAAATATGTGGCTCACTCATCCAGATATAGGCCGGTGTATTCGCCATTGGTGGTAGCAGGATTTCTGTCCAAACCCTCTCACAAATCTGTTCCTCAAACTGAAAGCGGTCAAACTCAATCTGAAATGCTAGAACAGGGATGTCTTCGGCAACCTCTTTAGCGAGAAAAAGCATCTTATGGATGAGCTAAAAAGAGTGGAAAATTTGACTCAGGGAGGAGATCTTAGGGCCGAAACTTTCCTTGAAGAAAAGAGCCTCCTCTCAAATTTTCACAATGCCTTGGCTAAGGAAGAGACCTATTGGAGACAAAAATCCAAAAACCTCTGGCTCAAATAAGGAGACACCAACACGAAGCTTTTCCATGCGTCCACCATGCATCACAGAGGCTCTAATAAAATCACTGAGCTGACAAAGGCTGATGGATTCATTGTCACTGACATCCAAGCAATTAGATAGGAAGTTGTTTGCCACTTCCAGGAAATCTTAGGACCAAGCACTGGTTGCCATCCCCTCACCTCAAGCTCTCTGCTGCAGAACATCCCAAAGATGGTGTCTAACAATGATAATGGAAAATTTCTTGAAATCTTCACTGAAGATGAGATCAAAGAAGCTTTGTTCGCAATGGAACTTGATAAGGCCCTCGGACTCGATGGCTTCCCACCCCGGTTTTTTCAACACTTCTGGGAAATCGTGGGCCAAGATGTCGTTGTTGCAGTTAAATTCTTTCAGAGAGCCAAAAATATGTCGAGAGAGGCCAATTCCACTTTCATTGTTTTAATCCCCAAGTCCAATGATTGCACTTCTCTTTCTGATTTCAGGCCGATCAGCCTCTGTAGTGTCATTTACAAACTTATCACCAAAGTTATGGCAAATAGGTTGAAATCCATCCTTCCCTCCATCATCGACCAGTACCAAGGGAGCTCGATCAAAGGAAGACTCATCTCGGATGGAGTGATAACCGTCCACGAACTGGCCCATTCGGCATCTAAAAATAAAAAACCCAGCATGTTCCTCAAGCTTGACATGAACAAGGCTTTTGACCGTGTTTCCTGGAAATTCCTGTTTGAAGTCCTGGAAAAGTTTGGGTTTCACAAAGAATGGATAAAGATGGTTCGCGAATGTATCTTGACTGCTTGGTTCTCTGTTCTAATAAATGGCTCACCCACAGGTTTCTTTCAAAGTTTCAAAGGCATCCGTCAAGGGGACCCCCTGTCTCCCTTTCTCTTCATTATTTTGGCCGAAACCCTTGGAAGAACCCTTTCAGATGCCTATAACAGGGGTCTTATTTTTGGTATCAAACCAGCCTCAACATCCAAAGCCATATCCCATCAACAGTTTGTTGATGACACCATTCTAACCTCTTATGCTTTCGTTTTCGAAGCAAAAATCATTAAGAACATTCTTGATTCTTATGAAGAGGCGGCTGGTCAGAAAGTCAATTACCGTAAAAGCAAGTTGTACTTTCTCAATACCCCCACTCAGACAAAATAGGATTACTAAGATCCTTGGGTGCAACATTGGGAGTCTTCCAAATACTTATCTTAGATTACCGCTTTTCCACGACAGATCTGTCTCGACAATGTGGAACCCTGTTTTAGATCGCCTCAACAAGAAACTAGCGGGGTGGAAAAGCTCAATGCTCATCCAGGCAACCAAAGCCACTCTGGTCCAAGCTTGCCTTCAAAGTATCCCCATTTTTTTCTTATCTATCTTCAAAGCTCCAACTACCATCTACAAAAAAATTGAACAAATTCAATGCAGATTCCTTTGGGCGGGAAACGATAACAAGAATAAATTTTCGCTAGTTTCTTGGGACAGGGTCTTTTCCAAGAAAAAGGACGGAGGACTCAGATTCAGAGACATCAACCAGATGAACTTGGCCCTCATTGCCAAGCAGGCTTGGAGACTTACCATCAATGAAAAAGCCACATGGATTGATATCATTAAAGCTAAGTACCTTCAACAGTTTTCATTTCTTGGAGAGCACAACCTTCGAATGACATAATCAAAACAAGGAAAATCATCATAGAAGGCTTAAGTTGGTGTCTTGGAACTGGAACGACCATCCATTTTTGGGACGACCCGTGGATCCATGATAAACCTCTCAGCCAAGATTCGCAACTTGCAGTGCTCAAGGCAACTACTGAAGCCACCTTTGGAGATAAGGTGTGCCACTTCATTACCCAAGGTCCTACAAGAAGTAAATGGAAACACCTAGATCTTAACGGGCCCAGGCATATCACCGAGGCTCTCAGGTGGTTACAAAACTTGTTGAGGACTTGCATCATCCTGACCTCACACAAAGTTGATTCCATGGTCTGGAATCTTGAAGAATCTAGAAATTTCACTGTCAAATCAGCTTACTACAGTCAAGAAACTCCCACAACTGGATGGGACTTATCAAATCAAGTCTGGGTTCCCAAGATCATTCCCAAGGTCAAATTATTTTGTTGGTTAGCCACCCAAAATAGAATCCTCACCATAGACAATTTGATAATCAGAGGGTTACTCATTCCCAATTGGTGTATCCTGTGCAAAAATGCCTGTGAGTCAATTTTACATGTTTTTTTGGAATGCCCCTTCTCTTTAGCAGTCCTCAACCAGGTCCATATCACCTTTGGCATCTCCACAGCCCTCCCACCTTCCATTCCCCTCCTTATTAAGCAATGGCCCCGACCTTTCAAGAGCAACCAACTAAAATTCATGTGGCAAGCTTGCCTTCACCTTTACCTATGGCAGATATGGCTCGAGAGAAACGCCAAAATTTTCAAAAATCAAGCCACTGATAAGAATATTATCATTGTCAAAATCTTGGCCCTATCTGCGGAGAATGCCTCTCTTGTTTCTTCTCCAAACCCCCCCTCCTGGCTTAGAATCGGATCTAGCCAAACTTTTCAATCTGTCTAACATCTTTGTTATGCTTCATAATTATGTTGACAGGTTTGTCATCAAGTGGGTTTTACCACCTTCTGGGTGGCACAAGCTCAATTTCGATGGTGCGGCTAAAGGCAACCCAGGAGCGGCTGGCGGAGGAGGAATTCTCAGAAACCATAGGGGAGAAATAATTTTGGCCCTCGCCCAGAACCTGGGAATTCAATCCAATAATATGGCAGAGGCTCGAGCTCTGTTCCAAAGTTTGATCCTCATGGAAGGGTTGACCATCAATAAACTTATCATCGAAGGAGACTCGTTGCACTGTATCAATTGCCTCAAAGGTACAGCTAATCCCCCCTTGTCCCTAGCCTCGATTTTCCAAGAATGCAAGGTTCTAGTTGGCAATTACCCATAATTAGTCATTAAGCATCAGTACCGGGAAGGAAACAAAGCTATGTTGGCAATTTTGGGTACTTTGGGTACATTGCATTTGCTCAAGTGAATAAGTTGTCATTGATGTCAAGAAGCTTTTGAAGGAATTTGATTTGATGTCAAATAATTTGTTTTGATGAAGGTTACGGCATGACAGTTTCAAAGGTCTTTTGCAAACCCCATGTTGACAGAGAAAAAGGCAAGTGGAAAAACTATCGCGATTTCGCGACATGTTGGAAGAAAAAGAGAAAGCAGGAAGAAGTGTCCCGATTTCGCAACAAGTTTGAAGAAAGAGAACAAGTTGAAAAAGTGTCGTGATTTCGCGACATGTCGCATTTTCGCGACTCGAAAAGTGCAGGAAGGCAAAGAAGGAAAAGTGTCGCGATTTCGTGACATATTGCAAAGAAGGTTGTACGGATGAAAAAGTGTCGTGATTTCGCGACATATTGCAAGGAAGGTTGTATAGAAGAAAAAGTGTCGCGATTTCATGACATAATGCAGGAGAGAAAGTCCGATAGAAAAAGTGTCTCGATATCACGACATGTCGGGTTTTCACGACCCGAAGAACAGAAAAGAGCTAAGGAGGAAAAGTGTCGCGATATCGCGACATGTCGCATTTTCGCGACTTAAGCAGGAGAGAGAAAGCAAGTTAGAAAAGTGTCGCGATATCGTGACATGTCGCATTTTCATGACTTAAGCAGGAGAGAAAAAGCAAGTTAGAAAAGTGTCACGATATCGCGACATGTCGCAATTTTGTGACTCAAAGAGAAAAGAAAATGTACCAAAGCTGAAAGTGTCATGATTTCGCGACAGGTTGCAAAGAAAACGTACAGAAGCTGAAAGCGTCACGATTTCGCGACAGGTTGCAAAGAAAACGTATGAAAAGTTGATAGCGTCACGATTTCATGACGGGTTACAAGGAAAGTGTACGAAAGCTAAAAGCGTCGCGATTTCACTACGGGTTGCAAAGAATGCGTACGGATGCAGAAAGTGTCATGATTTCGTGATAGGCAAAAAAGAAAGCAGACGAAAGCAGAAGTGTCACGATTTTGTGACAGAAGTGAAGATGAAGTCTGCAGAGGCAGAAGTGTCATGATTTCGTGACAAAAGAAGAAAGGAAGTCGACGAAGGGAGAAATGTCACGATATCACGACAAAAGCAAAGTTGATGCTAACAAAGACAGAAGTGTCGCAATATCGCGACAAGAGCTTAGTTGAAGTCGACAAAGGCTGAAGTGTCATGATATCGTGACAAAATCCAAAAGAAAGTGTACGGTTGCAAAGGTGTCGCGATATCATGACATGTTGTAGTTTCGCGACAAAAGCTACAGAAGAGTTACAAAGGTAGTTGAAGCCGACAAAGTTAAATGTGAGCCGAAGAAGATTAGGGTTTATAGCCGACGAAGTTTAGGGTTGTGCAGCTGACTAAAGATCAGGGTTATAGCGGACTAAGATTAAGGTTTTGATCTTGAAAGTGTTATTATAAAAGGCAGGTTGTTTTGAAGATTTGGGGGTATTATTAGTTGCGACGTTCGTAGATAGAGCGCAGAGTGAGAAGTTCGATCGCCAAGAGTAGAGTGCGAAATTCGATCGAAGTGTGCAGAGTGAGCGAAGAGTTGTGGTGAATTGTTCTAAGTGTCGCTGTGATTGTGCAGAGAGTGCAAAGGTTGAAGTTTGACCAAGTGCGGCTGTGATTGCGAAAAAAATAGAGCAGAGGGCGTAGAGAGCACGAAGGGCAAAGACAAATGCGAAGTGCTGCTGTATGAGGACAGAGGTGCACTGGTTCTTTGAGAAGAACCTGAGGATAGATTTGGAAATTCTTTGAGAAGGCTCGTATGCAGAGGATTGATTTTTTCAAGAGTTGGACAGATCCGACGTGACAAAGGAAGACTTGTACTAGACCGACCGATCGTGTTTGGTATAGGTTGCTTGAGCTACCTGTGGACATGATCATAGAAGGCGAGAGGTCTCTTAGGCTAAGCATTGAGGACAGGGAGGTCTTCGGTGGAAAGGAGTTCCACGTGTCGGCAAGAGGTAGAGGCGGTTGATCTTCCTGAGGGATCATTTCCAGAGCAGAGGGGAAGGTATCTCCTTTGAGTAGAGGCTCATAAATTTTGATTGGGGGAAGGTATCTCCTTTGAGCAGAGGCTCATAAATTCTGATTGGGGGAAGGTATCTTCTTTGGGCCGAGGCTCATAAACATTGTAATTGAGAAGGATTCCCAAAGAACTTTGAGATAACTTTTAGAGAAAAGTTTTGTGGACGTAGCTCGACCATTCGGGTGAACCACGTTAAAATTGGTGTCACTTTGTGGATGATATTGTGCATTGTTTTGATATTGCTTTGGGTATATTGCTTTACTATTTTGAAGTATAAAGGAAAAAGTAAAAAGAGGTCTTATACTTGTTCACCCCCCCTCTCAGTATAAGCTTGTGTTCTTCAATTAGTATCATAGCAGGTGCCTTCGAAAAGTTTAACAGCTTGAAAGAAAAGCTAATATAGAACACAATGGATCATTCAAGTAGCAATGGAACACCTATTCTTGATGGGTCAGATTTTGGTCTTTGGAGTGCAAGGATGAAGGTTCATCTAATGGCACTTGGTAATGAGGTATGGGAAGTGATTGAAGATGAGTACACTATTCATGTACATGGTCTTAATATTAAAGAAGAAAGGCTCCTACATCACAGCAATTCAAAAGCAATGAATGCAATCCTGAAAGGCTTACTGAAAGCAGATCTCACCAAAGTGATTCACTACAAGATAGCTAGTGAAATGTGGAAACACTTGAAGGTGGTTCATACAGGTGATACAAATGTCAAAAAGGCCAAGTTGAGACACTTCAAAGGTATGTTTGAACAACTCAAGATGAATGATGATGAAAAGATTAGTGACTACATGCTTCGTATGGATGAGGTTGTTAACTCCATGAAAGACTTAGGTCTTGAGCTTGCTGAAAATGATGTTTGTGATAAGATTTTAAGATCTCTTCCTAATAGATTTAGTGAAAAGATTTCTGCTATTGAGGAAGCTAAAGATTTGGATAAGTTGAAAAATAATGAGCTCCATAGTATACTTGCAGCATTTGAGTTGAGAACTCAAGTAAAGGTTGATGTCAAGAAAGAGGCAGCTTTCAAGCCTACCAAGAAATCCAAGGGTAAACAGCTTCAAGATAGTGATGAGTCTTCTAGTGATGAAGAGGCATATTACAACAAGAAAGGCAAGTTCTCTATAAAGCACAAAAGCGTGAAAAATATAAGATGTTTCAATTGTGGAAAGTTTGGTCATTATGCTACTGATTGTACTATTCCCAAGAATGAAAGTGATGAAGATAAACAGGATTCTATGAGCAAGGTTTCTGAAAAGCATAAGCATCATAGAAAGAACAAAGATGAGCACAACAATCAAGGAAAGAGGTATTCTCACAAGCACAAGAAGAGTTTCTATCTAGACAAAGCAAGTAAGTGTTCTAGTAGTGATAGTGAAAGTTCTTCAAGTGATAATGAAAATGAGATGTTCATATAAAAAAAAAAGGAAGAATCAAAACATAGATTCATTATCATGAAATGTCTTAGATGTGGAAATTTTGGTCACCTTGTGTTAGGATCTCATCCTAACCCTTAATGTAATAACTTCCTTGATGTAATAATTCCTAGTGAACGTGGGTAGTACCCATGATTAATATTTTGTAATGTTCTAAGTTTTAGCTTAGGTAGTGCCTATGACAAATGGCACCCTTTTTATGTAACACATGGTAGATAGGTGGCATTGTGCATGTAATTCGTGTGGCATTGTGCATGTAATTTGAGTGGCATTATGCATGTAATTCGGGTGGCATTGTGCATGTAATTCAAAGTGGCACTATGCATGTAATTCGGGTGGCATTATGCATGTAATCCAGGTGGCATTTTGCATGTAAGCCAACCTTGGAAGGAAACTCCTTAAATACCCGAAAGGGCACCAATGTAACCATCTTTTGCAAAATTAATGAAGTATTGAAGGAGGTTGCCCCCTCGAAGAGGCACTGTGATTCGGTTCTATTATGAGATTGTTCTTTATGCAAATTTTTGTTATATTAATGTGATGTTTATGTGAGTTATTTCCAAGCAATTGTGTGAGAGTGTGTTATTTGAGTTTATTTTATAGCAGGATATTAACAAGTGGTATCAGAGCGCTTTCCAGGGCCAAGTTCTGCTGCAACTGCAATGATTCTTGCCATCTAATCCGCCTGTTAGGTATAAATTCCGTGTGTTTTTTCCATTCTATTTTTCCTTATTAAAAAAATCCAAAAAAAAAAAATACAGTGTTTTTTTTTCAGACCAAAAACAAAAAAATATATTATTAGTTGAGTAGGTAGAAACCCTGCACCGGGGGTTTTAAAATATCACGAAGGATCTGTCGTTATTGGCTAAGCTAGATAGCCCATAAAGCGTCTAGTGAAGTGAGGGGCGATCAAGCTCCAATACCCAGGCCTCAGACAGAACTCGCGCACGGAATTGAGCTCCCACGTATCTTCGGGTATATCGGGAGACCATCTAGGATTAAACAAACTTTTAGCCATTAGGAAGCTCTTCGACCTTGTATTACTCATAGTCTACGGGACACAGCATCCTGGACGATTACCCTCCCGTATTGTCAGAGAGGCAAGTAGTGTGCTCAAGGGTATGTGTGGAATCCTCCTTGAGTAGTGGCTTGAAATATTGGTCCGAGCACTATTGTTCGTCACTGTCGGTATATTAGAGGGCCTATGGGTGGTACATACTCCTATACTTAGCATTCCCTGGTTACGTTAAAGCGCAACTTTGTAAAAAATGCAAAAATAAAAATCAAAATAAGAATCCAAACACCCCCGTTCAGTAAACTCTGCATTTCAAAAGTGAGCATATGAGAAAGGAGTCCTCTACCAAAAAAATAACGAAAGGACATGCATTCAGGATAAGCCATGAGGGTGACACTTAAGTTGAAAGTCTGGAGAGTAACGATGAAATTTACGATGCACGATCCACGATCGAGTCGGTTAGGTCGGAGAGGTCGGGGCGGAATTCACAGTCTTCAGAGTCAAAACAGAATCGTCATATCAGTCACCTGCAAAATACAGAGAATCTTGAGTGTGAAACACGGCCAGTTTTAGATAGTGCTCCAGTACCCAACTTTTGCTCAGTAGCTCAGAATCAGAATCTGTAAACACCGTTAGACTCAGCAAAACAGGAGATTAAAAAAAAAAAAAAAAAAAAAAGTCTGGGGTGCCAAAAAGTAGTGTTGAGAGATATAGCTCATTGTGACCACCTCCTCCTGCTGATCATTTTGATATATAGCACCCAAGCACTTTTTGGGCACTTACTAAAAATAGTAAGTCAAAAAAATTCAATTCTATTTTTAGTAACTGGTCACAAAAGGTCAAAAAATGGCCCAGGGTACCCGTGGACACCAGAAAGAACTAGAACACTTGGAGTCCCTAACAAAAGCCATTGAGAACTTGAACTCGGCTTTTCACTCCATAAGGGAAGAAGTCCAAGGTCTTCGCCTAGAGCATGAGGCCACTAGCAATCGCTTAGAAGAAGCATTGACTGAAGTGGATAGCAAACTGAGAAGAGAACCACCCAAATCAGAATACCAAGTTGAGAGTTCTACAAGGAATCGTGACCATGATACACCCTTTAGAATGCCCAAGTTGGACTTTCCCAAATTCAGTGGGAAGGATGTTGATGGGTGGCTATGTCGGGTTGACCAATTCTTTCGACTTCATAATGTACGAGTATTTCATCGAGTCCAGATGGCTTCCTTTAACTTGGAATCTGAGGCTCTACACTGGTTTCAATGGTTGCGTCTTACCTACCCAAATCTCTCTTGGGAGGATTTTGAATCCCAAATACTCACTCGATTTGGTCCTAGTGAGTTTGAGGACTTCACAGGAGCCTTATCCAAACTACAACAAACAGGGTCAGTTCGAGAGTACCAAGCTCAATTTGAAAAATTGGCCAATCGAACAAGAGGATTGAGTGAAGGGTTCTTCTAGAGTTGTTATATCAGTGGGTTGAAGATGGAACTCCAAGAAGTCAAAATGTTGAAACCACGAACTATGATGGAAGCTATCGGTTTGGCCCGTCCGGCCGAATCTAAACTCTCTCGCCCAAAGACGCCCATCAAAGTTTTCTCAAGATAGACCTTCATTTCCCCCGAGAGCCCAACACCCAGATGATAATAAACCTGCTGCACCCAAGCGCCTCACCATCGAAGATATGGATGCACGTCGTGCCCAAGGATTATGCTACAATTGTGATGAAAAGTTTTTCAAGGGGCATAAGTGTGCACACAAAAAATTGTTCTTGATAGATGTTGGAGAACCTGATACCGTTGACGAGAGTGATGAGGACCCTCCAGAAACACCTCCTCCACAAGAAGGGAAACAGGAACCTGAGACATAAATTACAATCCATGCCCTTGCAGGCATTACTACTCCTCAAACCATGAAGGTTACAGGATGTTTCAAGGGCCAACATCTTTCCATCCTTTTGGATTCGGGAAGCACACACAACTTCATTGAACCTAGAGTTTCTCAACGGGCAAATTGCTATATCCACAATTGTAATTCCTTTGAGGTCATGGTAGCCAATGGGGGAACCTTATCTTGTAAAGGAAAGTGTCACAATGTTAAAATCAAGATAGGGGACTATGAACTCAAGCGGGACATGTTTGCCCTCCATTTGGGTGGATGTGATATTGTTTTGGGATGCCAATGGTTGAGTACGTTGGGCACTATCAGTTGGAACTTTGCTAAACTTTGGATGCAGTTCTTCCAGAACGGACAAACACACATCATCAAGGGCTCCCCGACAGGAACACCTCAAATTATCAGTTCAAACGGCATGGAGAAATTGCTAAAGAAATCATCACGTGGGGTCATTGCACAACTATTCTCCATCCAGCCATCCACATATCCAATGGGTGAAATCCCACAAGACATGCAACAGATTCTCCACAAACATGAGGCCATCTTTTCAGAACCCATCACACGACCACTGCATCGCTCTCACGACCATGCCATTCCATTATTGCCGGATAGTACACCTCCCAATATCAGACCACCTTATGAGCGACTCAAGCGCACCTTATTTTGGAAAGGTAGGAAACAGGACATTCACTCTTTTGTGGCAGACTGCGACATAGGTCAAAGGATGAAAAGAGAAACAACGCACTCTTCGGGCACTCTTCCACCCTTGCCGATACCGGATCAGGTGTGGACTGACATCTCTATGGATTTCATAGAAGGGCTACCTAAATCTGGAGACAAGTCTGTTATTTTTGTGGTAGTGGACCGCCTTTCAAAGTATGCTCACTTTTGTGCCCTAACCCATCCTTACACGACATTCACTATTGCCCAAATTTTCCTTGACTCCATATTTCACCTTCATGGCATGCCAACCTCCAATGTATCTGATCGTGATCCCAGCCTTACTAGAAATTTTTGGCAAGAGTTGTTTAAGTTGCAGGGGACTCAGCTCACAATGAGTTTAGCCTACTATCCGCAAACGAATGGTCAAACAGAGGTTGTTAATAACTGCTTGGAAACCTACCTTCGTTGCTTGCCTCCGATCATCCTACTCATTGGGCAAAATGGCTTTCTTTGGCTGAATGGTGGTACAACACTTCCTATCATACCGCCACCAGAGGCAGAGTACGGGCACCCTCCACTCACGCCTCCCTCCTACATTTCGGGCAGCTCCAAGGTACAGGTCCCATCAACACTTCTCGAATTGGATGAAGAAGGCTCCATCTTACTTGCACCAAAGCAGTTGTTGTATCGTCGAACTCGCAACCGTACCATCACAGAGGTCCTGGTTCAGTGGCGTGGACTTCAACCTGAGGATGCTACATGGGAGTCCCTCCATCAACTCCAACAACAGTTTCCTCATTTTTAGCTTTGAGGACAAAGATTCTTCAAGGAGAAGGGCATGTTAGGATCTCATCCTAACCCTTAATGTAATAACTTCCTTGATGTAATAATTCCTAGTGAACGTGGGTAGTACCCATGATTAATATTTTGTAATGTTCTAAGTTTTAGCTTAGGTAGTGCCTATGACAAATGGCACCCTTTTTATGTAACACATGGTAGATAGGTGGCATTGTGCATGTAATTCATGTGGCATTGTGCATGTAATTCGGGTGGCATTGTGCATGTAATTCAAAGTGGCACTATGCATGTAATTCGGGTGGCATTATGCATGTAATCCAGGTGGCATTTTGCATGTAAGCCAACCTTGGAAGGAAACTCCTTAAATACCCGAAAGGGCACCAATGTAACCATCTTTTGCAAAATTAATGAAGTATTGAAGGAGGTTGCCCCCTCGAAGAGGCCTGCGATTCAATTCTATTGTGAGATTGTTCTTTATGCAAATTTCTGTTATATTAATGTGATGTTTATGTGAGTTATTTCCAAGCAATTGTGTGAGAGTGTGTTATTTGAGTTTATTTTATAGCAGGATCTTAACACCTTGAGGATGACTGTACAAATAATGATTTGGTTTCCAGTATGTATGAGGATGCTTCAAAAAACTATAAGGTAGATGCATGTATGGTTTTTGAAAAAGGTAGCACCTCTAGTGATAAGAAATCTGAAAAAGGCTTTGATGATTCAGAAAGCAAGCAAATAAAGGATCTTGAAAGTGAACTTATTAGTGCTCTTAGTGCTTTGAAAAAGGAAAGAAAGAAGAATGCTCGACTCAAGGATAAGTTAGATGAATGTTGTATGGAGAGAGATGATCTTATAGAAAATCTTGATTTCTCTATAGCTAAGACACAAGAACTCAAGAATGAGTTAGAGTCTAAGGTTCTTGAGTATAGTGAGTTAGAATAGAAAATGGCTTCTTTGAAAGAGGAAACTAAAGAGTACAAGGATAAGCTTTACAGGTTTTAAGATAGCTCCAAAAAGGTTAAGTCACTCATCAAAGGTCAAAGAAAGACAACAGATAAAACAGGCCTTAGTTTTGTTAAGCCACACAAGGAACAAGTTGGAGAGTCTAGTAAGAGACTCCAAAAGGAAGAGAGTTCTGATGAGAAAAGTATTTCATATCATGAGTCCTTGAATGATAGATGCGCAGAAATAGAAAACAAAATTCAGAATGAGAAGAAGAAGTTTTCGAGACCCAAGAGGTCAAATAAAGAAAAATTTCAAGGCAGATGTTTTGTGTGTCACAGGTTTGGTCACATGGCTTCACATTGCATGGCTCAAGTGAAGAAGGTAAATAATAATTTTAGAAGTGCTAGTTACTTTCAAGGGTATTGCTACTCTTGTCAACAGTTTGGGCACAAGGCAGTTTATTGCAAGGCAAATAACAGGAACAGGTTTGGTCAGAACAGGTTTGGTCATAATAGGTTTGGCCAGAACAGGTTTGGTCATAACAGGTTTTGCCAGAACAGGTTTGGTCAGAACAGGTTTGGTCAGAACTGGTGGATTCAAAGATCAGGTTTACCTCAAAGAAACAACATCATCAAGTGTTTCAAGTGCAACAATGAAGGTCACATAATTAGACAGTGTAGAGCTGAAATTCCAGAATACAGAAACAAGAACAATGGCATGATCAGGTCCAAGGATCAAGGCATGGACAAGAACAAGGATGAGAACAAGAACAATAATAGTGACAAGAATAGTTATATGAACAAAGAGTTCAAGAAAAGGCCCGACAAGGAAGTTATAGACGCTGATGATGATCAGTGCCTAATGGGAGTTTTACTCCCACCCCAGAATTAATCACCTCATCAGGAGGTGGGGGAGGGACTAAGCTAAGAGGCTCATTCTTAGTCCCGAGCCCCAAAGGTGCCCTTTGCCATTGATGACAAAGGGGAGAGATATGATTAAGGGGGAGAGCTTCAATGTGAAGAGGAAAGCTTCAAGTAAGGGGGAGCAAAACTTCAAAAGAAGATTCTCGGTTGTGGGCACGATTGGTCGATTGTTAGCACGGTTGGTTTCAGTTTTGGCTCTTGAGAAGTGTTTTCGGTAAAGGTTTGCCATCAATGACAAAGGGGGAGATTGTTGGCAAACCTTTACCGAAAACACTTCTCAAGAGCCAAAACTGAAACCAACTGTGCTAACAACTGACCAACTGTGCCCACAACTAAGAATCTTCCTTTGAAGTTTTGCTCCCCTGACTTGAAGCTTTCCTCTTCACTTTGAAGCTCTCCCCCTTACTCATATCTCTCCCCCTTTGTCATCAATGGCAAAGGGCCACCTTTGGGGCTCGGGACTAAGAATGAGCCTCTTTTGCAAACCCCAAGCTTATAACCCCAAGCTTGCTAACTGGCTTGCTAACAGGGGAGTCGGTGAATCTAACATTCAAGTGTGGAGAGACTCCTTCCCCATTGGCCTAAGGAATGATCCTACAAGTTTCAATGTTTGCACAATGTGAGTTATTGCCAGGGGGATTGGTACGGTCTATTGATGCTCTAATGCAACATGTCGCGATATCGTGACACTTTTTCTTTCTTCTCCTTTGGCCACAAAAATGCAACATGTCGCGATATCGCGACACTTTTCTCCTTTGGCCGTGAAATGCAACTTGTCGCGATATCGCGACACTTTTCCCTCCTTTGGCCATGTCGATGCAACATGTCACGATATCGAGACACTTTTGCCTCCTTTGGCCGCGCCGATGCAACTTGTCGCGATTTCGCAACACTTTTTCTCTTTCAGCCACGACGATGCAACATGTCGCGATATCGTGACACCTTTTCCTCCTTTGGCCGTGTCGATGCAACTTGTCGCGATATCACGACACTTTTTCTCCTTTGGCCATGATGATGCAACATGTCGCGATATCATGACACTTTTTCTCTTTTGGCCACGACGATGCAACATGTCGCGATATCGCGACACTTTTTGGCCGCGACGATGCAACATGCCGCGATATCGCGACACTTTTTCTTTCTCCTCTTTGGCCGTGAAAATGCAACATGTCGCGATATCATGACACTTTTTCCTTTGGCCATGAAAATACATGTCGCGATATCGCGACACTTTTTCTCTTTGGCCGCGACGAAGTAACATGTCGCGATATCGTGACACTCTTTTTCCTTTGGCCGCGACGATGCAACATGTCGTGATATCGCGACACTTTTTCTCCTTTGGCCGCGCCATGCAACATGTCGCGATATCGCGACACTTTTTCTCCTTTGGCCGCGCCGATGCAACATGTCGCGATATCGTGACACTTTTTCTCCTTTGGCCGCGACGATGCAACATGTCGCGATATCCCAACACTTTTTTTCCTTTGGCCGCGATGATGCAACATGTCGCGATTTCGCGATACTTCTTTCTTCTCCTTTGGCAACGAAAATGCAACATGTCGCGATATCGCGACACTTTTCTCCTTTTGCTGCGAAAATGCAACATGTCGCGATATCGTGACACTTTTTCCTCCTTTGGCCGCGCCAATGCAACTTGTCGCGATATCGCGACACTTTTTCTCCTTTGGCCGCAATGATGCAACATGTCGCGATATCGCGACGCTTTTTCTCCTTTGGCCGCAAAGTTGCAACTTGTCGCGATATCGTGACACTTTTTCTCCTTTGGCCACGACGATGCAACATGTCATGATATCGCGACACTTTTTCTCCTTTGGCCTCGACGATACAACATTTCACGATATCGCGACGATTTTTCTCCTTTGGCCTCGACGATGCAACATGTCGCGATATCGCGACACTTTTTCTCTTTCGATCGCAATGATACAACTTGTCACGATATCGTGACACCTTTTCTCTTTTGGCCGTGACATTGCAACATGTCACGATATCGCGACACTTTTTTTCCTTTGGCCGCGATGATGCAACATGTCGTGATATCGCGACACTTTTTCCTCCTTTGGCCGCGATGATGCAACATGTCGTGATTTCGCGACACTTCTTCCTCCTTGCTTTCTCCCTTTGCTTTGGACCGCGAAAATGCAACATGTTGCGATATCGCGACACTTTTCTCCTTGTGGTGTTTTGCTTCTTCTTTGTTCTTTAGCATTTGGGCCTCTTCGGTCTTCTTAGAAAACATGCAAAAAAATATTCTAGTTGGTTCCTCTGGGCGCCTCTTCCTTAGGTAGCCCCTGCTGTTTTTAGGCTTTCTCGTTCTGCGACCGTCGTTCTTCCCCTTTGCCTCCTTCTTTGGAGGCCCACGACTGGTTTGTACAAGGTTCAAGGACCTTTCAACACCCTTTCAACCAATAAAAAAAAAACATGCTTAAGGAATAAAGTAAAAGATTAAAAAAGAGACCAATGAAAGTTGAAGATGAAGGCTATAGTAGAAGAATGGGTTTGGAGTCACACAGCAAAGCTTGTGGAAGGCAAAGGGTAAATAGGCAATGTTGAGAGAGGGAGTTAAATTGGCATGTGAAAACAGAGAATGCAGACTAATGTGAATACAAAAACATTGCGTAGGATTTACGAAATGGAATTTTCATGTAAAAAGGCAGGGTTGTCGAAAGAATGGTCGGTGGATACTTGGGCTGGACCAATCATCAAAGTGTTTGTTGAGTTCAATGGAATTTTCATGTAGGATTTCCGAAAGAATGGTCGGTGGATACTTGGGCTTGGGCTAAAAGAACCTTCATAAGTGTGAAGACCCTTCAACTTTGTCATACTCGCTCTTATCATAAGTCAGTGGCTGAAAAGAATCTAGACGAAAAATTTGTAGGCTATACAAGGCTTTTTGCTAAAATTTCCAATCAAATGCGTGTTCTTCTGTTGCCTTCATACTTCACAATTTACATAGGTGTACAATAACAATAAAAAATAAAAATAAAATAATTTTTTTTAACTTATTAATAAAATAGACGAGTAGTTTTATTTTAAGACTTAGTTAAAATCTTCATTTTCCCATAGTTTATTAAAAACATAACATTGGCCTTTTAGAATTGTTGATATAAATTTAAATATATTTTTTAAATAATTATTATTTTATTTATTTATTTGTTTTATTTATTTATATTTGTTATAGTAATAGTTTTTATAAAATTTAAGGATTATATATATTCTATTGTAAATAAAACATTACATGATTAGTATGGTTGTATTATCCTTTTATTTTGTTATGATCTTTTATTAATGATTTTAATAATGTTAATGATTTTAATAATGGTAAGAGTGACATTCAATTCTAAAGTTTAAGTTTTAATTATTCAAAAAAAATAAAAGGAGAAAAGAATATTATAACAATAACATAAGTTATTTGTGTTCAAAATGGTTTCTTGAAAGTTTTTATTTGATGTCTTAAATGTCCCTGACACCTTATATTGTTGAAAACAATGTTTGATATGGATAATATGGATAATGATGTTTATACCATGTTTTTTATAGAATATGATACTTTTACACTTGACTATAATGCACCTATAATAGGTTCTTCTCTAGTTTCTATGTGTCATGTCCCAACTAACGAGAAACATCAAACCATAATATAATCTATCATGGATAGATTGAGGTTAATCCAAAAGATTAAGTGTTAGTTAAAAGTTATATGAAGGGAAAAGAACTTTTGATTCCTGTGGAATGGAAACTAATAAAATATCCAAGCTACTCGTTCACTCAAATTCGATACAACGTTATGACTCTACTTAAAAAATTATATTATTTTTTTTCTACCTTACACAATTTTCAATTGGTATATCTTTACATGAAAAGGATGATAATATGTAAAGACTTCTGGCATCCAAAAATATGGGACTCCCATGATTGTGGAGTTTAATCACATCTCCTATTAAAGAAAACTCAAAAGGAATTGTATTTTTCATTTTCCACATCAATTAGATCATACTTATAATGGTTGGTTTCAAAACTCAATCCTTTCACCATGGTCCATTTCTCACATACAATACCATACCATCCATTGATTTTTTTTCAATTTATCATCTAGAGATTGGAAATCCACTTAAAGATACATCAATAAATAAATTAGTAAAGATTTCATGGCCAATAATGTAACAACCCCAAGGAGAATTTTAAGTTATTACCTTAAGATTGTTATTTCCCCATCTCCATGTCAATGTCCTTAAAGGTGGCATTCTTATCTACAACATAAACTACTAAAATGCAGGACAAAGTGGTGGAATCAATGGTAACAATAATACATTTGATGCTTGCAAACTTTTTGTCATTTCGATAATTTTTCCTACCTCCACCAAACCACACAAACTTGTGTATATTTTGCTCAATCAATTGTTGCCATGGAACTTTTTTTCCCATCAATGTTACCCTCAACCTCAAGTGATTTTGTTAGAAGATAAATTAATCTTGAATATGAATTAATGCATGACCATTACACTAACCACCAAGTAGCTGAGAGACATATACAAAAGGTCAATGCAAGTTACATGTAATCCTATGTATACATGTTTGTACAATGTCATGAGACATCCTAGTTATGTCTTTCAACATGGTATTGAAGCCATGAATGGTGGTGGGCATGAGTATATCATTGTCATCTAAAATTGATGAGTCTGAGAGCAAGCCCAATGTGACTAGGCAAGGAATACTTTGTCTATGCTATATGTGAATAGATATTTTACATCATGGTGGAGATGAGATAGTTGTCAAGCCTTGAGAAGTAGTTTGAACAAGCCATTTGAGCTTTGAATCATAGAAAGGTTATTTGAAGGGAGTAGTTATTTGAGAGAAAATTAGTAAACCGTGTAAGTAGTTAAGTCTAGTGTTTTTTAAACTATAGTGACTTTGGAACCTCAAAATTAATTTGGCATCACAATGGATTTCCATCAAGTCCTAAAACTCTAAATTTAGTTCATCTAAGCATAGATTATAAAGTTTTTCCAAAATTTATTGAGAATTTGATGCTTTGTGCAAGTAGATAGTGTTTAAGGTAATGGTTGCTGCTTTGCGAGAATAAATTGGGGTTCTTGTTTTGTGTTTGTGAGAGCAGATTGTTTATAGGAGAGAAGGGAAGAGAGGTTAACTCTCTTGGTACTTGAACACTTCTAAATTGTCATAGAAAGCATCTATGTAGGGGTTGAGCCTCTCTATGTTGTTGGTGCTTGGCGACACAAGAGTAAACTTGGCCTTGAGATAAGACTAATGTGATGCTATGTCTATGATAGGAGCCACTTATTTAGCAACTACATATAACTTAGACAATTTTGGAAGCTCTATACATGTGCTTTGCCAGCCAGGTGCTGAGGCTGCCCACTCTACCTCCTCTACCAATACGCTTGTTGCTCTTGAACAATCAATAAAAGTTCTCTAGTTTAAAGAGTGTCATAATGCTTTCACCAAACTTGCATTAGTCTTCAATGCCATATTTGCAAGAGGTCACATATGTCAGTCTATTAAAAAATAAATTATTGAGGTGGTTGTGTATGTTGGCTTTACAACTAGTAAGAATGGTTGTAATGCAACCTTGGAGCATTTGGTCGTCACTATTTATCCAATTTGATATGATTGGATTCATAGTGCAATGAGTTGATCTGAAATGATTTGAGTTGTAAGAGTGTGCAAAATATAAGTTGATGATCTTTGTTGTTTATGCCTTTGGCAATTGAGTAATTTTGGCAACTCTCTATGAGATATGACATTGCTATTCTTCTTCTATGCAAATTAGAAGGCCTATTTTAAGGTACCATAGGTAACAATTTTTGGTTGTCTTCTTACTTGAGATAGTGTGTCCAAGGAGACATGGTTAATTGTTTAAAAATGTCAAATCATACGAATTTGTCATGAATGTGTGAGTTAAATGAGGATGTAATGTGGCATAATCATGAAATAAGATGACATGAGTCAATTTATTAAAGGAGAAAAAGAGGAATGACATGTTTTTTTGTGGGGGTCAAACCATTATAAATCATATTGCATCAAAGAGTGGAAAGAATTATATTAAATAAATATTGTAGCAGATCTAAACAAACTATGCTTAGTAGCTTATTTTTTGCAAACTAGTCATTAGTGTGGATCATAGCGTGGTAAAGAATTGAAGAATAAAGTATCCTAAAGATTTGTTTGAGTCATTCTACTTTAAATCAAAAATTATTGTTCTCGGGGTGCATGATCAATGATATTCAACACCCCTTATTGTTGTGTTAAGAAAAACAAGCCTGAAATATCATAGAAAAGAGACATTCACATCCCTTAACAAAATGGGAAAGGAAAAGAAGAGACAAGCTCAAAAACAAGACCAAGCTCAAAAGAAAGCCACACCAAGTTCTTTACTTCCAAGTGAAGGTGAAGAACTATTAGCACTTAAGTGCAACTTACATATGATTATCAAAGAAGCTTATACCTGCGAAAATCATTTTGAAAATAGTATTGTGTTCCCTATTGATGTCATGAAGACGATATACAATGCACAAACGTATATTGACATGCTTAAGGAGGAAAGTAAAAACTTAAAGGAGACAAATGAAAGGTTGAATATAAAGGCTATGGTGGAAGATGTTTCTTGTGACACAAGAGACCTTATCCAAAGGACAGATTATGCTTGTGATACAAAATACCTTATCATGATTGATGTAGTTGTGTTCATGTTAAAAGAGCTCATGATGATGGTAATATAATATATACTCATTGTAATCTTGTTGATAATGAACGTTGTGTTGGCCATGATAGAGGCCATGTTGTTGATGAAGACATTAGGTGCTTTGAAAATCACACCAAAGGTATTGACTCTAAATTAATGAAAAGAATGGGATACGATGGCAAACGACTGGAAAGGAATTGCCAAAAAAACAAATATCATAGAGTCGAGCATAAGGCTAATGAATTAAGGCCTTAGGTATGGTGGTCAAACAAGAAATGGGGACACTAAATTTGTAAAAGAAAAAACCTTAATGGCATATGTGATATGCATAACTCCACAAAAATAGTTTCAACTATAAGAATTTTGTTGTAGTCATTATGACTAATCTATAAATATGACAACTAAGTTTTGGGATCTACACCCTTGTGAGATATGTGGCAGAAATAATCATTGTAATAAATATTGTTGGCACAAAGATAAAATGACCAACAAAATACATGTTGATTATGTATGTATGGATGGATGTGATAAAATAGGACAAAGTGAAAGATATGTTTAAAGGATCAAAAAAATAGTTTCTTTTCAAACAACTAGGATGAATAAAAATTGGAAACAAATAGTAACAAAATAGGACAAAACATCCTAATGATGATTTTTGATGTCCATGAAGCCTAATTTGTGCACTTGGTTAGATGGTTGAGAGAGGTTAACCATATAAAAACCTTTATATGAGTTGGTTGGGTTTCAACCATTAGAAAACCATTTTTTGAGATGGTTTTGTGTTAGCCACTTGAAAACCCTTGGTGGTGTCTATGCACACAATGTGATTCATGTTATAGTAGTGTAATGACAAATTTAATGAACACCCTTGTTGGAAATGGGTACCTAATCAATTATAAGACCTAAAAAGGCAAGCATAACCCATATTACCCTAGTGTGGGGATATTTTCAAGTCTTAGATAAGATTAGTTTATGAGGGATGTTGGAGGATAAATTAATCTTGTCAATAAATTAATGCACCAACCATTAGGTAGTTGTGAGACTTAGCTATAATATTGATTCAACTTGGATGTAATCCTCTGTATACTTGTCTGTGCAATGCAATAACACATCATGTTTCAACAAATTAAACTCCTAGCCAAACACATCAAAGAAATCTATGAAAAATTCACATGCATTGAACATTCATCCCCCAATGAAAAGCAATGTCCCCATTAAATCAACATTGCACATTCTTCCTAAGTTTTCATAGGGATCTTATGTTGTCCTCATACTTGTACTCTAAAAAAACAAAGTCATTGTTTGGATCAAGCTTGCAAAGATCACATAGATTGCAATTTAAAGCATCTAAAGAGATAATGGATGTCTTGTCTCTCCTATCAATAAAAAATCGCATACACACTCCTCTATGTTTTGTATACACAAATATCAGATAAGCATATCATTTAAAAAAATATACAATTTGTAGAGCTTATTTATAAGAATAAAAAATAAATCATGGTCTACCTTCCAAGGCAATGATAACTACAATTTATATGTTAGGGGAAGAACTAAAGTAACAAATCCTCACTTCATCTAAATAAATACAAACATTGAACAATAGAATATACCATCAACATATACTAAATAAAATTGCATAAATTTGCTAAAACAAAATCCCTTGCCTTCAGGACCAGGCGTGACTCCCGTGTGATTTTGACGGTGTAGAACCCCCTGGTCGTAGTTTCTTATACCAAGGCGACCTCGCAAGGGGTTTTTCTCTAAATTCAAAAAATCCCTTGCCTTGATAGTTATAGATAAGTACATCCTCATTGCTTCTAGTTAGTAAAATAAAGATAAAATGGGTACTTAATGAAGGCCTTTATACCATATTTATAATTGTTGAAGTACAAAGATGAAATAAATGAACATAACATACCTAGCCAGCTATTGATCAACGAAAAAAATTGTGTTCGACATGCATCTCCCTTATTAATTATGTACATGATATTAGAGGCATAAAAGGTACAATAACCACTAAAATGTTCAAACATTATAAAAAATATATTATTAGTGTGAGAAAAGCAACATGTAAATGGAACCCAGGCCCCAACTTCAAGACATTTTTTCCAACATGTTTAATTATAAAATGAAACTTTTGCAACATAGACATGTTTTGTACAACCCCATTGCTTGACTATTGAGATATGTTTGCTTTGTTGTTAATGATTATTTAATAATGAAATAACTCATTTCATTAATGTTACAATGAGTTATAATGCTTTAGGAAATCATGGCAGTGCACATCTATGCCATAACATCTTTGTATCCCTAATGGATGACCCTATGGCAAGTGTCATCAAGTAGCACTCCAAACGCCACAATTCATAGCAATATCTACCTATCTAGGAAAACCCTGGTGTATGCAAAATTAATATCAATATCTGATTAAACTACCAGGAAGTTTGCATCCTTGTTCAGCCTCTTCAAGCACCTCCACTAGTCCTACCCAAAGTGCACATCTACCCCTCTAATGGGCACCTTCATAATTTATTTTGGTGCATCGGTGTACAAGATCCAAGGAGAAGCAAGAAGCACTTATGGTAAAGGAATAATTCATGGAACCAACAGAAGAATCAAAAGTCAAATCTACAATAGCAACACAATAGAGTCTATGGAAGAAGTGGCAGCAAATTCCAAGGAATATCTACTAGAAGTGCACAAAGATTCACTAAAAGAAGGGCACAGGATAAAAGAGCATAAGGAATAATTCAAAATAAAGTAAATGTTGAAGAAACAAAGGAAATAGAATGGCAGGTTAAGGTTGCAGCATATTGCCACTCACACCACCTAAGTGGCAACAACCTTGGAGGCATGGCTAAGGGCATCAATATTATGGATCTACATAGAATCAAAAAGGCATATCAAGTACGACAATGTTTGGCAAAAAAAGTTGAGTGATTCTAGATTTCAAAGGGGTGAAACAAGATCAAGGAACAATAGGAACAATCATCCAAAATATCAAAGTAGAGCAATAGAAGCATGGATCCAACAATGCAATTATGGATATTCAAATGGCACAATGGTAGCTTGACATCATCGAAGACCACCACCAATCAAGATTTCACTTGGATGGATGGATGATCAAGATTGGTACCAATTGTTAGCATTGCTTAGAAGATCATATCATTTAGTTTCTTCTCATGTTTCAAGGACAAAACATTTGCAAGGAGGGTGGAATGTTATGGTACCTAGATGTGCCACTTCTAAATAAATTCTTAGATTTACCTCCAAATTTCCTTTTCAAGGACTAATCTATGATATGTGTGTGCACTAGGCAAAGAATAAGTAGCAACTAAAAAATGGAATTCATCTCACAATGAAGTGGAATCCCAATTTATGACTTTAAGCTATAATATGGTCCATCTTCTTCTACTATGTAGATCATATAATCAATTTGGTGACAACAACAATCCTACTCATGCTTTCTAGCTTGATAATTAATAAAATGAAATTCTTTTTTTTGGCTAGCATCTTTCTGCATTGTTTGGCACTAAGGAAACAAAAGTAGGAGAATTTTCCTATAGCATCATATAGAACTAATATTTGACAGTGATGATGAAACTTTAAGGTCTAGACTCATACACACCATGTCTCTTATATAGATGAATGGTTGGCCCAAAATCACATCACAAACATTCGAGGGTAAAATCCTCACATAAAACTTCATTTTTAAAGGGTTTGATGACATAAGTAACAAGACTTTTATTGAATAAGATGAATGTTTATCTGTTGTAACCATCCAAGATTATATGGTTGCGGGTACAATGTGACAAGAAGATTCAAATCCTTTATAATCTAGGAAAAAATTAGATTCTTTTAACTCCTATCAATAATGAAATATAATGGCTTGTCCCATATCTATGAGCAAAATAAGTGTTCATCCTCGTATGAGTCCTCTAGTGCAACATGTGGAGTGGAATTAGTCATATTTGGTTTAGTTTTTACAATCTACTTTCCTTTATCATGATCTTATAGATGTGGAGGTATGGTGCAATGGATGTAGAGGGTTGTGTCTCAATGAACAATAAATGAATTGTTTGAGACTTCTACCTCTAATTTTGGTTGTTCTCATGATAATGAAACCATTTGTTAGTCTTCGAATTTTGGTAATTCTTATCTTGGGAGTCTTTTTTTTGTCTTTTTTTAATTTATATTTTGGGAATGACCTTCTTTGTATTAGTTCTTTGGATTATGACCCTTTCCTTTCTAATTCTAGTACTTTGTGTTCTAGTTGTTGTTGTACTATGACATCTGTAGAGGGGGAAAACCGCCCTACCGCGTACAATTCCCAAAAGGTTGGATCCACAAAAGAGAAAGCCTTTGGGGTGAACCACGAGGGTATGTTGTTCTCTACACTCGGTGCTAAAGGGGGAAGGGTTCACTAGGAATGGTTTAAGGACTCGCTCCAAGTCCTCTAGTTTTCAAGAATGTTTGATGTATTCGATTCAAGACAAACACCTAGATTTGGCCTTTCTAGATCTATGCTATGAAATATAAAGGACAATGCAAAAATACATAATGCAAGAATACAAGAGCTAACCCTAGAATGATTCTTTCTTTGAATGCTTTTCTAACCTAGGGTTTTAAATAGAAAACCTTTTAAGCAAGGGCTCAAGAGAGAATGCACAAACATAATAAACCCTAAGTGCACACTATATGTTGTTTATCTTTCAAATGCCTAGAAATTAATTAAATATATTTCTTTTAAATCATATCTAGGGTTTATAATAGAAATATAAAGCACTCAACAAACAACCTAAATATTAATCAGAACACTTAGCTTATCCGGTGGTTGATCCTTGCTTTTATCCTTTTATCCAATGCTATCAATAATTCTTGTTCCTGCAAGATAACTTAAGAAACACTTGAAAATATGATTAGCATTAGGGGGCCTGCTTAGGCCATTGTACAATAATGCTTGGAGGTGCAGCAATCAAGCCCCCTAGGTCCTTTTAGCTGACCTTTGAAAATAGAAGTAAAAATTGACCTTTGGAAGATGAACAAGCATAACAGAATATAGCAGAACAAAATAGTAAAATAGAGTACAAAATGCCCTAATATGGCCTAAATACAATCTATAACATAGATCTAGGGTTTGGGGGTAGCAGATTACCCCCAAACATGGTCTATGCAAAATTGCGCCCCGTATGGAGTGACCGCGATATCACACGATGAAATCACGCCCCGTAGAAACCCGAGCACGATTTCGTAGAAGCTAGGAGAAAACTCAAAAAATGTGAATTAATTGATGCGTAATCAAAAATCTAATTAATATGTAAAGTACATAAGAGTGAAAACAACCTAGCGGTAGTGAAGAAGCAAGCAAAAGGGATGGAGACCTCCAAGTAGTAGATTCCTCCTTAGGGCTTCAACACTTATCCACCAAGAGTAGCAACACACAATCCAATGCAATAGAAAATAAAGCTTCAATAGATCACACTTCACACTTGCGAGTTAGCTTGCTTGTGGAAGAAGAAGAAGAAGACCTCAAGAAAATAGAACTTGAATAATAAATGTTATTATTGCTTGGTTGGAAGAAATGAATTTCAAACCCTCCTTATATAGTGGATTTGAAAGAAGAATGGGTGGGAAAAACTAAGCACAACCGACCTTAAAAATATCAACTTTGAAAATTAGGGTTTTCTTAAGAGAAAACCCTAAAATGCAAAATCGCGCTCCATAAAAACGGACCGTGACCTCGCACCAGCTAGACCCCCATGTGGTTTTAATGCATTTTGGAGGGTCAAACAGAGTCAAAATGGGTCATATCATATATCGTTGGAAAGCTCTTTTTGAGCCCGATCCAATGGTATAGGATTTAGGAGGAATGGATAAGATTTGGTAGGGGAAAATTGGCTCAAATATGACCCTACTTTTCCAAGGAGAAAACAAGGGATCTAGGGAAAATTACTCACCTTAGTGGGTCAATTTTTCGTGTCTACATTTTTCCCCCTCTTTGATGTATTTAAGGCCAAGTAAATGCATCAAAGAAATATGTAGACTCCTATGGGCAAGAAGACAACAAACACAAAAAAAGGGGTGGTGCAAAAGGGGTATCACGAAGGACACTCTAGACTTTTGCACACAAGGCGAGACATTACTACCATTAATGCCTCTATGGCTAGGGTGCCCCCTCAAGTTTCAAAAGGAATGAAAATTCCTTAAGAAACTCGAAAAAGGCAAAGAAAGAAAAAGCAAAACATAGAAACATGGAGAACAAAGCAAGCAAACAAACAATAGAGCAAATATCACTAGGTACAACATGAATCTAATGTAGCTAGTATGAAATGCATGGATGAATAGAAGAAAGGGAAAGAAATAAGAAGAGAAGAGAAGAGAAGAAGAATAACAAGAAGAAGAAATCCAAAGGTCAACCATAGAATATGAGAGAATTTGATCAAGAACCTTGAATGAAGGGTGTTATGCCCAAAAGAATGGTCCAGATGTGGAGTGAAAACCCACTATGGGTGTAGTACTCGCTAATATGGATAGATGGGTAAAAATATGGAGCATAACTCGCTATGGATGATTGCTCGCTAGTGACTATTGTGGGGTGATTACCCACTAGGATGTATGTCGAGGCCTACTAAAATGGCCAAGGAGCTTATCCTGTAATGGGGTGTTGAGCCTGCTGAGTCAAAAGAAGCATAACCCAATAGGGGTGATATATTATTATTGATGTGAATGATGTATTAGCAAGTACTACCCGATAGGGGTGTGTAAGAATATGTATATAGACCAAGCAATATGAGCATAACACAATGTGAGTGTGTGCATGTGCTAGAAGAAATGAGAGGAAGAAAATGAGGAGCAAATAATTGTGCGTGTGTGCCCCTAGCTTGAAGTTTCAGCTATTGAAAAGTCAAGAGGGAGGAAATGTGCAATCAAAGGAGAGAAGAATGTATATCCTTATCTGAAAAAAGAAGATAAAGGAGAAATAAGAATCATGCAAAGGACAAGGATATACCAAAAGAGGATTGCATTCCTTGACTTTGGAGAGAGATGATGATCATTGTAAAAACTTTCAAAGTCAAGGGACACAAGAAGAAGAGAGAAGAGAAGAAAAGAGCAAAGGAAGACAAGAAGAGAAGAAGGGATGAAAATGCATGGGCCCTAGGTTGGGGCTTCGCTAGGCATCAGAACCCTAGTGAAAGTGCAATGCATGTGAGCTATGACCTAACTAGGTATCATCACATGCCATTATCATGAATCCTCAAAAAGCTATATGATCAAGCAGTCATGAACAAGCAACAATGCAATTATGACAAGCAAAAATGCAAGAGGAACAGAATGTCAAGCAACCATGCAAAATATGATAGGCAATCATGCAGTATGAGCAAGAAAACAAGTATGATGGAATGAGAATGCAAATGCATACCTAATTAATGATTGATTTTATTTTATTTTATGTTAAACAAGCAATCAGAATGATAGTCGACACATATTCTAATTGTGCCTCCTATCTTAACAAAAAGAACAGGCATTCAAGGGACTGCTTCATCAAAGAAAAATCTAGAAGGCAAGCCATCTCGATGATTATAATCATGGAGAGGCTCCTTCATAGCTCTTTCTTTGGCATCCATAACATGATAATCTATACATTCTTGAACAAAACCATCATTCTTAGCATAAGGAGGAGCAATCCCTAACTTTGCAAGATCTCTATGAGAAGCAAAATATTTACCATTAGAACACACATAATTTATCATATTACAAAACAAGATGTTAGAGGGATAAGGGGGATCCTCATCCTCATTACTCTGCTCACAACCTTGATGAGATATATCTAGAAGAGGTTCTTGAAGAAACTGATTGTCTTGATCCCATGATGAATTGATTAGAGGTTCCTCACTCACTTTTAGATTGTTGAATTGCTCAGATTTTTGAGATGAGGAACTTGGAGAAACAGATGATGAAACTGAAGGACAAACATTGAGACCAAATTGAGCTTGTTCAACCATTGAACAATATTCGAATGGATGAGGGTCGCCTGGAATGGTGACAAGTTGATCCTTAAATTTGAACTTCAAACATTGATGAAGAGTAGAAGGGACGACCTTCATTGCATGGATCCAAGGACGTCCGAGAAGCAGATTAAAATATGCAAGGCAAGGTACCACATAGAACAATGTATCTAAGATCTTGGGTCCAACTTTAAGGGGAAGAGATATAATGCCACAAGCTTCTTGGGACTCATTGTTGAATGTTTTGATGATTGCATTGGATTTAGTTAAATCTTCCTCTTTTAATCCAAAATTTTGGATAAATTGATATGTGCATAAATTGAGGGAAGAACCATTATCAATCATAACCCTCTTGATAAAAGTATCCCCAATAAATGCGGTGATGTAAAGAGAAGAATCTTCTTGCAAGTTTGAGGAAGAAATATCGTCATCCGAGAATGTGATGTGATGTGTCCCAAGAGAGCTTACAACATTGGCCATATCACTAGGGGAAATATCTGGAGGGACAGATTGTTGTTTTAGAACATTTATCAAGGCTTCTCCATGAGTAGGAGAATTTTGCAAAAGTTCTAAGAGGGAAATATTTGCTGAAAAACTCATCTCCTGTTGAGATCGCTGGATCTGTCGATTCTGCACCTGTTGCTCTGAAGTAGTTGTTACCATACCAACCGTATGGTTATCATAATGATGTGGTACATTTTTACAAGATACATGTTGCTTGTCCTTTCTTAGGTACATTTTGGTTGGTAGTGGACTTTTGTTGACTATTTGAAGATTGAGAATTTCTTACATCAAGACGTCCTGCATCAATTAAATCTTGAACCACATGTTTCAACTTCTTACAAGAATTTGTCCAATGTCCTTCTACTCTATGATATGCACAATGTTGTCCTACCTTGTACCAACTAGTTGTAGTATCTGGTTACCTTATAGGAGGTAACTCAATTGCATTGGCTTCCAAAAGTTGCTTTAGGACTTCTTCCATAGGTATGCCAAGTCTTGTGAAATTCCTTTGTGGAGGTTTTTGAAGTATTATCTTTTGTAGGTTGTTAACAATATTATTAATAGGCCTACTATCCATTACACCATCACCTACCACATCCTTATTCTTATACTGTGACTTAATGGTTTTATCTTCTTTCACTTTGAGTTGTCCTCTTCTGATAAGAGCTTGTTCTACTTTCCTTGCTAACTCAATTGCTTGATCAAAAGATGTGATAGTAGTAGTTTCTAATGCATAAGATAATTGTTCTTGCAAATTTCTAATAAATATCTCAAGCATATATCTAGGAGGTATAGTATATCTCAAGCGTCCAACTAGACTTCTCCAACGAGCCAAAAATTCTGAAAAACTTTCCTCTTTACCTTGTTTCAAATTATAAACATCTTTCATGGTCACATCCTTTTCAATATAAACACTAAAAAAAAATAACTTTGTTGTTTCTTCAAAATTCCTTAGAGAATAATTAGGTAACCGATAATACCATTCTAATGCCATGCCAGCAAGACTCTTAGGAAACATCTTTAGTAATAACATATCATCATAGATGAGATCATGGCAAGTTGTTCTAAATCTTCTTAGATGCTCAATCGGATCTTCTGTTCCCTTATATATAGGAAAAACCGACATGGAAAAATGCTTAGGATAAGGCCTAGAAGCAACCATAGGGTCTAGGGGTTGATTGCACATCTCTTTATAACTGTAAGTAAAACTAGAAGGTTGAATCATCTCCACTTTTGAAACCAATTGTTTTACCATATTTTCCAAATTTTGAACTTTTGGATTACTATTGTGCAATGCCCCTAGATTCCCTAAGGGAGGGGTATAGGTAGGTTGTTGAAAATGCACTTGGCTTAAGTTGGAGGTATTGATACTATTGTGATATGTGATACCTTGTTGGAGAGGATAACTAACATTTGGTGGAATAGAGGAAAAAGTATTGAGATTAGTAGATTGAGGAGGAAATTGAAAATAATCTTGAGTGACACTACTAGTTGGAGGAACTTGTGGACTTCTTCCAACATTGGTGGTTATAGTAGTGGCATAGGTTGGTTGATGGACAAGATTACCATGATTCAAAGATTCAAACAAAGGGTTATCATGAACATGCCTAGGAGAGATGATTGGAGGAGGAAGAAGAGTCTCACCTCTTTCGAGTTGAGCTTTATGTTCCATAGCCTCAAGCAAGTCTACCTTATGGCATTTCATAAAACCCCAAACATGATCAAATGATTTAAAGATGTAGCCACCATTAGGACCTTCAATAGGATCAATTATTCAGTTTCAACATTCTTGCTCTCTAGATCTAATTAGGATTCTCCCTATCAATCTGATCATCCTTTTGAGGATCCATATCAAATTTTGAAAGCTTTCGCTTAGTCCTAAGGTTTGGAGGCCATTAGAATAAGAGAAAGGATAGAAGAGAAAACTAGGAAAAATAAAAGATAGTGAAATAAAAAAGATATTTTTAAGATGTTATTAATGTTCTAACACTATACAAATAAATTAATGGTCTTATTTAAAGTTTTAAAATAAAATGAGGTGTTCACGTCGGGTTCACCAAATATGTAGAGGGGGAAAACTGCCCTACCACGTACAATTCCCAAAAGTTAGATCTGCAAAAGAGAGAAAGCCTTTGGGGTGAACCAGGGGGCTATGTTGTTCTCTACACTCGGTGCTAAGGGGGAAGGGTTCACCAGGAATGGTTTAAGGACTCACTCCAAGTCCTCTGGTTTTCAAGAATGTTTGATGTATTCGATTCAAGACAATCACCTAGATTTGGCCTTTCTAGATCTATGCTATAAAGATAAAGGACAATGTAGAAATACATAATGCAAGAATACAAGAGCTAACCCTAGAATGATTCTTTCTTTGAATGCTTTTCTAACCCTAGGGTTTTAAATAGAAAACCTTTTAAGCAAGGGCTCAAGAGAGAGATGCACAAACAGAATAAACCCTAAGTGCACACTATATGTTGTTTATCTTTCAAATGCCTAGAAATTAATTAAATATATTTCTTTTAAATCAGATCTAGGGTTTACAATAAAAATAAAAGGCACTCAACAAACAACCTAAATATTAATCAGAACACTTAGCTTATCCGGTGGTTGATCCTTGCTTTTATCCTTTGATCCAATGCTATCAATAATTCTTGTTCCTACAAGATAACTTAAGAAACACTTGAAAAATGTGATTAGCATTAGGGGGCCTGCTTAGGCCATTGTACAATAATGCTTGGAGGTGTAGCAATAAAGCCCCCTAGGTCCTTTTAGCTGACCTTTGAAAATAGAAGCGAAAATTGACCTTTGGAAGATGAACAAGCATAATAAAATATAGTAGAATAGAATAGTAAAATAGAGTATAAAATGCCCTAATATGGCCTAAATGTAGTCTATAACATAGATCTAGGGTTTGGGGGTAGAATATTACCCCCAAACGTGGTCTATGCAAAATCACGCCCCTTATGGAGTGATCGTGATATCGCACGATGAAATCGTGCCCCGTAGAAACTCAAGCATGATTTCGTAGAAGCTAGAAGAAAACTCAGAAAATATGAATTAATTGATGTGTAATCAAAAATCTAATTAATATGCAAAGTACATAAGAGCGAAAACAACTTGGCGGTAGTGAAGAAGCAAGCAAAAGGGATGGAGACCTCCAAGTAGTAGATTCCTCCTTAGGGCTTCAACACTTGTCCACCAAGAGTAGCAACACACAATCCAATGTAGTAGAAAACAAAGCTTCAATAGATCACACTTCACACTTGCGAGTTAGCTTGCTTGTGAGAAGAAGAAGAAGACCTCAAGAAAATAGAGCTTGAATAATAATTGTTATTATGAACTTGCTTGGTGAGAAACTTGCTTGATACTTGAGAAAAAGAAATTTCAAACCCTCCTTATATAGTGGATTTGAAAGAAGAATGGGCAGGAAAAACTAAGCACAGCCGACCTTAAAAATATCAACTTTGAAAATTAGGGTTTTCTTAAGAGAAAACCCTAAAATGCAAAATCGTGCTCCATAAAAAAGGATCGCGACCTCGCACCAGCTAGACCCCCATGCGATTTTAATGCATTTTGGAGGATCAAATGGAGTCAAAATGGGTCATATCATATACCGTTGGAAAGCTCTTTTCGAGCCCGATCCAATGGTATAGGATTTAGGAGGAATGGATAAGATTTGGTAGGGGAAAATAGGCTCAAATATGACCCTACTTTTCCAAGGAGAAAACAAGGGATCTAGGGAAAATTACTCACCTTAGTGGGTCAATTTTTCGTGTCTACAACATCACAAGATCCCAAGAATAGGTGCTTAGACATAGTTGAAATTTTAGGACTAGGTGAAATCATCACATTTTGGGGTGAATTCACCATTCTTAAAGCCTTCAATAGAAATGTATAAAGCAACACAATGCACATTCATAAAAAACTGAAATGTTATCTCCAATAGATGCCAAACAACTTTCCACTTCAATTGATTATAGAGAAAATTATACAGTGTATCTCTCTCTCTCTCTCTCTATATATATATATATATATATATATATGTGTGTGTGTGTGTGCGTGTGTGTGTGTGGCATTACGCCTTCCATGTTTATGTTACTCCTCCTTTGCGCTAATTTCTCCTATAGTGTTATGTTACTACCTGCTCCTCTACTCATTTGAGCTTTTCTTATGTAGCACTTGTATCATTTGCTTCTTGTTTTTGTAAAATTCTATTTTGTGAGTTCATGGTTGCATTCAAAGTAATAAAATTATTGCTTCCATTAATCCAACAACAAATATAATTTTATCAATATGTTTTTTACTAAGAGATTGCAAGTTCAAGCAAAGAAAATCAAAGACATATAGCTTGAGGGTAAGAATGTGCTTCTAAGCATTTCTTGCACTTTTGCATGCATTTTTTCTTTTAATTTCCAAGCATTTTCCAATTTTGTGTTATTAAAATAGGGGTTTGATTAGTCTAGCCAAATAATCTATCACTTCCCTAAGATTAGATAGACCCCCTAAAACCTAACTATAGTTGTTATTTTCTAATTTTTGTAGGTTTCAGTAGATAAGTGCCACCCCTCCAAGCTGGCAAGATAGCTAATAGTTATCATGGAGGGTGAAATGTAAGGATATTATGGATAGTTGGCATGGGCCACACATAACCCAAGGTTGATTATAATATAATATATTATTAATATATCATAATAATGAGTGGGATGAGGGTTTAATAGTTGGTCCCAAAGTAGAATTAGAAGTGGGGTATATAAAGAAGGGATATTGTCATTGTAATCATCATGGAGATCATTCATATGGAGTATTACTTGTAATCGGTTTTGCTCATGAAGTGGCTTGTGAGACTTTGTCCTCTCTCTAAGTGGCACTCTCATCTTGGGAGATCTTATGGAGTTATTCCTTTCTTGAAGAGTATTATTGGTGTTGCCCTACCCTAAGGGTATTATCTATATCTGTCTCATTTGGTGGATTGTTATTGTGGATAATTATTTGTGGATGAATGATTTGATATTTTTACATATTACTGAATGATTTTTGTTAATAAGAATAAAGTTTCGTAACATCCTCATAGGCTTGTTGCATCGCTACTGCGTATAGAATCAAAAGCATAATAGGCACATTCTTAACATGTGTTGAAGCCATTATTTAAATTTTGTTGCAGACAAACAAATTTGAAAAAAAATGGAGCTTAAATCTGAAGTGATGCAAGTTTGAGAAAAAAGTTAAAATATTTTGTGGTTTAATCTAGAATTTCCTATGAAAAGGCCACAAAACATCCCTGTTGGTGCCACTTATTTCTCTTCCATACATCCACATTCATTCCCAACCATTCATTTTGCTTTTGTTTAAGGGTTTCCTTGAACATTCATTGCGTAAAGGGAGGTCATGAATTGTTGGACTTGGTAAGGGATTTTCACACTAAGAGGTCCTACATTCAATTCTCTGCAAGTCAACTATTCTTTTCATTTGATATGGTGGATTCTAAGGCAAGATAGTTGGGGTCAAGGAGAAGGCTTTGAATTGGGGGGTATTTGAGGGGTTTGAGCCATTTTTGTTGCAGTTTTTGGCAATGTGGAGCTTTTCTACCATCATGGCGAGCTGTGGGGGATTTGAGCAAAGTGTTTGTAGAATTTTGGGATTTCCACGTGAAAAAGAATATCCCCACAAAAGTTTATCGACACTGAGTTTATAGCTCAAATTTGAGCAGGAGAAAGAGTCAGAGGGAGGGGTCACCAATGGACATATTAGAGTATATGGATGAGAAGATTTCTCACGTGTTTGTCATCCTCACCATTTCTTATCTTGGAAGGGAACATGGCAAATATGAGCATGACGCACCATCACCCATTTGTTAAGAACATAAAATTATGAGATATTCGTGACTAACTCCACTTGTCTTTTCCTCTATCCTTTCATTTGTTAGGCTCATTGGAGTTGCTTAGAGTTTTAAGGTGTTCATTCTCCAACATTACTATTTCTTCTCTTTGTTGTAATGCTAGGTGTCTTATCTTGTCACCTGGAGATCCTATGGTCCATTCCTATCAGAGTCAAGTTTGAACAAAATCAAAGGTATGTGTGTGTATATATGATAAGGGAATTAAAGGACTATTAAGATGTTGATTTATCTAGGTTATTCAGAGGTTTATTAAGGTCATTGAGAGGTTGTCATGAAGGTATTTTTTAATTTAGGAATTTTTAGAAGAGGAGAATAAGTTAAAAAGATGATGAATTAAAATCATTGTGGTCTAATTTATGTCTTTTATGTGAATTAATCATCTCAAAAAGTATTGTGTCAAGTCCAGTTATATTGATACTTTATGGTCAAATATCTTGAGTGAATTAATTATTTGTAGAAGTCTTTTGGTCATGTTTTGTCAAGTTCTAGTATCTTGATATTGTTGTCAAGCTGAGTTATATGTTTTAGTGGTGAGTCTTATTTGTCCAAAAGGGTACTTTACCCTAAGGCAAATATCTTTAATTCGACTAATATTTGCAATGCAACCAATGTCTTATATCACCATGGAGGAGGCATATGGATTGTTTTATGCCTTTTAGAAGATCCTACATGAGACTAGACAGATGTCCTTTGAACATCTGGTATCACAAGGATGCTTAGATCACTTGATATGTGAGGCTCGTTGTTGAGCTTGCCATTTCAAGCAACATTTGAATGAAGGATATAAGGGCAATATAGAAGACAACTAAGAACGGAAATAACACCAACAAAAGACACGTTCAATCAATGGACCTTCAAACTAAAGATTGTTGTTTGACATTTCAAAGTTTGATCAAGATTTTGGTTGGGCTTGCAAGTTTGGGTGAAGTTTATTGCTTGGACGGTTCGAAATTCAAAGTTCGAAGATCGGTCCAATTTGTGATGTGCACAATTCAAAGTTCATTCAAGACTTTGGTTAGCTTGGTTTGTTGCTTGGACGGTTCAAAGTTCAATGCATTAGTGTCGTGAAATCTAGAGTTCAGTCTTGTTCAAATTTTTGTAATTAGTTATAGTTTTTTTCTTGGGGAAATCCATATTTCAATTCAATAGCTTTTTTGATTTTAGGAGTTTCTCGGTTGAGTCTCCAAATTCAATGTTCTTTTTTTGTATTCAATTATTCACTATTTAAGTGTAATAGTAACACCTCTATGATTTAGTATTTTGTGTATGATGATCGTTGTCCAAAATTTAACTTCATGTTTAAACATTGGTGTTTGTTGTCTGGAACTTAACACCAGTTTATTGTATGCATCTACATTGAACCTTGTATTAAGCATCATTGCCTAGTTGACTTGGCAACTGCAGTGGCTAGTTACCCATGCAATTCAGTGAGATGGAATGATGACAATAGGGACAATCTAGTAGATGCATGGATGTCATCAATCCCATTGAGGTAGACGGTCAGCAATAAGACCTTATAAAAGCATATGCTTGTGGGTGTGTTAATAGCTAAACCTTGTGGTAAATCTGGTTTAGTCATTAGGAGTGTTGAAATAAATTTAGATAGTGTGGAATAATATACATCTCTGTAGCGAAAATCGACAGCAAATCACGATTCGAATCGAAAAATCACGATTCCGCGAAGATCCGATCAAAATCACATCAAATGGCAGTTTTGAAAAAAATGTCGATTTTTCGAAAAAATCGGCAAAAAATCGTAATCGCAATTTTTTGGCGGAAAAATCGCCCACGGGTGCATGGGTAGAGGAAACGCTATAAAATATGGTTTTTTTTTGCTCATTTTCTTCCTCCAAGCTTTGAGAGAAAGGTCTGCCTACCTCCTACCACACTAAGGAAAACCCTAAACGCATCAAATATCCGGATTTTTCAAAGTTTGAAGGAATCTGGTAGTCAACAACAGCCACTAACGGCGAATTGTTTTTAAGTTTGAAGAATCCTGACAACTACCAACAACCATCGAAGGGATTCATTTGAGGTAAGCAAACTGATTTTAGGGTTTAGTTTTTTTAAATAAGGGTTTAGTTTTTTGTTTAATTAGGGTTTATTTGAAAATTTGAAACAACTTAACAAGTATACCAGGGTTTAGTAACTTAGTTTTTTTTTTAACTAGGGTTTAGTTGAAATGAAACAAGTATGGGTTTAGTTTTTTTTTAATTAGGGTTTAATTGAAACAAGTATGTCAGTTCAAACTAGGGTTTGATTTTTTTTAACTAGGGTTTAGCTGAAACAACTACAAGTATGTCAGTTCAAACTAGGGTTTAGTTTTATTTTTAACTAGGGTTTAGTTCAAACAAGTATGCGAGGATTTATTTTTTTTAAATTAGTTCTAGGGTTTAATTTTTTATTTATTTAACTAGGGTTTAGTTGAAACTTGAAACAAGTATGTCAGTTAAACCTTCAAACTAGGGTTTAGTTTTTTATTTATTTAATTGTTTGCTTAGTATTTGTTGTCTAAAATGTGTATGCAAGTGTATGTTTTCAACATGCCAACATTTACAGTTTCAAACTAGGGTTTATGGTTTAGTTTTTTTCCTAATTATTTCTTTGTTTGATATTTGATGTCTAAAATTTGTATGCAAGGTAGCAAGTGCATGTTTTCAACTGCCAACGTTTTCAATTTCAAAATAGGGTTTAGGGTTTAGTTTTTTTTTTAAGTAATTCTATCTAAATGTTTGTTCATTATTGTTATTTGTTATTATGTGCAACCACAAGAAAATGTCAGTCCGGATTAAAAGATAAAAAATATATAGCATGGAAGTATGGAGAAGAACAAGAAGAAAAAGGAAAAAATTTTGCAAATTTTGTAAAACTGTTATACCTGGAGGAATATACCGCTTCAAATTTCATTTCGCAAGGAAACCGGGTGAGAATGTTATTGTCTACCCAAGTGTTCTACCCAAGTGTGTCAATTGATGTTGAGAGAGAATGCATGGCAGTTGTCACTTCAAAAGCAAAAATAAAATAAAAATAAAGAAAAGAACATTTGAAGCCATTTCAACCCCCCCCCCTTCTCATCATCATACAACAACTAGTGGGACCAACCCCTTTGGCTTTAGGGGATTTCAGCAAGAAGGTTTGAGTCCATCAACTGCACAAACATCGACAAGGAGTGGGATGGATGAGTCCAATTTTGGGTCAAGGGCACAAGCCACACTTGATGGTATGGCCTCTTGGAACCAGGACAAGCATAGGCCAGCCAAGAAGGCCATTGGTAATTTTTGGTATTTTTCTGACCTTCCCTTCAATGTGGCAAAGTCTCCATACTAGCGAGGCATGGTGGATGCCTCGCAGCTTGCGGCACATGATTTAGGTCGCCAACTTATAATTACATTAGGGGCCCTCTCATTCAAGAACGCACATTTGACATTAAGGTTAATTCTTGAGGAGTAGCGCAAGGTGTGGAGCACTAACGGTTGCAGTATCATGTCTGATGGGTGGACCGATGGCAGGGGAAGAACATTAATTGATTTTTTGGTTTCTTCAGCAGGAGTGGTATTCCTCAAGTCAGTGGATGCATCGACACAAGTTAAGAGTGTCGAAATGCTCGCAGGGTTGTTGGGGGAAGTTGTGATCGAGGTTGGGGTGGAGAATGTTGTCCAAGTCATCACGGACAACGCAGCAGCATATGTAGCAACTGGCAAGCTGTTGGAGGAGAGATTTCCCACCATTTTTGGTCCCCATGTGTAGTCCATTGTCTTGATTTGCTCCTTGAACACATTGGGAAATTATCTTGGGTGTCCGAGGTTGTACAAAAGTCTACAACAATTACAACATTTATCTACAACCATTCTTGGGTCCTCAACCTCATGAGGCAATTTACCGGTGGGAGAGAGATAGTGCGGCCTGGAGTTACACGCTTTGCAATAAACTTCGTGACATTGCAAAGCATTTATAATGCAAGAGGGTCCCTCAAGCAAATGTTTGTGAGCGAAGAGTTGAGTTCTAAGCAAGCTGCTAGATACCGATTCTCCAATGAGGAGGACAAAGTATATGAATGTGTTTGAGGAGCCCTTTTGGCAAACCATGAATGAGGCCATCAAGGTACAAGAATTGTTTTTAATATATTTTAATTATATTTTTTAATTTAAATTTTAAAATATTTTCTTTTTGCAAATCTTGTATTTTTAAATAATTTTATAAATTTTATTTAAATAATTTTTTCTTTTTCTCAGGTGACAGAGCCTTTGGTGAAGGTTCTTCGTCTTGTTGATGGAGATGAATCACCAATGGCCTATATATATGAGGCTATGGATAGGGCAAAAGAGGCAATTGCCTCATTTTATAGACATGTTCATTCCAAATATGGTCCCATTTGGGATATTATTGATAGGCGATGGACATCTAAGCTCCATAGCCCTCTACATGCAATGGGGTACTACCTCAACCTCAAAATTTTTTACTTCAGCACGTTTCATGCTGATTATGAGGTGATGGCAGGCCTTTGATTATATATTGACCGCATGTACCCTGATGAAGAAATAAATGCTAAGATACAGGTTGAGATGCATTCTTATAAGAAATGTGAGGGCATTATTTTCCCATCGCCTATGTGCATTTGATCAAGGTCAACTATGAGGCCAAGTAACCCTCATTGAATTACTGTTTATTTTGTCAAATGTCTTTTGAATTTGTTTTAAAAAATAATCTCAATTTAGGATTTTACATGTGAATTATTAACTTTTCTTCTTCTTGGTTGTTTCCATATTTATGGTGGGAGGACTTTGGTGCATATACACCTCATCTACAACGCTTTGTCGTTTGAGTTTTGTCTCACCCATGTAGCGCTTCAGGTTGTGAGCGCAATTGGAGTATGTTTGAGCACATCTACTCCAAGAAGCACAATAGGCTTACATAAGAAAAATTGAATGATCTTGTGTTTGTTCACCACAACTTTCGCCTCCACCACAGGAAAATTACAAGAACAAGTACTGAGGCCTTTAAGCTAGACGAGATTGATCCATCTAATGATTGGATCACACAGGAGGAGCAACAACGAGATGTTCTCTTCAGCATGGATGAAATTGAAAACTTAGACAACCTAGCTGAGGAGATGGCAACAAAGGAACAAGAAGATGCACAAGCCTCACAACCAAGGCACCAAAGTCAAAGAGAGACTAGAGCTTATAGTAGGGCAAAGGGAAAAGGGATTCAAAGACATTGATTGACAGTTGACTCATGACACATTTTGTAATTTGTAATTTTGTACTGTTATAAACTTATATATTATAACTTATAAGTATTAAGCAATACAAGACGTGTTTTGTCACTTTCATGCGTAGTAGTTTAAAACTTTAATACTTTGGCTTTAAACTTGTGGCACTTCCATTTTCATGTCTAGTTTGATCTTGTATCACTTATAGTATTAATATTTGATTTGCATAGTGTTAATTCATTGTGATATGCATGAAAAAAAGAAAATTCAAAAAAAAAATTGCCTTTTCTTCGGTTTTTTTTTTGCCGATTTTTTCCCGATTGCCGATTCGATCCGATTTTTTTCCTAGCTGATTACGATTTTCTCAACTATGATATACATAACATAAAATATTAATATCTAAATTAAACTGCCAGTTAGAATTTGTTACCAGGCAGTTAATTATTCAGGGTATGCGCTATGCTATTGCAATGTAATGAATCTTTTAGACTATGCTGTGTAAGGTTCATGTCTGCTACAAATTGCACATAGTCCTAAAAGAAGCAGATCAAGGAACCATGATCCAGGTTTTAGTTGGCCCTTGATTATTATCTACAATGTAAAGGTCCATCATTATCACAAAGTCTCTTGAGGAATATAATTATTTTATATGTAAAAGTAGTACAATTATTATAGCAACAATATGTCATTAAGAATACATATAATTCAAAAGTACAAAGAAAGATAATTAAAGAGACCAAGCCTGTGATGATACTGCAGCAGTAAACAAGAAGTGGTTCTGCCTTGTCATCCTTACAATTCGAGTTGTCAACAATTGAAGTTGTCACTAGCCACACCACACCAAACTTATCAGCAAACATGAAAAGTTGGCCATCCAAGCTAAACTGGCTGCACTCAGCCTTTTTTCAGTGCGTTTGCAGGACATTCGAAATAAGAAATAAGTATTAGTGAATTGTAGCTGTCAAAACAATCAATTTCATATGCCATAGGGCACAGTGCTGCACTGAAGAATAGGATGACGTTGAAACTAATGGAAATGAAATGACTGACTTTCATTTCCGGTTTTGTGTAGTGTCAAAAAATTCAAAATGTAAGTTCAAAATCCTTCCTTACATGGTTTTCATGCAGTGCCAAGAATCTGCATTCCACATCTTAACAAGTTTATCATCCTCGACAGAAGCCAAAATAAATTCCTTTACTATCGAAACATATTGATCTTATGGAATCTGTATGCAAGGGGCCATTGGTAATATCTTGGCAAGCAGCGGCACAGTTTTCACTGCAACAAAAATCAAAAAGGTCATCCATGTTGAAAAAATTGTATAGTGACAAAATATCTAAAAAAGAAGACTCCTATGTATACCAATCACTAAATGATTTTATGTTACTATACAGTTCTATAGGGAATTTTGAGGTCTGGTTGTCAAAACATTCAAATGCAAGGGGAAATATTCATGAAAAACAAAAAAATTGAAGGGACAGTAAACTTTTAAGTTTTAACTACTCTCATATGCTAGACAATAAATTGCTTGTTACTATAATCTTACATAAGTACACCAATACTGAATCAATATAACAAAAATATCAGTTGAAATCGCAGTTTAAATATATTACTTAATACCCAACATAATAGATACTGAGAACCTCATATGAGGCCATAATATGACAATTTGCAATTCAAAAACCAAAATACAACTCAAGCATGTTAAAATATAATATAGATGAACAAACTACATCATTACAATATCATTCAAGGCTCTTTGAGGGAAGCAAGAAAAGAAACCCCGTCACCCATCAGTAGAGTAGTTTTTATTTTTTTTAAATAAATAAGGGCAGTTATGACAAGCTAAAAGTAGAAGGCAATCCCTTAGTTGGAAGCAATTTCCATGAAATTTTCTATATATTATTTTTTTCTTGTTTTGAGCCTCTCATTTCTCATTTCCTTTACTAATATGGCTACAATATATTAAATTGTGCATGTGTGCATCCTTGATGTTTGTGTCTGTAAGAACTTCAATTGGGTATGATGTATGCATTTTTAAATTTCAAGTAGAAAAACATCCTTTGTGTATATAAGCTTCAACTACCTATGCGTTTATGCCTAAAATTTAAAAGGTATAAATGTGTATAGGGTGTATGATCTTCAACTAGGTTTGTGTCCTAAACTTTATCTAGTTTTGTTTTTGCATACCATATGACCTAAAAACTAGGTGTGGTGAGACTAAAATTCAACTAAGCATGTGTCTGTGAGACTTTTAGCTGAGAATGGTGCATATATCTGAATTTCAACTAGGTGTGCTAATTTGAGCAAGGGAGGGGTTGCTCAGAGTCCCCATTGACCGTGATGTTAGAACAATGCTAACCCTTAGGATTTGGCTCCCATCATGACATCTCCACCTATGGGCTAGTGCCATCCACATCTTTTCACAACAACTCCACTTGTAGGGCCAACATTAGCTGCCAGTATCAACACCATCTTCAATATTGGCACTAGAACCAGTTCCTAGCATCAACACCATAATATCAACACCAATAAGACTAGATATGGCACTAGCCCAACAACCTTGGCACCACCCTAGTTGCCTAAGCCAATGCTATGGTACTGTAGTGTTGATCCGCATGGCGCTAGCTTTAATCTTAGGGGCCAATGTGATCCGCATGGCGCTAGCTTTAATCTTAGGGGCCAATGCTTATAGTGCCATCCCAACCATGGTGCCCAATGGAATATGAACCTTGAACTTCGAAGTCCAAAAGAGACAAGAAGGCTAAACTTCACCCTGGCTAAATTCCATTTGTAATCGATATGTTAGCTAGTTTTGGGTTTTGAGTAATGACATGTGTCCAAATTTTGAAAGTAGAATCCAAACTCCAAACAGGCTTCTCAACACATCAACACCAGCACTAGCTACTAGCTTGGGATCAAACTTTGAACATCAAACTCCATATAGGCTTCTCAATACATCAATGCCAACACCAACTACTAGCTTGGGCCCAAACTTTGGAGTTTGATCTCTGAACTCTAACTTCCCACCACACCATCACCAGCACCAGCTTCTAGCGTGGGCCCAAAATCCAAGATTTGAACTCCAAATTCCAAACAAACTTCTCAACACAACTTCCATCATCAATGCTAGAACTAGTTACTAACTTGGGCCTAAACTTTAAATTCCAAATATCAAACTTTGAACAAGCATCTCAGCACATCAATGCCCATCACCAATGCTAACACCAACTGCTAGCTTGGGCGCCTAAAACCGAAACTCCAAGATTTGAACTCCACATTCCAAATAGACTTCTCAACACAACACCCATCCAATGCCAGAACCAACTACTAACTTGGGCCTGAACTTCGAACTTCAAACATCAAACTTTGAACAAATATCTCAGCACATCAATGCCCATCACCAATGCTAACACCAACTGCTAGCTTGAGTCCCAAGTTAGAAGTTTGAACTTCGATTTCTCAAGACATTAGCGCCAACACCAGCTACTAGCACGGGTCCGAACTCCAAACTTCAAAATACAAACCATCGAAAGCTAAACCGTTGGTTATTTTAAAAGTTAACCATTTCCTCTTCCAACGATGTGCCTTCTTGATTCATTATATCCTCTTGCATAAAGGAATGTTTCGGGAACAGCACAAGGTATCAGAAAGAAGGCAAATTAGAGAGCAATCAGTTCGTTACAATTCACATCTCACTAATGAGATCGGCGACTACACTTATATGCCAAAGCTGCAACCAACGCCACTACATCTCTATACAAGAATCTAACCAATTCCATCACATTCCTTCACAAGAATACAACTCGTATCACCACATCTTTAAACAGGGATCCGAACTAGGTCCTCTCTCACACCCTCTACAGAGCATCATTATAACATTCTCTCATAATAGAAGAGTCCTTTCGTGGATATATGATTTTGTTCATTTATAAATGTATGCTTTTTGTCATGTTTGTCTTGTGCTTTACGTATTTTGCCATAGCGCCTCAATTGTCTTTTTGTTAACGCCTCAAGTGCCTAGCAGTCAACCATCTCCTAGCGCCATAGCCTTTGTGATGCAATTTTGTCCTTGCTCACACAATATCCATGTCTTCCGTCCTTTGTAAGGCAGTCTTGTCATTGGTGCCCTATTCCATGGTGTCAATTTATGTCATAACTCTCTTGATGCCACAACCTGGTTCAAGGGAGTTGTCCTCCATGCCACCGTCCTAAGCCCTTGCAGTGCAGCTCATGTGCGCTTATGTGACCTTCAACTAGATGTGTGTGTATTTGAACTACAATTAGGTGCAGTGTGGGGATATGGGGGTGGGGGGATGTCTTGTCCTTGTGTGTGTGTGTGTGAGAGAGAGAGATCGATAGAGAATCAAACACATAAGATTGTGTATATGGGAGGGGTGCGAGAGAGACTCAAAAACACACAAAAAAAAGGAATTTGCAGAAAAAGCAAAGCAATAATTTGCAGAAAACAAATTTACTTTGAGTGGAAATTATTTTCTTTCCCAATAAAGAAGGTGAGTAAAATGGAGAATATTGCAAACAAGTAAAATGGAGAATATTGGTTTGCAAGGAGGAAAAAACAGCAGCCTGGGATATCAAATGCAAAAACAACAAACTAAACAGCAGGGGAGGGCATATCAACCAATCTCAACATGAGGCTAAGCAAACGTGACAAGGATAGATCTCAAGTGAGCAAGTATGTATTGACCTCAACAAAGCTTTGATATCAAATAATATGTCCTTGTAGTGAAATTATAACAGCAGCATGCATTAACTGGAATACAAACAGGAGGAATCAGAGACTGAAGAATGAGAGAAGATATCTACCCAAACTGATGATTTATACTTTATATATAGATATACAAAGAAAAAGACAAGCTTTGCTGGATAAGGCAACAAAGCACATGAAAATAAAGTACCTAGAAAGTTCTAATTAGAAAGAGATAAAGAAAGCTACAAAGCAGGAAAAAGATGAATAGAAAGAAAGCTTAAAAACAGGAAAACATTTTTATCTTATAATTCCTAAACCCTATGCCTCAATGGCATAGTTACAAAGGGATAAAAGTTCAGTCCGAACAAAGGGAAGAAAAGTTTGGATGTTCAAATTTATGGAAAAGAATTCTTCAATTAAGAATAATGCTAATTATTTTATAAAAAAATTGAATATGTATAAAAATATACCAAACATAAGTAGTAAAATAGTATTTCTTAAGTTATATAAAATATAATTAGTAATCAAATGGCATTATCTCAATTGGTTTCCTCAACTTTGAAGGAGACTCAGATTCGAATCTTGCTAGATACTACACACATAACTACAAACTTTCTGTATGGTCATGATCTAATATATGCGGGATCTATCTCCATCCCATATAACCTATTTAAATAATATATATATAATTGGTAAAGCTGAAGGGGTATGGGGCAAGCAGTCTGAATTGAGGCATTTCACACCATAAGCTAGGGTTCTAATCCAATACGTAAATCTTAACATTCATTAAATGGTATGAGCTCAAGTGGTCAAAAATGTGGAATCCCATTGTGAAGACCCAAGTTCACATCTTGCCAAGCAATATATGCATAATTGCCAGTTGTAATACCTCTATGTGGTTTTTTCAAACACTACAATATTATGGTCACAATATAATAGGGATGCAGCCTGTTTCAATCCCACTTGATGAGTGCTCAACAGGTGTGGGAGACATGGCGGGAAGCAAGAAGTTTCACACCATAATCAAAGGTTCCAATCCCATGTGTGAAACTTAATGTTTGCTAATTGGGTTTGGAGAAAGTGGTGAGGAACAAGGAGTTTTGCATCGTAAGCGAAGGTTTCATTCCCAAGGATGAACCTTAACATTTTTCCAAGGGATTTGAGGCAAGCAATGGGGAACACGGAGTTTCACATGGTAAGCCAAGGTTCTAAACCCAAGGGTGAACCCTATTATTTATCAAATGACATGAGCTCAAATAGTTTAAAATGTGGACTTTCAATGTAGAGACCTACATTTAAATCTTGACAAGCGATATAAGCATAATTGCCCAAAATATCACTAAGCAGTTTGTTCAAATGCCTAGTAATACAGTTAGGATATAATATAGATAAGACCTGTTTCAATTCCATATTACCAATTTTACACACCCATTAGAACTAGGTAAAGTGGAACAAAATTCCATCATAAGAATATGTCACTGGAAACAACAGCTTGTAGTATTTGCAATGACTAGTTAGAAATCAAGAGGGCCAGCTACTAAATTTCCTTTCTTCAGTTCTTTTTCAAAAAGTTCTTCATTTTTCCATGTAACATTACATTTTCGAAATTAAAATTAGAATAAGCCCAAACCAATTCGCCCCATCTAAAAAGTTTGGATTAGATCAAACCTTGCCAAGTTTTGTCCAAGCTTTTAAATATGCTTAATGGTGTCAATTAAAGGTTCTAGGTAGTGGTCATGAGGCCTCACTTGTATGGACAATAAACCCTGCCCTATGCGTTGCTTTACCTTCTACTTCCTCTGGAAGGATTTTTGTAGACATGATATTTGATTGATCAATCTAGCCTTATTGGTTGAAAATGTGTTATAAACCTCTCTTCTCGTTCCATAAATCATTCATCAATTTGTATAAATATTCAACATGCATCCACAAATAAATTAATTGCACAATAAATTGCTCAATAAAATAGAGATTGATTATACCCTTGAGGTAGGGGAACACCATACAATGCTCCTTTAAGAAGGAAGCCACTCCACAAGCCAAGACTTCTCCAAGAATACATCATAGATACCTTTTACAATGGAGGTCCATCTCTCTTTATACAAGAGTGTGATGGTTCACCTTCCATGAGTTACAAGATCACCCATGTGGCGGTTCACCTTCCCTGAGTTACAAAGTGCATGACAATATTCTTTGTGGTTACATATGACAATATTCCCCCAACATTTACAAATATGATTCTATGACATACCTATTTCTAATTTGACATGTGGCCTTCCTTACTTCAATAATTAATTTATGGCTCACAATATTAAATTATTAATTATTAAGTACCTATCTTGGTACCTAACATTCCATCCCCCTTACAAAATGTTTCATCCTTGAAACATTAGAAGAAGCTAAATAATATGATCTTCTGAGCCATGTTGAATATTGGTACCAATCTCGATCATCCATCCATCCTAATGAAACTATGATTGGTGGTGGTCTTCGTTGATGCCAATGCAATGTGTTGGAAGCATAAATTTCATCTTTTTTCATCCATACCTGCTTGTATTTATGACTTGTAGCATATCCAAAGGGTTGGCTCCTTTGGTTCCTTATATGTTCCTCATTGTTCTTATGCTACCTCAAGCCCTGTCTCCATGATTGTTGCCTCTCATGGTGGTGTGGATGGCGATATACTCCAACCTTAGCCTAATGTTCCACCTGTTTTTGCTCTTCTATCATGCTCCTTTCTTGTGGTTCATCTTTTGCTTCCTTGATTTTTGCTACTGCCTCCTGAGATTCTGTTTTAGGTTCTTTTGTTTGCTCTTCACTTTGATCCCCTACAATAGCTACCTGTTTGTTCTTACACTGTGAAATGTCCTATAATGTTATCTTCTTCTTTTTGTACCATAACTTCATGAATTGTTTTTGCACATCGATGTTAATAGTACCCAAAGAATGCAACCACAAATAACCAACAACAATATCTGCATCATTCATCTCAGTAGCATGAAAATCTGATGTAAAACATATTTATCCATGGTGATTTTTAAATCTTCAAAAATTTGAACATTGTGACCCTCAAATTGTATGTCTTTGATTTTCTTTGCTTGGACTTGCAACCTCTTAGTCAAAGACATATTGATAAAATTGTATTTGCTGCTAGGGTTAATAGAAACAATAATTTTTTGATTTTGAATGCAACCATGAACTTGCAAAATAGAATTTTTACATTCAAACCATTCTTTTTTACCATTGTTTGGCCTTGGCACACAAGGTGTAGTTTCTGTAGCCTACACATTATTATCCTTTTCTTTTGAGCCCCATCTATTTAAAAATGCAACTTCAAATTCTTTCCATGTGTATTTATAATCACGAGGACCAACAAAGTTGGAATACCAAGATGAAGCTTCCCCTTGCAAGGACATACAAATTTGGAGTCTCCAAAAATATTCAGAAGAATATAAAGACTTAAAATTTTCCCACCATTCCTTAGCATCAATATCATCTTTTCCAAAAAAAATTGGCAACTCCATTTTTTTTTTGTAGCTAGGGTTTGAAATAACCAAAATTTCTCAAAAATTAAATTTTTTGAAATCTCGTCTATGTCCTTCAACTATTAAATCTGCAAATTGTCTTCAGAACAAAACAAACGGCAATTGATTTGATTACTCATATTGATAGTTATGAATTTTTTCCCCTTGTTGTCGGCAACTCCAAAACCAAAACCAAATGCCCAACTTGCAACAACTATAACTCCCTCAATACTTATCATAATTTAACAAGGGAACAATAGTCATTTTTGTAGTACTCAAAATAATCTGCATGTTGATGCAAAAATATTTTAAAAATGACTGCTAAAAAGTTTAATACGAATTTTTGCTTTTTGAAAAAAAATTGCGCAGCCAAAAAACAGCTTGAACAACCCAACATCAAACGATTGTAACTCTCTCAAAACTTATCAAAAATCCACAAATGAGCAGTCGCTTTTATAGTACTCAAAATAATTTATATGCTAGTGCCAAAAACTTCTGCAAATGACTGCTGAAAATTTTAATACAATTTTTTTTTATTTTGAAAAAAAAAATCGTGCGGCCAAAAAACAGCAAAAATAACTCAACTTCAAACAGCCGTAACTTTCTCAACACATATCAGAATTTAACAAATGAGGAGTCGTTTTTGTAATATTCAAAGAGATCTACACAATGAAGCAAAAACCTTCTGAAAGTGACTGCTGAAATAAAAAATATGGCCTCTGCAAAGTATGACGATTTTTTTGAAAAACGTGCCCTAGCTTTGCAAAAACAAACCCACTTTTCCCAAATCACTGCTTTGATACCAAATGTTATGAACCTCTCTTCTCATTCCATAAATCATTCATCAATTTGCAAAAATATTCAACATGCATCCACAAATAAATTAATTGCACAATAAATTGCTCAAAAAATAGAGATTGATTATACCCTTGAGGTAGGGGAACACCATACAATGCTCCTTTTGGAAGGAAGCCACTCCACAAGATCTCTAGCTCCATGAGCCAAGACTTCTCCAAGAATACTTCTCCATGAGTCCATCTCTCTTTATATAGTAGTGTGATGATTCACCTTCCATGAGTTACAAGATCACCCATGTGGCGGTTCACCTTCCATGAGTTACAAAGTGCATGACAATATTCCTTGTGGTTACATATGACAATATTCTCCCAACGGTTACAAATATGATTCTATGACCTACTCTAATTTGACATGTGGCCTTCCTTACTTCAATAATTAAATTATGGCCACAATATTAAATAATTAATTATTAAGTACTGTTGGTCACAAACCTGCCACAGGGAAGGATTTTGTATGTATACGCGCCCTACACCTGGACCAACATTGAAAGGCCGGAGGGAAGAGATGCCCTTCGTGCCAATCTCCGGAGAAAGGCCGGCTCCTGATCTAAACTACTTGGTATTTTAAGACGAGAGTGCAGGAAAGAAATAAAAGGGGATAGGGTAAGAAGTGAGAACGATTTTAGTGGGAAAGAACCAGCAGCACGATTATCAACAAATACCTTGAAACAACAGCAATAAATATGAAGAACGAAACTAAAATAAACACTACGCTATCTCCCCTATGTATCGTCTGGAAGAGTTCCAGGGTTCAAGTATCTTCCTATGCCTAAATCCAGAATTCAAAATTACAGCAATTAGGAAACACAAGAACTTGACAGAAACCACTATCCACAGGCAGCATAAAAAGGATTTAACGCAATATTAAATCTCTTACATAATCCTCTGAATGATTCCAAGGTTCAATCCCTCATTACACACCTAAATCCAGAACGCAGAATCACAGTATGCAAATGAAGAAAAAGAATAACAAAAATCAACACAGAAGATAACATTTATGACAGAAATGGAGCTCAAAGTCTTCAATATCTATTGCAAAAATCAAGATACAGCAATTCTCTAGCAAAAGTTCCCCCCTTTCTCATTACAATTCATGGGTTTTTATAGAGGACCCGATCCTCTGAGCCATCAATGCTTTGAATTTGGAAGTACACCCTCGGCAGACTACAAAATTTTCGCCCGCTCCTTCTGAGAATGAGCTTTCACATCCTTTTCCTTTATTAGCAAGTATGACCGCGTCAACCGGGGAAACACGCATTGATAAGCCGTCCAGCTTGTCCTGAATTTCTCCGGGTGCGATGCTCGAGTGACCTTCAAGTGGCTCTGCCTTCCGGTCTGCAATTGATATTTCCTTTTCCATTGCCACAAATAGACCCCGGGTCTTTCAGGCAAGTAAAAATGCCTTTATGAAGCACTTGAATGCCTCGTGGAAATACCCGTTCTTGATATGTGTGTCGTTGGGGAAGGTGCCCTAGGAAGAGCTTCGCTAGGTTCTCATTTGGAGCTATGCTTCGCAACAATCATGAGCCGAAGTTGGAATGATGAACCCACAAAAATGCTTCGCGCGAAGGGGCTCTCAAAAACTGCTTCGCGAGGACCAGATGCCGAAGCTCCTATATCCCGCAGAAAACATGACTCTTAACTACCCACTACTTTGCCGAGGGTACAAGTCGTATACTACTTCGCCAACAGCTCCGTCCGAAGTGGACTACAACAATGCTTCGCTGCGAACCTCTTCAAAAACAGCCGCTCGGGAGGAATTTGGGTGAAGCTCATCCATGCCTTAGAAAATTTTCGAGGATAATCAACCTTCGGATGGGGGAGCTTCGCACTGAAATCGCCCGAAGCAAGTGCTTCGCAAAAGTTTTGAGCGAAGTAGATTTTTCTTGGGGGCGGTTCGCCAAAAAGGAAGGCCGAAGCGGGTGCTTCGCTGGAATTTTTGCGAAGTGTTTCTCCACACTTTAGAGACTTTTGCATTTCAAATTTTATGCTTCGCAGAATTTCGGCCCGAAGCAAGTCTTGCGGGGGCTTCGCTTGCGAAGCTCTTTCTATGCCTTAGGAGATTTCAGGCCTGCACCTATGTTTTCCCTATTTCTTGTTTGTGAAACTGCCTATTCCTGCTAATGTTGTAAGCGAAGCTTTTTCTTACACAGTTATCTACAAAGGAGATTCAAAAAATGACAACCAAACTTGCTGCAATGCCACTATCAACAAAAATAAAGAAAACCAGAACAAGAAAATCCTTTACACAACATTAATTTTCACTACCCCTCCAATGTGATGAAATTGTCAACAAGTACCTATCTTGGTACCTAACAAAATGAATCCATTTAAGTCTGACATTCTTGATTCTATAAATTTCCCTTGTCAAAGAAGAGTTATGGAGAAAGGGATTGAGAACCATAAGCCATCCCCTATTCCCATTAACTATATTCTGTAGATGGGAGGTACATTAGAGCTTTGACTCTTGACCTAAGGGCCAATCTGTATTACATGACTATTGTTTAAAGGTTGTGGGCTTGTCATGATTACAAAACGGGACAGGGTAGAAAGCAGTACCTTCCCCTCTCCTTGACTTCAAAGGACTGAACACAGCATATCACCTCTTAACTCTTGGGTTGAGGTATTTTGTTTCTGCACTGTTTACTACAGGTTGTAATTTTGTTTTAAGAAACTTAGATAATCTTAGACATTACATTTACTTGCTAGCATGATTGTAACTTGTCCTTCTGCAATCGCCCTTGCACATGGCTTCCATGCGACTGTGGACAAGGAGATGATTGTAACCAGACAACTAAAGCGCACCTCCACATCATTATGCCCTCGTGCCACTGCTGCTGCGTTCTTTGCTAGGACATGGAAACTTCGGTTGTGTAAAATGCAATGTTGCACCCAAATGGATGTGCAAATTTATCTTCTTAATTGTTCTTGACAGTCAAGTATATTTGAATCGTTGATGTATACACATCTACATTTAGTAAACCACCACACATGTAAGAGAGATTTTATAGATCTCTATTGTATTGTGTTTATCATTCATGTCTCCAGTAAGTCAAAGAATACCTGTGGCCATTGCATCCATGCTTAATAGCAATTCCACAGTAGTGTAAATCACAAACAACGAAGGGTAATCATTGTTTTATAAGTAACCATCTTTCTCCTAGTGAACTTACGCGGTCAATACTTATCAGTCTTGGGTTTTTCATTATCCCGAATGTATGTACTGCAAACAAATGTTAAGAAGGCTTAATGAGTTGTATGAACTAATGTGTCAACATTAAGATTATGTTTAATTAATTGTTAGAAGAAATGCACCATCAATGGCTGAAACTACCCTGTTCAGTCTTATCAAAATCAATGTACGGTAATAAGATTTTACAAGGGCAGTTTATGCTATTGAAGGAAGTGTATAGATTTGCTTTCCACTTCAGGATGGCCACATTCTCCACAAAACCCTGGTCACAGTATATTGATGTTCAAATTGCTCGATCGCTGAGTTGAAACTAGGCTGTTGCACGTGAAATGCTAATAATGTTGTAGTAGCTGTTATGGAATAATGAGTAATCAATCTGGGAACTCACAATCATAGAAGTTTTGATGTTGCATAGTCTTTCAGAATCCAAGAATCCTACTTATATGATAGGCAGATAAACTTCCTTGAATCCTTATATCATATAGACTCTATTCTAACCCTACTCATATACTTTTCTTGCTCTGTGTGCTTGTGATTTCTAACTGAGACTATGAAATCTGAACATGTGAATTCAAAAAGCCAAATTTAGGACATTGGCTGAAGTATTTGAAGTTAGACTATCATTACAGTCATATACTAGGCAATGTTGTATCAAGAGCTACTAGGAACTTAAATGACAATCTCCTGGTAAATCAAGAAAGCACTGCACGGAAAAAGAAAATTAGAAAAGTGTCCTTCCATACTAAATATCTCCAGATGATAACCATATTAGAATTGTGTTGCACTGGTAACCAAAATAAGGTAAAGGCACTTAAAAATTTGGGTATCAAATATCAAGTTCATACTCCTGTGCTTGTGACTACCGAAGATGATTAAATTCAGTCCGTTGGTAACTAAAATTAAAAATTAAAAAATACCTTGGTAATTTGAAATCTTGAATAACCTATACATAGGGTACTAGTTGATAAACTCTGATGTGTCTCCCTTTCCTTCATTAATATCTAAATGAATTTTTTGCTCTATCTAAATGCATTCCAAGATAAGAGAAGTCGTAATATGTTTATGGTTTATATGAATGAACCTTGAGATTGTTGGCCCTGATCTGTGACTATTTATTAAAAATAAGAAACAGGGTTAGTAACCATCTACATAATATCTCAGCTTTGTCAATAGTGGATATTAATATCAACATAGGAATGTATAAAACCAAAAAATTCAGCTGTAATATCTGAGCTTTCTCAACAGTGGATATTGATATCAACATAAAAATGTATAAAACCAAAGTTTTCACCTGTTTTCTGAATATGTATGAGAAATATGGTGGCAGTATGAGGACTAGTGATCTACTGTAGACTGTAAGAGTTCTTTTTTTTTTTATGAATATCAATCTTGTGTTAGTGAATTATTAGGGAAGGGACCTAGTCTTCATCGTACCCACAAGCAGGTTTTGGAATTGATGGCAATGAGTATGTAAGTCTTTAGCCTTATCAAACTATTCTGAAATACAAGAAGCAAGTATGGTAAAAGCATACCTTCTTTTGTTAAGCTGACTGACAGTCCCTTGTATGAAGAGGTAGCAGTTCCTTTGTAGATTCATTTGTCATGTCTTGGGTAATTGTTTGAAGCCATCACTCATATCTCTCGTACGGCTTTAATGGTACAATGCACCTGTATAAGTTGGGAGTGATAAAGGACCTTGCTGATGTATATGTACATATTATTTAACTATGGTTAGTTAAGCTTCCATCCCAAGTGAATACCTCCAAACTGATTTTGTTGACCAACCAAGTCTTGAAAAGAAAGAATAAGCGCCTCGGAAGTGGTATCTTTAGAGAGTGTGCAGTAACTGATCGATTACTTGCATGACAAGTTAGTAGAAAATTACAAATGTATTTGTTGCACCTCTTGAGTAAGCAGTCACCCATCTCCACTTGTGAAGTGTGCATCTACTAAAGTTCGACGTGCTTGGTGCTCTGTACCAACAGGCCTGAAAGGTCAAAATGGTACAACAAAACCAAAATGCAACCTAAAAATATAGGCTGTGCTATGGTTTAAAATCTTGTATTTTTAAGTTTTAACTGATGTATTGCTATTGCATACATAGATCTCTTGCATGGCATTGATAATTGTACTTGACATCATTTTAGCATTAGCAGCTGATGCTTGAACACATATCTCTGGTGGGCATGTTGGCAAATCAGCATCTTATTTAATGAATGTGAAAATCCTTGACGGATATCATAAGGGTGATAATGAAAATTTGAGGTCATACCATTGTGTTGTTCAAGTGTACTTGCATGGTGATTGACTAAGGTTGCTAGTGAAATTATACATGGGCTATTTTACCACTATTTGTGCTTATTGTTGAGATTAACAATATGTTGTTACACAGAATCCCGTCTGTAGTTTCCATGTAACTATTCATGATGCTTGGTGGTCATCTTATCTGGAAGAAAGCCCAAGTCTTTGATTGAATGGTTGACATCTTTCAAGGTTTGAGTTGATGTTGACACTGTAACAACTTTGGTTTTTGCTTTTGTCCTGCTCATTCAAGTGACGTAGAATCTAGATGATTCTTGCCTCAAATTTTATTTATAAAGTATTTTCGTGGAAGATCAGTGGATCTAGTTGAATTGCAACTGCTGCAAACTATACAATATTATGAGTTCCTTGACTGATTGGTGGAATATTAGTAAATGTAGTTAGATTGCAACCCCTTGAAACGCCAAAATCTCATAAATTCCTTGCTTGCAGAGCATAGCAGTCAAGATTCTATATTACTCTCACCTTATAAATGATATTTGAATCACTCACTCTTATCTGATGCTGTACCTATGTGTTTAAGGGTTGGAAACACTAATATGTAGGGTAGTACCAACAAGGCCATAATCTTCTAACGATTGCCCATCCTACGTTATCTATATCCTGTAATAGTAGGAAAGATTACTTACAGAAGGATTGGGTATTGGTGACCACTTCTTGTACTTCTTACCATAGCTAAGCCCAGCTTCAGATGACTCAAGTGACGAAGCTAAAATGAAGCGGTAGGATTTGGCATTTTCTTTTTTATTTCTCGTTTGTGATTATGAATATGGTCTAGCCCATCGCAGCTCCTTTGCAGAAAACAAGGAAAATTTTAAGGGGGAAAAAAATTTAATAGATGCTTAACGTGAAGTAATCAGTAACTTCCAATAATCATTCCTTTTAGAATGAATTGCTTAATTCTTACCCTGCAATTTCCTTATATAATAGAAGATTCAAGGATGAATAATGAGACTGGAGATTTTGGTTTGTGATACTACTTATGTCTTCAAGACAAAAGGTCGCATAAAATCTCTTTCTGGGTATGGACATTTACCATTTAAGTGTGGGACCATTTCCAGTGCAAGTAGTTATATTACTTAGGCCAATGGGAACACCTGGCCTCACACTACCAATGAATATCCCCTGATAAAGAATTTCCCCATATCCACGCTTTGATTTTAGGCATCCTAGTAAGCATGAATTACTGCTTAAGCCCTGATCCTCATTAGCTCAGACTCAAAATCTTGCACTGGCCATGGGCATGTGTAGCCTTCAACTGACTCTGTTTTTTTTTTCAATAAATAAATAAATAAATAAATATATATATATATATATATATATATATATATATATATATATATATATATTTCTAAAACAATGTTCAGCTCAGCAAGAAAAGAAAACAACTGTGGACAAAACAAATATGTATCTTTCGGATAGCAGGGGCGGTGGAAACAATAAACAAAAAAAAAAAAACATTTTTTCATTTAATTCCAAACCTAAAAACATTAGAATGTAAATAAAGACATTTTAGAAGTGAACTATGGAAAGAAAGGGATAAAAAAAAACTTCTCATCAACAGCAGAAGAAGCGCTTCTTGAGCTTTCTGATTTTATTGAACGGATGGATTTTATAAATGTTAGGTTGAAATTTTCTCTTGAATATGGTTCTACTTTTTAATCCGTTTTGGTCTTTAATTTCATTTAATCTCATTCATAAGGAACTTTACCAGTTCTCACATCTCACCATGACTCTCCACAGACAAATCCATCACAAACACAATTAAAATGTTGCCCAAAAATATACCGAAATACATAACAATAAGTACTCACCTGAAATTGAAGATGCGAAGACTTGGACCAACTGCAACCGCCAAAGACTTGTCGAAGGGGTGGAATGCAATGAGTGCAGGTGCCATCTCTCTTTCGCAGCACCATTTGTGGATGCTTCCTCCATCGGATGCCTGCTTGATTTATCAACGTTCTGGACAAATCAATCTTGAGTTATGAGATTACCCAATAGGAAATTGCCGCATCCAACTAAAGCTTTTCGGGATTTTGGGTCATGCGGATATGCAAACTTCTGAAAACCCTTGGCTGAGCTTATAAGTTTTTTATACAATTTTATTATGATCAAATATATTTAAAGGGAATAAAGAGAAAGTAAGATTAATAAAATAAAATAAAAATTGATGTAAAAAGGTATAAAATATATTTAAAGGGAATAAAGAGAAAGTAGGATTAATAAAATAAAATAAAAATTGATGTAAAAAGTATTATGTCAAAGAATTAATAAAACTCGTGGGTATTAACAAAACAATCACATATTAAAAACGATGGTTGAGCACACGTCACAAGAGCAAGAGCAAAAGCAAAAGCAAAAAAGGAGAATCCTAGTAATAATGAATAACCAGTGTAACCGGGTTCTCGCACCCATTTGGTTGGGTTTGCGAACCCGCATCTGTATCGGGTTCGCAGATTCATGATCGGGTACGATTGGCAACTTTGACTGAATCCTGTCAGTCAGGGTTCAGCGAAGCCAAACCCTATGGTTAGTTAGGGTTCACTCAACCGAACCCAATCTGGTTTGGGCATTAAGGAAAAAAAACTTTTTTTCTTATTATTATTATTTTTAAGGTGGGCCCGAACACACCTATCCATACGGGCTAAAAACAATTATTAAGGCAGGGTTTTTATAAGGCAGTCAAAGACATATATGGCATTGGACAGGAGGCAACAGGGATTAGAGAGCAGTTTGCATCTTTTGTTTGTGCACGGGGTAAATTCCAGTCTATTGAGGCCTTATATGATAGGAGTTTGAAGAACCTCATATTTTAGTGGACATTGCACGGACATGGGATGCCACAGTTGCAACGACTGGCATGTCGTTTGTTGTCTTAAGTGGCCAGTTCCTCAACTTGTGAGAGGAATTGGAGTACATATGGATTTATCCATTCAACGAGGAGAGGTCGATTAGAGGTGATTAGGGCAAAGAACCTCGTGTATGTCCATAGTACTCTTCGACTCATGTCTTGTAGGGACAAGGGTTATACACAGGGGCCTTTTGCATGTTGGGATGCAGTTCTTGATGACACCAACGATGATAGTAGGTGTAATGGATTTTCAGATCTACCACCACCAAATCCATAGGAGGGCCTAGAAGATGATGATGAGGAATATGATGAATGAGAGCCAAATATCAAATATTTGATGTTATCTTTGTACATGTCCACTACTATATAGTATATTGTTATCTCTTGACTCTTTATGACTTGACATCTTGTCATTTGTTTACATGAATATGAAATATCATATATCAATATGCTTTTATGATGCCATATTTAAATATTTATTATTTTGTAGTGTGTATAAATGATTTATTTTATTTCATGAATATGAAATATCATATATCAATATGCTTTTATGATGCCATATTTAAATATTTATTATTTTGTAGTGTGTATAAATGATTTATTTTATTTCATGAATATGAAATATCATATATCAATATGCTTTTATGATGCCATATTTAAAAATTTATTATTTTGTAGTGTGTATGAATGATTTATTTTATTTCATGAATATGAAATATCATATATCAATATGCTTTTATGATGCCATATTTAAATATTTATTATTTTGTAGTGTGTATGAATGATTTATTTTATTTCACAATATGTATGACTTATCATATATTTAATTATTTCACAATGTGCATATTTATTTTATTTTTTAATTTTCTTGATAATATATATATATATATATATATATATATATATATATATATATATAAATTAAAAACTAGTCGCACCTACACTCGACGAACCCTATTTTTGACAAAGGCCGCACCCGCACCCGCGGTTCCCGTCGCACCAGCACCCGCGATTCCCATCGCACCTGGTAACCTTGTGAATAACCATTACGTGGGTTTCAGAGGGTGGAGCAATGGAGTAGGGGAGCAACGGGAACAATGAAGGCAGAGAAGGAGGTTTGAAGGTTTCAGGAGGGAACCTCGAGCAGGCGTGGGTGAGGATCTAGACGCAGGCAAGTCAACTGTCTCTAGAAGGGGACACGGGCCCGTCCATGAGCAAGTTGACAAGGTACGAGGACCCGAACCACTTGAAAAAGACCCGAATAAATGGACCTAGTAGAGTACTGTGGGTCCCAGAAGAAGTTTATCCTTTGTAGAAACCCTAAAAGGCAAAAAGAGTGATTTTCATTCACTCCTGCCCCTCATACCTGAGAACAACCTAATTATGGCACCTGCAAATGCTATGGGTCCGTTTTTATCCCTAGAGGAGTTTTCACTAGTAGGCAAGTTTCTGGGCGAAAGACCAGATATAGAAACTATACGCTCTTGGAAGCTATCCAAATGGAGAACAACTGGGAACCTGGAGATTGTTGCTTTGTCCAGGGGCTTTTTCATCTTAAGATTCAATAGTAAGGAGGATGCAAATCGCATTCTAATAGGTGGACTGTGGTTTTTAGGAAAACGCAGCTTGTTTCTCAAAAAATGGGGGGAGGACTTTGACCTCAAAAAACAAAATATTAATATAGCTCCCACCTGGGTCCGTCTGCAAAAACTTCTCGCTTAGTTTTTTAACAAGTATTGGTTGCAAGGGATTGGCAGAGCCATTGGGGAGTTGGTTGCCATTGACCATTCAACCCTGGCAAGGACAAGGATGACACACACAAGGATTTGTGTCAACGCAGACTTAGATTTTGAACTGCCAACCTTCGTAGAACTAGGCTATGGAGATTATCTGAGAAAACAACCAATGGAATATGAAAATAAGCTAGCATTTTGCATAGAATGCAAAACTCAAGGTCACCTACAAAATCAATGCCAAAATCTAGCAGCTAGCAAAGAAGCTTAGAGGACAGAAGGCAAAAGGACAAATGGAAAGCATTCCCTAGGAACCAATCCATGGGAGGAACAACAGGCAGAGGAGGATTCAGGCTGGCCAAGAACAACAATATTTACTAGTAGGACAACTAGGCTCAACCCCAAAAGAAAGGAAAGCAACAAATCACCAATGAGCAGGAAAATCGGGTAAGGCTTAGAATCCTGATTCAAATAAGTTTAAAGTTCTTGCTGACCTGACGGTAGAAGGGGAGATGGGCGAGGATGGAATCCTTCATGTCGAATTACCAGAAACTTTAGAATCCCCGTCCATATCGGGTCCTTCCAACATCAAAACTAAAAGACTCCCAAACCATTAGGAAGGATTAAAGCACACCCCTGAGGAATATAGGAAAAGGATGGAGGAGATAGGATCAAAGGAATTGGGTCCTTCCAATATCATAACCAAAAGCCCTGCAAAATTTCAGGAAGGTTCACAACATAATTATGGAGAATATAGGATAAGGACGAAAGAGTTAGAATCAATTACTGAAATGGTAGGAAAAAATAGGCTAGAAGAGTGTTCTAGTCCAGTCCTTCAACAGATTGTACCTCTTCATTTTGGCCCAAAACAGACCAGAAGCACAACAAAATCCCCAATTGATTATAGCTATGAGAAAAAGAGGGGAAGGATGTCTAATGCTGAACAGAATAGATTGAGGACAAAGTGGCAAGTGGAAAACAAAAAACACTGATACAACAGGTTATCCTAGGTCAAGATGATAACAAATTAGGCAAACCTCCCCAAGGAAGGAGGAGGGGAAAAAATCCCAAACAATCTAAATAAATGTACTCTCATGGAATGTGAGAAGCCTAAATGGCCCACCGACCCACAGGGTGGTCAGTTCAATAAGAAGGCAATACAAACCAACCATTATTAGCTTACAAGAAATAAAAGCAGATGAAGCCTAGTCGAAAATAGCAGCAAAAAAAATAGAGTCAAGGAGATTTGGTTTTCAAACAGGCAAGAGGAGCTTCAGGAGGACTCATGGTGCTATGGGATTCTAGGAGTGTGGAAGGCAACATTATTCAGGATGATGACAGGGTGTTAAGTGTGTTTTTTCATGACATTGACAAGAATAGATCATGGATTGTGTCAAATGTGTATGCACCCAATTCAGTTCAAGGAAAAACTTCATTGTGGAAATATCTGAGCCACTTGAATGCAGTCTTTCATGATATTCCCTGGATGGTAGCAAGAGATTTCAATACTCCTTATACCCTTCAGACAAAAAGGGTGGGGTTGGGCTTCCAAAAAGGAGCATGGAAGAATTTAACGAGTTTGTCAATTCTAACAAGCTGATGGATGTGAGGCTAAGATGGGCTAAGTTTACTTGGAGCAACCGTAGGATAGGAAGCCAGCTTATTCAGAAAAGGTTAGACAGGTTCTTTCTGTCAAAAGAAGCTATCACAGTTTTTGGAGACTCCACTCTGCAAACTCTTCCCAAAATTATGTCAGATCATAACCTCATTTTATTGGAGGTCCCACAAGCTAACTCCTTTGAGAAACCCTTTCGCTTTCATTCAATGTGGATCAAACATCCAGACCTTAAGGAAAGAATCAAAAGTTGGTGGAAACAACCCATTCAGGGCAACTCAGCTTTTAAGTTAGCTCAAAAGTTGAAATAAGTGAAGGAAAACCTGAGAATCTGGAATAAAGATGTTTTTGGGAACCTATTTGAGAACAAGAAACAAGTGGGAGAAAGTCTAAAGGCTATTGACAACATGATTCAAAACAGTATTTATGATGAAACAATAAGAACAGAGGAGCAAATTAAGCTTTCGAAATATCATAATATTATGGCTTGTGAGGAAACCTATTGGAGGTAGAAATCCAGGGCTTTATGGTTGAAGGATGGTGACTCGAATTCAAATTTTTTTCATATCACTACCCTAAGAAATAGAAGTAATAATAAGATCAGAGAGCTGACTAGAGCTGATGGATCCAAAACTTAGGACTTAATTGAGATCAGAGAAGAAGTTGTTAGTTATTTAAGCTCCCTCCTCAGAGATGAAACCCAATACCAAGAGGAAGCCAAGGAGACTCTCCTCCAATTCATACCTAGTGTCGTAGATGGGGCCACCAATTCCAAACTTCTAGCTCCCTTCACAAAGGAGAAAATCAGAAATGCTTTGTTCAGCATGGAACCTGATAAGGCCCCAGGTCTTGATGGATTCCCTCCTCGTTTCCACCAATTTTTTTGGGACATTGTTGGGGAGGATGTAATCTCGACGGTCAAGGAGTTCCAGGCTTCAAAACACATACCTAGAGGGTTTAATTCTACTTTCATTGTATTGATTCCTAAGGGCTCGACCACCGAAACGATGGCTGACTTCAGACCAATCAGTCTATGCAATGTGTCCTACAAAATCCTTACTAAAGCTATAGCTAATAGGATGAAAGGAATCTTGCCCCTTATGATTGATCCTTGTCAAGGGATCTTCGTTCAGGAAAGATCGATTCTTGATGGGGTGATTACAATCCATGAAGCTCTTCACATTGCAAGCCAAACTAAGAAGGCAACCTTTGCCCTAAAGCTTGACATTAATAAAGCCTTTGATCGCATCAACTGGTATTTTTTGATTGCAGTTCTTCTGAAATTTGGTTTCCATCCTTAGTTGGTAAGACTTATCAAAGGATGTATTCTCAAGCCTTGGTTCTCTGTCCTTGTAAATGGTATGACAGTAGGGTATTTTCAAAGCCTTAGAGGCCTTAGACAAGGGGATATGATCAGTCCAATGTTGTTCATTATTGTGGCGGAGGCTTTAGGAAGAACTATCAAAGCGGCCTGCAACGCAGATCTGATCTCTGGGATTAAAACCACCTCCCTTACCAATCTGGTAACCCACCAACAATTTGTCGATGATACCCTTATGTTGACCCAAGAGTCAGTACTTGAAGCTAGAAGGATAAAGTGCATTCTAAAGCTTTATGAGGAGGCGGTTGGGCAGAAGGTGAACTTCTTCAAGAGCAAAATTTACTTCCTCAACACCCCCATTCCAAGGCAAGTCATGATAGTTGGGATTTTTGGGATGTTCAATTGCTCCTCTCCCTACTTCTTACCTAGGTCTTCCCCTATTTACAGGCTCCCTAGGAAAATCAATGTGGGACAATGTGGTAGAAAGAATTCAAAAGAAACTGGCTAGTTGGAAAGGGCTCTTTCTGTCTCAGGCAGGTAAAGCTACCTGCTACATAACAAACCTAGCCATGTTGGCTAGGTTTTCCAAGTGTAATTAATTCATATATATTAGGTTAGATTTTTATTATTGTAAAGGGATATATCATCTATTGGTTTTTATTATCACTTCATCTGCGTTTTCGCATCTTGCCTTCATAGCGGGGACGTGCCCACCCTGAGTGTCCAGTTAACCAATTGATTAATTATTCCTTATATTTGAATTCATTCTTGCATTCGGTATCTATCTATGCACATTAGAGAGTGATTAATTAAATTACCGTCCATCGAAGAAATTGATAGGGGAACTCGTAGGGGTCCCTACCAAGTGGTATCAGTTGTCCAGGTCCGAGCAAAGGAGGGGTGTTACTGTTGCTTTCTTCGACCGCCTACAACGAGCACACCAAAATTTGTAGTAGTAAAACAACGGGTAAAATTCATACGATACTAAGTATCCACGTTGGGTTCAGTCATCGAGCATAACAAGCTCTCACAGCTAGCGATTATGAAACCTTGCCCACCATCTACGACATATTCCATATTACGCTCTCACAACCGATGATTACTACACACTACAGTACCATTGAAGGAACGTGAAATCATGTGTTGCCTAAGAAGATCTCACCACGGACTGGTCACGATGAATGCACAGCACACGGGAGCACTATCAGGCACAGTGGAAGTCTAAACGACGTAAAATCGTAGGCAAACCCATGAAAATTAAATACAGGTGCATCATCGAGAGTCGCGAACCAATTAGCGAGCAGGAATAAAATAAATTAATGCCATATTCTAAGGTACAAATTTAGTTTTAAATTTTATCTAAAGCATTTATCCCACACGTCTTGTGTGGAAGGTTGGGGGCGGTTTAAAATAGAAATGCAACATAGGGTTAGGTGTGACTACAGTCACACAGCTTCCAGATCTTCCCAGCGTAAGTGGTCGTCCACGTGTCCTTGGTTGTAGTATTGTGTTGTTTCTTATTGTCATCATTATAGTGGCTATTGTGTCCCTTACATCATCATCATCCTCATGTTTCATTGTCTCGCATCTACATCATCGTCATCCTCATGTTTCATAGTCTCGCTGTCATAACCAGGTTTTGTCCCTAGTGTTATGCATCCTCGATCTCTTTGCACCCACATTTCTCGTTTGTTCCTAGCTATATCACGTAGTCAATTGGGTCAGATTGTTGTTGTGTAGCGCATAATTCAATTGAGATAATTCGTGTCTAGGTCATCCTCGTGTTTCATTGTCTCGTGTCTACTCGCCTATAGTCTCGATGTCATAACCGAGTTCTGTCCCTGGTGTTGTGCATCCTTGATCTCATTGCACCCACATTTCTCATCTATTCCTAGCTATATCACGTAGTCAGTTGGGTAAGATTGTTGTCGTGTAGTGCGTAAGTCAGTTGAGATAGTTTGTGTCAGGTCATTATCATGTCAAGCGATTGTCAATCGTATTGTCAAGTCGTTGTCGTATCAATTGGGGATCAATCGTCTCGTATTGCATCTTCTGGCCATCAGTAGCAGTCGTCTCGTGTTGTCGTCTCGTGTTGCATATTTTGTCTGTCAGTAGCATCATCGATTGGTTTCATTGGTCTCATTGCAAGTATAAGATAGTGGTCATTGGCCTCATTGCAAATTCCACACAAAATAATTCATGAAACTAACCGTGGGAAGAAACCATTGGCAAGCCAAAATTCAATTGGAATGGAACACAAATTTTTGCCAATTTAACAAAAAATTTTGCAGAAATCAAAGTTCAAAGATGTTTCTAAGCAAGAGATTTTGGAAGGTGCATGAGAAGAAGTTGGACCAAAGGATCTGATAGACGATCTATCAAGCTCGGAAACTCCCAACAACAACACAAGAAGAGCTCGTCGAAGCCAAGGTACAAAAAATTCTCCTTCTCCTTCCGGAATTGGTAGTTTTAATCCGAGTCATCCAGTGGTCAGCCCAATGGCATCCAATACCTCTCCAGATTCCGCACAAGAAAACGTCACCCAAGTAGAAAGTAATCGTCCATTGATCAATGATGATGTGTTAAGAGATTTAATATTAAATCTTTAGATGATGATTGCAAGCTTCAACGCATCTAGGAAACCGCCCCAACCAAATCCTTCTAGTTCCAATCATTGGAGTACGGACGTCTACTATGACGACTATACACACCATAGAGGTCAAAATAGTCAGTCCCTGAATCACAATGGTCACCAAAATATTGAGGATGGGGGTAATGAAGAAAATATGGAGCAACAAAGAGGTTTTAACAGACCTTATCAAAATAACAACCAGAGACAGAGGAGTAACGAGGAACAAGATAGAAACAATGTTCACTCCCAACCAAGAGGTCCAACTGGAGTCAATTATCCACGCGTTGACATGCCTACCTTTGAAGGCCAGGATCCACGTGGGTGGATTGCAAAAATGGAAGGCATCTTAGAATTCTACAAATTCCAGGAAGGGGACAAAGTCCCTTTTGCAACAACCAAATTCGGCACTGAAGCTTATCAATGGTTTACATGGTATAAACGTGAGGATCCCCAGTATGCATTATATTGGGATACTTTCAGAAAAGCCTTTCTTCACAGATTCGACAAAGGTCCCACAGGTTCATACACAGTACGATTGTTGTCACTTAAGCAAACAGGATCAGTAGGGGACTATATTTCAGAATTCACCAGTATGCTTCACTATGCACAAGACCTACAACAGGACGTGGTAGTAGCGGCTTTTCGAAATGGATTAAAAGCACATATTAAAGTTGAAGTAGACCTACACAATCCATCCAAGTTGGATGAGTGTATAAGGATTGCTGATTTGGCGGAGACAAAGGCGCACGTAGGCCCATCCACACGACGTGATTCATATGGGCGACCTCCATTCCGCAACAACTCTTTTTGTAGAAATGATCAACCGTCACGGTACTTCTGCTACAAATGTCGCACTCATCATCAAAAATATCAAGCATGTACACCACGACAAAAATTTTAGATTGAATATGCCGACAAGGAAGAAGAAGAAATAGAGGAGTATGACGCACCTGAGGATCTCCCAGTTGAGGACCAAAATGAACACGACGAAGTTGTCGTTGAGGAGGATACCATGACTATTTCAGTACATGCTCTCATGGGGTTATCCTCTCACCATACAATCAAGGTGGCAGGTTTCATTCGAAAATAGAGGGTGACAGTATTAATTGATTTCGAAAGTACTCACAACTTCATTGATGCAAAACTTGCAAGGACATTGGGGTTGCACGTCTTCTCTTCTAGTCAAGATCGGTTTCAAGTCAAAACTGCAAGCAGGGAAATTTCTCAATGTCTAGGTAAGACATCTTCAGTTTCATTACAAATGGGTACGTATACTTGGCAAGGTCCTCTTTTTGTTATGGAATTAGGAAATTCGAAAGTTATTTTAGGCGTTGCATGGATGGAACAATTGGAAACCACAGTGGGTTTTAACCACAAACATCGCTTTGTCGAATGGCAAGCCAATGGGAGGACTATTCGTCTTCAAGGACTACCCACACCTCCATCAAAAGTTGTAAGTTCACATAGCATGGAAAATATATTAAGAAAATATGGTGGGGGATTCATAGCCCGAATCAATTGCATAGAGAAATTAGAACTAGATATATCGGAAATCAAAGAGGAAGATCTTCAACACATTGTGGCTCATTATGAGGAAGTTTTTCAAGAACCCAAAGGCCTACCCCCCAAAAGATCTCATGACCATGCTATCCATCTTGTGCCAGGAAGTCTTCCACCCAATGGTCGTCCTTATCGATATCCCCAACCCCAGAAAATAGAAATTGAGAAGATTGTCCAAGAACTATTAGACCATGGTGTCATCCATCATAGTACTAGTCCTTATTCCTCACCTATCGTCTTAGCTCGTCGAAAAGACAATTCTTGGCGTATGTGTCCAGATTTTTGTCCTCTCAATAAAATCACAATCAAAGATAAGTTTCCTATTCCTGTCATTGATGATTTACTAGATGAGCTACATGGTGCCAAATTCTTCACCAAATTGGACTTACGCTCAGGGTTTCACCAAATCCGAGTTAGGGACGAGGATATTCCCAAAACAACCTTTCGAACTCATGAAGGTCATTATGAATTCTTGGTCATGCCCTTTGGTCTCACTAATGCACCATCTACATTCCAAAGTCTCATGAACCAGGTGTTTCATCCATTCTTACGTAAATTTGTTCTAGTCTTCTTTGATGACATACTCATCTATAGTAAATCATGGAAAGATCACTTAGCACATGTGGACAGAGTTCTCCATATCCTACACAAGGAAAAGTTGTTTGTCAAACGATCTAAATGCTCCTTTGGTGTTCAAGAAGTTGAGTACCTCGGTCATATAGTATCTCAGGAAGGTGTTAAGGTGGATCCCAATAAGATTAAGGCAATACAGGATTGGCCTTTGCCTAAAACCATCAAGAAACTTCATGGTTTTTTGGGCCTCACGGGCTATTACCGCAAATTTGTGCGTAACTATGGTAAAATTACGGGTCCTCTCACGGCTCTCACCAAAAAGGATGCTTTTCAATGGTCAGAAGTAGCTACCAAAGCCTTCGAGGCTCTCAAGGAGGCAATGTGTACGACTCCAGTTTTGGCCACTCCAGACTTTCAAAAACCATTTGTCATTGAATGCGATGCCTCAGGAACAGGTATTGGTGCAGTACTAATGCAGGAGGGTCATCCCTTGGCATTTGAAAGTAAACAACTTTCAGGGAAAAATTTGGGTAGATCCACCTATGAAAAAGAAATGTTGGCTATTTTACATGCAGTGGAAAAATGGAGGCATTACTTAATCAATAGTCGTTTTATTATTAAAACCGATCACAACAGTCTCAAGCATTTTCTAGAACAAAGGTTTTCTTATCCCAAACAAAATAAGTGGTTGACTAAATTATTGGGATATGATTTTGTGATTGAATATAAGAAAGGTAAAGAAAATGTGGCAGCAGATGCATTATCTAGAAAATACAAAGATGAAGTCGTTATTAATGCCATTTCAGGACCATGTTCGCAGTGGGTGTCTCAGTTGCAGGAAGAATGGTTGTCCAACAGTGAAACAACTCAAATAATTCAAGAATTATCTATGGGTTCCTCTAAATACCCTCTTTTCACATATGATGACCAAATATTACGTAAGAAGAGTCGCATTTACATCCCTCACAATTCACCAATCAAAGCACAGATTCTAGAGGAGTCACATGCTTCTCCATCAACAGGACATTCAGGGTTTCTAAAAACCTACATGCGGGTTAAACAATCCTTTTGTTGGAAAGGATTAAAAGCAGAGGTTAAGCAATGGGTAGCTGAATGTGAAGTGTGCCAATGCAATAAGGGAGAAACAGTCAAATCACCAGGGTTGCTTCAACCGTTACCTATTCTGGATCGCCAGTGGGAACATATTTCCATGGATTTTATTGAAGGTCTTCCTAAGTCGGAAGGTAAAACAGTAATTTTCGTGGTAGTTGATCGCCTTTCCAAATATGCTCACTTCCAGGCTTTACAACATCCATTTTCAGCAAGCAAAGTGGCCAAGGTATTTATGGATTCAATTTTCAAATTACATGGAATGCCCAAAAATATTGTAAGTGATCGTGATCCCATATTTACTAGCAATTTTTGGAGAGAATTGTTTCGACTTAGTGGTACCAAATTAAATATGTCTTCTGCATACCATCCACAAACAGATGGTCAAACGGAGGTAGTTAACAAATGTTTGGGTACCTACCTAAGATGTTTTGTTCAAGATAAACAATATCAATGGAGTCAGTGGTTATCATTGGCAGAATGGTGGTACAACACTTCTTACCATTATTCCACTAAGATGTCTCCTTTTGAAGCATTGTACGAAACTAAGCCACCAACTGTAGCAGATTATGTACCAGGATCCTCCAAAGTGGCCCAAGTAGATGATTGGTTTCAGCAGCGTCAATCAATACTCACTATTCTGAAGGATAATTTGGTCCAAGCACAAAATCGCATGAAGCAACAACAAGACATGCATCGTTCGGAAAGGGCATTCAATCTCGGTGATATGGTGTTCCTGCGTCTTCAGCCCTACAAACAGTTGTCATTAAAGATCAAGTCTAGTCAGAAGTTGGCTCCTCGATTTTACGGTCCTTACAAAATTATACGTCGCATTGGAGAAGTGGCATATCAATTAGAGTTGCCTCCTTCATCACGAATACATCCAGTATTTCATGTCTCTTGTCTCAAGAAGGTGATCGGTCAGAAAGTACAATCTCAGTCAGAATTACCAGTGCTTGACGAAGAAGGGCGTATATATCTCCAACCAGAAGCAGTTGTACAAACCAGATCACGCAGACTAAGATCTCGTCACATCCAAGAGTTTCTCATAAAGTGGCAGGACTTACCTGAAGAGGATGCAACCTGGGAATCTGAAAGTATTTTCCAGTCATTTCCAGCTTTGAGGACAAAGCTTTTCGAGGAGGGGAGTCATGCTACATAACAAACCTAGCCATGTCGGCTAGGTTTTCCAAGTGTAATTAATTCATATATATTAGGTTAGATTTTTATTATTGTAAATCATCTATCATCTATTGGTTTTTATCATCACTTCATCTGCATTTTTGCATCTTGCCTTCATGGCGAGGACGTGCCCACCTTGAGTGGCCAGTTAACCAATTGATTCATTGTTCCTTATATTTGAATCCATTCTTGCATTCGGTATTTATCTATGTGCATTAGAGAGTGATTAATTAAATTACCGTCCATCAAAGAAATTGATAGGGGAACTCGTAGGGGTCCCTACCACTACCCTTACTATGGCCTCTCTTCAGAGCATCCCCGTGTATTTTTTATCCATTTTTAAGGCCCCAACTAAGGTATACCAAAATATTGAACAGCTCCAAAAGAACTTCCTCTGATCAAGGTCGGAGAAAAAATAGAGAATACACCTAGTTGGGTGGAGTAAGGTTTGCAGAACTAAGGAGAATTGGGGGTTAGGCCTAAGAAGATTATCTCAGTTGAACACAACACTACTAGCTAAGCAAGCGTGACGTCTCATAACCAATGAGGAGAACTAATGAACTACCATTATTAAAAGAAAATACCTCCAAGGCATTGATTTTCTAAAGGACAATATCCTAAATAGAGGATCGGATTTTTGGAAGGTAATCTTGACCAGTAGAAATGTCATAAATAAAGGGCTAAGATGGATCTTAGGGAACAGACAAAATATTAGCTTTTGGGATGATAGGTGGGCCAAGGAGGAGGCTATCTCTCAATTACAACACCTAGCCAGGGTCAAGGATTATACTGATCATTTCATAGGAAGGAAAGTGGTTGATTTTATAATGCAGAATAGGGGAAGGTTTAGATGGAAACAAATCAGGATATTGGGATTTGAAGTCGAGTCAGAAGATATCCAAAATATCTTGCACCAACAATTCATGCCCATGAGAAGTGGAGAGGACAATGTAACATGGGCTGCAACCAAGAGCGGAAATTTCATTGTCAAATCCGCCTATAAGCTTATGATTGATCCTGAGGATCCCATCCTCCAGACCCAGTTGGTGTGGGTCAAAAATATCATCCCCAAAATCTCCTTTTTTCATGGCTGGTGATCCAAGGGAAGGATAGTCACCATTGATAATAGGTTAAGGAAAGGTATGATAATTACTAATCGATGTTATCTGTGCAGGGCTAACTGGGAATCCACCTTCCATATCTTCCTTGAATGTCTGGTTGCAGATGATATTCTAGGTGGGGTTTTCCAAGATTTTAACATTTTGTGGTTCAGATCGGCCTCCATTATTGACCTCTTCCAACAATGGCCTAACCCCTTTACTAACCTTAGGCTCAGGTTCATGTGGAATATTTCCCTTCACCATTTCCTGTGGCAGGTCTAGTTAGAAAGAAACCACAGAGCCTTTAAGGGTTCTAGTCATGATCCCGTAACCATTACCAACAAGATCCTTGCCTTTGCTCGTGAAAATATTAGTATCATCCCCTATGAAGCTCAGTATGACCATCCATGGGAAAAACAACTTGCTCAATCCCTACATATTACCTTGGAAGGGGAATGCTTGGTCATTAAGCCCAATCCCAAAATAGGTGTGAAGTGGACCCTGCCCCCGGTTGGGTGGTTCAAGCTCAATTTTGAAGGCGTAGCTAAGGAAAATCCTGGAAGAGCAGGTGTTGGAGGAATGGTTCGCGACTACCAAGGAAACTTGGTGCTAGCATTTTTGAACAACTTGGAAGAATGACCAACATTGAGGCGGAAGCAAGAGCCCTATGGAGAGGGCTGCAGATGTCCCAGGAAACCAAAGGCAAACTAATAGTTGAAGGGGACTCAATGAACATTATAAACCTCCTAACCAATGGGAAAACATATTCGTGGCAGATCAAATCAGTCATAGAAGAGGCAAGGATCCTTTTTGAAGCTAGGAATGATAGGCTAGCACAACACGTGTTTCGAGAAGGTAATAAAATGATAGATAAGCTGGCCAACTTAGGGGTGGATGCTGATGGACTTGTCACATGGGAGCAAGGGGTCCCCAATAATATGGAAGAAGTAATGCAAAATGACTACCAATGAAGTCTGAGGTGGGGACACTACGGACAATATAATACAACACATGAATGAGCTCCATGAAGCCTTCACCCATCTATTTTTTAATGAAGGATATAAAGGTGGAAAGCAGCTGAACTTTTCCAGGACTCGGATGAAGAAGAGGAGGATGAGGAGGCCAAGGAGCTCGAGGATGATGATGAGGAGGAAACTTAGCTTCCTCTATCCAACCACCCGATACAAAGGAATTATGGCTTGTCAGTCATGTTCTATTCTAATCCATGACAAATTTTGATTTTCTTTTTGTATTGAGGAAAGGGTCCTTCATGGGGATATCATTCTTAATAGCTTTGTAGATTGTCTTGAAATATGTCTGGGGGTCTATAGTTTTCTTACAGTATGCTATCAACTTGATGGTTGGGCTATTAGTATGGGTAAGGGATATCGAGCCCACTCATTCCTAGGGCTTAGAAAGGCAAGGAATAGTAAAGGACAGGTAGTCCTTAACAAGGCAAGGATCCATATTAGCTTAAGGTTGTATTTTATAATAGGTTTTGGGTTAACCTTTAAAACCTGGTACTAATGAAATGACCCTTAATTACCAATAAAAAAATAACCATTACGTGGGTTTAGCCACCATTGGGACCGAACCCCACCCAACAATATCATCAAGATACTTTGGTGTCAAATCCCATCCCTGTCCAAAAGAAGTGTCGAGAACATCTTCTCAGTCATGAAAAAATGGATCCTCATTGGCAGAAAACTCCAAAGCACCTAACTTGACCCAGGAGTTGAGCTGAGGAGCCAGAGGAGAGAGTAGTCAGGTTACCAAGGCCTTCTATATAAGGAGGGAAGCCTTGAGTTGGGATAGGAGTGTAATTTGGGATCGAGCGATGACATTGTCTGGACCTGGAGCAGCTTTGGGGGCAATCCTATTCAAGAGGAACCCAATTAACTATGCACGGAGTGTTCCTCCAATGATCAATAAGCTCTTTAAGGTGAGAGAGCTCCATAATCACCTTATTGGTTTGAAACACAATTTGAAAATACACAGGCAAAATAATATTAGATTTCTCAAAACAAAGATGTGAAGAGAGGAAGAATACTTACCAAATATGAAATCATTTCTAGATTTCCATATGTTGTACAGGGCTACCGTATGAAACAAGTGCCACATTTTAAAGAAAATAGCTAGCAAGGGTGGGGGGCCTCCCATAATGATATGCTTCCACTCAAGCATGACACAGGAATAAGATCTAAAAAATGAAAAAAACCACTTCCAAAGGGAATGGGCATGAGCACAAATCCAAAAAATATGGATAAAGTCCTCATAATGAAGAGATAAAGGGCAAGAAGGGTTGGGGATGCCTATATGTCGGAGACGCTCCCCAACAAGAATACCTTGGTTAAGAAGACTCCAAGAAAAATAAGAAAGCTTGGGCTCCAAGAAAGGAGTCCAAGTGGTCTAGAACCTGTGCATCCAAATAGACTGAGGGGAAGAGACATTATACCATTGATTGATCTTATCAATAATAGGGAGGCAAGGATAGGGTCATTCATACCCCAAGCGGACCTTGTAATTTTGTAGAGAAGTGTCTGGATACCACTTCTAGTCCTTCCACCAAGGTTGTTGCAAAAACACAAAAAAATTGTGAAACATGGAGTCAAGGAGAGCAGCCTTGATGGCCTCAAACATTTCCTTGTCAAAGTGCTTGAGCCTAAATTTGAATTCAAAGTCATCCAATCCCTCGCAAGACGAGAAAAGAAATTGGTGATGCACCACACACCTTTGCGAAAAAATCTAAGTGCATGAACCTAGGGAACCTATGCAAGTGGAGAACCTTGGTAGGTGATGATAAGTGACCACCAAACATTTATCTGGTTGATGCAGAGGTCGTGTTAGAAGCTTTGACCATTCCATATCAACCAAGGCTTAATACTCTCCCAAGATTTACAAATGCTCTTGACGATGAAGGATATTGTCACTTTGATAGACACAAGAGCAACAGTGAGAGAAGGGAAACCCATGCCCCTCCAAGTCTTACGAATAAAAGGGGAACCTTCATAGATACAATGACAAATAAGAATCTTCCAAGCCTCATTGATCATAACGGCTCTGATGATCCACTTAACACAGAGGACCCAACCTTGATGTTGGGTATTGAGAATACCAAGCCCGCCATGGCTTTTGGGGAGATAGCAATACTTCCAAGCAACACATTAGACTCCTGAATCATTACTATAAGAGGACTATAAATAGTCTCGTAGAAGCTTATCAAGATTCTTATAACAAATTTTGGATGGGACCCAATAGGAAGAATAATAAACATGGATGGTTGCAAGGAATTTTGAGCAAATTTTGAAATTTACCAACAAGGGAGAGCTTCTTGGTGGACCAATAGGTAAGTTTATGTTCCACCCTGTTAATGACATACTTCCACAACTCTTACATTGAACTATTAAAAGTAAAAGGAATGCCTAAAAAGTGAAAGAATTCCCCCTCTTGGATGATCCTCCACTGATATTGACTAAGTCAGTGGAGCATCAGGTCAAGAGATTGACTGTAACATTAAGTCTTTCTCCATTGAATGGAGGATTTGAAAGCCAAACAAAAAGTGTCTAGGCAAGCAAGTGCTTGTTGAATAACACCTTCATCCTCAATAAGTGTGAGGAAAGAATCATCAACAAAATGACCATTGATCAACTAAGAATCGCCTTTAGGGAGAGAAATTTCCCAAATAGAACCTTGAGTGGTGTGGTGAGCTAATAAATAGCCAAACCCATCAACGACGAGGACATATAGGGATAGTGCCAATTGGCAGTCTTTTCGAATGGAATGGAAGAGCCTAATGGTTGAGGACTTATGCTTGTTAATGGACAAAATAGTCGAAGCCTCAATGAACATCTCCATAGAGCTAATGAAGGAGGGCCCAAAACCAAGAGCTTTAAGCATGGCCAAAATGAACGACTAATTGATCTTGTTGTAGGATTTCTCAAAGTTGATTTTGATGAACAAGGATCATTGGTTGGAATTGTGAGCCCACTCCATGCCTTCCCAAACAACAATAATGTTTTCAAGGATGAACCTGCCTCGAATAAAGCCAATTTGCTCTATGCGCATGATGATGGGAAAGAGATGACAAATGTGCAAAGCCAGGGATTTTGCAATGGAAAAAAATCCAAGATAATTTAACATTGAAAATAGGTGCTTAAATAAGCATAGATTACATCCATAAATCCTCAAAACATGGAGGATAAGTTGATCATCTATTTTTTTTAAGAATTGTCCTTATATAGAAGATTGCCAACTAACCTATCTAAAAGACTTATGCCAAGTCTAAGTGAGTAATTAAATCTCACATTACATATTATTCATAAAAATGAAAAATAATACTTAAGACTAAGTCCCTAAGTTTAAGAAACCTAGAAACATAACCTATGCTTATCTCATGATATCCATCTCATACCTTCCCACAATAGAAGCATTGGACTCTAATGCTTTTACAAGAAATTAGGAGAATACAAGTGCCTAAAAATAAAACTCTCAAACTTGATGAAGAAGATGAAGACCCTCATGAAAGGATGAGAATGTAATGCCAACATTCAATATTCCCAATGGAATCGCTACAACTCCTGTGAATGGAGTACCAACAAGAAAACAATGCTCAAAAAGGCCATGGTAGGATTTTCTTCATTATGCTCCACAAAATGTTGCATGTTCCACACACCAATCATGCTTAAACTTGAAGCATGCACCCTAAACCATCAATCATACCATCGTTGCAAGTTGCGAACTATATTTGAAGGAGTCATAACATAAAGAGGTAACATAAAGAGGAAAAATGCACAAATCCTTGCGATAAAATACATGGCAACAATATTGGTGAATAAAAAATGTCAACATATCATTATGGTACCCCTTAAGGCCGATATACTCAAGGCCAAAGTCAAATACTTGTAGAAGGATGAGATGAAGGATGTCACCAAGAAAGAAGAATGTCTTGTCCAAACACCCACCACAGTTAAAACACTCAAAGCTAAGGTTGAAGTAATCGTAAGAAGACAAGACAAAGTTTCCAATATGGAAGGTAGAAATGACTGGTAAGAAGGCATAGAATGGAGTGTCGGGTACCATCGAACTTGCGCTCTTTATTACATTAATTTATATTTACAAATAGGTTTAACAACCTAAACTTCAGAGCATTAGAGATCAACATAAACCTATACAAAATATAAAAAAAAATCCTATTGAAACGGGCTTGGAAAGAGCTTTCCAATAACTATATAAAAAGTTATGTTTGGGTGTGGATGAACCCTTAATTCATGAGAAACAACAAGACTTCTTCGAGAGCAAAAGAAAAGAGGTATTTGTCCCTTTACAAAATGGAATCAAGAATATTCTAGGAAATAAAATAAAAAAGTAGTGGAGGCCGAAATCAATAGCACCGAGCAAGTCAACTATGCTAGGAGTTCCATCAATGCATTAGGAAGTCAACAAAAAACTATGCACTCTCAAATGATGCTTCCCAAGATCCACACGCGGGATGCCCCTTGATCGCCATTAGTGTTAGATTCAATAGGGGAGCCTTTTCCCTTTTAAATTGTACAAAACTCTTTTTCATCTAAGATGTGGGATAAAAGGGGTAATTTGCCATGAACCATGTCTCAACCCACAAGTTGTTGTTGCCACGTGGTAGGTCAATCCTTGAGGGCTTTAACCTATGTGGTCATAATACATGTCAACTTCTTATTAGGATTCGAGGGTTTTTTCCATGATTTGATTGGTCCTACTAGTTTTGAATTAGATTTCATCGACGAAGGTTGTAACAAATTTTCTCTATCGCTATATCATAAAGCTCCTTGACAATGTTCGTCGAGAGGGAGGAGGAGCCTATCGCGTTCAATTGGACTGATTCACAGAGTGCTGCAATATTTTGTAGCAATGTGAGCCAGAATTAGTCTGAACTGATTAATTCATGATAAGCCATTACAATATATAGCTTGGGAATGTAACTGACGAATCTCCCAAATGGGTAAAAGACAGATACATGAGAATATGTAACAAACGAATCTCCCAAGTGGGTAAAAGACAAATATATGAGAATCAAATGTTCTCAACATCACACCAAACCACCTAAATATTACCTATTACAACTGGAGATATTCATAGGGAATATTTCCCCATGAAAATAGAAAAACACACTAATAATATAAATCAATCAAGCTCCAACATACTCCCCCTTGAAGTTGAGGGGACTGACAAGAAAGTTCCTCAGCTTCAAAAATTGAGCTTTGACAACTCCCTTGGTGAACAAATCTGCAATGTTGTCTTCAGTGCTGCAATGATACAATTCAATCACCTTCTTCTCGACCATGTATCGGATGAAGTGATACTTCATATCAAAATTCTTTGACCTGCTGTGATGAACTAGATTATATGCTAGTTGAATATCACTCATGTTATCACAATACAATGTAGTAGGACCATATTGCTTTTCTCCAATTTCTTCAAGGACTTTCCTCAACCATAATGCTTGAGCACTAGCACTTGTTATTGCAATGTATTCTGCTTCGGTAGAAGAGAGAGCAACTGTAGTTTGTTTCTTTGAGCTCCAAGTGATTAAACCAGATCCAAGGCTGAAACAATTACCTGATGTAGACTTCCTGTCATATATATTACTCCCCCAATCCGAATCACTAAAACCAAACAATTTTACATCTTCATTTTTACAATAATGGATGCCAAAATCCATTGTACCTTTTACATATCTCAGTATTCTTTTTGTAGCTTTCATGTATAATTCAGAAGGGTCACTCATATGCCTTAATACAAGTGATACAACACATGTAATGTCTGGTCTAGTGTTGGTGAGAAACATCAAACTCCCAACCATACTTCTATATGTGGCCACATCAACTTTTTCAGTTCCATTATCCTTACTCAACAACTCACCATGAGTTATTGGTGTTGCAACAGGTTTACAATTTTCCATCCCAAAATTTTTAACATATCATTGACATATTTGATTTGACAAATGAAAATTTCACTATCACTTCGATACACCTCCATACCAATAAAATAGTGCATCAAGCCTAGATCTTTCATCTCAAATTCATGCATCATGGCATTCTTGAAGTCATCATTCAACTTATAATTACTACCTACGTAAATCAAGTCATCCACATATAAAAAAATAAGGAGAATGTCATTACCTTGTTTCTTATAGTATAAGGTTGGCTCACTCTTGCTTCTCACAAAATCATATTGATGGAAGTACCCATCAATTCTTGAATACCAAGCTCTTGGAGCTTGCTTAAGACCATACAAGGCCTTCTTCAACTTTGTACACAAGATTATCCTTACCTTGAACTGCAAATCCTTGAGGTTGTTGCACATAAACCTCCTCATCCAAGAATCCATTCAAAAAAACACTTTTTACATCCAAGTGATGTACATTCTAGCTTTTATGAGCAGTAATAGAAAGAACCATCCTCACTGTTTCTTGTATCGCAACTAGAGCAAAAGTCTCCTCATAATCAATACCATACCTTTGTGTGAACCCCTTGGCTACAAGTCTTGCTTTGTGTCTCTCCACACTTCCATCAGAATTATATTTTGTTTTATAGACCCATTTAGAACCCACAACTTTCTTGCCTTTTGGAAGCTCAACTAGCTCCCAAGTATCATTCTTCTTGATGGAGTTCATTTCTTCTTTCATTGCCTTCATCCATACATCATTAGTACATGCTTGTTCATAACAAGATGGTTCTAAATCAACAAGAGACATTAAGGCATAATTCACAACATCACCTTTGGGCTTACCATCATTTTCATCACCATACATATGCAAGTTTTCAAGTCTTTTCACCACTTGATCTACCTCTTGTGCTTGACTTCTTGTAACTCTTCTTTGAAAATTTGTATCTAACATTTGAGAGGATGGATGGTTTTGTTGGAGCTTTTTACTTTTCAACACATTACTTGGAGAATATTCACTCAATAGTGTGAAATCTTCATTTGTTTGAATAGTACTCCTTCGATAAATGTCACTTAAGCTTCTTACATTCCTTGGTGGAATTGAACTTGCAATTGAAATTGAAGAACTAGATGAGGGGCTGCTTGGTGGATTAGTAGCACTTGGAACTAAAAAATTAGTGGGCTACTCATCATAATCAATAATACCACCAGTCAAAATAGATTTTGACTTCTTAATATGACCCTTTTGATGACCATAAACTCCCCCTTCATCAAAAATCACATCTCGAGACATGACAACCTTGTGTGTCTTTGGATTAAAGAGCCTACATGCTTTGGTATTTTCACAATACCCAAGGAATATGCACGCTTCACTTTTGGGATCTAACTTCCTCCTTTTTTCATCAGGAACATGTGCATAAACCAAGCAACCAAAAAATCTGAAATGACTTACAGTTGGTTTCCTTCCATAACATGCCTCATATGGAGTGATGCCATCCAAGCTAGAAGTAGGACTCCTATTCAAAATATAAATGGAGTTCCTTACCGCATTAGCCCAATACATATTAGTTAACCTCTTTGTTTGTAGCATGCTTCTTGCCATATCTACAACTGTTCTATTTTTATGCTCAGCCACACCATTTGTTGTGGTGTGTAAGCAGCTGTGAGTTACCTTCTAACACCACAATCTTTACAAAATTGAAGAAATTCATTTGAACAAAATTCTCCTCCCCTATCAGTCCTTAAAAATTTTACATAGTGCCCACTTTGATTTTCAAAATGATTTTAAAAATCTTTAAAACAATCAAATGCCTCATCCTTTGTCTTCAAAATATAAACCCAACACGTTCTTGAAAAATCATCTATGAAGGTGAGAAAGTATGAATTCTTACCAATACTTTGAGTCTGCATTGGCCCACAAATATCAGAATGCACCAATTGAAGGGGATAAGTGGCTCTCCATGCTTTGCCTTTTGGAAAATTCATCCTTGAGTGCTTACCCAAAGCACATCCTTCACACACACCTTTTTGATCATCAATTTTAGGTAGCCCATATACCATCTCTTGAGAAACCATTTTCCTCAAACTAGGAAAATTTACATGGCCAAATCTTAAGTCCCATAGCTAACTTTTGCTATCAATGGCTGCACATGCAAAATCATTATTTTCTTCTCCAAATTTTAGAGGAGACAATCTATTCTTGGTCATGGAAATAGTAGTGGCGTGCCTATGCCCATGATTCTTATCAAAAATCTCACACTTATTGTTTTCAAACACAAACTTAAAATTCTTTTCCATGATTTGTCCAACACTCAACAAATTATGTTTTAAATTTGGGGTGTAGTAAATATCAGTCACTTTCTTCTTACCTTCATTAGTGTGTACGTCCATGGTTCCTTTGCCTTCAACTTTCAATGCTTTGTCATCTCCAAGCTTGATCTTGGACTTGTAGGAATTGTCAATTGTATATAGCAACTCCTCCTTTCCGGTCATGTGATTGGAACATCCGGTATCAAGAATCCATGTCTCATTCATATTTTGATCAGATTTTCCATATGAAAAAAAATAAAATCGACGAGTCCTCCTCCTCACCATAGTGTGCATTATTGCTTCTTCCTCCATGTGATGCTTTCAATCTACAATAATTTTCAAAGTTCCATACTTGTTACAATAGTAACATTGCTTGTTACTTCTTCCTTGATAGCCATTTCTTCCTCTTTCGTGAGAGCCACCTCTTCCTCTTTCTTGGAAGCCACCTCTTCCTCCTCTTGGAGAAAAACTACCTCTACCTCTTGAAGAAGATCTACCTCTTCCTCTCCATTGGCCTCTTCCTCTTGAACTAGATTCACCTTCTTTGGATGAAAATGCTTTTTCTTCCATTCCCCCAACATTTGGAGTTGAAGAGAATCTCTCCTCATGGGACATTAAGGAACCCATGAGCTAATCATATGTGAGAGTAGTCAAGTCCTTACTCTCCTCAATTACAATGGATACTTGGCTCCATTTGGGTAAAAGTATCCTCAACACTTTCTTTACAATGACTTCATTATTCACTTCTTCACCAAGAGTCTTCATTTTGTCAACACATGCTTTGGCTCTCATGCAATAGTCTCCAACCTTTTCATTTTCCTTCATCCTGAGATTTTCAAACTCTATTTTTAGAGTTTGCAATCTCACTTGCTTGACTTGAGTGTTGCCTTCATAGCTCTCTTTTAGAGTGTGCCATGCATCTTTAACTGATGCACAACTTGCAATCCTTGAGAAAATACTCTCATCCAAGGTTGTTTGCAAGTAGAATATTGCAAGACTATTCTTCTTTTCTACCTCTCTTGTTGCTTGTATATCGGCAGCTAGAACAGTACTCCAATTGGTTGGCTCTGTGTAGCCATCCTCCACAATCTCCCAAGCACCTTTGCTAATGAGCAAGTGCTTCATCTTGATTGACCAGTAGTCATATTTGTCTCCTCTAAATTCTGGGATTGGGACATTAATGTTGCCATTTGCCATTTTTACAAATCAATGTTGCAGCTCCTTCCTTACTCGCTGTTGAACTTTCAATCCCAATGATTGTTCTTCAAATGCAGTAGACAACGCTGAATTTCAATGATCACAAAAGCACGTGCTGATGTGCACATCATTTTTTTTTTAATTTTTTTTTTATTTATTTTTGCTCTATTAAATAGATTTATTTTATTAAAATATTTAATTAAAATAAAACCATTCTATTAAAAAAAACTATTAAAAGATCAGAGGGGATGGGGAGACAACATTCATTAAATGTAATAAATATGTACGTATCATCAAATTGGATTGAATGGTTGATATTAACCCACGAAAAAAACTTGAATTCACCGAGGACTGTTAGATACTGACGATGAGACAGAACATACATTGTTGACCTCCGGTGGCAGTTGTGCCATTGGAATCTCCACTTATTTTGTCGACAACATCACCAACACTCGCGATGCCGGAGTCGCTTCTACACAAAGAACAAAGGAAGACATACCTCGTTTTTGTATTCACGGCGTCCTATTCCTCCAAAATCGAAATCCTCGTTGAAGACGCCGAAGATGCCTTTGAAAAGAGCGTGGAGAACGACGTCGTTGCCATCCTGAAACAACACAAAAAATTCTTAAACAAAAAATTAGCAAGGTTTCTCTCAAACCTGAATCTGATACCACATGTGAACCAAAATTAGTCTGAACTGATTAATTCATGATAAGCCATTACAATATATAGCTTGAGAATGTAACTGACGAATCTCCCAAGTGGGTAAAAGACAGATACATGAGAATATGTAACAGATGAATCTCCCAAGTGGGTAAAAGACAAATATATGAGAATCAAATATTCTCAACATCACACCAAACCACCTAAATATTACCCATTACAACTTGGAGATATTACCTATTACAACTTGGAGATATTAAGAAAGAATATTGCCCCATGAAAATATAAACAAGCAAGTCATCAAGGACAAACATGATGCCCACTCAGTGCGTGGAGCGAAATGTGGAAACGTCAACTACGGCCTCCAAGGTAAAACCACATGAGATAGATGGTGAAACTTTTTGGCAAGAGCCTTCTGTTGTCGTTGGCGTCGAAGAAGCTTAGGGCCCGCATTATTTTCTTCGATGGCTATTATTCACAGCGTAGTTGACACCATCTTTGGGGTCGATAAAAGTTCCTGGTACTCAGTTGGAAGGTCGAAATAGAACTGGAGAGAAGGGCTGCATGAATCTATTAAGTATCTGTCTTGGTACCTAACAAAATGAATCTATTTAAGTATATGATATTTTTGATTCTTGACCTAAGGGCCAATCTGTATTACATGACTATTGTTTAAAGGTTGTGGGCTTGTCATGATTACAAAACGGGACAGGGTAGAAAGCAGTACCTTCCCCTCTCCTTGACTTCAAAGGACTGAACACAGCATATCACCTCTTAACTCTTGGGTTGAGGCATTTTGTTTCTGCACTGTTTACTACAGGTTGTAATTTTGTTTTAAGAAACTTCGATAATATTAGACATTACATTTACTTGCTAGCATGATTGTAACTTGTCCTTCTGCAATCGCCCTTGCACATGGCTTCCATGCGACTGTGGACAAGGAGATGCTTGTAACCAGACAACTAAAGCGCACCTCCACATCATTATGCCCTCGTGCCACTGCTGCTGCGTTCTTTGCTAGGACATGGCAACTTCGGTTGTGTAAAATGCAATGTTGCACCCAAATGGATGTGCAAATTTATCTTCTTAATTGTTCTTGACAGTCAAATATATTTGAATCGTTGATGTATACACATCTACATTTAGTAAACCACCACACATGTAAGAGAGATTTTATAGATCTCTATTGTATTGTGTTTATCATTCATGTCTCCAGTAAGTCAAAGAATACCTGTGGCCATTGCATCCATGCTTAATAGCGATTCCACAGTAGAGTAAATCACAAACAACGAAGGGTAATCATTATTTTATAAGTAACCATCTTTCTCCTAGTGAATTTACGCGGTCAATACTTATCAGTCTTGGGTTTTTCATTATCCCAAATATATGTACTGCAAACAAATGTTAAGAAGGCTTAATGAGTTGTATGAACTAATGTGTCAACAATAAGATTATGTTTAATTTTTGGTTAGAAGAAATGCACCATCAATGGCTGAAACTACCTTGTTCAGTGTTATTGAAATCAATGTACTACAATAAGATTTTACAAGGGCAGTTCATGCTATTGAAGGAAGTGTATAGATTTGCTTTCCACTTCAGGATGGCCACATTCTCCACAAAACCCTGGTCACAGTATATCGATGTTCAAATTGCTTGGTTGTTGAACATGAAATTCTAATAATGTTGTGGTAGCTGTTATGGAATAATGAGTAATAAATTTGGGAACTCACAATCATAGATGTCTTGATGTTGCACAGTTTTTCAGCATCCAAGAATCCTACTTATATGATAGGCAGATAAATTTCCTTGAATCCTTATATCATATAGACTCTATTCTAACCCTGCTCGTATACTTTTCTTGTTCTGTGTGCTTGTGATTTCTAACTGAAACTTATGAAATCTAAACTGTCTTTTTCATCATGTGAACTCAACAAGCCAAATTAAGGGCATTGGCTGAAGTATTTGAAGTTAGACTATCACTACAGTGATATACTTGGCAATGTTGTATCAAGAGCTACTTGGAACTTAAATGACAATCTCGTGGTAAATCAAGAAAGCACTGTAAGGGAAAAAAATTTAGAAAAGTGTGTTTTCATATTAAATATCTCCGGATGATAACCATATTAGAATTGTGTTGCACTGGTAACCAAAATAAGGTAAAGGCACTTAAAAATTTGGGTATCAAGTTCATACTCCTGTGCTTGTGACTACTGAAGATGATTAAATTCAGTCCGTTGGTAACTAAAATTAAAAATTAAAAAATACCTTGGTAATTTGAAATCTTGAATAACCTATACATAGGGTACTAGTTGATAAACTCTGACGTGTCTCCCTTTCCTTCATTAATATCTAAATGCATTCCAAGATAAGAGAAATCATAATATGTTTATGGTTTGTATGAATGACCCTTGAGATTGCTGGCCCTGATCTGTGACTATTTATTAAAGAAAAAAGAAACAGGGGTAGTAACCAGTTAATTAATATCTTAACTTTGTCAACAATGGATATTAATATCAACATAGGAATGTATAGAACTGTTGGAACAAAATCTGTCTTCGGTTAATAGTATTGCACCTTAGACTTTGCCAACATTGAATAGACAGACCTTGCTTGAGATCATCTGTCTAGTCTCCAGAGAAGGCTGGTTCCTTTGAGTTTTTTAGAGAAAAGGGAAACAAGAGATAAGGGAAATGTAGCCGAAGCTAGAACTTTTCTCACGGTACAGATTGGACAACAACTAAAAAATGATGATGCAGATTACTATATTCAAAGTTTTCTTTATATCTTCACTCGCATATAGAATTTCAGAAGCCAGGGAAAGAATATCTCTTATTGCTCGTAATCCAATAACATGTACATCAAGTCTGTAAACGTCCAAGAGCCGACCCTTTTTCATGGTCGATTTACTCCAATTTATATCCTAAAAAGAGTATCTTCTACTATGTACATTTAATTTCCTCAATCAATTACAAGTAATTGTCTGCAGTTTCTAAGAATATACAACGGATTTCCTAGATTAGATAGATTTCCTTCTGGCTAAATTTAGATGAGCCTGTTATTTTGCAATCATCCGACGGACCTACTAGATTATAATCAACTGCCCATTCTTCAGAAATCAGCACCTGATATCAGTGCATGCCCTAGTTGCCAAAAATATACTCTGTTTCTTTTAGCGAAAATCAGACATGTCACAAAATTGTGACACTCTTGTTTCTCTGCGTGTCTGCCCTTCTTGAGTCGCAAAAATGCAACATGTCGCAAAATCGCGACATTTCTATGTCTTCAGCCTGATTCTTCTTTTTGCACCGCAAAAATTGACCATGTCACGAAATCGCGACACTTCCGCCTCCATAGCTCTTTGTCTTGGTTTTGACCGCAAAAACGCTACATGTCGTGAAATCGTGACACTTCTGCCTCCTTGCTTTCTCTTGTTGCTTTTAGCCACAAAAAAAAGACATGTCGCGAAATCGTGACACCTTTAGTCTCTTTAGTAGTTTTTCTATTCTTCTGGCAAAAATAAGCCATGTTGCAAAATCGCGACATTCTCCCTGACTTCTACCCTTTTATTGACAGACTTGGCGAAAATTGATAACGTCGCGAAATAGCGACTTTTTTCTCTGCTTTCCCTCTTTGCTGTTTTTTTCCGCGAAAACTTGACATATCACGAAATCGCGACACTTTTATTTCTTAGTGTATTTTGCTTTTTCTTTGTTCTTTAGCATATGGGCCACTTCGGTCTTCTTTGAAATATGCAAAAAAGGTGCATCAACGTTTTTTGTAGTTAGTCACTTTTTGACTAACATTCTTGGCACCTTTCGGGGGATTTTTTGCTCGCAAAAATAAATAGAAACCAGGCCTTCATCCATTGGAAAATGGAGTCACCAACACAATTGCGAAAAGTAAAATTTCAAGTGAAAAAGCAAAGATAAAAGAAAAAGAATGCACTTTGGAATATAAGTGATCTTTACCTTATCAAAACCTTTTTCTACTGCTTAAGGATTTAACCTTTTTCTGAAGAACATAAAAAACTCAATTCTGAGAGTTGGTCCCAGCTCTGGCTACTAGTTGCTGACCCTGATGTTTAGATCTTCTGATTTTGTCCATGGCTGTAAGTGTCTCTTGATAAGTTTTGCAAACTCGGTCCCAGTCTTCATCTTCTAAATTAGAAGAATCAATGAAGAGTTGATATACATACTGCAACTCCTCCACTTTATCATAAGAAATGATCTTTTGCCTTAAAATTAGTTCTTGTAAATAGGCTTTAATCTGTGTCAACCTCTGGATCATCTCCATGACCTGCGTTTCTTCTATGGGTTCCTGCTAGCCGTCTATGTCTGTTTCATCTTCAACAAAATCTTTTATTGATGCTGAAAGGACCTCTTAATTCAACACTTTTGAATCATCATCCCAGAGGTAAGGAAGCCCATTATGGATAGCCAAATCAAGATTTTGGAGCAATCCTTTCGCTTCATCTTCAAGCTCGTGCATAAACTTATTTCCCTGTGCTATCAATTTGAACTTTCTAAAGAAGTTCTTTGCTGCAATTTTAGCTTGAGATCGGGCTTTATTTCTGAGCTTGGCTTCCAAGCTTCTTGGCATCTTCTCTGACAAAATCTGAATTTTAGTAGCTGCATCTTCTCTTTTCAATAAAAATGCTTCGACAACTCCAAATTCCTATTGTACTACTTCGATAGTTTCCTTTACTCTAGCTAAATACAATAATAAAGGCTTAGCCTTTAATACTAAATATAACAAATCTTTTAACAATTCCTTCCTCATGCTCTTTACTTTATCTTTTGAAAATCCGGAAGGAGTGTTTTGTTGTTCTTCCAACTGTTGCTGTAGTCGTTGTATCTGTGTATTCAATGCCCGAATTTGAGCTTCTGCTACAGTCAACTTTTCTTTACATTTTGCCACTTCACTAGCAGCAGCACTGAATTTACCCTCCCATTTTTTAGCTTCCAGAGTAAGAGCCTTCTCTGTTATTTTTTGTTCTGTCACTACAGCCTCTAATTCCTTCCTCTTCTCCTTTTCTTTAAAAAAAATTTCTTGATAATGTCCTCCTTGTAAGTATATGGTCCTAAAATGTGCTTGGGCTTTCACCCACTCATCTTGCATAGGCAATTGAGATATATCTTCAGTTATCTCTTCTACTTGGTAATCTTCCATAGTCATTTCTCCCTTTGATTTCTTAGTAATGGGAGTTAACTTCAACTTCTTCCTCTACATATTAGCTGGGTCTAAAGCAATGATTTCTCTTACAGTAGCCGGTGCTTTAGAATCCTCAGCTGAATGTGAAGTCCACCAATCTAAAGCATTCCTACTCACTTTTTTCAGATTTTCAATCTTGGCCATGGTGGAGTGTGACTCAGTCCCTTGAGAAGTTGTAACTCCAACCGCCGAGATGTCAATGTTAGGAAGAAAAGGAATGGGAGCAGCTACGAATCCAATATTTAGCAGATTTTGGGAAGATGTTGCCATTTTTGGGAGAACAAGGTAATTTTTTGGCAAGAACATTATACTTTTGTTGATTTTTAGAAAAGGAGGGAGAATTACAATGGAAATGAGTAGGAGAATAAGAAGAAGAAAGTAAAGAAAACATACATGTTTCCGGCTGGATTTGCTGTTGGTGTTCTTCTTCTTCTTCATGTTCATTGACGATCATTTATTCACTCTGCGTTTTGTCTTTATCAGGAGTTTTCTTTTCCTCATTACTTTCGTCCAAGTTTATAATTTGTTTCTCCTGCTGCTCTCCTACCGTCAGGATCTCCTTTTTAACCAAAATTTTGTTTTTTATTTTCACTCTTTTAGCTCTCTTGAGCCGAACTGGGTGGGCCGCGTGGGACTTCCTTCGTGAATTTTCATGCTTAACTTCTTGAGCATCCGCATCGAGTTTTCTTCGATCATTTGGGCTTGTTCACTTTCTTGAATCCCTTTCCCTGAGTTGTTTTCTGTCTCTTGAGGCTCTTGATCACTAGAAGAAGTTTGAATAATATTTTTGTCTTTTCTTCTATCAGCCATCATTTTCAATTTTCTCATTCTTTCAGCCATGGGTTCATCAGATTCTGTACCCAAGTCTGCAGGTGGAACAAATTTTACAATTTTTGAGGAATGATGTCTGGACGTTGTTGTGGCTGCTCCACAACGTACCCCAAAATTGGGGACCCACCTTTTTTGCATGTTTTCCAAGAAGACCGAAGTGGCCCATATGCTAAAGATCAAAGAAAAAGCAAAACACCGCAAGGAGGAAAAAGTGTCGCGATATCGCGACATGTTGCATTGTCACGGCCAAAAGAGAAAAAGTGTCGCGATATCGCGACATGTTGCATTGTCGCGGCCAAAAGAGAAAAAGTGTCGCGATATCGCGACATGTTGCATTTTCGCGGCCAAAAGAGAAAAAGTGTCGCGATATCGCGACATGTTGCATTTTCGCGGCCAAAAGAGAAAAAGTGTCGCGATATCGCGACATGTTGCATTGTCGCGGCCAAAGAGAAAAAGTGTCGCGATATCGCGACATGTTGCATTTTCGCGGCCAAAAGAGAAAAAGTGTCGCGATATCGCGACATGTTGCATTTTCACGGCCAGAAAAGAAAAAGTGTCGCGATATCGCGACATGTTGCATTTTCGCGGCCAAAAGAGAAAAAGTGTCGCGATATCGCGACATGTTGCATTTTCGCGGCCAAAAGAGAAAAAGTGTCGCGATATCGCGACATGTTGCATTTTCGCGGCCAAAAGAGAAAAGTGTCGCGATATCGCGACATGTTGCATTTTCGCGGAAAGCAAACAAAGAGAAAGAAAAAGTGTCGCGATATCGCGACATGTTGCATTTTCACGGCTAAAAGCAAACAAAGAGAGCAAGGAGGCAAAAGTGTCGCGATATCGCGACATGTTACATTCTCGCGGCTAAAAGCAACAAAAGAGAGCAAGGAGGCAAAAGTGTCGCGATATCGCGACATGTTGCATTTTCATGACTCAAAAGGGGCAGGCAGGCAGAGAAACAAGAAGTGTCACGATTTCGCGACATGTCCGATTTTCGCCAAGGGAACATAGTAGTTGACAGCTCCGATATTAGTGATGAACACCAGGAAGGTGAAACTGAAGATTGCATAGTGACGTGGACATAAGGACAAAATCCAATGAATAAGACAAAACGTTACATAAGGAATCTTTAATGATTTGAAATCATTTAAGATGGTCGTTACACACGGAAGGAAACAGACGCAAGCCCATGTGGAGAAAATGAAACGAAGGGCCACAAAATAGAAACGAAAAGTCTTTTTGGAAACCAAAACACATGCATGCACAAGGGAAGGTGAAACGAACAACCATTGGAAAACGAAACCATGGAAGGAGAAACTATTTTTGAGAAGTTTTAAATACGCCATTCAAAGAGGCCAGAGAGGGGTTGGAAACTGCCACGAGCAAGGTTGCAGATTTGAAGGCAAGAGGGCCATTCTGGACCTGTTTGGGTTGTTTTTCTTCCATTGACTGGTTTGGGAAAACCAAAAATTTTTGTTATTGTAAAATGACAAATTTTTAATACAGGAAGTTTCAGAAAGTTGCATCTTATGGACAAGAAAGAAGGAGTCATTTTCTGCATGCAAGATTAAATGTCTATTTTTCCCCTTTTCAGATTTTAGGCTTGTAAATGGAGTTTATGCAAGTTTTCTTGGTTGCTTCATGCGAATGTTTAAATCTGAAAAACCTCATTTAAAACCCTAGGAGCCAACACTTAGCTTATCCGGATTGTGCTTGTTTTGCAAGTCCAATAGGTTAGGTTGCATGCATGAAAACCTCACATCTTCGGTTTTGTCGAAATAGGATAGCATCATACTGAATGCATTTTATTTCCATTTTCTGCATTTCATTTTCATTTTCTGCATTTTATTTTCCAAAAATTTTAACTTTTTTTTAATTTTCAGGCATTAAAATAAACATTTAAAAAATTTCAAAATCCAAAAATAATTTCACCATTGCGTAGGTTATACTTCAGACTTCCAATACGCACTTTGAAATTTCATTTTCGGAGTTGTTTAGTATTTTTAAAAATTCATCGAAGTTGTTGTTTTATTACAGATTTTAAAAAATCCGAAAATAGAAAATTTCCATTTTAAGGTCAAATTTCATTTTTTTCAGTTTTGTTTTGCACTCATGAGCCTATGATGACATTCCCTTCATGAAAATTCCAATTTCATTGAAGGAGTTATGTTTTATGGCATTTCACAAATTTCCATTTTTTGAGCCTAAAATTGCCCTCTCTTCATAAAAATTCTGATTTTACGAAAGAGGGGTAATTTGAGCACTACATCGTAGGTCATATGAGGGCCAATTCACATTTGCTTTATTTTGGTTCAATGAACAATCACTAAAGTTTCATGGTAAAATAAACCAACATTGCCCCTTGTTTACGAGTTACTTGCAATCACTAAGGTGTTCCAAGCATTTAAATTGAATATCTTTATTTGAGATTACTAATACACATATGCAAATGCTAATATAGCGGAGACCTTGGAGAAGTTGTTTGTTTAACTTCTTTGCAAGAGGGGATTTGGAACCCAAATCCTAAAGGAGGAGTGTACTTTCACAATTGGGTGAAAATACCACTCAACATTTTGGCGCTAGAAGGAGGGCCTGAATGGGTTTATTTCGAGTGTGATTTAAATGCTATAGGGATTTAAATTTTGAATATTTCATGCCCTATTGATTATTATCTTTAGCCCTCTTTTAACAATACAACCTTGTAGTGTTAAAAGGAGGACATGAATTGCTATGCATTGTTCTAACGCTTTTGATTGTTCATACAGGAATAATGTGTTTTGATTTGATTTTGAAAATTTTTGGTCTTGACTAACGAGGTTGTCTCCATGCAATTACTTTCATTTGATTTTAATGGATACATCTCTTGGTTGATGCTAACATGATTATTCATACGTTACATGTTTGATATTTGCGAGTCATTTCATGCTTATTTGTAAGGAATTATTTTGTCTAAAATGTATTTGTTGTCGGTATTATGCCTCTCTCACTTGCGTGTAATGCGATCTTGTGAATAAAGCCTACAACCACTAGGAGTATGCCCTCCCACTTCCACATATGCGTCTGGTGAATGAAACTCGAAACTAAATTTACATTTTTAGAATATTGCTTTGTCATGGTTCCTTCTTTTATTCATGGACTAACAAATTGGTTTTGAAGTTATTCTTTGAGTTTCACTAATGGCAACATCCGAGGAGCAAATTGTATCCCTAAGAGAAGAAATGATGTCCCTAAGAGAAACAATGGTATCTGCATTAGGAAAGTATTATGAATGTCATTCTACCTTTGGAACACCTTATCAAATTCATGAAATGTTATTGGAGTTTCTATGACTTTTTAATCAAGAGGTGGCATCAGGATACCTACAAAATCTACATATCTATAAGTTCACATTATGTCAATTTCAAATATTTTGTGAGCCTATTGCTTGTAGGTTCTTCCCATACATTGTGGGTGATAGATCATTCTCGTGGTATTGCCATCTACCCATGGAGGTTAAGACTTCTTGGAGCCAATTAGAAGCAGCCTATCTTTATCACTTTGGTAATCAAGTTGACTTGGATAGGTTGCAAAATCAATTCACCTCTATGTGTAAAGAGCCTAATGAGTCCATGAGTCAATTTAGTGTGAGGTTTCGTGAATTGTACTCTCAAATGTGGGAAAGTTTGGGTACATCGAAAGAGGAAGCTATTGAAGTATACTTGAGAGCCATACCCCCCATACTTGCTACACTCATTAAGGAAAACTTGGATGACCTGTCCCTAGAGATGATCTATGAGATCTTTGAAAAGGTAGAACAAGTTTTGGAAGAAGAAAAGGCACAACATGCTCCCACGAAAGATTGTTCTTTTGGGGTTAGTGATACCAACCTACATCAACCATTGAATATAGCACCCTCCAATCCAACAATACCTAAGGTGAATGATCAAGGGGACGAATTTGAGTGTCCAAATGTTACAACCACCTTAGATGTAGTCCAAGAGGAGGTGCAAGTTACCAATCCAACATCCACTAATGAGGATCATGCTGAGATGATTTCATTCATAGAGATACATGATTATTCAGATAATGGTGTCATAAATTCAACTCTACTTGAGATATGTGATAAGACAAAAATGGCCATAGAGTTGAATGAAGTGGTTGAAAGTGAAATCGGAAGAAAATCAATAAATGAATTTGAAGATATGACAGAATTTCACCACTTGTTCTTGGAAGATACACTCGATGAGATGATTGAAACTAATGATCAAGAAATTCTTCACCCTCCAAATTGTGATGAAGCAGAATCATGGGTTACTAATTTGGACTATGATAGCCTTACAAATTTGAATTCAAGAAATAACCCACTGTTTGAAATAATTGAACCATCTAAGGAAGGTGAAGGTGAATTTGATGAGATACAATTTGATGAATCAGAAGATGTTGAAGAAATAGTCGAGCATCATAACTTAATTTTGGAAGATGATCGCCATGATTCTCGAAAGAAATTGAATGAATATGCTCACTCTAAACCTCCTCATGAACCCTTTGTGTCAATTGATATGCAGGATAACATAATCGCCTACTTAAAGGAAGATATTACAACTCCTGTACAATTTGAGGATGTTTTGGAAGAGGGTTTCAAATCTCATCAAAATTTGGAAGATTATAACGATCCTACTACCAAGGACAAAGAAGAAAAAGAATTGATGAATGAATCAAAATATCATGCCACAAACATCATGGAATGTCATTCCACGAATTTGGATGACAATTTTTACAATGGTTGGGGGAGATATGATAATGTATTATTTTCTCACGCCCCTATAGATGAAACTCCTATTTCACTTGATATGCAAGATGTTGAAACTTCTATCTCACATGAAGAGATGCCATGGATGGTGAACAAGCAATTGGAACCAAATGACAAAGAGATTGGTCAATTGGAAGAAACTCAAATAAGTGATCATCAAGATGAGTTACTTAACCTACATTTTGACCAACAAGATTTGAGGGTTGAAAAAGATGGACATGTTTTCAATTGGGTGCCGTATATTGGTATGTTTGATGAACAGGTAATCAAGGAAGAAATTGTGATTTCTCACCAAGTTTTGGTAAATAAAAATGTGCAAAAGGTAGAATCTAAACTTTTGTGTTCAAGTATCCAAGCTATAGGTGAAGAGTTGAACGACCATGTTTTGAATTTGAATGATGTTTATGATGAAATGCCATTGAAGGTGAATGAAGAACAAGGATTAATTTCTAACCACACCTTTGATAACATTATTTTAATGAATGAAAAAGAAGTTGATGCACTTAAATTGCTAAATCAAATTCATCAACAATTAATTCTTGAACCTAGGATAAAAACTTTTAATGATTCCCATTTAGTAAATATCCTAGATGCTTGCAAATGTTTGCAAAAATTTGATTGGCCGACAAACTTGGAAAATGAATTGGCTTTAAAATGTTTAGAAATAGGCTCTTACTTACAAAGTTTCATTTTGGATAAAGAAAGCCTACTTCTAAATCATGAATGGAATGATGAAACTTACACTTTAAAGAATAGACAAGATAAAATTGAATACCAATCATTGTCTAATCAATTTGATTTGAATCTCACCTATGGTGTTGGTAATGGAACTAAATCAAATTGGTATGGTGAGCGTGGCAAGTTGAAATTTGTTGCATTGCTTGGTTTGATCTTGTTTTTATTGGATTCCTACAACACTTGGCATGCATATTGTGTCATATGTCTTTCGAAAGGTTCCAATCATGTTTGGGATCCGGGAAAGTGATAGTCTAAGCTTTGCATCATCTTGTACCATATTGTACATTTGTATATATATTTTTTGGTTTGTGATGTTGGGTTTGCATTTCAGTTTTGGTTTTAAGTTTTGTGTGTTGGTCCTTTGGACACTTTTGGTTTGTTTAAAAAAAAAAAAAAAAAAAAAGCGAGATGTCAACTTATGTCCTTATGAATGTTGACTAAGACTAGGAGAATATGAAACATCGGAATTGTATTGCAGAAAGCTCCACGAGTATCGCAAACACATTAAAGAATATCGTTTGGAACTTGTGATGCATGAAGTTGTCGGTTTTACAAATTATGGCAAAGTAGGTGATATACTCCATCCGCATTTCAAAAAGAGCAATGCATTCATCCATATCTCATGTTACATTCCACATTGCATATACATTTCATCTCAGTTGCATCTACATTTCAAATACAATCATTGAAAAGGTGTCGAATCCTCTTAGGGTTATTACATAACATATATTAAAAGGATCCTAAGGTTGGGAACTGATGCCCAAACTATCTTGAACCAAGCACGTTCTACACATATTAAAGAGGATCTTGAGCAAAATGGTCAAAACCATACTTGGAAGAAAAGGTGAGGCGAAAGGAGTATTTCGTGTCTGTCCTATCATGCAACATAATCCTTAAAACAATGGTTTTTACCACTCCCATAGTACTTAAAGCCTAAAATCAGAGTAGTAAGGATAGGGTTAAATCCTCATCAAACTTAGGTTGAGGATCCAATTCCCCAAAGCTCTGATTTGACCTTCATGGAGTAGTAAGGATAGGGTCTAATTCTCATCTCACTTAGGTTGAGAATTCGATTCCCCAAAGCTTCTATTTTTCCCACTCAAGAACTTGAAGTTCCAAAGCAAATATTTTTCATTCTACTTTTATTGCATCTTTGATATTGGATTGGAAGGATCGTACTACATGTCCCTTGCAAGGATGGGTAGTCATCCCTAAGATTCAAGAAATCAAAAGTAAAGCCAAATCCTGGATTATGGGGTTGATCTCCATCGGGGCTATAGATGCCTGACTGGCAGTGGAGTATGCTCATGCGTGGCAACATGTCTTGTCTAAAAGCAAGACCACTGATCGCTCAAACGGATAGGCTAGCTCGACAGTTTCATCCATAATAGGTTAAATCATTTTGTTCAAGATGAGGTAATGAACTCCGGATCATAGTAGTAAGGATAGGGTTAAATTCCCATCTCGCTTAGGTTGGGAATCCTATTCCCCAAAGCTCTGATTTCACTTACACTTGCACATGGGTTCAAGATGGTAGTGACACATAACCAACTTTGGGATCTAGTAAATTAATTCAGTATACTCATATTTGGTCCTAAGAGGGTTTGACAGTTTTAATATGTTTGTTCATGATACTAGAAAGTTTGAGCCTTTGCAAAGCAGGTTGTTATATCTCTAGCATAGTTGTCATACATCAAATCCTGCACAAATCATTCATAGCCTTGCATACGAATCATAAGTGAAACTGACAATGGAAAGTTGAACGAGTTTCAAATGATAGGGAATGAAGCACATTGCACACACCGAGCTGATGCTTAATAATTCTAATGCTTCATGTATTTCTCGTCTAGTTTCATTCTTTGGATATTTGTTGATGCTTGTATTTGAGTCTGTGTGTTTCAGGTTGAGTTCTCACCGAAATGCTCAGGAGCATTTCCCAGTAGAGTCACCATTTGTTGTGGCTGCTCCACAACGTACCCCAAAATTGGGGACCCACCTTTTTTGCATGTTTTCCAAGAAGACCGAAGTGGCCCATATGCTAAAGATCAAAGAAAAAGCAAAACACCGCAAGGAGGAAAAAGTGTCACGATATCGCGACATGTTGCATTGTCATGGCCAAAAGAGAAAAAGTGTCGCGATATCGCGACATGTTGCATTATCACGGCCAAAAGAGAAAAAGTGTCGCGATATCGCGACATGTTGCATTTTCGTGACAAAAGAGAAAAAGTGTCACGATATCACGACATGTTGCATTGTCACGGCCAAAAGAGAAAAAGTGTCACGATATCGCGACATGTTGCATTGTCGCGGCCAAAAGAGAAAAAGTGTCGCGATATCGCGACATGTTGCATTTTCGTGGCCAAAAGAGAAAAAGTGTCGCGATATCGTGACATGTTGCATTTTCACAGAAAAAAGAAGAAAAAGTGTCGCGATATCGCGACATGTTGCATTTTCGCGACCAAAAGAGAATAAGAGAAAAAGTGTCGCGATATCGCGACATGTTGCATTTTCGCGGCCAAAGAGAAAAAGTGTCGCGATATCGCGACATGTTGCATTTTCACGGCCAAAGAGAAAAAGTGTCGCGATATCGCGACATGTTGCATTTTCAGTAAAAGAGAAAAAGTGTCGCGATATCGCGACATGTTGCATTTTCACGGTAAAAGAGAAAAGTGTCGCGATATCGCGACATGTTGCATTTTCTCAGAAAAAGTGTCGCGATATCGCGACATGTTGCATTTTCTGAAAAGTTGTGATATGTGAATGTTAATTTAGAGGAAAGTGAGTGGACATAAGGACAAAATCCAATGAATAAGAAGTGTTAGAAAGGAAAGGGAGAGCCCATGTGGAGAAAATGAAGGAGAAGGGCCACAAAATAGAAACGAAAAGTTTTTGGAAACCAAAACACATGCATGCACAAGGGAAGGTGAAATGAACAACCATTGGAAAAGGGAAACGAAAAACTTTGAAGTTTAAATACGCCATTCAAAGAGGCGAAGAGGGGTTGGAAACTACCGTAAGCAGAGTTGCAGATTTGAAGGCAAGAGGGCCATTCTGGACCTGTTTGGGTTGTTTTTCTTCCATTGACTGGTTTGGGAAAACCAGAAATTTTTGTTATTGTAAAATGACAAATTTTTAATACGAGAAAGTTTCAAAAAGTTGCATCTTATGGACAAGAAAGAAGGAGTCATTTTCTGCATGCAAGATTAAATGTCTATTTTTCCCCTTTTCAGATTTTAGGCTTGTAAATGGAGTTTATGCAAGTTTTCTTGGTTGCTTCATGCGAATGTTTAAATCTGAAAACCTCATTTAAAACCCTAGGAGCCAGCACTTAGCTTATCCGGATTGTGCTTGTTTTGCAAGTCCAATAGGTTAGGTTGCATGCATGAAAACCTCACATCTTCGGTTTTGTCGAAATAGGATAGCATCATACTGAATGCATTTTATTTTCCATTTTCTGCATTTCATTTTCATTTTTCTGCATTTTATTTTTCCAGAAATTTTAACTTTTTTTTAATTTTCAGGCATTAAAATAAACATTTAAAAAATTTCAAAATCCAAAAATAATTTCACCATTGCGTAGGTTATACTTCAGACTTCCAATACGCACTTTGAAATTTCATTTTTGGAGTTGTTTAGTATTTTTAAAAATTCATCGAAGTTGCTGTTTTATTACAGATTTTAAAAATCCGAAAATAGAAAATTTCCATTTTAAGGTCAAATTTCATTTTTTTCAGTTTTGTTTTGCACTCATGAGCCTATGATGACATTCCCTTCATGAAAATTCCAATTTCATTGAAGGAGTTATGTTTTATGGCATTTCACAAATTTCCATTTTTTGAGCCTAAAATTGCCCTCTCTTCATAAAAATTCTGATTTTACGAAAGAGGGGTAATTTGAGCACTACATCGTGGTCATATGAGGGCCAACTCACATTTGCTTTATTTTGGTTCAATGAACAATCACTAAAGTTTCATGGTAAAATAAACCAACATTGCCCCTTGTTTACAGTTACTTGCAATCACTAAGGTGTTCCAAGCATTTAAAGTGAATATCTTTATTTGAGATTACTAATACACATATGCAAATGCTAATATAGCGGAGACCTTGGAGAAGTTGTTTGTTTAACTTCTTTGCAAGAGGGGATTTGGAACCCAAATCCTAAAGGAGAGTGTACTTTCACAATTGTGTGAAAATACCACTCGACAGACGTTAGAGTATCTACCCCAAGTACTAGACGCTTCTCTCTTTGATGGACTAGAATAGGTTCAACTATCCCCTGTCCTTCTTTGTCTAACCCTTTTCCATCATAACCCATTTTCAACATCATCTAGGCGACCTTTGAACCATAAGTTTTCCTTGCTCTTCAATAAAAACCTCTTCTATCGATATTTTCTTAGATGTCATAGGTTTGGTCTAAACAAGGGGAAGATTATGAGCCTCTGCAATTTCTTTTCCTTTACCAGCTTCGAGCTGCTGGGATTCCTCAGGTGGCTGGGATACTTCGGGAGTAGAAGAATGACTACTTCCTATGCTTGGAGGTATTCTAACAGGAAAACTTCCTCCCTAGGAGTCATGGTTTTCAGTATACTGAGTTTCGAACAGATTGTCATTTTTGGTGGGGTATCTCGATGAAATCAAAATTTTCTGGACTCTCATTACCCACCATTCCTAAATTTTTACCACATCCCAATCTGGTCTACTCTTCTGAATCTTGGTGATTTTGCCCTCCGTCAATTGATGAGCCTTTATATTTTTTGGTTCAAACTGAACAATTACTTCGTAAAAATCATGCCAAGGAGGCAAAGGCTCCATATTTTCTATGTGCCACTCCAGGGGTTCATCTTCTGCGTTATTCCTATTTTCTTCAATATCATCCCTGAATTTAACATGAAATTCTTTTTTATGTGTTTTATTCAAAATAGATTGTCTCTCAGCAAACCTGTTCATGGGGTCATATTTCCATCTTTGCGGAATCTCAATAAGACCCAATTTTCTCAAATACTCCGCTATTTGTTCATTTTACTCCTTCATTGAAATAGTAATTCCTTCAAAACTAAAGGGTATATTACAAGTACTGGTTTTTCCAATTCCAGTCCTAAATTTGACATTAATGCTTTATGTTTGCCTAACATATTCTAAGGCAAAGACTCTGTCAGTCACATAATGAGGAAGTAAAAAGGGTTTGTCTATAAACCCATACAATCTGATGCATACTCCTTGTGTTAGGATAAACCAATCCCCCTCCTCTGCAAAATTGGATTGTAATACCTTTTCCTCTTTGGGGGTCAATCTTGTTATTTGTGCATACATGATTTTTAGTGCAAGGCCCAAAAATTCCCTATTGAAATCATAATATGACTTGGATTTATATAACACATTAGTCCATTCATACACTGGAAAAATTTCTCCCTTCTCATTCTTATCATTATTTGAAATGAAAGCTAACTCTTGAGACATAAAATAAAAGAATAACCACACCAAATATGAAGTGTATCTGAAAGAAAACTGGGTTCCAGCATTCAATGCCGCCAAACCCTCATGAATTTATGCACTTAAAAACTCAGGCCAGTCAAATAAAATAGGTCTCACACTCTTGCTCATAACAACTGAATCATACATTATGGGGTTCGACAAACATTCTGTTATAACATCCTGCCACTTTTGAACCTTTTCATCATTTTTTAGTCCAACAATCATGGCTAGGATGGAATATAGTTTAGGATTTTTAAAAGCTGCCATGTCAATTGGGGGTTCTGGTGGATTTACTCCTTTTGGAAGATCTTTTAGCTGAGTGGCTAGGAAACCCCTCACCTTTTCGGACGAGCCGAAATATGTATCCTGTTTTAAGGGGTCAAAATTCTTAGGTTCTAAGGGAGGGACACGGCCCACAGCAAAAGCAGAAACAAAAGCATCTTTGGACAGAGAAAACATAACCTTCCCTAAAAAATATCTAACCTTTCTCTCCTTTTCATCATAGAAATTTGCAATTGCCCTTACCAATTTTGGGAAGGGATGAACAAGAATATATACATACTAGTACAAGAAAGAATGGTATGAAACGTCGATGGAGAGGACGTAGAAACCCTAGTTGCTACCCGGTTCTTTATATTGCTCCGAATATCCATCGGGTCCTTCCATGTTATTATTGTATCTGCAATTCGAGAGTCTCTGTCGATAAAACCAATGCTGTTCTCCTCCCTTATTTTTATTACCGAAGTAGTCGGGGGTGATGAGGTAGATGCTACCTGGTTCTTCGCCTTCTTTGGGGCCATTATGAATTATCAGGTACACAGACTTTGAACTTCTTCTGATCGCTTCACAACTTCTTCCTCACTATGCTTTCTTCTTTAGGAGTTTTCAGCAAGTTTGCAAATGGCGAAATGCCTTTCCAAATCCTTGAATTTAATTTTATGTAGCTTGAGAGGACATGCAAAATTAATGCATTAAATGACGGTTGGTCGATTTGATTCGTCCATCTTTCTTTGGTTTTTGTTCTCTCCACCTTCCTTAGGAAACTTCTAAAAATGCTCGCTGGCTCATTAAAAACCCACTTGGGGACTGGGAATTATCCCATGCCGAGAAAGATGCTACCTGACAGATTTATTATCTTCTTCCACTGAACCCCGGGCACGTGGTTGCTTAGAAACATTTGGCGGTGGATCTTTAGAAATATTTCAAGAAACACACGTAACATATTTCAAAACATTATTTTCTCATCATTCCCTCTTCTTGACTCTCAGGTGACCACACGACAACTCCGAATTTGAAAATGCAAAATAACAAGGGCAAACTTTTCCCTCCAGATTTTATTCAAAATGTTGGACTCTGATAGTCCTCAAAAATAATTCCTACTAGGCCACGAAAAGGGAAATATTCACAAAACTTGAAACTTATAATATACTGTACATATAATGGTGATCTGTCCCTTTAATGGAAATATAATTTTAGATGAAATGCATTCACCGTGATGGGTAGAACCCATCCATCTTGATATTTTAACTGGAAGGCGTTGAATTGTTTTTTTGAAATAATTTCAAATGGCCCCTCCCAGAATGCTTTAAAATTGTCATGATGTCCTGGTTTTGCTTTCTTGACGTTCCATTTTAACACCAGGTCACCTATTTTGAATTTCCTAAAAGTGGTTTTCTTATCGAACCACCCGACTATTTTCAACATATATTTTTGATGATGATTATAGGCCTATTCCCTAGACTCTTCTAGCTGCAGAAGTTGCATCAGTCGGGCATCCATTGGATGGCCTTCATCTTCATTAACTTGATTTAGCAATTTCAACGCGGGTATCTCCATATGAATCGGCAAAACAACCTCTTTGCCATAAACCAAAGCATATGGTGATGTATTGATTGATTTCTTGATTGAAATTATGTCGGCCCACAGGGTTTGATTCAAGAGTGAGTGCCAGTTCTTCTTATTATCCTCTAATGTTCTTTTCAGGATTCTTAAAAGATTCTTATTAGTAGACTCGACTAATCCATTACCTTGTGGGTAATAATTAGAGGAAGTATTTAGGTAAATTCCATATCGACTGGAAAATTCGATCATCTTTGCACTAGTGAAAGGAGATCCGTTGTTTGTAATCAAAGAGTTTGGTATGCCAAACCTTGTGATTAGACTCTAGACAAATTCTATCACCACTTTTGAATCATATTTCTTTGTGGGTACTACTTCTGCCCACTTAGTGAAGTAGTCCATGGCAGTGAGAATGTATTTGTGGCCTGATGATGAATTTGGCTCTATTATACCTACGAAATCCAACCCCCATTGCTAGAACGGTTCCTCGACTTGAATAGCTTTTAAGGGCATAGGCGCATTCCTATTCCTCCCCACATACCTCTAACATTGTTTGCACTTTTGGGTCACTTTGTATGCATCTAGGAATATGGAAGGCCAATAACATCCAGCTCTAAGGATCTTCAAAGCCGTGGTTTGGCCTGCATAATGTCCTCCTGAGAGACCCCATGAAATTCGTCTAACACATTCTGCTTTTCATTATCGGGAATGCATTTCAACAATACACCATCGATATTAATCTTGTACAAACCTTCTGTTTGAAGGGTATATTTTAATGCTTGGGTTCTGAATCTCCTTCTCTAGGAAGCATTCATATCTTTAGGGCATGACCCAGTCTGAAAGTACCTCATAAAGTCATCGATCCAACCTGAACTTACTCTGTCTTGATGTTGCTCAGTGTTTGCCATGACGGGGTGGCTCTCCCCATATCCACTTGTAGCTTGCTTTGCCAATTCCTGGCACAAAGCTCCCCCTCTGACTATTTTTGTAGGACGCATTTCTACATCATACTCTTGGATGCGAGTCACCCATCCGACTCTTTTTTCACCTAGTTCTCCTTGAATTATGAAGTTCCTTACATCGGGATGAATAACATAAACCATCATTCGACTTTGGGATAAGAAGTGTTTTAGCTTATTCAAGGATTTCATAATTGCATATACTTGTTTTTCTATAAAGCTGTACCTTTCATCATGTTTGTGCATGGTAGAACTTAGAAAGGCTATGGGTATTTCTTCATCATTCACTCCTTTCTGAGTGAGAACTGCAACATAACTATCTTGTTCTCCGACGACATATAGTATGAAACCTTGGGAATAGTCAGGATTAACTAGCACAGGAGATTGAGCGATGGCTTCTAGAATTTTTTGGAAAGCTTCTTTCCTTGGCTTTGTCCATTTGAAAGGAGCATCCTTTTTCAATAATTTAGTCATTGGTTTAACTATATGGGCAAAATTTGCAATGAATTTTTTGACGAAATTTATTTTCCCAAAGAAGGACTGCAAACCTTTCTTGTTAACTGGGAGCGACAATTCACGAAGTGCCTTCACTCTATCAGGGTCAATTGAAAGCCCAACTTTAGAAATAACATGCCCAAGGAGTATTCCCTCTTCCACAACAAAAATAGAATTTTTAGGATTTAATGATATTCCAAATTCTCTACATTTCTCAAATACTTGTTGTAGATGAGTGGCATGGTCTTTTTTGTCGTGAGAAAATATAATCATGTCATCTAAATAGACGACAATAATTTTATTTGCAAGCTCCCCAAAAGCTACGTCCATGGCTCTTTGAAAAGTTTCTCCTGCATTAGATAATCCAAAAGGCATCCTTTGGTATGCAAATGTCCCCCACTTAGTGGTGAATGTGGTCTTATATTGATCTTCATTTCTCACCCAAACTTGATTGTAACTAGAGAAGCCATCTAACAGAGAAAACCTTTCTGCTCCTGCCACAGTATGAAGGATTGGGTCAATCTAGGGTAAAGGATAGTGATATTTTAAAGAGGCTCTGTTCAAATTTCTGAAATCGACGCATAGTCTTATTTATCCATTTTTCTTGCAGATCGAGACTAAATTTTCCATCCAGGTAGAGTGCTTGATTGGGTATATTATCTTAGCCTGTAGGAGTTTTAACAACTCTTGTTTCATTAAGGCTTCAATTTTAGGGTTCACAGGCCTCTGCTTTGCCTAAAAGGTTTAGCTTCTTCCTCTAGTTCGATGGTATGCTGAATGACCTCTTTCTTGTACACTTTTAGATCACTATAAGTCCAGGCTATTATATTCGGATACTCTCTACATAACTGTTTTATTTGCTCTAGTTCTACTTCTATACAATCAATCCCTACTTTGATCATCTTGCCCGGTTCTAGTTCTACTTCTTTATATCGGCGTTCATCTACCTTGATTCTTCAACTTATAGCTCTATCGCTATTGTCGAAAAGGATCTCCAGAGTGATCAGTCCCCTAGGGATATGATTGTTTTTTAGTTGAATAAGGCTCTCTTCGTCCTCTTCTTGTAATGCTCTATCTGTAGAGCAATTCATCTCATGAACCAAAAAATCTAGGATCTGCTCATCATTCTCAAATACTTGCTAGAAAATGTCCTTGTCTGGCACAGAAGGCATGTATATAAGTCTGACTATTTTAGACTTCTGAATAACATTACTGACTGGGAAAAAATTGGATCCTACTGACGCTAATAGGTCTGCATGTGTATTCTTCTCTCTGGAAATGGATTTTATGTTTAGTGCTTCAAAATTTTCCAATAGATCCAACACTTTGTTTTTGTAAGCCCTTAGGTAATGTTGCTTACAAATGCATTTGCCAATAACCTGTTTAACAATCAGTTCTAAATCTCCATAGATCGGAAGTTGTTTCGCACCCAATTTTTCAGCTTTCCTAAGTCCCAAACACAAAGCTTTGTATTCAGTTTGCATTATTGGTGCAACTCCATGTCAACCTATATGAAAAGACTTTTTCTTTTCTAGTAGGTGAAATCAGAACAATTCCAGCTCTTGCTCCATTTTTGCACCTTGACCCATCAAAGTACAATTTCCATAACTGGTTGGCCGAATCATCTATTTTAGGGACAACAATAGGGAGATTTTTTGGTTTCTCAATGGAATAGCTTCCCATTTCTATCTCTATCATAGCATTGAAGTCCTTCATTGAAAATTGATCCTCAGATTGGAGTTCCTCCAGGGTTTCTTCCATTAAATCGATATTTTCTAATTCCTCAGACATCATGTTGATGATGGCTGTTTCCTCCAGTCTTTCTACATGAAAAGTAAATGGTTTTTCATTGTAGATCTTGACTCTTTTACCTTTGAAAGGTACCTCCAAATGAGAATAATCTAGAGACATATAACCACCCATTTTGGTCGTGAACTCTCTGGATAAACACATACCGAAATATGGTTCTAAGTCTACAACGACTACCTCTTGTATGACGATTACTTCTGGTATTCTGTGGAGTTGAATAGGGATATCTTTGATCACCCCGATAGATTTTACTAGAGTACCATCTAATTGCAACACACCAGGATGACTCTGAGTATATTCCATCCCCATTATGTCACATACGGCCTTCGGCATCATCGTAGTTATGGCCCCTGAATCAATCATGCAATTGTGAACTATCCACCCCTCCATTTGCAAATATAGATAGAATGGGGGCTGTCTATTTTTCCTAGAGGTTGACATAACATTTGCTTGTATAAAATTTGAGGAGGTATCATTCTTTAAATTTAGGGATTCTTGGAGGAGGTCAATCTAACCAGGAATTTGCAGTGCATCATACATGCTTATTTTGGAAGGAGTCCTCTTCATTTCTTCTGCAATGTTGAACGAAAGGGTTGCAGCTGGGGATACCTCAAAACTTTTCTCCTTTCCACTAGTCGATGCGTCATATCTGTCTCTATAGACCTGTGTGGCTTCTATTCTTTGTCTTTTTTTCAATAAAGGAAATCTGAGTCTTTCCTTCACTTGCTCTTGAGCCTCACTCCCTTTTCTAGGAGGAAATTATTTTCTTGGTGTAGTCGTAGAAGTTTGAGGAGGGTCAGAACGTCCTTTCTCATTGGACTAGTTTTTCTACGGAGTCGCCCTGGGGGCAGGAGGAAAACCTAGTGGTTGAAGTTCCTTAGGGTCAACTTGTAATGACTTTTTTCTCGATCTTGTCAGGACTGAGACTTGTTCCACGGATGACATTGCCAAATTGTGGTGGACATCTCTGATTATATTCACTTGTCCCTTGCTGGTTTCTTTGGCTCTCTCATTAATAATCGCTTGCACATGATGCTGATGAATTATGCATGAATCTTCTCCATGAGGATCGTTGCAAGTGGTACACTAGTAATTAGAATTAGTGGGTTATCCATTATATCCTGTCTCATTCGCATACACAACATTTTTTCTATCTTGCCCTCTACCACTCGTTGAAGCCCCATATTTTTGTATCTATGGAAATCTTCTTGCTTGGAGATTTTTTTTAGCTTCCCTCTTTTTCATGGATGCCATTTCATTTGATAATGTTTTCATTGTATCAATTATGGTCGTGTACTAGTCATTCATGGGAGCTGATGCCAGGGGTGGGACTGGTAATGCAAGGAATGTAGGAGGTGTAGCTATAGCTAGGAGACCCTGCTTTGATGGAAGTGCTGACAGTTTAGAGATTGATGCTTGGGAAAGTTTTGGTACAATTGGCAATAGACTTTTTGATGGATATTTATTTGTAGTGATGAGGTCAGCTTCGCCCTTTGCTGCCTCTAGATAGATCTCAAGAAAAGTGGTTACATGGGATTGCCTTATTATCATATTGAGATCTAAATCAAAAGCCCTTAAATAATAACATATAGCTTGTTCTTCCATGGGTTTTGTGCCCTGAGGTACTCTATCACGAGTTCTAGTAAATTTGATGTTGAAATATTGGATTTCTTCTTGTGGATGCCTTTCAATGACAGTGAATTGATTCAAAAATGTGAAATGATCTGCATGTATATTAAATTCATCGACCAGACGGCCGACAAGCACTACCCAAGAAGTAATTGATCCAATGGGAAGCGCTCTGTACCAATAGAGCATCTTTCCTTTCAAATATATAACCAACAATATGACCATTACATATTCCTAAGTGATATTGTAAATATATGCTAGCGATGATACATCTAAAAAGTGCTCATATACTATTTTGCCTGTTTTGTCAAAGGTTGGCAATGCTTTTAGTGCATCTTGTGGAATTTGGTGGTGTGCTCCCAAGTTCAAAGGGCCAATTTGATTCCACACAAGATGTGCAGAGATGGGGGCAGTTGCCATGGTTGCTAAAGGGGCTATAACTACTATAGGATTGCTTGCAGATGATCCTATAATGGGTGTTAAAGAGGTGCTAATGGTGCCAGGTGGATTTGATCATGCAACTAGCACAGGGTGTGCATTTAGGCTTCTGAGATGTAGCTCAAAGAACTCGATGGGTTCTTCAGAGTTTCTAGCTCGGGATCTGCTTATCATATGGCTATATAACCAAAAAATCTTAGACAAGGTCTTTCTTTTATGGTCTAAATTTTATTGCAACGGAGTTGCCAGGTAGTTTTTTCTTGAGATTTTCGAACGAAAGGCTCTAAATCAAAACACCAAAACTTATATAATACTATGGGATTTTTTGGTCCCACCGGGCATGCAAAAAATTGTTGGAACAAAATTTGCCTTCAGTTAATAGTATTGCACCTTAGATTTTGCCAACATTGAATAGACAGACCTTGCTTGAGATCAAATGTCTAGTCTCCAAAGAAGGCTGGTTCCTTTGAGTTTTTTAGAGAAAAGGGAAACAACAGATAAGGGAAATGTAGCCAAAGCTAGAATTTTTATCACGATACAGATTGGAAAAAAACTAAAAAATGATGATGCAGATTACTATCTTCAAATTTTTCTTTATATCTTCACTCGCATACAGAATTTCAGAAGCCAGGGGAAGAATATCTCTTATTGCTCGTAATCCAGTAACATGTACATCAAGTCTATAAACGTCCAAGAGCCGACCCTTTTTCATGGTCGACTCACTCCTATTTATATCCTAAAAAGAGTATCTTCTACTATGTACATTTAATTTCCTCAATCAATTACAAGTAATTGTCTGTAGTTTCTAAGAATATACAATGGATTTCTCATAGATTAGATAGATTTCCTTCTAGCTAAATTTAGATGAGCCTATTATTCTGCAATTATCCGGTGGACCTGCCAGATTATAATCAACTGACCATTCTTCAAAAATCAGCACCTAATGTCAGTGCATGCCCTAGTTGCCAAAAATATACTCTATTTCTTTTAGCGAAAACTAGACATGTCGCAAAATCGTGACACTCTTGTTTCTCTGCCTGTCTGCCCTTCTTGAGTCACAAAAATGCAACATGTCACAAAATCGTGACATTTCTATGTCTTCAGCCTGATTCTTCTTTTTGCACCACAAAAATTGACCATGTCACGAAATCGTGACACTTTCGCCTCCATAGCTCTTTGTCTTGGTTTTGATCGTGAAAATGCGACATGTCGCAAAATTGCTACACTTCTGCCTCCTTGCTTTCTCTTGTTGATTTTAGCCACGAAAAAGGGACATGTCATGAAATCATGACACTTTTAGTCTCTTTAGCAGTTTTTCTATTCTTCTGGCGAAAATAAGCCATGTCACAAAATCGCGACATTCTCCCTGACTTCTACCCTTTTATTGATAGACTTGGAGAAAATTGGCAACATCATGACTTTTTCCTCTACTTTCCCTCTTTGCTATTTTTTTCCATGAAAACTCGGCATGTCACAAAATCGTGACACTTTTCTTCCTTAGTGTATTTTGCTTTTTCTTTGTTCCTTAGCATATGGGCCACTTCGGTCTTCTTTGAAAATATGCAAAAAAGGTGCATCAGCCATTTTTTATAGTTAGTCACTTTTTGACTAACAAGAACCAATATTTACAGCTGTAATATCTGAGATTTTTCAATAGTGGATGTTGATATCAACATAAAAATGTATAAAACCAAACTTTTCACCTGTTTTTTGAATATGTATGAGAAATATGGTGGCAGTATGAGGACTAGTGAACTACTACAAACTATAAGAGTTCTTATTTTTTAATGTATATATGTCTTGTGTTAGTGAATTATTAGGGAAGGGACCTAGTCTTGATTGTACCCACAAGCAGGTTTTGGAATTGATGGCAATGAGTATGTAAGTCTTTAGCCTTGTCAAAATATTTTGAGATACAAGAAGCAAGTATGGTAAAATCATACCTTTTTTGTTAAGCTGACTGATAGTCCATTGTATGAAGAGGTAGCAGTTCCTTTGTAGATTCTATTTGTCATATCTTGCGTAATTGTTTGAATCCATCACTCATATCCCTTGTATGGCTTTAATGGTACATTGCACCTGTATAAGTTTGGAGTGATAAAGGACCTTGCTGATGTATATGTACATATTATTTGACTATGGTTAGTTAAGCTTCCATCCCAAGTGAATACCTCCAAACTAATTTTGTTGACCAACCATGTAATGAAAAGAAAGAATAAGCGCCTTGGAAATGGTATCTTTAGAGAGTGTGTAGTAACTGATCGATTACTTGCATAATAAGTTAGTATAAAATTACAAATGTATAAATGTATTTGGTACACCTCTTAAGTAAACAGTCACCCATCTCCACTTGTGAAGTCTATATCTAGTAACGTTCACAGTTCTTGGTGCTATGTACCAACAGGCCTAAAATGTCAGAATGGTACAACAAAATAGAAATGCAACCTAAACATAAAGGTTATTCTATGGTTTAGAATCTTGTATTTTTAAGTTTTAACTGATCTATTGCTATTGCATACATAGATATGTTGCATGGCATTGATAATTGTACTTGACATCATTTTAGCATTAGCAGTTGATGCTTGAACACATATCTTTGTTGGGCATGTTGGCAAATCAACAACTTGAAAATCCTTGACAGATATCATAAGGGTGATAATGAAAGGTCATACTATTGTGTTCAAGTGTACTATTGCAAGGTCATTGAAGATATTAAGGTCCAAGAAGGAGATATCAAGTTCTACAAAAATGAATGGAATAAGAATGCTAAAGGAAAAAATAATCAATAGAAAGCATATTTGGTGAACCAAGTGGTTTTAAGTGTCCTTGGGCCCTCAAATCAACCCCCACCTCAATATCCTAACTACCAGACCCAACATCCACCTATACAATACCACACACAACCTCAACAAGATCAACAAATGACTCAACCACATCATCCACCTCGTCAAAACACATCATTACCTAAACCCTTGGTGATAATTTTCCATCACTTGTGTGAGGCTAAAGTTATAATTCTCCCTAAGATTCATCAACTGGATCCAAATAGACCAAAATCTAAATCTCATAGAGAGGATCAATATTGTATCTATCATAGACAAAAATGCGATGATATTCAATCATGCTTTACATTCAATAACATAGTGAAAGATACGATAGAACAACTAGAAATACAAATTAACAATCCTCTTTCCACCAACAATCAAAATATTGGTATCTTTCAAGATCCATTACCTACAGATGGGGTCCCGACGAAACAACCTAAGCAGGTTAATCGAGTGCACATGACTCCACCAAACCAAGGCTTTGTTGGTATGATTAGTATTGTGACACTAAACTAGAGATATCCAAAATGATCTACACATCCTATTGCCATATAATGTTCCCACAACATCACAAGCACCTTTGCCACACCTAAATCTGATCACGCTTCCTCCACCTCATTTGATGCTAATGCTAATAAGCAGACTCACCTAAAATTTAAAAATGGCACTAGAAAAACTCTCTATCTATGAGCTCATACAAAAATCGGTTCCACATCGCAAAGCTCTAATGGATATCTTGAAATCAATTGAACTGCAACCACAAGATCTTAATTCTTTCATAAAATCATGGGGCATGTTCAAACTTGCAAAGAGCCTGTAATAACATTCTATGATCATGAAATCAAGCCAATACCCGTTGAAACACCTAATCCATCACTATATATCATCGCTAGTGTGGATAGGGTCCCTTACAAACGTGTCTTGATTGATACAGGCTCTTCGATCAACATCATCACCACCATTGCACTTCAACATCTCAATCTTCCACCTTCACACATTGCATCATCCAATTTCACCCTTTACGCCTTTAATGATGTGTTGTGTTCCACCATTGGCAAAATAGTTTTTCCTATTTAGGTAGAACTAAAAACTATTCATACGTTGTGCCATGTCGTGGAAGATGCCATGCAATACAATATGTTGCTCAATAGACCCTGGATTTGAGATATGAAGTGTGTGCCTTCCATATTGCATCAATGCATCAAGTATATCCATGAAGACCAAGTTCATGTAGTCCCTACAGACTTAGAGCCCTTCAAGTTTTGCAATATAGTCAACCATCCACAGGAATCCACCTTACCCTCCTTGCATCTGGATATTCGACCCAATGATCTTATCCAACATCTAGATTTACCACTGCAACCATCCATCACTCCATCACCATCACCTCTATCCCAACCTTCACCATTGGTTTCCTCTAAGATTCCTACTTTGTCATAAAATCCTCCAACTTAGAATCCATCGAAGGCACTAGGAGACACAACCCACCATCAATCACATTCACATCCCAAACACGCATGCCACCTCCTACACCATTAATCTCCTCCATCTCCACAACATCCATGCACACCTCCCCTGAAGAGGAAGAACCACATTTTGCCACATAAATTTCATCACAACCCACACTCCATCATCATCATCTACCCCTCCACAAATCACTATCCACATGACTAATCCAGGACTAATTGAGTATCTAGTACAAAATGTTACATTTACTTCACTCATCAAGTTAGTAGAGACTTGGAACGACCTCAAAACACATCGCTACCTATTGGTACCATTTTTCCCTTAGGATGTCTCCTCAAACAAACAAATTTTGTTTATGGGGGTATTGAGGTTTCTGCTGATGAACCCCATATGCTGGAAGAGGAAGAGTTATTTCAAGCAAACATTGACTACATATCAAACCCATCCTTTACTTTGTAGTACTTTTATCACTGCCAATGGCATAGAAATGGCCTAAGTTGGTATGAACAAGGTCTCTGGACCCCTTTGGAGCCATATTACCAGTTACCTATGGATAATTTCATATTAGGATATTTCATACGTATGCTTGATGAGCTCCTTGCAAATTATCTCCAGCACCTTACCTTAGGTTTTGGTAAGGATATCAACATTAAAAAATATGCTAATCTTGGATACACTTGTCGAATCAACGATCATATTCAAATCGCTACAATAATCATTGAGCCTTATGACTTTTTTGATGAGGAGTCTGAAGAAGATTGGGATGAGCTATCTATTGCTTCATTTAGATCAGAGGAAGAATACTCCCCCATCGAACCTCTTATAGATCTTGATAAATTCTATCTTCAATTATTACCTAGATAATTTTCCATTTGGTAATAGCTTCTCCCAACCAAGGATCCAATTATCTCCGTTCTATATAGATCACACCTTGTTATTCTGGTTCCACCCCAACCACCCCCTGCACATTTGTGACCACCTATCTTTGACTATATTTTTCCATCCATGAATGAAGATCATCCACCATCCATAAACATGATATCCATTGAGCTCACCATACCACTTCATTATGTAGAAAACCCCTCATAATTTTTGCACCTCAATCTTGAGGCCATCAATTATGATCGCACTACATTTCAACCATCGTCTTCTGAGTTTTTGCCCTATGAGGAAATGCTACAACCATTCCATTTTTTCTCACATCCATCAGAAGAATATTTTCAAGCTGAGATAGAGTCTAATGACACATTTTATTCTCCTAATCCAGATGATGATATTCATTTGATCCCTGCTCCTCATCAATTAGAGGAGGGATCCCATATGTTAATTGAAGATACAATTGATGTTGATATCAACACCGATCCTAAAATTCCTTAGATCATCAAATTAGGAGAGAGCCTCTCAACCATAGAACGCATTGATTTCACATTTTTCCTAATAGGCTACAAGAAAACTTTTTCTTGGTCATACAAAGACATACTAGGTCTTGATCCAAACTTAGTAGTTTATAATTTATTGCTCAATCCAACAATCAAGCTGGTCAAGTAGAAGATTCAAAAAATGCACCCAATAATTGAACTAATGGTTAAATATGAATTACAAAATTTTTTGGATGTTGACTTCATCCAACCCATCGATTATCCTGACTGGCTCTCTAACATGGTACCTATTAGGAAGCTGAATGGGAGGATTCACATATGCATCGATTTTCAAGATCTTAACAAAGCAAGTCCTAAGTATGAGTCCCTACTCCCTAACATTGATGCACTCGTAGATGCAACTACAGGTCATAAAATGCTTTCTCTTATGGATGGTTTCTCAGGCTATAATAAAATTTGTGTCAATCTTGAGGATCAGCCCAAAATGGCCTTTACCATGCCATGGGAGAATTTTAGCTACAAAGTCATGCCTTTTGATCTCAAAAATGTTGGTTCCACTTATCAACAGACTATGACATATATATTTCACAATTACATTCACAAAATTGTCAAAGACTATATCGATGACCTATTGGTAAAATATCCATGAGCACCTTGATGTTTTACAAAAAGTCTTTGATTACCTCTGAAAACACAACATTCAATTGAATCCTAAAAAGTGTGTTTTGGAGTAAAATTTGGAAAAAATTTAGGCTTTATCATTTTAAACATGGCATTGAAGTAGATCCAAAAAAGATCAAGGTAATTTTGGACATGCCTCCCCATACCAATCTTAAGTAGCTTCATAGCTTACAAGGGAAGATTCAGGCTATATGACGCTTCATAGTGCAACTTTTGAATAAATATCAACCACTAAATCATCTTATACAAAAGGGGATCACCTTTGATTGGAATTCAGAATATCTAAAGGTATTCGAGGAAGTAAAAAAATACTTGGCATCTCCACCAGTATTAGCTTCTCCCTGACCAGGTGTTCTATTTTTATTATACATTTTGACCATCGAATTTGCCTTAGGGATCATGTTGGTTCAAAAGAATGAGGTAAATAAGAAGTAGCGCATTTATTATGTTAGTCACACCTTGGTCAACTACAAGATCAAATATGCTTATGTTGAGAAGCTCTGCTTAGTGGTGGTCTTTACCACCAAGAAACTTCATCATTACATGATCAATCAGACCACATACGTTATCTAAAAAAAAAATTCTTATGACATATGATGAGTTGAACATATCATAATAGTCATATCGCATAGTGAATCATGATTTTGGTAGAGTTTAACCTTGAATTCCTTAGTTAGAAGACTATCAAAGAACTACCTGACGATACATTATTTGCATTATTAGACTTGGGAGAACTTGATGAAACAGAAAATAAAGCTAATCTAATGATGTTCTTTGATGGTTCCAAGTTTGAGTAAGGGGGTGGTGCTGTAATCATGTTTTTCACACCATAAGAGGATCCTATTTCCCTTTCATTCAAACTTGGCTTCCCATGCACCAATAATAATTCTGAATACGAAACCCTAATTTTGGATATTTGAACGACACTCACCATGAATATCAAGAAGCTTAACATATTTGGTGATTCCTTGCTCATCGTTAATCAAGTTAAAGAAATCTATCAATGTAAATACCTAATCTTAAAATCTTACAAGACCCTTGTGGACAAGTTGTCAAATTTAAATGGTATGGCATTGAGGTTGTATCCTGCTCCTCTAACCATTTTGTGGGTACAATGGCTCCCTTAGTATCCCTAATTTTGTAGAACCCTTCAGATAGTGTCACCGCCATTCATGTCAAAATGCTCTCTTAAGTTGTATTTTCATGAGACACTCCTCAAGTGGAGAAAGAAATTCACATGGTGCAGATTTAATCATATCAAGATTGGTTCTCTCAAATTCAAGAATTCGTAAAACTTGTTTCTGGATGGTCTCATTTTTAGAATTAGCAAGACAATGACTATCGAACCATGGAATTATCCTGACTTTGAATTTACATTTGTAATTCAATTCTAGTGTCAACAAAGTTGGAAGGAATTTATAATAGCTCTGTCCAACCTCTATATTTAGGTCAACACCCCACTATTCCTTGTGGAATAATACTAAACTAACCTACACTAACTTGTATTGAAAGTAAAATGTAGAATGTAAAGTTTCCATCAGTTTTTGGAATTTGAGAACCCTCACAAATTTAGATTTGAGTCACTACTTCCAAATAAATACATTGCTAGTTAATTTCAAGTTAATATATTTCATCCTCCTATATAATATGATATAGAAATAAATAAAGAGAAGGATGATTCAAACTAATCAATTTTTCTTATGAGATGGTCTCATTTTTAGAATAATTAAGATGATCACTGTTGAACCATGGAATTATCTTGACATCTGATTTACATTTGCAATCCAATTATAGTTTCAACAAAGTTGGAAGGGATATCCAATGGCTTCTCCCAATCTCTAGATTTAGGTCGATGTTAGCTTTTGATGATCCATATTTAAGGAAATGTAACCATAAGATGTAAAATGAGCAAGCAATGATAACTATATAATAATGGAAATATAATATGCAAAAAAAATATATGTGAAACTTATACAATAAGTTATAAAATAGCCTTTAATTAAAGCTCATGAATAGTGCAATGTAATATGATGGAGGACTTGAACACTCCATAATTTATGAATGATTTACATTGTACTCACTATACTTACTAACTATCTAGTATCTAGCATATTTCTCCTTGCATCTTGCTTCTCAAAGACCTATATATAGGGAGATATGTACATTGGCCTTTCATATATCCATGATTCTTTATCTACCTAACCTATAACTAATGTACATGTGGACTGCATGCACATCTACATCATTACACATTATAACACTTGTGCATTTATTATATTGCATGAAGTAACTACTCAAACCTTAATCTAAGACAAAATCCTAAACTAAATATGTACCCAAGGTGGTACATTCACATGCACCAAATAATGTAATATATTCCAACACCTCTTTGTATTACATTATTTGGGTATTGAACACTTTAGTCTTCAATATGGATCTTCGTCTTTCAGATATTCTTTTGACTTGGTCAAGTTCTTTGTATTATCTTCAATTTACTTTGCACTATATTCCTCCTTGGTCAGGTTCCTCCTCTTCTTCTTCTTTATCCTTATATTTGAAATTAATTTTGTTGGATATTTTGAGTCCATAAGAGTTGTCATTGATGTCAAGATAGAAATATGGTATTGGTTATTAATGTCAAAATATGAAGTTGTCATTGATGCCAAGAAGCAAATCACCACTGATGCCAAAATGTTGAAAGGTGAAAGTGAAAAGACATCATAGTACACCTCACAATATTATGAATGGCAAATTTGAATGGTTTTTATTAAAACCAATGGTGGCAATTTTAATGGTTTTTATTAAAACTAAAGGTGGCAAGTTAAATGGTTTTTATTAAAACCAATGATGTCAAGTTAAATGGTTTTCATTTAAACCATGTAGGCAAGTTGCAAGGTTTTTCTAAAACCGAGGATGACCTAAAGTTTGGTTTAAAAGACCAAAGCCCATTTAATTATTAAATTATAATAATTAAATTCTTCAAAATAATTTAATTTATTATATTTAATAAAATAAATAAGCTAAAGTTTGGGCACTTTAATAAAGGTTGGGTTCATATTATAAAGCTTGAGCGCTGGGTTATTCACAGGCAAGGTTTGCCCCTCTTTCGCCGACGTCACCGCATTATCACCACCGACGTGAAGAAACAAAAGAACATGGTATATAAATACCATAGCCTTCTCAAAGGTTATGCATCCTCTCATCCGCAAAAATAATTGATCTCTGAGATTTGCAAAATTTCTCCTCGTAAAACAATAGTTTGTTCAAAGACTTAGGGCAGAGTGAGAGAAGAAGCCAAGACGTGGCTTGTTGAAATCAAAGGGTGCAAGGGAGTGGAGGCTCCAAGGGAGAACGTGGCTCCATGTCGTTGGGAGCCAAGGAGAAAGTGCTTAAGGAGAGAAGCGCTTCATGCAAATCCAAAGTGGTAACATTATTTTATTTAATATTTGATTTTTGACTTAGGCTAAGGTTAGACTTAGGAGAAATAAGGAGGTAAATGGTTTTATTAGTGCCTAAGTTAAAAATGAGTTTTTTGGGTTTTATAAAAGTGTTAGGTGAAATTTTAATTGGTGGATAAAAGTTATTTTACCTTAGAAAAGGAAAGATTAGTTATTGCATTATTTATTAAAGGTTTTATCTTTAAAATGCAATAATAAAATAGGGAGTCATAAGTAGAAAAGTAGATTGATTTTTGAAGAATAAAATTTTGAAGTGGCTTATGACAAATATGTTTGATTGAGATCAATTTGTGATGTCCTAGGGTTTTGAGAAGTGAATATTAAAATTATTGTGGTGTTGGATATTATTTCAAGATTGGAGTAATAAGGTGTATTCATGAATTATTATATGCCTTGTATTATTAACTAACCTTCTTGATCTTGGAAAAGAAGTGTTTTATTGTTGTGGTAGTTTCTTGAAGTTCCTTATCATAAATAAAAATGTATGGGCATATTCTTCAAAATTTAAGTTGTGTGATTGGTTTTCTGAAAATAAATTTTGAGTGAAAATGACTTGATTAGGGTTTCCCATTGAGTATGTTGAGTTAATGCTTCAAGGTTTTCTAGACTAAAGAATTATTTTTAAAACCTTTTTTGTTAAGCATTGTTGTTGAATCCATTGGTTGGTTGAAGAAATTGAACTAGGGTTTGAAAAGAAAATGAGTCTCATTGCTATGTGAAGATTGTTTTATAAGCATGGTTGTTGAAGTGAGTTGTTGAGTGAAGAACTTGAACTAGGGTTTGAGTATCATTGCTATGTGAATATTGTTTTATAAGCATTGTTGTTGAAGCCATTGGTTGTGAGAAGAAATTGAACTAGGATTTGAAAATGAACATGAGTATCATTGCTATGTGAGGAATTTTTTATAAGCATTGTTGTTGAAGTGAGTTTTTGAGTGAAGAACTTGAACTAGGGTTTGCAAATATCATGAGTATCATTATTATGTGAGATTGGTTGTTGAGTATTGTTGGAAATATTTTGAGTTGGTGTTCATATGCTTGGATTAGGGTTTGTGAGAAAGGATTATTTAATTGTGTTTGGTTGAGTAGAGTTGGTTGACCCTAGTCAAGTGGATGTGTGAAGTGATTGTTCAAGTTCCATAAAACAAACTATTCTATATGCAGAATTGAGTTGAGAAAGTGATTGAGCATTGAGTTGAATTTGAAGCATATTGAGTCTCTAACAATTCTCCTTATGTTTCTAAGAGAGTGATTGAGCATTGTGATGAGTATAGATCATATTGAGTCTCTAACAATTCTCTTTATGTTTCTATGAGATTGGACAAGTTTTGTGTGGACTTGTTGAGCAAATTTGAGGTAAGTCTTTGAGGAGACTTGTGGACTAATTTTATGTGAGCTTTTGTGTAAGCTTACAATACATAATTGAGCAAGTTCTAGAGAGGAATTGTAGATTAGATTTGAGCAAGTTCTAGAGAGGACTTGTAGAGCAGATTTGAGCAAGTTCTAGAGAGGACTTGTAGAGCAGATTTGAGCAAGTTCTAGAGAGGACTTGTAGAGCAAATTTGAGCAAGTTCTAGAGAGGACTTGTAGAGCATATTTAAGCAAGTTCTAGAGAGGACTTGTGGAGAAAATTTGGACAAGTTCTAGAGAGGACTTGTGAACATATTAGTGTGAGATTTTGTGGAACCTTACAAGGTAGATTTGAGACAAGTATTTAAGAAGACTTGAGAGCAGAGTTGATTGATTTGTTCAAACCTTGAATTAAGGTTTGGGGTAGATCCAATAAAGTTGAGTCAAGCCTTGAGTTAAGGCTTGAGGATAGAGATCGAGGATAGATTTGTGCTAGACCAAAGTACTGTGTTTAGTGTAGATTTGAGGATAGAATTTGGTACATATTTGAGGATAGGTTTGTGCTAGACTAGAGACATATATTGATCAGATTTGTGCTAGATCGAAGGATCGTGTTTAGTGCATATTTGAGATAGAGCTTTGGAGGTGACATAGTAGAGAGGAAAGTAGTCTCTAGTGGATAGAGATCCATTAGCCAAGGCAGTGAGGATAGGTCTTCTAAGTGGGGACAAGAGTCTTTAGTGGAGAGAGATCCACAAGCTAGTGCAGTGGAGGCAATAGTCTTCTAGAGGATCACTAGCCAGAGTAGGAGAAGGAGTTCTCCTATGGATAGAGATCCAAGAACTTTATTTAGGGCATTAGCATATCCTTTCGATAAAGGTCCATAAACATTGTAGGGAAAGGATTCCCAAGAGAATTTATTTGAGAAAAATTAATAAGAAATATTTTCTTCGTGGAGGTACCCATATTTGGGTGAACCACATTAAATTGGTGTATTTATTGTGTGTGGTGATTTTTGCATTGCTTTGATTACTGCTATTGATATTGCTATCTATACATTGCATAATTTTGATTGGGAAAGAAAGGTAAAAAGTGGTCTTATATTGTTCACTCCTCCCTCTCAGTATAAGCTTATGTTCTTCAAATTTTTGTGCTTTCATGAGTGGTCGTACTATCACTAGATTCTTGGAAAAGTATTTCTCCTTTGTCATTGTCCTTCTTAACACTATTCTTATTTAGTACATAAATATTCTGAACAATCACTTTAGGCATCATGATAAGATCTTGAGTTAGTAGAACTTGAAGTATCAACATTGCACAAGGATTGAAATATCTTCTTTAAGTAGGATTCATCTATTATTCTTTTCTCCTTAAGTGATTCAATCAATCCTTTTTGTTCTGCATTCTCATATTTAAAATATTTAAATGTAAGTAATGTCATATATAATATGCTAGCAATTTCTAATGGAATTTCAATATTAAATTATATTATCAATTGCTTCACTGATTCTAGCATGTAGATAATATTCCAAAGTTTTAAATTTTTCTTCTAAGGCTTCACTATAGATCACTTTTGAAGTAAGATCTAAGTTCCCTTTAGAATTTATAAGTAAATTCTTGATTCCATTTTTTATGAAATTTTCCCTTTCCTTCCTGACGATGTTTTTTATTTTTATTCATTGTATTCTTTGAAGTAGACATCCTTTTTGCTCTTTAGTATTTTGATAATACCTCGAGAATCCAATGGTTTTGATAATAATTTAGTTTTCCAAATATCTAGGTAGAATAACTTTTATTCATTGTATTCTTTGAAGTAAACATCCTTTTTGCTCTTTAGTATTTTGATAATACCTCGAGAATCCAATGGTTTTGATAATAATTTAGTTTTCCAAATCTCTAGGTAGAATACCTTTTAATTCTTAAGTATCTAGAACAATTTTGATAGACATTTTGTATTTTAAAATCTTTGAAGTTGTCTACTTTATGACTCCATAGTTTTGAGTATATGTACAAGGAGTCCACTTGTACATGAGTCATAGGAAAGGTAGTTAGGAAGAGTAAGGGACAAGTAACTTATCTTCTTATATATAGGCCCTAGCGTGTGAGATAGAGAGAGAAGAGAGATTACTATGGAGTTGTGAGTAGGTACAATGTAATTTTCATCAAAGTTCTAAAGTGTTCATTTATCCAGTACATTATATCATATTGTTTTTGTAACTTTCCATTAATAACATATTCTAGCATTCTCACAAATTTCCATTATCTTGCTTTTCTCCATTTCTAACATCTTGTGATTGCTTTCTCCCATGTCATGCATTATTGTAGACACCAAATCCTAACCACTTGTCATCTACGCATCCTCAAATCACAACCACACATTGTTTATATATATAAATAAATAATTTATATTTATATCTATATCTATATATGTTTATTTAATAAATAAATAAATAAATAAATATATATATATATATATACGTGAATAAATCTCAGCTATCTATCACATATTAATCCTATCCATACATTCATCATGATCCATGCCACTTATACAATATCAATATTAATCCTTCATCATGTTTTAATCTCAACTATCCATTAATGTCGTCGAAAACCTAGCATGATCAAGGGCAAATCATAAAAGATGATTCATTTTTATGAATCAAGGTTCATAAATTAACATCTTGAGAGGTAAAAAAAAATTGGATTCAAAAAGCATTGTTCATCTATCCACTCGTTAGCCCTAGCATTATGCTAACACCTTCCATCCTCACCATTGCTCAAACCCTCATCATCTCTACATCCATCATATCCACTACCAAAATCTTTGTGAACCCTACCCAAATTTTATAGAGCATTTCCCATCAATAGACACTCTAGGGTGTTCCTCAAACACCTAAAAGTATCTACCAAACATTGCAGGTCATCCATAGTTGTCCCTAGATTCTCTAGGGCATTTGGTGTTTATCGATTTGCAATCACCAAATCCTCGAACACTCGTGGGTGTTCGCATGTCATTAGATCGAGGAATTAAAAACATAGATATAGCAACTTAGGAATATTTCAACAAGGTATCAAATTTTATTGTTTTACTTATGCTTTATGTATTTCTATACTTAATTTGGCAAGTATTTCAACTAGGGTTAGTATTTTCTACTTTTATGATTTAGTGGGCCTCACATTATGGAGGCCCTGTAGGTGTTACTAACTTTATTCTAATCTATTTATGTGTAGTTTGCAATAGATATTTTTAGTAATGGCTATTGCATCCTAAAGTAGCCCCATAGGGATACATAAGCCCACTCACACTTGTTTGGATTGAAGACGATCTAGAGACATCGACATTCATTTGAACAAGGGTTTTAAACCCTTCGATTGTAATAACTATATCAAAGCAAAAATTGTATTGTAACTCTTGATTTGGGGTATATCTATAGTATAAAGTGGAGATCAAAGCTCCATGAGTTTATAATAAATAAGATCTTTCATTTTATATGTACATTGTTATTTGCTTTGATTTACTGCTTTTATCAATGTTGGTCATTTTTTATTTCCAAAATGGTGATCATAGTGGGATCCCCAAAGGGTTTCATATTTTAATTTACCTTGTCAATATTGGGATTTTGATCTATATTTTTCTATTTCTGTTGTAATTTTACAAAAATATGATCACAAAAAAATTGCATGATCTAGAGCTAGGGATTTTGATCTATGTTTTTCTATGTCTGTTGTAGGTTTACAAAAATCTGATCATAAAAAAATTCAATTTGTGGTTGCACGAATACCACACAATATTAAAGGTATGCCACATAGCATCCAGGTGGATGCCACAATGCATCTAGGTGGATTCTATAGAGTATCTGGTGGACACCAAAAATTATTTGGGAGATTCAACATCGCATTTGCGAAGTTGGGGAAATAATATGCAAGCTTCCTAGTGAGCTAGTTTTCAAACCCTAGTTTCAATTTTTTTTTTTAAAGATAAAATAAAAAGACATTTATTATTCTATTTAAAAAGTAATATACCATTCACTATTAGGCATTTTAGGCATTTTATTTTATAAAAAGAAAAGAAAGTGCATTTTTAGAATCATATATATTGCACATAGGGATTGATCTGCATCTATGCATTCATTTCTAGTTGCATTAGATATTCATTACAGTTGATTCAAGTTTTCTTCTTATTCAAGGTGTTTTTTTTTATGCCTTGTGTGTTGTGTGTGTTTTTCATTTACACTTTAGGCAACAAACTAAAAAGCATACTAGTTGCACTTTAGGCTAAATTTTCCCACTTCTCACTCTTCTAAGCTAGAACAAGTCACTTGTGCTCAAGATTCCTCCTACTATTGGAAACACTTTCTGATTCATAGTGGAAGAGCTAGGCGAACCCTCCACATATTGTAGGTCTTAAGTGGTGTACCCTAGGCTATTTTGATGGCCTTGGCACTAGTTTTCTCAGTCACCAACTTGGTTGGGTGAAAAGAGAAATTTATTTATATTTTATGTATAAGAAAAACACCATAGATAAAAAAAATTAAAAGGAATCACACACATTTCATGTATTATCTTTAATATCAGTTAGTTGGATTTCATCACCAACCACTGATCAAGACCAATGATGGTGGGCTTCATCTCCATATATTGTCTCACCCCATAGATACCAATAGTAGGGCATGAGTGGTCTTTCTGGACTTCATCACCAAAAAATCCCCCACTCTTGAGAAACCCACTTTAGGAAGCCATTTCAATCACTCACATTTTGTTTATTGTCAAAGAGGTGAGTGTGAACATACCTATTCATCCTGCATAGTTATCTTTCTTAGGCTTAGAGAGTCTTCACATAAAACACACAAAACAAAAATAAACAAAAAAAATTATTGCAAAAATATAGGACACTTTTGTTTGTTTGATCTATGTGTTTTTCATCACCATCTCACTTTCCACACACATCTCACACATTATCTACCCTTGCTTGCTCATAAATTATGGTATTTACCAAAAATCAATTCAGAGCCATGATTTAGGTACCCACCTCATCCATAGAGTGCTCCACTCCTTTTCCAACCACTTTTGTGGCTAATCTAGCTAGCATGACATAGACAAGTTATTTTGGCTTGTTTGATGGACCTCACACAATATTCACTTTGAATGCAAAAGTGATACAAAGAGCCATCCACATTGCCATTCCAAAAATTAAACCATCCACATCCATTGAATCCCGCATCACTTACATAGATATAGACAAAGGTGGTCTTATTTAAGACCAACCAATCTAGTTATAGAACCACTCAACATTCCATCCAGACATGTTCCTTCTTCTCAGTAGGAACTTGCTCACTCACATCCTAACAAATTTAACCAAGTCTACACCAACCTTATTTTTGGCCAAACTTTGCACCCTTACACTAGATTCCTTCATAATAATTTAGCCAAAGCACCTCCATTCCACTTGTTTATACCACTAACTATTCCAACCCATTCTACAAGGCACAATTTAATACTACTTTACATATTCCATCCACCATGCCATATACCACCCCTCATTCAGTTGTAATTTCTTTTTCAACTTACCCTCCATTAACCTCAACCAAAATTGCCAACACTCACACCATACCTACATCTGTTTCCACCTCAACCACACAATTTACATCTAAAATTTCCATACAATAAGCATAGAAAAATCTTAATCAACTACTTATGGGCCATCAAGATGCTCCTTCTTACCCACAAAAGCAATCATAGGTGATAGATTTCAAACCCCATTATATTCCCAACTAGCACACCTTATCCATGCCTGATCTATCTTGGGTATCATAATATTCTAAGGTTACTATAACCACACCTCAATTCCACCACATCAACACCACTTCCAAAACCCCACACATTCAAATCCCCAAAAATTCATCCCCACTTCATCAACATCAATAACTTCATCACCAAAAAATATTCAACATCACTAGATATCCACTAATCCATTCACCAATCAGAATCACAATTCATCCCATCAATTCATCACCCCACACACACCACCTCTATACACTCAATAAACAAACTAGAGCTTCCACACACAACTGGAAGAACCTAAGATCCAAGATATAAAACAACATATTGATAACTTAATCATGCATACTCCTAGTATTATGTACCAAAAATCTACATTAAGATAGTTGATCAATCAACCCATTCATTCTTCGATACCATCATTATCTTATCCAGTAGAATTTACACTATAGAAGTTTGATAAAATCAAAGGGACTGAGGACCCTAGGGAACATCTTAGTACATTCATTCATTCATTCATTCATGTTTTTTAATTCAAAATAATGATGATTTGATGCTCTAAAATTTTCCTTAGACATTAGGAAGAGTCACTTTAGATTGGTACAATCATCTGTCACACTATAGTGTCTACACATTTGAAAAATTAGATGACAAATTTTTTGAAAGGTCGGTCTTAGACAATCTTAGACAATTTGAAGAAGAGTCGGTCTATGACTTTGAAAACCATTGGAGGGTAGTCATCACCAAGTTTCCATTCTTACTCTCAATGGAAGAATTAACTTGAATGTTCACAAGGGGGATATCTAAAATCCAGCTCCCTATTATTGTAATTACAACAATATAGAACATTTGACAAAGCTCTCACCCAGGCCCATGTCATTGAAGAAATAAAAATCTAAGAGGGTGAGATCAAACCAAAAAATAAAGAATGGAAAAATAAGGGCCAATCTAAAGGAAAATATTTTGGCCAATCAAAACTTTGACAAGTTAATCAAATGGTCCTAAGTCAATTGATAATGACTAAAAAACAACAACCCCATTGTAACAACAACCACAACAAGTATCTTATTAAGTGGTTCCCCCACAACAACAATTACATAACATAGCGTCAACTATGAAAAATCATCCACATTGATTGTGTTTTCAATAAAATTATTGAAGAACACAAGCTTATACTGAGAGGGGGGGTGAAAAGTATAAGAGAACTTTTTACTTTTCTTTTCAAATAAATATTATGCAGTGTATAGATAGAGGTATCAATAGCAGTAATTAAAGTAATGCATTAAAAACCATACACAATAGAGACATAGATTTAACATGGTTCACCCCAAGATGGCTACCTCCATGAAGAAAATATTTATCAAATAATATCTTGGGAATCCTTCCCAATTACAATGTTTATGGACATCTATCCAAAGGAGATGTTGATCCCCTAAATATGGTTTATGGATCTCTATCCACAAGAGAACTCCTTCTCCTCTACTATGGTTGGTGATCCTCTAGAAGACTATTGCCTCCACTACACCAACTTTTGGATCTCTCTCCACTGAAGACTCTTGTCCCCACTTAGAAGACCTATCCTCACTGCCTTTGTTGATGGATCTCTATCCACTAGAGACTATTGTCTTCTCTGCTCTGTCACCTCCAAAGATTTGTCTCAATTTTGTACTAAACACAGTCCAATCATTCTAGCACAACTCTACTCAATTATCTCACTCAAATATACACTAAACATAGTTCATTCGGTTTAACACAAATCTTCTCAACTCTTGCACTAAACACAGTCCATTCGATATAACACAAGCCCACTCAAATCTGTACTAAACATAGTCCAGTCGATCTAATGCAAATTTACTCAATAAGTCCACTCAAAAGCTGCTCAAATCTACTCAATAAGTCCACTTAGAACCTGCTCAAATTTTCTCAATAGGTCCACTTAGAACCTGCTCAAATCTACTCAATAGGTCCACTCAAAACCCGCTAAAATATTCTCAATAGGTCCACTCAGAACCTGCTCAAATCAGATCAACAGGTCCACTCAAAACCCACTCAAATCTGCTCAACAAGTCCACTAAAAACCTATCCAAATATGCTCAACAAGCTCACATAGAACTTGTCCAAATTTTCTCAACAAGCTCACACAAAACTTGTCCCAATCTGCTCAATATGCTCACAAAAAATCGGTCCACAAGTCTTCGCAAAGACTTTCCTCAAATCTACTTAACAAGTCTACACAGAACTTGCCCAATTTTATAGAAACATAAAGAGAATTGTTAGAGACTCAATATGTTCTATACTCAATACTCAATCACTTTCTCAACTCAAATCAATCTCATAGAAGCATAAAGATAATTGTTAGAGACTCAATATGTTCTATACTCAAAACTCAATCACTTTCTCAACTCAATCTCATAGAAGTATGAAGAGAATTTTTAGAGACTCAATATATTCTATTCTCAAAACTCAATCACTTTCTCAACTCAATATCATATAAGAATAAAGAGAATTATTAGAGACTCAATATGTTCTATTCACACAACTCAATATTTTTCACAACTCAAATCAGAATATAGAATAGATTGTTTTATGGAACTTGAACACTCACTTCATTCATCCACTTGACTAGACCCAATCAACTCTACTCAAACAATCACTTAAGAAACAACTCTTACTCACAAACCCTAGTCCAAGCATCATCCAAACGTTTCCAACAATGCTCAACAACAAATCTCATATAACAATGATACTCATGATCTTTTCAAAACCTAGTTCGAGTTCTTTGCATAACAACTCACTTCAATAACCATGCTTATCAAACAAGGTTTTAACCACAAATCTCAATTTTAGAAAACCTTTAAGCATTAACTCAAACCACTTCACTCAACCAATAATCTCAAAAAAACAATTCTTATAAAACAAGGTTTTAATCACAACTCTCAATTTTAGAAAACCTTGAAGCATTAACTCAAAACACTTCACTCAACCAATGGTCTCAACAACAATGCTTATAAAAAAAGGTTTTAATCACAACTCTCAATTCAAAAAACCTTGAAGTATTAACTCAAAATACATTTGAAAAGGAAACCCTAATCAAATCCTTTTCACTCCAAACTTAATTTTTAAGTATCCAATCAACCAACTCAACCATTGTGTTCTTGTTAGTTTTTCCTTCAAGTTGTTAAACTCTTTCGAAGAAACCCACTTTGATACCAATTGAAGAACACAAGCTTATACTAAGAGGGGGGTGAACAGTATAAGACCACTTTTTACTTTCCTTTTAAAATAAATATTATGTAGTGTATAGATAGCAGTATCAATAGCAGTAATCAAAGCAATGCACAAAACACCATACACAATAGAAAAACAGATTTAACGTGGTTCACCCAAAGGTGTCTACCTCCACAGACAAAATCTAAATATTTCTCAAATAATATCTTGGGAATCCTTCCCAATTACAATGTTTATGGACCTCTGTCCAAAGGAGATGTTGATCCTCTAAATCTGGTTTGTGGATCTCTATCTATAGGAGAACTCCTCCTCTGCTATGGCTGGTGATCCTCTAGAAGAATACTGCCTCCATTGCACTAGCTTGTGGATCTCTCTCCATTGAAGACTCTTATCTCCACTCAGAAGACATATCCTCACTGCCTTTGGCTGATGGATCTCCATCCACTAGAGACTATTGGCGTCTCTACTCTATCACCTCCAAAGCTCTATCTCAATTCTATACTAAACACAATCCAGTCGGTCTAGCATAGATCTGCTCAATTATCTCACTCAAATATGTACTAAACATAATTCATTCAGTTTAGCACAAATCTGCTCAACTCTTGCACTAAACACAGTCCAATCAGTCTAGCACAAGTCCACTCAAATATGCACTAAACATAGTCCAGTAGATCTAGCACAAATGTGTTCAATATGTCCACTAATAACCTGTTCAAATTTGCTCAACAGGTCCACTCAAAACCTACTCAAATTTGCTCAATAGGTCCACTTAAAACCTGCTAAAATCTGCTTAATAGGTCACTCAGAACCTGCTCAAATCTGCTCAACAGGTCCACTCAGAACATACTCAAATCTACTCAACAGGTCCACTCAGAACCTGCTCAAATCTGCTCAATAGGTCCACTCAGAACCTGTCCAAATATTCTCAACAAGCTCACAAAAATTGTCCAAATCTTCTCAACAAGCTCACATAGAAATTGTCCAAATCTTCTTAACAAGCTCATACAGAACTTGTCCCAATCTGCTCAACAATCTCACACAAAATCAACCCACAAGTCTTCTCAAAGACTTTCCTCAAATCTACTTAACATGTCCACACAGAACTTGTCCAATGTCATAGAAACATAAAGAGAATTGTTAAAGACTCAATATGTTCTATACTCAATGCTCTGTCACTTTCTCAACTCAAATCAATCTCATAGAAGCATAAAGAGAATTGTTAGAGACTCAATATGTTCTATACTCAAAACTCAATCACTTTCTCAACTCAATCTCATAGAAGCATAAAGAGAATTGTTAGACTCAATTTGTTCTATTCTCAAAACTTAATCACTTTCTCAACTCAATCTCATAGAAGCATAAATAGAATTGTTAGAGACTCAATATGTTCTTTTCACACAACCCAATCTCTTTCACAACTCAATCTCTTTCACAACTCAAATAAGAATATAGAATAGCTTGTTTTATGGAACTTGAAGACTCACTTCATTCATCCACTTGACTAGGCCCAATCAAATCTACTCAAAAAATCACTTAAGAAAAAAATATTGCTCACAAAACCTAGTCTAAGCATGTATCATCCAATTCAAAATGTTTCCAACAATGCTCAAAAACAAATATCACATAATAATGATACTCATGATATTTTCAAACCCTAGTTCAAGTTCTTTGCATAACAACTCACTTCAACAACCATGCTTATCAAACAAGGTTTTAACCACAACTCTCAATTTTAGAAAACCTTTAAGCATTAACTCAAACCACTTCACTCAACCAATAATCTCAAAAAAACAATTCTTATAAAACAAGGTTTTAATGACAACTCTCAATTTCAGAAAACCTTGAAGCATTAATTCAAAACACTTTACTCAACCAATGGTCTCAACAACAATGCTTATAAAACAAGGTTTTAATCACATCTTTGGCCCTGCAAAGCCCTTTTGATAATGACACAACCATTTATCTTAAGGTTCTCTCTCAATTTGTATTCTTGCAAAATATTTATAGAGAGGGGCATGATGTTCATATAGTACAAGTTGAGCCATATTAAGATTGGTTTTCTCAAATACAAGATTTCTTAAAACTTGGTAACCTTTCTTCTGTATTATTACATGTTGCCAAATGCACATTTAATAAAAAATTGACAAAATATATCATGCTAGGATATGTACTTTACCATCGAAGATATGATGATATTTTACTTCGTTGCTTAGAGCCCTAAGAATCTAATCAGACTATTTTTCAAGCTCATGATAGTACTTGTGGTGGCCATTTTAGTGGCATGGCTATCACCAAGAGCATCCTCTGAATAGGTTATTATTGGCCTACAATGGAGTGAGACTGTTGTGCTTATGTCAAAAGGTATGTTAAGTGTTAGCATCATGCTAATCTATCACATGTACCTTTGCATGCCTTACAACTAATACATTTATTATGGCCTTTTTCACAATGGGGCTTTGAATTAATTGGTAAAATTTCATCCCATATTTGGGTTACCACATGTTAATATAATGGTCATCAAATACTTCACTAAGTGGGTAGAAGCTATTCCCCTTACCACTATGATAGGATCATGCATCACAGACTTTGTACTCCATAATATCATATGTCATTTTGGTATTACATCCAAGATCATTTCAGATAATGGGACACCATTTAAAAATAAGGATGTTAGAGATTTGTGTGCCAAGTATAATATCCAACACAAATTTTTAATGCCCTACTATCCACAAAGTAATGAGTAGGCCTAGGCATCAAACAAAATGATCATTACCATTCTTAAGAAAATAGTAAATGATCATAAAAAATATTGACATCTTCAACTGCCTCTACCACTTTGGGCTTATAGAATGAGCATTCAAACACCAATTGGGGCAACCCCATTTTTTCTAGTCTATGGAACTAAGGCCATCATGCCCTTGCAACTTGAAATTCCTTTGTTGTGCATCTCATTGCAAGAGTTCATCGATGATGACACTACATGACAAACTTGCCTAAATCAACTTACTCTTATTGATGAATGACACATTAATGCTCTTGAGCATCTTTGCATTTATCCAGATCACATTAAGTGAGCCTATGATACTAAGGTACATCTTAAGAAATTTCAAGTTGGTGATCTTGTGCTAAAAAAGAACCAACAAAACTCTAACTTGCCACCCCATTTGTAGGATAAGTTTATGGCAAACTGGTTAGGACCATTCATCGTCACACAAAAGGTAGGGCCATGAACTTGTCATTTAAATTCACTTGAGGGTGTTGGTATTTTATGCATAAAAAAACATAAAAACAAACAAAAAAATAAAAAATAAAAAACATAGCATCCACACATTTCACCATGCAAAACCACTACATTGCATTTAAACTTCATTGCACCATGCATTTTGATGTCCCCATTTTTGCATTCCATAGTATTTAGCTGCATTTGATGTCATACTAGGCATATATTTCATTACACTTGCATTAATATGTTCTTGTTCATGCATGCTAAGCATAGCACCATTTTTGTATGACTGTCATTTGTCTAAATCAAACTTTTTCAATCTTAGGCATACACTGTTAGGAACCTACTATTAAGATTAAGAAAACTCACAAAATACTGAAATTAAACATAAACTCATGCAATAACACAATGCGTAAAGTAACTGTAGAATAAAACACTTTCACAATAAACACTGAATCACAAGCCTCTTCGAGGGGACAACCTCCTTTAATATTTCATTCACTTGCAAAAATATGTATTCGTACATGGATTAATAGCTTTTAAAGAAAGACTTCATGTAACCATAACCCTAAGCTCAAGAGTTGGCTTACATGCAAAATGCCACTCGAGCTAGAATCTTCTACCAAACGTCGGTTACAATCTTAATAACAGTTACATAAAATGACCCCACTTGGCTAGGAGCTAACTTACCACATATATTACTAAATATTGCAAAAAACATTATAGATGGGATCCCCCATGTTGGAAATGGGTCATTACATAATTAATGAGAATTACAAAATGAAGCAGATCTAAGATCAACAAAACACACACAAACTACAAAAATAGAGAAATACAATAATTTTCTTGTATTCTTTTCTAAGGAGAATGGATCTTATAGAGACCAACCCCTTACAATTTTGAAATTCCCCCTCAAATACCTTGTTTTCCCTTTTCCCGCCTAGAACAATTCATTTGAAATTTGAATTTTAGGGGTAAACTTCCCGAGGTCATAACTCCTTGCTCGTTGCTCGAAATTATTGTTGGTGCATGTTTTCAAAAAGCTCTCAAAGGGCTTTGCAGCCCAATAATATTCCTTAGGACATTACCACCATTTTCAGCCCTCTACGAGGCCTCTAAGGCCTTCAAAATTGACCTTTAAGTTTTAGTGGTAGGATTTTCACTAGTTTTGGCAGGGTCTTCACCTTAAAATTTGTATATCTTCCAAACCGCTCAGGATATTGGGGTGATTATTTCACTGTTAGGTCTATTTTTCCATCCCCTAACAACTAAACAAACTTAGAACATAATAAAAAAAACATTACAAATTTTGGATGATGCAAGATCACTCTTACACCACTGGATGCTCCTACATCACAAAATAATGTTAGAATGGGATCCTAAAATATCCTTCCCCTTCAAAAAGCTTTGTCCTTAAAGTTGAAGGTGAGGAAACTGGTGCTGGAGCTAATGGAGAGACTCTCATGTAGCATTTTCTAGCTGGAGTCCACACCACTGAACCAAGACCTCAGTAACAGTGAAGTTACGGAGAGTGCAAGTCCAACAATCCAACAACTATTCAGGCTTGAGCAAGATAGAACCTTATTCATATAAATTTGGAAGTGCATATTGAACTTGTAACTTAGTGCCCACCACCATTTTGAGAGAGGAAAAATATAATGGATCTTGGATGTAGGTGGAAGGACCAATTTGTAGGCTGTGGTACCAATCCGTTGTCATACCTGGTAGGGCCCATATTATTTCATAACAAGTTTATGGCACCTACAAATATGTAGGGAAAACTATTTATACGGTTGCAAGTGAAGGAAAACCATATCATCTATTGAGTGGTATTTTCACCCAATTGTGAAAGTACACTCTCCCTTAGGATTTGGGTTCCAAATCCCCTCTTGCAAAGAAGTTAAACAAACAACTTCTCCAAGGTCTCCGCTATATTAGCATTTGCATATGTGTATTAGTAATCTCAAATAAAGATATTCAATTTAAATGCTTGGAACACCTTAGTGATTGCAAGTAACTATAAACAAGGGGCAATGTTGGTTTATTTTACCATGAAACTTTAGTGATTGTTCATTGAACCAAAATAAAGCAAATGTGAGTTGGCCCTCATATGACCACGATGTAGTGCCTTAATTCCTTTTATCTTGAGAGTTTTAAAGTAGATTTTATCTTCTTTATTAAGTCCAAATATGGCTTCTTATCATGAAGATGAAGATAGCTTTCAATGTGATCGATAAACCATCCCTCTTTGGTGAAATAGGTTTTCACAAAGAGGCAATAATTTATGGCCTTAAATTAAGGGCTTTAAATGTCACTTTAACTTATCCCTCTTAAATGAAATCAAATTTTCATCAAGATGAACAATTAAGTGCTTTGAAGAAATGACCTTCAATGTAATACTCAAATTACCCCTCTTTCGTAAAATTAGAATTTTTATGAAGAGAGGGTAATTTTAGGCTCAAAAATGGAAATTTGTGAAATGCCATAAAACATAACTCCTTCAATGAAATTGGAATTTTCATGAAGGGAATGTCATCATAGGCTCATGAATGCAAAACATGAAACTGAAAAAATGAAATTTGACCTTAAAATGGAAATTTTCTATTTTCGGATTTTTTAAAATCTGTACTAAAACAACTTCGATGAATTTTTAAAAATACTAAACAACTCCAAAAATGAAATTTCAAAGTGCGTATTGGAAGTCTGAAGTATAACCTACGCAATGGTGAAATTATTTTTGGATTTTGAAAATTTTTTAAAATGTTTATTTTAATGCCTGAAAATAAAAAAAAAGTTAAAATTTTTGGAAAAATAAAATGCAAAAAAAATGAAAATTGAAATGCAGAAAATGAAAATAAAATGCATTCAGTATGATGCTATCCTATTTCGACAAAACCGAAGATGTGAGGTTTTCATGCATGCAACCTAACCTATTGGACTTGCAAAACAAGCACAATCCGGATAAGCTAAGTGCTGGCTCCTAGGGTTTTAAATGAGGTTTTCAGATTTAAACATTCGCATGAAGCAACCAAGAAACTTGCATAAACTCCATTTACAAGCCTAAAATCTGAAAAGGGGAAAAATAGACATTTAATCTTGCATGCAGAAAATGACTCCTCCTTTCTTGTCCATAAGATGCAACTTTCTGAAATTTTCTGTATTAAAAATTTGTCATTTTACAATAACAAAAATTTTTGGTTTTCCCAAACCAGTCCATGGAAGAAAATAACTCAAACAGGTCCAGAATGGCCCTCTTGCCTTCAAATCTGCAACTCTGCTCGCAGCAGTTTCCAACCCCTCAAAACATCCTTGCCTGGCGTATTTAAAATTTTTAGGAAGCTTTTCGTTTCATTTTCCAATGGTTGTTCGTTTCACCTTCCCTTGTGCATGCATGTGTTTTGGTTTCCAAAAAGGCTTTTCATTTCTATTTTGTGGCCCTTCATTTCATTCCCATGGTTTGGCTTCCTCTGTTTGGTTTTCTTCACTTTTCGTTTGATTTAAAAAAAATGTTTCCTTTTCTCCACATGGGCATGCGTCCGCTTCCTTCCATGTGTAACGACCATCTTAAATGATTTCAAATCATTAAAGATTCCTTATGTAACGTTTTGTCTTATTCATTGGATTTTGTCCTTATGTGACAAATTACCTTATTCAATCTTTGATTTATTCCTTATAGGTCCACGTCATTATGCAGTCTTCAGTTTCACTATCCTGGTGTTCATCACTAATATCAGACGCACTGTCCACTACTCTGTTCCCTTGGCAAAAATCGGACATGTCGCGATATCGTGACACTCTTGTCTCTCTGCCTGCCCTTTTTGAGTCACGAAAAATGCAACATGTCATGATATCGTGACACTTTTGTTTCTCTCTGCTTGCCCTTTTTGAGTCGCAAAAATGCAACATGTCGCGATATCGTGACACTTTTCCTTTCTTTGACAAATGCAACATGTCGGATATCGCAACTTTTCCTTTCTTTAAAATGCAACATGTCAGATATCGTGACACTTTTTCTTTCTCTTCTCTTTGGCCAGAAAATGCAACATGTCGCGATATCGTGACACTTTTCTTTCTTGTCTTGCTCTTGCTCTTTCTGGCCTAAAATGCAACATGTCGCGATATCGTGACACTTTTTCTTTCTTGTTCTTTCTCTTCTCTTTTGGCCAAAAATGCAACATGTCGCGATATCGTGACACTTTTTCTTTCTTGTTCTTTCTCTTCTTTTGGCGAAAATGCAACATGTCGCGATAACTTTTTCCTCCTTGCTTTTTCTCTTTGCTTTGGACCGTGAAAATGCAACATGTCACGATATCGCGACACTTTTTTCTCCTTGCGGTGTTTTGCTTTTTCTTTGATCTTTAGCATATGGGCCACTTCGGTCTTCTTGGAAAATATGCAAAAAGGTGGGTCCCCAATTTTGGGGTACGTTGTGGAGCAGCCACAACAAATGGTGACTCTACTGGGAAATGCTCCTGAGCATTTCGGTGAGAACTCAACCTGAACACCTTCAAAACTCAAACACAAGCGTCAACAAATATCCCAAGAATGAAACTAGATGAGAAATACATGAAGCATTAGAATTATTAAGCATCAGCTCGGTGTGTGCAATGTGCTTCATTCCCTATCGTTTGAAACTCGTTCAACTTTCCATTGTCATTTTCACTTATGATTCGTGCGTATGAGAAGTTATGGATGATTCCTGTAGGATTTAATGTATGGTGAAGATGCTAGAGATATAACAAGCTTTGCAAAGGCTCAAACTTTCTAGTACCATGAACAAACATATTAAAACTATCAAATCCTCTTAGGACCAAATATGAGTATACTTGAATTAATTTACTAGATCCCAAAGTTGGTTATGTGTCACTACCATTTTGAACCCATGTGCAAGTGTAAGTGAAATCGGAGCTTTGGGGAATAGGATTCCCAACCTAAGCGAGATGGGAATTTAACCCTATCCTTACTACTCTGATCTGGAGTTCATTACCTCATCTTGAACAAAATGATTTAACTTGTTATGGATGAAACTGTCAGGCTAGCCTGTCCGTTTGAGCAATCAGTGGTCTTGCTTTTAGACAAGACATGTTGCCACGCATGAGCATACTCCACTGCCAGTCGGGCGTCTATAGCCCCGGTGGAGATCAACCCCATAATCCAGGATTTGACTTTACTTTTGATTTCTTGAACCTTGGGGATGACTACCCATCCTTGCAAGGGACATGTAGTACGATCCTTCCAATCCAATATCAATGATGCAATAAAAGTAGGATGAAAAATATTTGCTTTGGAACTTCAAGTTCTTGAGTGTAGATCACGCTTTTAATTTCTTAAAGCGTGATGGAGGCAAAATAGAAGCTTTGGGGAATCGGATTCTCAACCTAAGCGAGATGAGAATTAGACCCTATCCTTACTACTCCATGAAGATCAAATCAGAGCTTTGGGGAATTGGATCCTCAACCTAAGTTCGATGGGGATTTAACCCTATCCTTACTACTCTGATTTTAGGCTTTAAGCACTATAGGAGTGGTAAAAAGCCACTATTTTAAGGATTATGTTGCATGATAGGACAGACACGAAATACTCCTTTCGCCTCACCTTTTCTTCCAAGTATGGTTTTGACCATTTTTCTCAAGATCCTCTTTAAAATGTGTAGAACGTGCTTGGTTCAAGATAGTTCGGGCATCAGTTCCCAACCTTAGGATCCTTTTAATATATGTTATGTAATAACCCTAAGAGGATTCGACACCTTTTCAATGATTGTATTTGAAATGTAGATGCAACTGAGATGAAATGTATATGCAATGTCGAATGTAACATGAGATATGGATGAATGCATTGCTCTTTTTGAAATGCGGATGGAGTATACCACCTACTTTACCATAATGTGTAAAACTGACAACTTCATGCATCACAAGTTCCAAACGATATTCTTTAATGTGTTTGCGATACTCGTGGAGCTTTCTGCAATACAATTCCGATGTTTCATATTCTCTTAGTCTTAGTCAACATTCATAAGGACATAAGTTGACATCTCGCTTTTTTTTTTTTTTTTTTTTTAAGACAAACCAAAAGTGTCCAAAGGACCAACACACAAAACTTAAAACCAAACCCAAAATACAATCCCAAAAAGAAACTTGAAAACACAAACCAAAACCAAAAACCAAAGACTATATACAAATGTACAATATGGTACAAGATGATGCACAGTTTGAACTGTCACTTCCCTGGATCCCAAACATGATTTGAGCATTCCAAAAGACATATAATGTGATACACATGCCAAATGTGGAAGGAATCAAACAAAAACAAGATTAGACCAAACAATGCAACCAACTTCAACTTTCCTCTCTCACCCCACCAATTAGATTTAGTTCCATTAGTATTCTCATAGGTGAGATTCAAATTACCAAATTGATTAGACAATGGTTGATTTTCAATTCTTTCTTGTCTATTCTTTAAGGTGTAAATTTCATAATTCCATTCATGATTTAGAACTAGGCTTTCTTTATTCAAAATGAAATTTTGTAAGCAAGAGCCTATTTCTAAAAATTTCAAAGCTAATTCATTTTCCATGTTCTTAGGCCAATCAAGATTGTGCAACAATTTACAAGCATCTAGGATATTTACTAAATGGGGATCATTAGAAGTTTTTATCCTAGGTTCAAGAATTAATTGTTGATGAATTTGATTTAGCAATTTAAGTGCATCAAGCTCCTTTTCATTCGTTAAAGTAATGTTATCAAAGGTGTGGTTAGAAATTAATCCTTGTTCTTCATTCACCTTCAATGGCATTTCATCATAAATATCATTTGAATTATACAAATCTTCACCTAAATCTTGGATGTTTGGACACAAAGGTTTAGATTTTACCTTTTTCACATTTTCATTTACCAAAATTTGATGAGGATTTGCAATTCCCTCTTTCACCTCATGGTCTTCATATTCTTCATTGATTACTTGTTCATCAAACATACCAAAATTGGGCACCCAATTGAAAACATGCCCATCCTTTTCAAACCTCAAATATTCTTGGTCAAAGTGTATGTCAAGTAACTCATCTTCATGATCAATCACTTGCGTTACTTCTAATAGATCAATCACTTTGTCATTTAATTCCCATTCTTTGTTCAGTATCCATGGTATCTCTTCATTTGAATCCTCAAAATAATCATGCAAACTTGTATCCGAATCTTCAATGAATTTATATTCAACATGATCGAATTTTGTAACCTTCTCAAATCTTGTGAATGTGAGATCTTCGTATGAAGTAGAAGTTTCAACATCCTGCATATAAATTGGAATAGAGGCTTCATCAATAGGGGTGTGAGGAAATAACACATCTTCATATCTTCCCCAACCATTGTAAAAATTATCTTCCAAATTTGTGGGATGAAACTCCATGGTATTTGTGACATGATTTTTTGATTCATTTGTCAATTCTTTTTCTTCTTTGTCCTTGGTCATAGGATCATTATAATCTTCCAAAATTTGATGAGATTTGAAACCCTCTTCCAAAACATCCTCAAATTGTACAGGAGTTGTAATATCTTCCTTTGAGTAGGCGATTATATTGTCTTGTATATCAATTGGCACACAAGTTTTATTAGCAGTTTTGGAGTGAGTGTAGTCTTCCCACTTCTTCCAAGCATCATAATAATCATCTTCCAAAGTCAAGTGGTGACGTTCAACTACTTCTTCAACATCTTCCAATTCATCAATGTGTTTCTCATCAAATTCACCTTCACCTTCTTTAGATGGTTCAATAACTTTCAAAAGTGGGTTATTTCTTGAATTCAAATTTGTAAGGCTATCATCGTCCAAATTAGTAACCCATGATTCGATTTTATCACAATTTGGAGGGTGAAGAATTTTTTGATCATTAGTTCCAAGCTTCTCATCGAGAGTGTCTTCCAAGAACAAGTGGTGAAATTCTATCATATCTTCAAATTCATTTATTGATTTTCTTCCAATTTCACTTTCAACCACTTCATCCAATTCTATGACAGGTTCCGTCCTATCACCTATCTCAAACCTTGTTGAATTTAGGACCCCTTTATCTAAATAATCATGTATCTCTATGAATGAGATCATCTCTGCATAATCCTCACTGGTGGATGTCGACTTAGCAATTTGCACCTCCTCTTGGACTACATCTAAGGTGGTTGTAACATTTGGACCTTCAAATTCATCCCCTTGATCATTTACCTTAGGTATCATTGGAGTGGAGGGTGCTATATTTACTGGTTGGTGTCGGTTGGCATCACTAACTCCAAAAGAACAATCTCTCATGTGAACATGTTGTGCCTTTTCTTCTTCCAAAACTTGTTCTACCTTTTCAAAGATCTCATAGATTGTCTCTAGAGACAGGTCATCCAAGTTTTCCTTAATGAGTGTAGCAAGTGTGGGGGGTATGGCTCTCAGGTATACTTCAATAGCTTCCTCTTCCGATGTACCCAAAATTTCCCACATTTGAGAGTACAATTCATGAAACCTCACACTGAATTGACTCATGGACTCATTAGGCTCTTTACACATAGAGGTGAATTGATTTTGCAACCTATCCAAGTCAACTTGATTACCAAAGTGATAAAGATAGGCTGCTTCTAATTGGCTCCAAGAAGTCTTAACCTCCATGGGTAGATGGCAATACCACGAGAATGATCTATCACCCACAATGTATGGGAAGAACCTACAAGCAATAGGCTCACAAAATATTTGAAATTGACATAATGTGAACTTATAGATATGTAGATTTTGTAGGTATCCCGATGCCACCTCTTGATTAAAAAGTCGTAGAAACTCCAATAACATTTCATGAATTTGATAAGGTGTTCCAAAGGTAGAATGACATTCATAATACTTTCCTAATGCAGATACCATCGTTTCTCTTAGGGACATCATTTCTTCTCTTAGGGATACAATTTGCTCCTCGGATGTTGCCATTAGTGAAACTCAAAGAATAACTTCAAAACCAATTTGTTAGTCATGAATAAAAGAAGGAACCATGACAAAGCAATATTCTAAAAATGTAAATTAGTTTCTGATTCACCAGATCGCATATGCGCAAGTGAAGAGCATACTCCTAGTGTTGTAGGCTTTCTGATTCACAAGATCGCATTACACGCAAGTGAAGAGCATAATACCGACAACAAATACGTTTTAGACAAAATAATTCCTTACAAATAAGCATGAAATGACTCGTAAATATCAAACATGTAACGTATGAATAATCATGTTAGCATCAACCAAGAGATGTATCCATTAAAATCCAATGAAAGTAATTGCATGGAGACAACCTCGTTAGTCAAGACCAAAATTTTTCAAAATCAAATCAAAACACATTATTCCTGTATGAACAATCAAAAGCGTTAGAACAATGCATAGCAATTCATGTCCTCCTTTTAACACTACAAGGTTGTATTGTTTAAAAGAGGGCTAAAGATAATAATCAATAGGGCATGAAATATTCAAAATTTAAATCCCTATAGCATTTAAATCACACTAGAAATAAACCAAATCAGGCCCTCCTTCTAGCGCCAAAATGTTGAGTGGTATTTTCACCCAATTGTGAAAGTACACTCTCCCTTAGGATTTGGGTTCCAAATCCCCTCTTGCAAAGAAGTTAAACAAACAACTTCTCCAAGGTCTCCGCTATATTAGCATTTGCATATGTGTATTAGTAATCTCAAATAAAGATATTCAATTTAAATGCTTGGAACACCTTAGTGATTGCAAGTAACTCGTAAACAAGGGGCAATGTTGGTTTATTTTACCATGAAACTTTAGTGATTGTTCATTGAACCAAAATAAAGCAAATGTGAGTTGGCCCTCATATGACCACGATGTAGTGCCTTAATTCCTTTTATCTTGAGGGTTTTAAAGTAGATTTTATCTTCTTTATTAAGTCCAAATATGGCTTCTTATCATGAAGATGAAGATAGCTTTCAATGTGATCGATAAACTATCCCTCTTTGGTGAAATGGGTTTTCACAAAGAGGCAATAATTTATGGCCTTAAATTAAGGGCTTTAAATGTCACTTTAACTTATCCCTCTTAAATGAAATCAAATTTTCATCAAGATGAACAATTAAGTGCTTTGAAGAAATGACCTTCAATGTAATACTCAAATTACCCCTCTTTCGTAAAATTAGAATTTTTATGAAGAGAGGGTAATTTTAGGCTCCAAAAATGGAAATTTGTGAAATGCCATAAAACATAACTCCTTCAATGAAATTGGAATTTTCATGAAGGGAATGTCATCATAGGCTCATGAGTGAAACATGAAACTGAAAAAATGAAATTCGACCCTAAAATGGAAATTTTCTATTTTCGGATTTTTTAAAATCTGTAATAAAACAACAACTTCGATGAATTTTTAAAAATACTAAACAACTCCAAAAATGAAATTTCAAAGTGCGTATTGGAAGTCTGAAGTATAACCTATGCAATGGTGAAATTATTTTTGGATTTTGAAAATTTTTAAATGTTTATTTTAATGCTTGAAAATTAAAAAAAGTTAAAATTTTTGGAAAAATAAAATGCAAAAAAATGAAAATTGAAATGCAGAAAACTGAAAATAAAATGCATTCAGTATGATGCTATCCTATTTCGACAAAACCGAAGATGTGAGGTTTTCATGCATGCAACCTAACCTATTGGACTTGCAAAACAAGCACAATCCGGATAAGCTAAGTGCTGGCTCCTAGGGTTTTAAATGAGATTTTCAGATTTAAACATTCGCATGAAGCAACCAAGAAACTTGCATAAACTCCATTTACAAGCCTAAAATCTGAAAAGGGGAAAAATAGACATTTAATCTTGCATGCAGAAAATGACTCCTCCTTTCTTGTCCATAAGATGCAACTTTCTAAAATTTTCTGTATTAAAAATTTGTCATTTTACAATAACAGAAATTTCTGGTTTTCCCAAACCAGTCCATGGAAGAAAATGACTCAAACAGGTCCAGAATGGCCCTCTTGCCTTCAAATCTGCAACTCTACTCGCAATAGTTTCCAACCCCTCAAAACATCCTTGCCTGGCGTATTTAAAATTTTCAGGAAGCTTTTCGTTTCATTTTCCAATGGTTGTTCGTTTCACCTTCCCTTGTGCATGCATGTGTTTTGGTTTCCAAAAAGGCTTTTCATTTCTATTTTGTGGCCCTTCATTTCATTCCCATGGTTTGGCTTCCTCTGTTTGGTTTTCTTCACTTTTCATTTGATTTCAAAAAAAAACGTTTCCTTTTCTCCACATGGGCATGCGTCCGCTTCCTTCCATGTGTAACGACCATCTTAAATGATTTCAAATCATTAAAGATTCCTTATGTAACATTTTGTCTTATTCATTGGATTTTGTCCTTATGTGACAAATTACCTTATTCAATCTTCGATTTATTCCTTATAGGTCCACGTCATTATGCAGTCTTCAGTTTCACTATCCTGGTGTTCATCACTAATATCAGACGCACTCGTCCACTACTCTGTTCCTTTGGTGAAAAATCGAACATGTCACGATATCGTGACACTCTTGTTTCTCTGCTTGCCTACCCTTTTGAGTCATGAAAATGCAACATGTCACGATATCGCGACACTTTTGTTTCTCTCTCCCCTTTTTGAGTCGCGAAAATGCAACATGTCGCGATATCGTGACACTTTTCCTTTCTTTGGACGCAAAAATGCAACATGTCACGATATCGCGACACTTTTCCTTTCTTTGCTTTGCCTTTTCCTTTGCTTTGCCATGAAAATGCAACATGTCAGTGACACTTTTTCTTTCTTGTTCTTTCTCTTCTCTTTTGGCCACGAAAATGCAACATGTCACGATATCGCGACACTTTTTCTTTCTTGTTCTTTCTCTTCTCTTTTGGCCACGAAAATGCAACATGTCGCGATATCGCGACACTTTTTCTTTCTTGTTCTTTCTCTTCTCTTTTGGCCGCGAAAATGCAACATGTCGCGATATCGCGACACTTTTTCTTTCTTGTTCTTTCTCTTCTCTTTTGGCCGCGAAAATGCAACATGTCGCGATATCGCGACACTTTTTCCTCCTTGCTTTTTCTCTTTGCTTTGGACCATGAAAATGCAACATGTCGCGATATCGCGACACTTTTTCCTCCTTGCGGTGTTTTGCTTTTTCTTTGATCTTTAGCATATGGGCCACTTCGGTCTTCTTGGAAAATATGCAAAAAGGTGGGTCCCCAATTTTGGGGTACGTTGTGGAGCAGCCACAACATCATCCACATCAAAACTATTCTCATAATGGTGTTGGTTAGCTTGTTAGTGCATCCAGTTCTAGGCCGCATCCAAATTCATCTTCAGTTGACAGAGGACATTAGCATATTGAATGAGAATAGTGTCGACTGCATGGACCTTGGAGCTAGCTGGAATGTAGGAGGAGGGCATGGATGGAGGGTGACCATAAACTAATTTGAAAGGGATAAACTTGGTTTCTGTGTGATAGGAAGTGTTATACCACCACTTGATCAAGGAAAACCACTTCTCCCATTGCGTAGGATGATTAGAGGTAAAGCAACAAAGGTAGGTCTCCAAAAATTTGTTGATAATCTTCACCATCCACTTGTAGATGATAAACTAAAATCATTCTAAGTTGAGTTTCATGCAACTTAAATAATTCTTTCTAGAAGTGAATAGTAAAGGTTGGGTCATGATCGAACACAATGGAGGAGGGCAGACCATGAAGGTGAAAAATAGAATCAAGGAAAATTTGGTCAACGGTGGAAGTTGTGTAAGGATGGGAGAGGGAAAAAAAGTGAGCATACTTCGAAAGCTGATCCATTACCACAAAAATAATGGATTTACCTCTAGACTTAGGTAACCCTTCAATAAAATCCATGGAAATATTGGTCCTGTTGGTCACGAATCTGCCACAGGAAAGGATTTTCTAAAAACTATGCACCCTAGACCCGGCCAACATTGAAAGGCTGGGAAAAAGAGATGTCTCCCAGACCAATCTCCAGAGAGGGGCTGGTTCCCTTACTATTTCTAAGTTTGATTTCAGATTAAAGTTGCTGGAAAGGAATTATAAATGTGCAGAAAGAAACAGGAAATACATGGAAAGAGATGGGAAATATAGCCGTAGGCTGAATTTGTTAGATCGGGACAAGAACTCAGCAAGAATCAAACCTCAAGTGTATAAACAACATAAAATGACAGAATACTGCATAATCCACTTATGACCTTGCGCAGACAACCTCTAGTATGGCATTCCAGAACTCACTTTCTTTTAAGCAATATTCAAACCCAAATGCAGAATTTGAATCTAACAGCAGATTGGAAAGATGAGCTTAACAGGAAATACATGGAAATAGAAGGAAATAATTACACAGAAAGACGCTTGCAAAATCAGAGGCCAAATATTTCTTATTTACGCAAATAACTTGAATGTTTCCAGCAAAATGTCTCTCAAACTCCCGATATTGTTCTTGAGATTTACATTGATTTATATAGAGGTCTTGCCTCTTTGTAGCATTAAAAATATGAAACGGACCTCCTCGAGATCTACAAATTATGCAACCGAAACAAGGAAATGATATCCTTAAATAGCCTCGGAGAAACCAAAAATTAAATGCAATAAGGAGTCGGTCGTCTTCATTAAATGGTCATTTTTGAAATACGCTTGAACCGTTAGAAAAATTGCGAACAGCAGCTTCGAATGATGGCGCATCTTTAATTCTGATGGCTTGGACGCGTTCTTCTACCTTGACCACATCGAAAAGCAGCAAAACATTTAATTCTGGAGTGCTTTTAATCCTCAAAAATTGCAAAACTGCATCGGGCCATTTGAACTACATTCTGGCACGAAACTGTAACAGGTCGCAAAAATGCGACAGGTCACGAAATCACGACGTCTTTCTGCTCTGTACACTTTCTTTACTTTTGAATCATGAAAACCAACCATGTCACGAAATCCTGACATATTCGGCTCCTTTGTCTCCTTCGCTACCCTGAATCGTGAAAACGCAATGCGTCGCAAAATCGTGACGTTCCGTACAATTATGTTCCTTCTCTACTCCGTTATCGTGAAAATGTGACAATGCACGATTTCGCGACGTTCTTCATCCATGTTGTTCTTTAGCTGCTTCAAATCGTGAAAACACGACACTGCGCGATTTCGCTACACTTTCTCTCTTTCGGCTGTGTCTCACTTATACATCGCGAAAACAAGACAAGTCACGCTTTCGCTACGTTTTCCCATCGACATCTTTGTTTCATCTTCTAAGTCGCAAAAATCTGACCTGTCGCGATTTCGCTACATCTTCATACATTCTGTACGGTCCTGCTTCTAACCTGTGAAAACGCAAAATTCTTTCTCATGTAATTCTTTCATCTCCATCATGTTGTGAAATCGCGACAGGTTCTGTCTCCTTGGACTTTGCTGCTTACTAACCGCGATTTTCGTCATGTTGCAAAATCGCTACCATTTTCTACACTTGGTCTTTCTTGCTCACTGTGTCGCGAAAGCACGATGTTTCCTTGCTGCTAGCCTTTATCTCCATGAATGTCACGAAATCGTGACGCCAACTTATTTCTTGCCCTTAGCCTCAACAATGTTGCAAAATCGCGATAGGTTCTATCTTGCTCAGCTTCATCCTGCAAATGTCGCAAAATCGTGATGTATTCATGCCTTAAGCCTTTTTGTCTGCACTGCACCGCGACCATGCAACATGTAGCGATTTCGCTACGTCTTTCACATTTTGTACCGTGTGCGATATTATGTCATGATATCGCTACAAAGTTTACTCTCACTGCCTTGTGCTGAGTTATGTTGCAATTTCACGACAATTTTGTCGCTCTGCCTTCGTTGACTGGTTTTACCATGATTTTTTGACACGTCACGAAATCGTGACAGTTTTACCCCCTGATGCCATTGACTGCGTTGACCATGATTTTTCGACAAGTCGCAAAATCGTGACAACTTTGCATTTGTTTTCTCTCTCCTCAACCGACTCGCGATAACGCGACATGTCACGATATCGCGACGGTTTTCAACTTTGACCCTCCATGCTGTTTTTTGTCGCGATTTCGCAACAGTCTTCGAACTTAGGCGTTTCTTGCATCAAAACCTGTATAGAAGTGAGAATTTCAACATCTTATGCATGAATATTCAACAATCAACACAATGTGGCAAAAATGCCAACAGGTCCAAACCTAATCAAGAGTGGGCAATAGTTGAAGAGTTCCTAGAGAATGCACCATTTTGCCTTTCATCCATTGACAGGTATCACAAACTGCCACAAAATTTTGAATGTCCTTTTTCATGCCCTTCAAAAAAATGTATTCTTAAGCCACTCATATATTTTGAGTAATCCTGAATGGTTAGAAGATGGGGCGATGTGCAGTTTGCACATGAGAAGTTCCTGGAGGGATTATGTATGGGGAAAAACAAGGCATTGGTGGTAACACAAATCATGGCCATCCCAAGTGTAGTCTAGAATCAAAGTTTGCAAGCCTAAATCCTTAAGTACCTCATGTTGTAAGAAATCAATTCATTATGGAATGGATGATGAAATGGTGCATAGTATACTAGGATCCTCAAATTAGCTAGAGAGAGCATCAACCAAAATGTTATCCTTACCCTTATTATAAGTGATATCATAGTCATAGCCCATGAGCTTAGAAACCCATTTTTGTTATTCGAGGGTGGCAACCCATTGCTCCAAAAAATATTTGAGACTTTGATGGTTAGTTTTAATGGAGAAATGATACCCAATGAGATACGGTCACCAATGGATTACTGCATGCAAAATGGATGGCATTTCCTTAACATAAATGAATTTTCCTAGATTACAACTAGAGAGTGCTTTACTAGTGAAATCCAAGGGTCTCCCTTATTGCATCAACACCACACCAATAATGTGACCTGAAGCATCATTTTCAACGACAAAAGGTTTGGAGAAATCGGGTATGGCTAAAACTGACATAGTGGTCATAGCATGCTTCAATTCTAGGAAAGCCTATTCAGTGGATCCCATCCAAGTAAAATATTCTTTTAACATTGAAGTGAAGGGAGCTACAATTTTACCATATTTATGAATAAATTTACGATAATAATCTGTAAGTCCTAAAATCCCCAAAGACCCTTGAGAGTGCAAGGTTTTGACCATTCCAGAAATACCTAGATCTTATTGGTATCAACTTTGATGCCATCCTTGGTGACAATGTGTCCCAAATATTCCACTTCTATAAACCCAAAAGAACACTTGGAATTCTTATCATAGAGTTGATGTTGTGCCAACAGCTAGAGAATATGATCCACATGAACAAGATGCTCTTCCCATGAGCGGCTATACACTAGAATGTCATCAAAGAAAACTAGGATGAATTTTTGAAGGAATGGGTAAAAAATGGTGTTCATGAGGATTTAAAATGTAGAGGGAGCATTAGTCAAGCCAAATGGCATCACCAAAAACTTATAGTGACCTTCATGAGTGTGAAAAATAGTCTTGGTAATATCCTCATCCTTGAGCCTGATTTGATGGTACCCAAAGCGAAGGTCTAATTGAAAAAGTACATAGTCACATGCAGTTCATCCAGTAATTAATCTACCACTGGAATAGAAAACTTATCTTTGATTGTGAGTTTATTGAGCGCATGGTAATCGATACACAACCACCAAGGACCATCTTTCTTGTATACCAATAAAATTGGATAAGAGTAAGGACTGTTGCTTGGTCAAATGACGTCAACTTTTAACAATTCCTCAACTAACTTCTTTATTTGTAACTTAAGAGCATGATGATATCAGTACGATCTAGTGTTGGGTGGTGTATTACCAAGTAATAAAGGAATAGCATGGTCATGAGAGTGACGAGGCAATAATTCTTATGGTTAAAAAAAACAAAATTATGCTTGGCCAAGATAAGTTGCAAATCTATAGGAACATAATCCTCATTAGAAGGGTGAGGTTGGATTACAAATATCTGAGCTATGACACCTTGAGATAATTTTTTTAACTTCTCCATCTGACTTGAATTTATAATTTGTGAAGGCCTTGCTTTTGAGCCATGGAGAGTGTGGGACTATACATTATGTGAAAATTACATCCAGAGCTCGATAAAGTTCCATGAGATGGTTCCCAATGTGTCCAACCATTGAGCTCCCAACACGATATAACATCCCCCTAGATGAAGCACAAACATATCCCATTTGAGCTCATAGTCCCTAATTTTTACCTTAACATTATGATATTTTTTACAAGGTAAGGTCCTACCATTGGCTACCATAACCTCAAAGGAATTACATGTATGTACGTAATAATTTGCCTACTTAGCAATATGAGGATCAATAAAGTTGTGTGTACTACCAAAATCAATCAAAATGGTAAGACAAAGGCCTTTAATATAACTCATAAATTTCATAGTTTGGGGAGTAGTAATCCCAACAAGAGCATGAGAATAAATCTTAGCCTAGGGCTCTTCTTGGATTTCTTCCTCGGGTTGAGGTGGTTCCTCTACTGGTTTTGTGTCATCATCACTTTGGTCGCTGGTGTCAAGCTCATCAGCATCTATGAGGAACAACTTCTTTTGGGTGCACCTATGCTCACGAGTAAAATTTTCATCATAATTGTAGCACAACCCTTGAGTGCGTTGTGCATCCATTTCTATGGTAGTCAGACATTTGGGTGTAACATTTTTTTGTTCATTTTGATTTTGGAATATAGGAAGGAAGGAGGATCTAGCTTGTAGAAATTTTGATATCTTTGGATTCGGCCAAACGTGCCAACTTGATAGCTTGCATCATGGATTATGGTTTACACATCGTGACCTCAGCTTGGAGATCTTCCCTCAAACCACTAACGAAACAACTCATAAATAACCTTTCATTCAATCCCTTAGTTTTGTTGGCCAATTTCTCAAATTGTATTTGGTAATCTCAAACTATCAAAGTTTATTTCAAAATTTTGAATGCTCCTGCAAAGTCATCATACTCACTATGGCCAAAGCGAGTGAGTAATTGAGACTCAAAGTCTTCCCAAGAAGGATCAGGGGTAGTGTTTTAAAACCATTGGTACCACTATAAAACTTGAGATTCCAAGTTGAAGAAAGCCATTTGAACTCGGTAATACATAAGGACATCGTGGAGTTTAAAAAATTGAGCAACACGACATAACCACCATCCACATCCTTCCCATTGAACTTAGAAAAGTCTAATTTAGGCATCTTAACGCTAGGATCATGATCATAACGAGGGTGAGAGTAATTTGTTGCCCTTCCTTTACCTCTATCAGAATTGGATTATTCAGTATGGTACTTAGACTTGCTTGGACCACCTTGCAATTTGGACTCAACATCTGCAAGTTGTTCTTCTAGGAGGATTCTGGAGTTTTCGTAATCATTTTTAAAATTTCGAAGCTCTGCCATCATGGTTTAAGTTGCTAATTGCATATTATAAATTGTGCTTTCTAGTTTTTCCAATAATGAGGTAGTTTGCTCTATCTCTTTTTGATGTCCACGAGTGCCACCAACCATTTTGGATAGTTTTGAACCTATTTCAATGAATTACTAAAAATAGAAGTGTGGTTTTAGGAGACACTATTTTTAGTAAGGAGTCCAAAAATGTGCTTGGGTGTTATATATCAAAATGATCAACTCAAAAATACAGTCACAATGAGCTATATCCCACAACATGAACTTTGGACACCCTAGACTCTTTATCCTCTATTTTGATGAGTCTACTAGTGTGGTCAGTTTTTGATTTGGAGCTACATTTCAAAATTTGGGTACTGGATCAACTATCTCTGATAGGTGTGTTTTATTGGTTGATCACCTTGTCATTGTCTTGTCTTTGTCCATGTCACTTGTACTATAGTTACATCCACTATTCCCATTACTAACTTGATGATCCTATGTATTATGCAGTTACTAACATTGAAGGTTCTATTTTTGATCTTGGCCACCTATAATTTTTTATTGTTACAGACAATTATTACTATCACTTGCAACTTGATTATTATTGTCACTGACCTGACTATTGCTATCACTAACTCGAATGTTACTGTCACTGACCCAACTATTAATGCCATTGACTTGAATGGTATTAGAATATTTCAGACTATTATAAAAACCTACAAACTATGTCTTGACTATTTTTTGCATGTAAAGTTTGTTCTTCTGTGATAGGGAAGTCCTTCGTATGCTCATTTTTTGGGGTCATGAATGCAGGTTCAGCAGAATAGGGATATGTTATTTTAAAGGTTGAAGTTTTTAACAAAACCAAGGTATGCTTGGTAGAGGAGTATGTAACACCCATACACCCTCTATAAACCCTAGTGATGAACAATAGTGCTCAAAACAATATTTCAGGCCACTAACTAAGGAAGATTCTACACATACCCTTGAGCACACTTGTTGGCATTTTTGCCATATTAAAATTTTGCCAAAATTTTTCCTAAGTGTGCAACGGGTTTTGCTCAGCAGATTCAGTTTCGAGCAGGTGATAGTTCAATTTTAGCGATGGAAATAATTTTGAAACTTTGCCTTTTAGGTTTCAACTTGGTGAAATCACCCTTTTCGTCCATTTTCTGGTGAAATCATCTATTTCTCCCATTTTTTGGCAAAATCACACTTTTTGCCCATTTTCTACCAAATCTCTATTTTCATCCATTTTTTGGAAAAATCATGTTTTTCGTGTGTTGCCTTGGCAAAATCATCTTTTCACGTGCTGCTTTGGAAAAAGCACCTTTTTGGTGAATTCTCATTTCGGTAACGAAATCACCTTTGTGCTCACGTCTTGAAAAAACTACTTTTTGGGTGATGCCTTGATGACATTTCAAAATTATGCTTTTGTGAAAGCCCTTTTCGAACCTCGCCTTGGAAAAATTAATTTTCGCTATTTTCTCCAGGTGAAAGCACTTTGAGCAAAGATCATTTTGGGGGGATTTCAATATTTGGGGCGAAGAAGTTAATATTTTAGGAATTGTTGTCAAGGAAGATCATATTTGATGGATAACTAAAATTCAATGTTATCTGCTTCGCTCTTGACTCTGGTGTGATCCTGTTGATTTTCAAGGTGCCATCCACTATGGTGAATGCTCATTTTTGAGGCACCGACATGAAGATGAAAATTTGGCCGATGATTCCTGTTAAGTCCCGATGTTCCATCTAATGAAATTGCTTGTTTCTTCCCAACATACCACCGGATTGGTTCGTTGCTGCTACCGAGGAGAAAATTACTGCTGACTAAACTTTGACTTGCCACCATTTTATTTAATAAACATTTAATTTTGGAGGTGAAATCCTCTATAAATACTATAAAAATTGATGTAAAAAGGGATATGGATATTTTCTTATGAAACTCTTGTAGTTTAACATTTGCTTTAATTCAAGGATTGTTGACTTTGAGTTTTTGGATCATTTCATGTATGTTTATACTTTATGCTGTGTATTTTTATTAAATTTATATCGTCATTGGTAGATTAAATTCTAAGTCTGGATTTAGTTTTCAATGATGTATGAATGCTGGAATGCTATTGGACATCATGATTTATGATTTGATCTAAGTTCAGTTTCTGTTCTATATTTTTATTGAATGTTGTTAGTTTAGACTGAATAGTTGATCTTGCTGTTAATTCATCCCCACTATCTCTTCGGCTTACAACTATTTTTTCTTCATTTCTGTTACTTTCTTTCCCTAATATTTATACTAGTTTTAGAGTAGCAAGGGAACCAAACCTCTTTGGATATTGGCTTGGAGGATATTTCTTTCCTTTAAATGTTGTTCGGGTCTAGGGCGCATAAACATATTTCATCCTAGGGCAGAATCTTGACTAACAGTTTTTGGTATGCCCAGTGGTACACAAAAGGTCCACTGTAAGCAGTATTGAGATTTTATGTTCATATTTTACTGTTTTATTAGAACATCTGGTGACTCAAATTTACCCATAAGCCTTCGAACTTGAAGTTGGTGAAAGCTTTACTTTATGATCACGAGATTGAAGGCCAAAAATCCAAAAAATCCTGTTGAGTTTTTTGAGCTTGACACCCAAGTCTTAGGAGAGCATCCTAGACTAATCACTCTGACTATCTCATCAATTGTAATGTCTTCATAGGTAGATGGTGTGTTTTCCATTTCTTCAATCTCTCTAGCACTGCCACTAGCTTTCCTCCCCAAGAAAATTCTTTGGTTTAAATAGCTCAAAACACATCACGATAATTTCCAACATGAAATCATTCCAAAGCTTTGAATATGCAAGCTTAGAATTCGATCCTGAAAATAGCATTTAAGACTTTGTCTACTTATGATGGTACGAGAAAAATAGCTTATGAGCATGTTTAAGACGTGGCTTCTTTGGTAATGATTCATATCATCACATACGAAGATGTCACGATCAAGTTGCTCATGTTGTCTCTCAGAGGGAAGTTGCTTTATTGGTACTGGTCCTTACCACCTACCACTATTACCACATGGGACCATTTGGATGAGTTAATGATAAAAGGCTTCAATAAACAAGCAGATACTTTTTCTTTGTTGCATCAATTCAATAATATTCAGAGGTATCCACAGGAGGAAATCATAAACTTCAATGTTAGGTTTAGTTAAACTTGATAGAGAGTCCCTGACGGTCTCTGATCGACTCTCAAACAAGCTACATTTTATTATCTTCAGGACTTTAATTTCAAAATTAGCATGGCCATATGTCATTCCAATATTGATATATTCCAACCTTGTAATCCCAAGTGTAAAAGGCTGAAGCTGATTTAATTGCTATTAGTAAGATCCCATCAAAAATAATAATGCCAAGCTGTCTTGATATCCCATAGCATTTATATCCCAATATATCTTCTCAGTCTTTTCCAATGTCCCCTATGTATCCAGTTCCTTCATGGAATCCTAGTTCCTCTCAAACCCTAACATGTTTTATCCTATAATTGCATGACCCTTCCATTCCACAACTATCCACTTTAGTTCCATTCCTAGTATTGCCATCTTTGCTAGTACCACTATCATTACCAACACCTCCAACACCCTCAAATCCTGATCCTCAAGTGAATTTGCTACAAGAGATGCAATCGATGCACTAAAAATGAGAACAATGTCAAGTGAGATCACAACCATTAAGAAAAACAAGCTGAGAGAGATTTCTAGCAAGATTTCAACCTCCACCAATCACCAAAGAGAAAGCAACTTTGACCAACAAGATTCCTGAAAGGAATGCAACTGTGTTAACAAATGAAGAAGTTGGCCCGTTAGACAAAACATATTTGTGTTCTACCTGTAATGATCCGCATGGTGAAGAAACTTGCATGGTTCATATAAACTATGTGTAAACATTGGCAGATAGCTCTTCTAGTGATTAGATCAACATGATTAGAGAAGTCGATCATAACTTTATGATACCTCCCATAGAAAATTTTTTAGTTCTCACAAGAGCTGGAAAAATTCGATCATAGTGGACCCAATTGAGATGGAGCCACTGAAGATACCTATTGAGCCGAAGGTGCAAAATGAAAAGAGACAAGTACAAGTGAAGGCACCTGGCTCAAAGCCTAAGTCATAAGAACCAATAATTTTAAAATCTCTTGCCTGCACAAGCAAAAGAAAGAATCTCTCAAGCGAAGGTGTCAACTTCACAAATGCAAGCTAAAATGAAGGAAAAAGCAAAATAATGCCTTAAATACCCATATTTGATCAAGCATCAGAGGGTGGAATCCACATAGAAATATCAGAGCATGTATGAGACTGCTAATGAAGAAAGAGAATCCAGTTCATCTACGTACAACATTGTTGAAGAATTAAAGAAAATGCCTGCCAAAGCTAGTCTTTATGATGCTTTGCAATTACCTGGATAGGTTGATTTGTTGCAAGAATATCTAAAGTCTGTTAAAAATAAAAAGAAAAATCCTACTTAGAATGTTTTAGCTCAGATGCTTTCAAATTTTGCTACTGGAAAGAATAGACCACCACCATTTTGCTTATCTCTCAATATGGAGGGTTGGATTGTGCATAATTGTATGATTGACTCTGGTGCTATGATGACTATCATGTCAAAAGCAATTTGTGAGATCATGGGCATGTAGTATATTAGAAGCAACCCAAGAGTTTTGTAGTTGGATGGAACCCTTATGAAAATAGTGGGTTTTATTAAAGATATCCCAATTATGTTGCATAAAATATCTCAAATCACTGTGATCCAGGACATGGTCGTGGTTTATTTGGAACCATACTTTAGTAAGTGCCTCTTGAGAGAATTCACTACCAAGCTAGGAGGCTATATTTATCTAGATTATTCCCATATGGAGATTCCTTTCAAAGGGAAAATAATTTGGATCTATAATGAGAAACCTTCCACCTTTCATATAGAGAGGATCAAGGAGGAAGAAAAGTGCATGGATTCTGCTAACTTGATAATCAAAGATGTGGAAGAGTTAGATTTAATGGAGGAAGCTCTCGATGAAATTTGTACGAAATATGAATTCTCCATGAATAAATTCAACACAATTATTGAAATTGAGATTGGTTGCTATGCTATTACCAAACCTAAAAATATGGAAGTGGAGGTATCCAATGATGGAGATCTTGTCTCAGATCAGTTGTGGAAGCTCTTCTTTGATGGTGCAAGATGTAAAAATGGTGCCAGAGAAAGGATTGTCCTCATCTCTCCTTCTGGCAAACATAAGACATATTCATATTGACTGACATGGATCTGTACAAATAATGTTGTCGAGTATGAAGTATTGTGCTTAGGTTTGAATAAAGTAGAGAAACTTGAGATCAAATAACTCCAATTTTTTGGAGATTTAGAGCTGATTTTCAATCAAGTGACTAACAAGTGTGTCTCCAAACAAATTTTTTTGAAGATGTATTGCAACAAAGTTTGGGACATGTTTGAAGCCTATATGGTGTTAAATATCCAAGCAATTTTGTAGGAACATAATAAGCATACCGATATCTTGGCATCCATTAGTGCCAGGTTTTATCCAATTGAATACATGATGCAAAAACCAAATACTGTGAAGCTTGTTTACAGGCCTTCAGTTCCTAATAACAATATTCATTGGTAAGTGTTCAAGAATGATGAGTAGATTATGAACTTCCTGATAAACAAAGGTAGCAGTATTGAAGGGAGGAAATTTGATGAATAAGAACCCGAGGGATTAATCCAGTTGAAAAATAATCACATCCCTAAAGGATTGATTTTTCTCAAAAGTCTCTTTGATCAAAATGATAGAATAATAAAGCATAAGATCAAGGTGGATAAAAAAAAGTATAAAGAGTTGCATTTAGAACTTAGAAAATCAATCAAGGTTGGAACTAACTGCACACCTGAAGAACTCAATAAAATCAAGGAATTATACCAAGAATTCCCAAACATTATTGCATGGATTTATTATGACCTCAAAGGGTATGAAAAGAATGTTATCCAACATACAATAAAACTATAGGAAGGATTAAAACATTTCAAACAAAAGTAGAGGCTAGTCAATCCTCAAATCAAGACCCTGATGAAGGCAAAACTCTTGAAGATTCTTGAAGTGATGGTCATTTATCCTATGAAGCACTCTTCCTGGGTAACAAATTTAGTCCCTGTGCAGAAGAAGTATAGAGACATTTGCATATGCGTTGATTTTTAAAATATTAATCAGGCTTATTTAAAAGACCATTATCCTTTGCCACAAATAGATCAGATTATCCACGTAGTTGCAGGAGCATAAATATTTTCTCTGCTAATCAGATTCTCTGGATATAATCAAATATGGGTCAAAGATGAGGATCAATACAAAATGACAATCACCACAAAGTGGGGAACATTTGCTTACCAACGAATGCCATTCGACCTCTCAAAAACCAAAGCAACCTTACAAAGAGTAATGGACCTAGATTTTGGTGAGTTACTAAACCGAATCATTATCATTTATTTGGATGATATGATAGTTTTCTCCCACAAAAGGGAGGAATATGGTTTACATTTATGATAGATATTTGAGAAGTGTCAAGAATTTGAGGTGTCCATCAACCTAAAGAAGTCCATCTTCATGGTAAAAGAAGGAAAGCTCCTAGATCATGTGATTTATGAGAAAGGATTAGCTGTTGATCTAGATAGAGTCTAAGCTATCTTAAAGCTCCCATTATTGACTAACAAGAAAAGCTTGTAGTCTTTCTTCAGCCAAATCAACTTTGTTAGGAAGTTTATTATAGAATTTGCTCAAGTAGTGAAGCCAATTACTGAACTCCTGAAAAATAATGTTGAGTTCAAATGGATGGAGAAAAAAAAATAAGCATTCAGAGAGATCAAGGAGAGGATTGCCCAGCCATCTTAGTGAATCTTGATTATTCTAAGGATTTCATCCTTTATGCTGTTGGTGAGTAATAAAGTTATGCGACTGTCCTTACACACAAGGGAGAAGATGGAAATTAACATCCGATTGCATTCCTGAGTCAAGTGATTCAACCACATGAAGGAAAATTTAACTTCACTGATAAGAAAGTGTATGCAGTGATGAAATCTCTGAAGAAGTCTCAGCATTTTATTTTCTAGAGCAAAATAATAGTTCATGTTGTACACCTAATATCCGAAGTTTCATTATTCAAGGAGAACTTGAAGATAAGAGAGCTGGTTGGGTCTCCAATATCCAAGAATATGATGTCAAGATTCGGCCAACCAAGTTGGTTCATGGTTGAGCATTGTGTTAAGAGCTTGCGAGGAGTGCTGCTTCTGAAATAATATCATGCTAGTTTGAAGATCCCATGAAAGAAAATAACTAATCAACCTGCAACTAATCAAGATTGGATAGAAGACCTTGTCGAATACTTCAATACAGGAATGTGTCCTCATCTTAATGCTTTGAAAATAAGAAGGTTTAGGTTGCAAGCCTACAAATATGTCATGTTAACAAATGAGCTATTCTACAAGAACATTGATGGAGTGCTTCTAAGATGTTTCAAAGAGGCAGAGAAGCAGAATATCCTGGAAGAATTCCATTCTGGATTATCAGGAGGACATATGTAGGTAGACCCATGGCTTTAAAAATCATAAAGGTGAATTATTATTGGCCTATCCTTTTTTCTGATGCATTCAAGGTTAGCCAAAGTTGTGACAAATACCAAAGGTATGTTGGTCGAAGCAAAAATGCTTCTTTACCGCTTCACCCAATTCAAGTAGAAGCACCATTTCAACAATGGTGCTTAGATTTTATTGGTATTATTGAACCTAATTCATATGTTGGGCATAAATATATCATAACATCGACTGCCTATTTCACTCGGTGGACAGAAGCGGTGCCAGCTAAGAAAGTAAATTAAGAAGCTATCATTTATTTTCTAGAGGGCTTGATAATACACTTTTGTTAGAGTTACTGTGTTAGTAACTATAAATATTACCTCGGTAGATATAATTTACCTCATGGTAAAAAGTAAATACTTACTTTTTACCACTAGTAAATTTCTTTTACTAGTTAGTCATTGTAGTCATTTTGACTACGTTGGTTAGTAGGTTAGCTGTTAGCTAACTTAGGGGGGAGGACTCCTAATTTATGCTAGGGGATATTTTCTAGATATTCCTAGCGCCTATCTTATGCCTCCTAAATGTTGTATTTAAACATGATAAATTTCTTAATGCAAGGTTAATTATTCTTTGTTGAATATTGGGCTCACTCTCGCTTACTAACATTGGTATCATCGCAGCCGGGTGGCCTAATACGAGCTCCACTCATTCCACCCGACCTGGACCTGGCACGGTCTTTGAGGGCCCTACTGGCCCTCAAGACTTGCATGGATCCCTAGGTGGGCCCGCAGGCCCCCATCACCAAGCGACCATGGGAGAGGGCTCGCAGGCCCGACAGCTCACTGAGCGATCATGGGAGAAGGCCCGTAGGCCCGACAGCTCCCGCCACAAGGTGGCCTCGAGAGAGGGCCCGCAAGCCCACATCACTGGTGGCCTCAGGAGAAGGCCCGCCGGTCTGACAACATTTTGCTGTCAGACCTGACAGGCCGATAGTGGACATGTGACATAGATCCGGTTATCAGGATCTATGAGGGCAGGCACACCCTTCGATCCTCGATGATAGGCACACAGATCTAGAGATCGAGATCTAAGAGGGCAGGAGCACCCTCCGATCTCTGACGACCAGATCAGAGACCTTACACCTATAGACAAACTCTCGGGCACAAATATCGAGGACAATTATAGCTGGGACCCATGCATGCTCGAGCATAGATCCTGAGGCACTGACTTAGACCACTCCTCTAGCGACACGTGGCAGCTAGATGAGACATCGAGCACAGATTCTGAGGTGTTAACATGGCACTGCCACTAGACTTAATCTAGACACGTGGCAAACAACCATTGGAATGGACACATGGTGAACAACCATTCAATGATAGATCAGACTGGACACATGGCAGACAACCACTAGATTAGACACGTGACGAACAGCCACTGGATGATAGACTAGACACATGGTGGCCATGTGGCGGACAGCCACGTGTGCCACCTAACACGTGGACCCCTCTGGCCGCACCACATGGATGGCAACAAAAGGGGTCCAACAGAACCTAATTTCCCATAGGCAATCAAAGAGCACTGTGTGCTCTGTTGCTTTTAAGAAACATAAAATCGCCCGTGCGGGTGATGTGGGATAAATCCCATAGTTTTCCCCGCCCGCGCGAGGAGTGAAGGGAAAGGGAATATCCTTCCCTTCCCTTCATGTCGGGCCAGCTAGCCCGACCGGCGGAGGGGCTAGCGCTAAGGCGCTGGCCGACGGGAGGTCGGGAGTTCGACTCCCGTCGGCCCCAAAACGTCTATTTTTTTGCTAAAAAAAAAGCGGGCGGTGAAATGGACCGAAAAAAAAAAAGGTAAGATTTTTTTTATTTTTTTAATTATTTTTTAGTTAATTTTATTAACAATTTATTTTTTTATATGAAAATCATTTTACATTTTTTTTAAGTGATTTTTTTATGAAACTAATTTTATTATTAATTTAAACTAGCTAGAATTAATTAGATTAATATATTAAAAATCAATTTTGGGGGAATTGTTTTTTTGCAAATTTACAAATTTTAAGAGTGCTTTTGTTTTCTCACAAACAAGGAGATATACGACATATAAGAGCCTCATTTTTTTTGCAAATAAGAAAACCCTAAACTCTTCTCAAACCTTGTTAATTTAGCATACAATAAAAGGTTCAAACATGAATTCTTTTTTGCCAAATTGTAACACAAGGAGACACACTTGTTTTTGTAAAATTCAAAGGCAAAGTGTGCATTTGTTTTCTCCAAGGGGGGATATAAGACATAAAATTGTACATTCTTTTTTGCAAAAATTTGAGAAGAAATTGTAACCTTGGGTCCATCAAAAACTAAGTCATGTGTTGACTAGTTCTGGAAGCCTTTCAAATGCAAGTCGTGTGTCGACTTGTCTTGGAAGGAGTGCTCAAAATTGTTAATTTTGCAAAATTTAGGGGAGAAGACAACATTGTACTTCTTTTGCAAAATTGGAAAACAAAGTAGAAGACATAAAAATATCATTTTTTGCACAACACAAAACACACATTTTGTTGCAAAAATTAAAAGGTGCATTTTTGATTTTACTCGACACCTTTATTGGCAAATTAGGTGCATTTTCGGTTGCATCCAACACCTAGGTGATAAGAATTTTGTGGGCATTCTTGTTTGATTATTGCATTATTTCTTTTGTAATTATAAGTCATAGAATAAAGAACACACTAAACCTCAAAATTTCACAAATTTGTGTAAATCCTTGCATTGATTTATAGCCAAAATTACTTGATATTCTCTCCTAAATCAAAAAAACCCCTAATTCACTCTTATTTGTTTGGCTTAATTTCCTCAAACTTTTCATCCTTCTTGAAGGGAGTTAAGGTAGGTGCCATTAAATATATATTTGAGTGAATTATATTTTGGTACTCTTTTAGGGTAATCAAAAGAAAGAACAAGTTTTTTTGAAAATAAGGAACCTTAAAAGTTGCAATCCTTTACACTAAGGGGGGATAATTCCTTTCTTCCTTCAAACATAGATTTTGACTTATAAACAGGGAAATAAAACTTGTAAAGGCAATCATAAAAGTCCAAGTCATCAACATTAAAAATTTTCTTTTAGACTTCATAATAGCAATCATGCTTGAAGTACTTACAATAAGAAAGGACAAATTGGTGAACCTTTTTGATCAAATTGCCTAGAAAAACATAGTTTTGCAAAACTTGTAAAATGAAAACCAAGACACCATTCAGTGTTGGTTTCAAAACAAGCAAAACTAAAATGGCAAAGGCACAACATAGAAGCCATATTTCTTGTGAAGTGTCTCATACTGATTCTATTTCTGGTTCAAAGATAGCACAAGGAGTGCTAAATTGCTAAAACAGTTTTGTAGAGGGAAAACACATGTGTCCCTTGGGCAAAAGCACCATTTTCTCTCACTCTTCTTTTAGGCTTCATAAATAGCATAAGTTTTTTATTTGAATACCTTGCAATAAGGGGTGCTTGTACCTCTTTTAGGCTTCATAAATAGCAAATTCTAGGTGTTTGAAGTACTTGTAACAAGAGGAGCGATTTTTTGTGGTGTACAATTGTCTCGGAGGCAATATTTGTAAAATCCTTCACAACACTCTTGAGTTGCACACTTTTTGCAATTGAGGGGGGATATCCATTACTTTTCTTCACTAATTTTTGTAAATAGGGAAGATGACTTATAAGGGTGCATTTTCGGCTTTGCTCGACACCTTAGTCACACTTCCTTCAAAATTAATTACACTATGTTTTGCAACAAGAAGGGGGGAGCTTATAAGGGTGCATTTTCGACAGCGACCAACACCTTAGCTACCTTATATTTTGCAAATTCATATTGAAAATGAATGAAACTTGTATGAAGTGATCTATTCTACTACACCTAGCAATTGCAGCAGTTGGTTACCCATGCAAATCGATTGGATGATGTGATTACCATAAGGACATTCGTTGTGATGCAAGGTAAGTCAAATGAAAATAATAATCAAATTAACTAAATTAACATTAAGTTTAAGACTAATGTTTATATAATACAATGAATAGTAAACCTAACTAATTCTCCACTAACCAATCTAACAAACGCGTTAGGCTAGGTAGAGAGTTAGGTTTAGGATTGACTACCCTAGGATATTTAGGCTAGTTACCATTAGATATTTAGGACAATAAATATCTATATGGTAGAAAGTAAAACAATAAATGTAGAAATAAATCCTAAGTATTGTAATGCAATACACTAGCTTATTTTACCTAGTGGAGTAAATGGTAATTATCCCAAGTAATGGAATATTACTCTAACATCCCCCCTTATTACATTATTTGGGTAATAAATACATATCCCTCTATACAACAATATTTGGGTGAAGTATATAACTACCCCAATATAGTGAAGAAGATGTTTATCTGCTGGTTCTTTGCTCTGTCACAGTGCTCTGGCTGCTCCTAAGCAAAATTGGGTCATTCCTCACTATGTATTCATGCCAATGAATGTCCTTATGGTAATCACATCATCCAATCAATTTGCATGGGTAACCAGCCACTGCAATCGCTATGTGTAGTAGAATAGATCACTACATACAAGGTTCATTCATTTACAATATGAATTTGCAAAAGATAAGGTAGCTAAGGTGTCGGTCGTTGCCGAAAATGCACCCTTATAAGTTCTCCCCTTCTTGTTGCAAAACATAGTGTAATTAATTTCTGAAGGAAGTGTGACTAAGGTGTCGGTCAAAGTCGAAAATGCACCCTTATAAGTCATATTCCCTATTTACAAAAAATAGTGAAGAAAAGAAATGGATATCCCCCCTCAATTGCAAAAAATATGCAACTCAAGAGTGTTGTGAAGGATTTTACAAATATTGCCTCCTAGACAATTTTACATCACAAAAAGTCGCTCCTCTTGTTACAAGTACTTCAAACACCTAGAATTTGCTATTTATGAAGCCTAAAAGATGTACAAGAACCCCTTATTTGTAAGGTATTAAAAAAAAATACTTATGCTATTTATGAAGCCAAAAAGAGGAGAGAGAGAATATGGTGTTTTTGCCCAAGGGACACATGTGTTTTCCCTCTACAAAACTATTTTAGCAATTTAGCACTCCTTGTGCTATCTTTGAACCAGAAACCGAATCAGTATGAGACACTTCACTAGAAATATGGCTTCTGTGTTATGCCTTTGCCATTGTAGTTTTGCTTGTTTTGAAACCAACACTGAATGGTGTCTTGGTTGTCATTTTTACAATTTGTGCAAAACTATGCTTTCTAGGCAATTTGATCAAAAAAGTTCACCAATTTGTTCTTTCTTATTGTAAGTAATTCAAGCATGATTGCTATTATGAAGTCTAAAAGAAAAGTTTTAATGTGGATGACTTGGAATTTTTTGATTGCCTTTACAAGTTTTATTTCCCTCTTATCAAAATCGATGTTTGAAGGAAGAAAGGAATTATCCCCCCTTAGTGCAAAGGATTGCAACTTTTAAGGTTCCTTATTTTCTTTAAAACTTGTTCTTTCTTTTGATTACCCTAAAAGAGTACCAAAATATTATTCACTCAAACAGATATTTAATGGCACCTGCCTTAACTCCTTGCAAGAAGGATGAAAAGTTTGAGGAAATTAAGCCAAACAAATAAGAGTGAATTAGGGGTTTTGTTGATTTAGGAGAGAATATCAAGTAATGTTGGCTTTAAATCTGTGCAAGGATTTACACAAATTTGTGAAATTTTGGGGTTGAGTGTGTTCTTGATTCTATGACTTATAATTGCAAAAGAAATAATGCAATAATCAAACAAGAATGCCCACAAAATTCTTATCCCCTAGGTTTCGGATGCAACCGAAAATGCACCTAATTTGCCAATAAAGGGGTCGAGTAAAATCGAAAATGCACCTTTTAATTTTTGCAACAAAATGTGTGTTTTGTGTTATGCAAAAAATGATATTTTTATGTCTCCTACTTTGTTTTCCAATTTTGCAAAAGAAGTAAAATGTTGTCTTCTCCCCTGAATTTTGCAAAATTAACAATTTTGAGCACTCCTTCCAAGACAAGTCGACACACGACCCGCATTTGGAAGGCTTCCAGAACCAATCGACAAACGACTTGGTTTTTATGGACCCAAGGCCTTCAAATTCTTCTCAATTTTGCAAAAAAGAATGTGCAATTTTATGTCTTATATCCCCCTTTGGAGAAAACAAATGCACACTTTGCCTTTGAATATTACAAAATTTTTGGTCTCCTTGTGTTACAATTTGGCAAAAAAGAATTCATGTTTGAACCTTTATTGTATGCTAAATTAACAAGGTTGAGAAGAGTTTAGGGTTTTATTATTTGCAAAAAAAATGCTCTTCTATGTCTTATATCCCCTCGTGGAGAAAACAAAAGCTCTTCTTGATTTGTTTGCAAAAAAAATCCTTAATCTTCTATTTTAATGCAAAATTTTAATAAATCTAATCATTATTTAATTAATAATAAAATTTAATTTTGTAAAAAATCAATGTAATATTAAAAAAAATTGATTTTAGACAAAAGATATTAAATTATTAAAAAAAATGATTAAAAATAAAAAAATTTACAAAAAAAATAAAAAAATTTATACCTTGGACTTGGTCCATTCCACCGCCCGCGTAAATTTTTTTTTTCGGCCCCGACGGGAGTCGAACTCTCGACCTCCCTGTCGGGCCACGCCTTGGCGAGGGGTAAACCTCCAGTCGGGCTAGCTAGCCCAACGGAGATATGAGGGAGGAGACTTCATCTTGAAGCCTCCCCTCCCTAGGGCTTGGAGCGCGCGACTTCGCGCGCTCTAAAGCTTTTTGAAAAAAAGCTTTTGGGACATTAGTCCCACATGCACCGTGAAGGCGCATGTAAGTCATTTTTAAATGACTTAGCCCCTATAAGGACTCGATTGCCTACGAGAAATTAGAGTCCTTTGTCGACTTTTTATCTGCCACCACGTCGCGACTAGTTGGGTCAAGTGGCACGTGGCCAATCTGCCACATGTCAGGTCCGGTGACACGTGGCTAGTCCGCCATGTGTCGTGTTCGTCATTGTCTAATGGCTATCCACCACGTGTTCGGTCGTGTCCAGGTGTCCTGTCCAGTGGTTGTGCCATGTGTCCTGTCCAGGTGGCACTTGCCACGTGTCATGTCCAGTGGCTATGCCACGTGTTCAATCTTGTCCAGTGGCTGTGCCACGTGTCCTGTCCAGGTCCTATCTAGTGGTAGTGCCACATCAGCACCTTCGAATATATTCTTGAGGTCGCGTCAGCCTACCACATGTCCTGTCCAGTGGTAGGTATGAGTTAGTGCCTCAAGATCTATGCCCGAGCATGCGTGGGTCCTAGCTATGATTATTCTCAAGATTTGTGCCCAATATGGTCCATAGTTGTAGGGTATCTAATCCGATCACCAGGAATCAAAGGGCATGCCTGCCCTCTCAGATCTCGATCGTCGAATTTGTGTCACTGGTCGCTGGAGATCAGAGGGTGTGCTTGCCCTCTCAGATCTTGGTTGCTAGAGATCTGACAGGGATGTCCCCTGTCAGTGGTGGTCAGACCCAAGGGCGCTCCTACCCTTGGGTTTGGGTCTGGTCTATGCCAAGGAGGGCGCGCCTGCCCTCTCGGCTATGTGCTGGACCCACAGGGGCAGCACTAGTAGCTACCGGTAATCAAAGGGCCTCTTGCCCTCAGGATCCGGGCCCTATGCTGTGAGCTCTGGCCTCCTGTCAGGCCCAACAAGTCAGACAGTAGAATGCTGTCAGATCTATCGGGGTTTACGGGCCTGCTCTCATGGTCGCTCAATGACGTGGGCCTACGGGCCCTCTATCATGGTCGCCTGCGACTCGATGATGTGGGCCTACGGGCCTTGTCTCGTGGTCGTGCGGTGATATGGGCCTGCAAACCCTACTACCTGGGATCTGCCTTGAGATCCATGCAAGTCTTGAGGGCCAATAGGGCCCTCGAAGATCGTTCCAGGTCCAGGTCGGGTGGAACGAGTGAAGCTCGTATTAGGCCACCCGACTGCGATGATACCAATGATGCAAGGTAAGTCAAATGAAAATAATAATCAAATTAACTAACTTAACATTAGGTTTAAGACTAATGTTTATATAATACAATGAATAGTAAACCTAACTAATTCCCCACTGACCAAGCTAAAAAACGTGTTAGGCTAGGTAGAGAGTTAGGTTTAGGATTGACTACCCTAGGATATTTAGGCTAGTTACCATTAGATATTTAGGACAATAAATATCTATATGGTAGAAAGTAAAATAGTAAATGTAGAAATAAATCCTAAGTAGTGTAATGCAATACACTAGCTTATTTTACCTAGTGGAGTAAATGGTAATTATCCCAAGTAATGGAATATTACTCTAACACGTTTGCATGAAGAAAAAGTGAGGAATGACCCACTTTTTGCTTAAAAGTAGCCAAAGTACTATGACAGAGCAAAGAACCAGCATAACACCATCTTCTTCACTGTATTGGGGCAGTTATATACTTTTCCCAAATATTGTTGTATAGAGGGATATGTATTTATTACCCAAATAATGTAATAAGGGGGGATGTTAGAGTTACTGTGTTAGTAACTATAAATATTACCTCATTTAGGTAGATATAATTTACCTCATGGTAAAAAGTAAATACTTACTTTTTACCACTAGTAAATTTCTTTTACTAGTTAGTCATTGTAGTCATTTTGATTACATTGGTTAGTAGGTTAGCTGTTAGCTAACTTAGGGGGAGGACTCCTAATTTACGCTAGGGGATATTTTCTAGATATTCCTAGCGCCTATCTTATGCCTCCTAAATGTTGTATTTAAACATGATAAATTTCTTAATGCAAGGTTAATTATTCTTTGTTGAATATTGGGCTCACTCTTGCTTACTAACAACTTTGGTGTACTAGATGCCATTATGACAGATAATAGGACTCCATTCATTGGAGCTAAAATTAATGAATTTGCAAGAAAATACAGTATATATTTGAAGACTTCATCCAATTATTACCTGCAAGGAAATAGATTGGTTGAGTCGATAAATAAAAATCTGTTAAAGCTTTTGAAATGAACTCTAGGAGATAAAAAGCAGATCTAACATTTGCTCCTAAATCAAGCTTTATGGGCTGATTGCATCTTAATTAATAAGTCCATCAAAAAATCTCCATACTTTTTGGTGTACAAAAAAGAAACGGTTTTGCCTATCCATATAGAGTTACCGATGCTCTAGTCCTTGCACTTGCTTGACAGTGAAGGGGGGGAGTTCAATCCTATGAGTACAAGGTTGTATCAGATCTTGTGGTTGGAAGAGGAAAGCGAGAAAGTGTATAATGCTTTTACGAAGTATGCTTAGGTAACTAAGAATTGGTTCAGTAAGAAAAATTTAGATAAAAATTTCAATGTTGGTGATCTTGTGTTGAAATGGAATGAAAATAAGGCCAAGCCAAGAAATCATCATAAATTCAAGGTAATATGGGAAGGCCCCTTTCAGATTACCAGTAGTAATTAAGTCAACTCATACTATCTGTAGTACATGGAAGGACGTGTTCTATCGATTCCTGTTAATGGTATTAATCTAAAGGCCTATTATCAGTAAGGAAATTCGGGAACATATGTAAATATGTACATAGTTTACTAATTTGTTTTTTATTCAAAAAAAGAAGGGGGAAGCGAAAGTCATTTTCATTGAGCATAAGTGTTTTCATTGGCAAAAATCATTTTTTCCAGTAAAAATCTTCTTTTCCCCTCCCTTGAAAAAAAAAAGTCCTTTTCACTAGGCGAGGGTATTTTCGCTGGCAAAAATATTTTTTGCCAAAAAAAATCCTCCTTTCTTCCTTTTTGGGTGCCCAAGTTGGATATTTCACTCGAAAGTACTTTTTTGGCAGCAAAGACATCAAAAAGATGTTTTCGATGCTTAAAATTAATGAAGACATATGCAGGTTTTAAAAGGTTTTGCTTTTCAATGCATGGAGTTAAATTGTGCCTATTTTTAAAGCATGGCACTCAAGTTGGTGAAAACACTGGATGAAAAGTAAAAAGAAAAAAGAGACAAAAAAAGAGAAAAGTAGCTTCGCTCAAACAAGGATTTCACCCATGCATTTCTTATTTTTTATAGCAAAACTCAGCTTTGCACTACTGAAAGATATTTTTGGTGCCCAAGTTGGTAAAAGTGTTGTTCGCTTGCATGATTTGCTTTTTTGGTAGTGAAACTCCCAAGATGCATGAAGACTATTTCGCAAATAAAATTAAGAAAATATGTTTTCGACACTCCACGTTAGTGAAAAAAAAGCTTCAATCACACAATTCAAGGTAAACAAGTAGACTCATGATTTCCAATATTAGCCATTGATGGAAGGTTGCATGCCCCAAAAAGGAAAAAATGAAATAACCTATCATGGTGCTCAAGAAATATATGGGTGAAACAGTTGAATCATGAGAGAGTGTGACACATCCCAGGATCAAGGCACATGATTATCTCGAGTTCAGTAGGTGCACTACATGCATTAAATCTAGTAGGTGTGGTCGAGAACTATAAAAGGGTGAACTTTTTAGCTAAATAAATACACAAAAAATTGCAAAGCGCCTGTTTGCAGAATCACTACTTGAAGTTGAAGATTTGTTTATGCAGGAAGGATAACAAAAGAAGATCAAATAGCAAGGAATTCCACAGAAGCTAAGAAAGAGAAGACCCAAAAGAAGGTTGACAAAGGAAAGAAGCAACAAAAATCTAAAAATGGTGAAGAAGAAGAATTAGTGCCTTATTATGATAGATTGGTAGAAGTCAGCGATTGTGTCATCACAAATAAAGAGATGGAAAAATTGCGGTAAGATGTTGAATTTGCTCTTCAGAAGGTATCCATCAAAATTTTACACACCACAATATTTTACTCTCACATTTTTTGATATCTATGTACGTCGTTGCATGCATGTCCAAAGTTGGTGTGGCTAATTGCTCAATTCTATGACTCTTCCATGAGAGCCATTCAAAATGCCCATAGAGATAGGCTGCTAAGAATTTCGACCAACTCTATCAGAGAAGCTTTCATTTGTGGCATGAAACCTTCCTTTAATGTCATTTTTAAGAAGCTTAATATTTTAGAGCAGGAGGAAAGATACCTATATACAGTGCTCATGTGGTAGTTCATGGAAAATCTATTGTTAAAAATGCCTTAGTTTGGAGAGTTGCTAGCTTTACCAAATTCTTTGAAATATTTTAACAGCCCAAACTTGTTTTCGATGTTGGCATGGATTGTTGGACTGCCCACAGAATACATAGTATATAAATGGTAAGCATCAGTTGCGAATGCATTTCACAGGTCGATTTTTACACCTCGACTGCCATGAAGACAAACACAAATCTAATTTTCTTTGATTGCACAGATTTCATAGCTCAAAGGATACACATTCAGTTGGCAAAGGTGTAGAACGGGGAAGATGTCACCTTCAGGCATTGTTCTTTTCTAGTATGGTATTTATTTTATTTTATGCATCATCATTTTGCCTTTGTAGTAGTAAAGAAAATAAATGAAGCAGACAAAATGTTTCCAATTTATTCATGGACCCAAAATTTATCGAAGGAGCCCTACTATAATTTTAATCGAATGTTTTTAGAACCTGCCCTTGAACTCATTTATGACACGTGTGATAGAGTACCAAAAGTAATGAAGGAGGAGATTTTTGGGAAGGAGAAAGGTGACATATTTTTCCTGACACACAGAGTTGTTCAAAATTTTGGTTTCTCTAGCAAGACTTTTCTTTTACTGTATTTTACCATGAAGCATCTATTTACATTGGAAGTAGCCAGGAAGAATGATTTCACCAATGAAACATATGAGTCAGGTAGGGGAAAGCGAGCTACGTGCACTATGTATTTTAGCTTTGGTGACATTGAAGTGACTCAATGCAAGAAAAATGATTTTATTTCCAAAACTCTATATGAATTTGGGTTAATTGAGCTTCCACAATTATGGCGATACGACCCTTTGGGTATTTTCAAGAAGTTTATCAAGGCTAAGAATTTTTATTGTTGCCCAAGAGAAGATATCTTACAATAGAGGAACAATCCTAAGGGATGTGATCTTGAATGACATATTGAAAATATGATATTGCTCCCTCCTTGGCATGATATCTATGAAATCAAGGTTGAGTATGATCCTACAAATCATCTAAAGTAGGTTACTACTAAGGGTTTGTTTAATCAAATGAAATCTAAATTGCTTGAATGGTCTGACAAGAAGATCACCAACTAGTAGATCATGAGGGTTCACCAAGGGAAGCCTGGGTTGGCTTACCCATTGGCTATGGATGAAGTGTTTTCGCACATTTATGATGAGCATTGTGATAGGTACTAGTCCATCTCTTTCACTGATATGGTGCCTCAAAGTATTCAAAGTCCTAACAATGAAGAGGTCATGGCCAAAGAAGGGAATTCGTTGGTTGAAGAGGAGCTAATTGTCAAAGAAGAAGAGGAACAATTGCCACCCAAGGAATAACTTTCACTTAGAAAGAGGAGCATGGGTATAAATTTGTCTTTCTCTAATATTGTAAAGAGCTCTAGAAGTGGTGTAGTTTATACTCCTAGTACAAACCCTCTTTCTTCACTTATGGTTGAGCAGAATGGTTTTAAGGAGGCACCCTCTTCGGCTCAACAAGAAAAACTAAGACAGATGGCAATGTTGGTATATCTGGAAGTAGAGGAAGAGAAATTAGAGGAAGAGAAATATCCATTAGTGCAACAACTTTTGTCTATGGCTCAAATGATGTCAAAGCTCGTAGGTACGTATTTTCTTTATTCTTCTCTCAATGACAAGCATTTGGTGACCATTGCCTTCTCACCTATAGTTTCTACTTCCACTTTGCTTCCATTTACCATACCCATCTCTTCTGCTCCCCTCTTCATTTCAGAGTCACAAGTCACCAATTCTCCTTCTGCTTCTTTCGTTCCTTCCATTTCTCTATCTTTCAGTTCATTTGCATCTACCTCAAATCCATTTTCCCTTCCATTATCCTCCATTTCATATTCCATCCTTGTCAACCCCATTGTTGCTATAAGTAAGCACACCCCTTCCAAGATAAGTGTAACTGTAACACCTTCCACTTCTACTCCCTCTATTGAGCCAAATCCTCAGCAGGCTCTCTTCTTATTTTCCTTTATTTTTGCATCATAGGAGCCACTAGCTTGAGAGATGAAGCTTCTATTGAAGCAACATGTAGCAGAGAATATCAGTCAAGCACAACAAAGTTCCTCATGATGGTTGAAAATTATTAAGCAAAATAACACGTAAGCCCCGACCAATATGGTGAAGAAGATGACTTTTGATCCAAACACTATGGAGGCGCACACTAAGAAGATGGTCCCTTAGGTATAGAAACCCCAAGGATAAATGATGCTGAATGATTATTCATATTAGGTCATCATTGAGTTTAGATAGTAGTTCTAAACCATAGGACTGGCTGGAACATTGTGTCCATCAATTTTAAATTGTACATAGCAATTTTAGTATGTTCATGTTTTTAGTTGATTAGAAAAATAGCCAATGATGAAGGTTGGATTGTAAATGCATATGACATAAAAGGAAAAAAACAACCATCATTGTAATTATCTTGATTAAGGAGGTAAATGCCTAGTTATACATCTAGTGTAGTTAGACGTCTAAAGCAGAATTAGTTAGTAGGTGTTTAAGGCTGACGGTTGGGGCGGTTTAGGACGAAGTAGTTGGGGAAACTACTTCGCCCATCCTATTTAAACCCCCTATTTTTCAAACATTGTATCATCATTCATTTTGCTATAATGCCAATGCTGTTATGTTGTTTACGTATTCTGCATGTATGGTGACATGGTGATTGTTCCTTTGAGTGTAGATTGGAATGCATTAATGTGTGAGTTGTAGGTTGTGTGTTCTAACTTTACCTTGCAGGTTTCCTAGACTGATGAGCCTTGAAGCTTAGTTGCTGCAACAGGGACAAATATTATGATATTATTATAGGTATACGGGGGAAAACTACAACAGTCATAGATGCCTAGCCCTTGACTTTTGGCATTCATCAGATGGCTAGCCGTCTAAACCTAGAGCCCTGATGTCTACACTGTTAACATCTAACCCTGCAAACCTGACATCTAGAATGTCGATGTCCAACCCTACAAACCTGATGTCTAGACTATTGACGTCTAACCCTACTAAGCTGACGTCTACCCTAGTGACGTCTAACCCTATGAACCTAATGTCTAGATTGGTGATGTCTAGATATGACCTTGTGACATCTAGACCTGTGACGTCTAGACTTGTGACCCTGATGTCTAGGCCTATGACGTCTAATTCTGGATGTCTACCTACATTGCTGGATAGTTGATCTTGTATCTTATAAACCAATCCATTATCATTTCTTAAATTCTAAAGACTGACTTATCATCACCTCATCTTGGGAATGTACTCACCCGTGTCTACATTTGGCATCATTACCTAAGTGAACTTGTAGTTTAACGACAAGTTATAGGAAGAGTAGGTTAATGACTTATTTTAGGTTACAGAATAAGAATCAAATATTAGTAAGAAGAAGCGCACGATTGGTGAACTTAAGGACACATGAGGCCATAGAGGTATCTCACCCTAAGGTGGAGAGAGTGGAATATTGAATATGAGAACAACACAAGCATTGAAATATTGTTGGTGACTACAAAAAATGAGGAAGAACAAATAGCAAAGGAAGAGCCCATCATTGACAACTAGACGACAACACCAGAACCAGCGAGGGAGGGGTGGCTAGAGGATACTAAAGGAGATAACCTTGTATCAGGACACCTATGTGAAGGTTCATGAGGAGGAAGGTCGGAGCTACATTTGGTATATTTGTAGAGAAGGTCATGAAGCAGAGACAAATTGGAGACAGGAAGAAGGCTATTTGAGTATAATTTTGTACCACCAACAATAGATAAACAACTGAATAAAATGCTACAACCACCAACACCAGGAAGATAGAATACCATGGCAGTAAACCCTCCCAATAGAATAATACAATAGAAATGCCCACCTTTTTCAGGTTAAGGAAAGGAGGATCCATCGTGACATGTGGAAACTTGAATTACCATTTGGGGAGCAAATGGGGTCACACAGGACATGCAATGCTTGTAACTAGTCCCAGCCACATTGCGAGGCATGGCGATAGACTGGTACTTGAAAAGATAAAGTACACGAGCATTTAGATAATGGGAAGAGCTAAAGACCGCATTCCTAGAGGAATTCTGAACACTGAGGGATGACATGGATATCATCATAGAAATATGCATTACTAAGCAAAAATCAGATGAAGATGTCAAAAGATACAATAGAAGATTGAAACAACTGATAGACAAAATGGAGATGGCACCTACTGATGGTATGATAAAGTGGTGGTTTTGGATGGGCTACTACCAAAATTCAAGAATAAAATAAAGGCAGTACCATCCTCAATGTATGCAGAAGCACTGGAGACAGCTAAAAACTTTGATAGTGAAGGTAAACAAAGGATCATAGGTATTGGAGGATACTTAAAGCATATCAAAGATTCAGATAGTGACGGTGAAGATAAAGTACAGAGCATGATTCACACCTTCTAGAGATAATTTGAAAAAATTCTAAAAGAAACAAAAGGAGAAGGTTGAAAATATCAGAAATAAATTTGGTGTTCAGACTGCAAGGCATAGGGACATTCAAATGTAAACTGTCTAAAGAAAGCATATTGTAATATATGTGAAATTGTAGGACATCCTATCATCAACTGTCCATTCAACCTAAAAATCAAGAGGCATCAGACATTGGCAATACAACAGAGCAACCAAATACACAAAGAAATGGACAAGGAGCTACTAGTGGAGGATACAGGAATAGTCATCGAGGAGGAAGACAAGGAGGCTAGAGTTGACTACAATAAGACTGGCGGTCATCCGATTATTCAATGTCAAAATTGTCAAGAATGGGGCCATTTTGTGAAGAATTGTTCCAAAACATAGAATGTAGGTACTAACAGTGGTAACTATACCACTCAAATGTGTAAATGGTGTGGTCCGAGAAACCACAAGGAGGCTAATTGCCCGAACAAGACAAGTACCAGTGGAACTCATAACATCAACCTCATCAACATTGGAGAAGTGACAGAGGTAGACAAAAAAGTCTTGGCTGTAACAAGAGCACAGACTAAGAAAATTAAATAGTATCCAAACCCTACTAAGGAGAAAGAACAATGGTAGGAAGCCTAAAAATTGATCGAAATAGAACTAGCAGAGGAGAAACAGGGACAACTAGTTTTGGAGAAAGTATTAAAGAGATTAGAAATCACTAATAAGGCATTAGTAGAAGGCTTGGTAACAAAGGTACTAAACACAAAGATAGAGATGAAGGTAGCCAACCTGTTTAGTATAGTACCTGATTTGTATGCTACGATCAGGATCAAGAGGAAGGATGAAACTCGATAGGTAGGAACTATCAAGCAATGACAATTCATTGATATAACAATCTTGATTATTGAAGTCGAGCAGAGGCCAGCTATAGTTCAAATGGAAGTTTTGAACCATAGGTTGAATCAGGTTATTGTAGATGGAGGGTCTAGTGTGAATGTAATTCCAGAGAAGACATTGTGGATTCTAGGGCAACCCACCTTAAGGTCTCCAAATTTCAAATTATATGGTGCTGATCAATATGGAATTGAAATAATAGGTGTCTTAATGAATCAAAAAGTATGCATAGCAGAGAAAAACTTCATTTTAGATTTTGTTGTCATTGTTATGTAGAAACCTACATATGATGCACTAATAGGATGAGGATGGTTGAGAACAACAAAAGTCAACCATAATTAGGAGAAAGAACATCTATATTTCAAACAAGGGCAACACAAGTATATAATCAATCTAAAGAATCAAACTATGAGTCAAGACATAGCCACTTCAGATGATTCGGGATCCTCTTCATCATATGGTGAATATGATATGAACCAGATGAGGAAGGAGTGTTGCACCTTGAAAACTGCATAAAGGACGAATATGATTAGGACAAGGGTCTATTACACTAGTAGTTGAAGGACTATGGGATATTTCCTCCTTAGTGTTTTTGCATTGATGTAGAAAAGGAAATACAAATGGATGAGATACAAGAACCTAAAAAGGGAACTAGCAATAAAAGACAAACAACGAAAAAGGACAAGGAAAGAGAAAAGTGGACATTTCCCAATAATTTTTTGGAATTCACAATGGGGGAGGCAGTCATAGAAGATAAACTAGCCCACCCCATTGCTGCACTAAAAGCAGCAAATGATCCTGAATCCATAAAATATGAAGGTCCTAAAATGATTTTGGTAAACATGGGAGAAAAAGACAAGGAGAATATGATCAAATGTGGAGATGATCAGGATCCAGTTCTAAAAGCAGTAGCATTCAAGATTTTTTTGGACTATACGGATGTTTTTTCTTGGACATATAAAGATTTTAAGGGAGTACTGTTGGTCATAGATTCGCTACCAGGAAAGAATTTGGTCTAAGTATACGCCCTAGACCCAGACCATAGATTGAAAGGCCATAGGGAAGAGATGCCCTCCATGCCAATCTTCAGAGAAGGCCGACTCCTTTTCTAAACTACTTGGGGATTTTAAGACAAAAGTGTAGGAAAGAGATTAAAAATAGTGTAGAAAGAAATGTAAATGGTAATCAATAGCAGTGGGAAAAGAACAAGCATCACAATCACCAACTAATACCCAAAACAACAAAAATCAAAGCAAAAAATGTAACAAAAATTAACACTGCAATTCCTCCCTATGTATCCTTCAACAAGAATTCCAGATTCACTCAATGTCCAATGCCTTAATCCAGAATGCATAATTACAACAATAAAAAAAATAAATGAATATAAGCAGAAATACTTGTAGAAGGCAACATAAAAGGACACAAGAATTAGAGCCAAGGATATTTTAAAATTGATGCAAATAGTTTGAGCACAATAGCTCTCTAGAAATATGTTGCCCCCCTTTACAATGAATATCAGAATGTCTTATATAGTAGAGTTTGCCCTCCCAATTACATTAAATTTTAGATCCCAAAACTATTGGGGCAGCTGAGATTTGACCCATGTCAATTTTCAGTGTACCTGTAATGTGGCTCACCCGTGTTTGGAGTAGCTTCGAACTGAACCTGCAGTCGGGAGAGTGTATTTTATTAATGCACTTGGTACAACTTGCCCTTTGGGGTCTTCTAATATTAGAAAATCATGTGTCATTAATACACCTATGCCCACCTACCCTACTTTCTCTAAGTCCACTTGCAGCTTTATCGAGATGCACACATTTCGAGAAATTTCTCGCCTTCAAATTTCATTTGGTGTTTGCTATGGGATGCATGTGACACTAGGGGTTGCAGGGCAGAGGATTGAAATTTGGGTGTCTTCAAATGAATGGGGATGACTGGCTAGTCGCTCGACGTAAGAGAACTCCTGATAATTGCTTAGAAATGCTACAAATCCTGGGAGTCACTCTAGAATGGAGCAAATCCTGGGAAGGGCTACCTGCTGCTTTCAAACCTCCCAATTGGCTGACGATTCGCTGGATGGCAGGGTGTTGATGGTGGTCGCCAGCAAATGGGCATGATTTATGGAAATTGCTTAAAGTGGAGCGACCTTCGGGCTTTATGCCTTAAAATATTTTCATTTTTCTCACTAGTCTCAAGAAGTCGGAGCAACTCTTGGGAGTCACTATCTGTGGGAGAGAACTGTGGGCATCTTCAAGTTTTGACTTTGCCTGCTAGTCGTAGGCAGCTTGAGCGACTCCTGAGAGTCACTCCTTTAGGGAGAAAATTAAGGGAACATCCAGGACTTAGATAACTTTTTAATTTTAGCTTGCTAGTCGCAGGCAACTAGAGCGAATCCTGAGAGTCGCTCCACTGGAGAGCGAACTATAGGAAGAATAAGACTTAGTAAAATTTTAAACTTTTTTGGCGTACTATAAAAGTTGGGAGGGTCACAGATGGAGAGGGGTGACTCCCAAGAATCGTTCAATATGGAGTGACCTATGAGCTGCCCACGCCTTGGATAAATTTGATGAATTTTCTTCCAAAAACTGGGACATTATCTAGAGACTGGAAGATCTTGAGACTATCTGGGCTACAACCATCTAAAATACCTAGAAATGTTGGCAAGAGAAAAGGGAAGAAGCGAATCTGGAAATAGGAAATTACAGCATTTCACAAAATTTTACCTCATTCAAAATGTGACAACATTCTTGGCAGATCACAGGGTATCGGGGTCGCCAAAATGCAAGGACCCATGCCTTCATCCTTTGGGTGTGGATTCAACCCCAATCCCTCCTTCCTACTGCACTACTTCCTCTTCCACTTCTTAGTCTACTACACCACTATCATCTGTGGATTCTTCTTCTGTTTCTTCTCCTTCCACTGTTTCTCCTTTAGATTGATTCTCATCGTCTCCCTCCTCCTGCTCTAAGGGAGCAAGATGGTCACAGATGATATCATAGGTGGTCTGGACTTGAGTCCATGCCTCCTACTCTTGGAAGGGTTCCAGGTTGCATAGCTCCTTTAAGATGCAGTTGAGAGTTATGATCTGGAGCATATCTGTCTGATCAATTTTTTGGCTTAGGTCACCCAGGTAGGAGCTAATATGGCAGAACCTTGATATCAATTATGTCACCTACGCTTCTAGAATTGGCTATGCTCATCCATCAATTTTAGAGATATCATTCTTAAAATTATCCCAAATCAGCTTCAATTCCTCTTTGGAAAGGCAATTCCCTTCATCATCAGTGAAGCTAGGAAATCCCAGTAGCGTGAGGGTCTAGAAATGAGCCAAGCAGACACTTCTTTCTTTCTCTAGGGCGTCAAGCAATTTTTTGGCCCTTCTGACTCTTTTCAACTTTTCAAAGAAGGCATGCAAAGTTGATTTGGTAGTGGCCCAATCTAAGGCAAGCTAGGTCATTGGGGGCACCTGGAGGTCCTTGTGTTCATAGAGCTCATCTTTTATGGCCAGGCTAAGCCAATGCTCTATAGCACGCTCAACCTCTTCTATCACGAGCCCACTCTAAGTGGATGCCTTATTCACCTCCCATACAAACATGAGGACAGTCAGGGTCCTTGAGGTCCTAGTCTCAAAGCTCTTCAATAATATGGTGTGAATCTCCTTAACTCAATCTATGGAGAAGACCTCAACCTACGCCACTCGGTCTTCCAGTTGCTACTATACCTTCTGGACCTATGCCTCCAGCTGGCCTACCCGCGCATGTACCTCCTGAATTTATTTGATATGGCACTCTGATACCTCTTTATGTTCAACTACCTCTTTCTCTAGGGAGGCCTCCTACTATTTTAGCTACTCTGATTCCTTTTGGGAGATCTCCAGATGGGCCTGCATCTTGGCAATGTTTTCCTGTAATTATGTGTTCTCATTCTTGACCTTGCAGTAGCGTTCTTTTAGATGGTGATGAAGTACATACAATTTACTTACCCCAAGTTGGATTTCCCCTAATTCATACTAAACACTGGTTTTGCTCATGTCCTTATCTTTCATCTAGTATTCATAATCATCAGGTGTTATATCCTTAAGAGGTTTCTAGAATTTGGGAATCTTCTTCTTGGTGTGCAACACCATCTTGTCCATGTCAAACCTAGCACGCTTCTCTACTCTGATGGGCTCTTATGATTTTATTTTCTTTAGATTCCTAAACCATATATAAGAACTCTTCTCAGCTTGGACTAAGCTCTCTATTGTAGGGTGGTCTACCATCTCTAATTTGGGTTGGATGAGCTCCATCCCACCAAACAATGGTGCTATCAGTGGTAAGTCCTACTGAAACCTGAACTCCTTTGTAAAGTGGTGAGGGGAGGTGGAAATGGGGAGCTCGGTTGCTATTGGGGATATGACAGTCTGAATGGCAAAATGGGTACTATCATGGCCCAAGAGTGGATTCTTAGTTAGTTCTCCCGATGAAGAGAATGGGCCCGTAGGGGTAGTACCTAGCTGAATGGGGGCAAGGGTTTGAAATGCATTGGGATCAGAAGTGAACTGGCTAAATGCCTATTATATGGGGAGTTCTAGATGAGTGGAGGTTTGAGGCTAGGGTTCTACAGTAGTAAAATGGTTAACTATGAGGGGGATAGTCAAAGATAGTTCACTGGATAATGAAAATACTGTGAGTATTGGCTCAAGGGTAGTGAAAGATGGTGTCGCAGATGATTGCTCATAAGACTAGAGTGGGAAAAGAAAGTCTATACCTACGTGCTCTAATTGAGTTGGCTCATCCACTCATATTCCTCTAATGAGGTTCTTGTTGGTCCGAATTTCATGCACACCCCGGAAAGGATGAAGCAAGGAAGCTCCGGAGACACCCACGGGACGGATCCCACTCGCTTTAGGATCTAGCTAGTTATCCAAGGTGCGAGTTATAGAGTTGGGTCGAATGGCTATTCACTCTTTTCCACTTCTGAAATAGATTTCAATATGGACTACTCTGTTACCTTACAGGGGGTTCTTGAACTTGTTCAGTAGTTGTAAAAGTTGATCGGATTTAACTTGAATTCTTGATCTAGCTCTCATGGGTCAGCAGATTTAAATAAAATACAAACAAAAAAAATAAAAATGGATCATTCACCGAAAACAAAGAGAGGGTAGGGTAGGGCAGAAAGAGAAGTTTATCAAACATCAACTGTAAAACCCCAAACTATCAATCTTATCTATGCTACTAGCTTCACAACAGAACAAATCAAAGAAGAAAGTGTCCAGTCAGTCTAAGATCACTTTCAACTAAGAGCACAAGGCAGAGTGAAACAGATCTAGCAAAAAATTATAAATCCAAGGGCAGTTGGTTAAAGCGGTATCTTTCATCGGCGACCTAGCTCACACGGTGAAGATAGAGCAATTAGAACAAACTTAACCTCAAATCTATAATTTCCCCTAGCGAGACAAAAGAACAACCGAAGCCTAACGACATATTTAAACTTGATAACTCGGATTTACTGACATATATCTAACAAACTTTAAATGGAACGGATAACAAAAGAAGATACACTTATCACACTCTGCAAAAGATTAGGCTCCTGGCCATGCTATCACAGAAAAGCTAAAGCACATCAACTCCAAGTCCAAAAACAAAGGATTTCACAAGATTTGCAAGAAATTGCTTATAAGCCTTTTATTTCTAAGTCTCCGCCTTCCGCAATTACATTGAGAAGAAGTATTTATAGATTCAGGACAGACCCTGATATTTTTAGAAATATCTTCTTCTCATAACTGCAAATATTATCACATCTAAACCCTAGGACCTAGGTTTTACAATAAAAATCGATTTAAAATCAAAGTCCAGATAGAACTTAACCCTTCGACAAATCAGGGGAGTCAGTTGCCATAAATGGAGAAGATAAAATCTAAAGCCACTTGCATTCATCCATAGCTGCAAATAAATGCCTCCATTAATTCCACTGGTGAGCCGGATGAGTCACCACTTCTCTCAGATCTGATCTCCGTAAAGCCATCCCTGTGTTGAAATTATCTTCATGCTATCAATTCTATCATAAATTTGCTATTGAATGCTTTTACCGACTTCTTTTCCTCTAGCATGGCGGTCCTCGATCAAATCTGCACTTTAACTTTGACTTTATGGCCTTTCTCGGTTGTCCCGTAAGTGCCAGATGGAATCTTGCATGAAAGACAAAAAGATTATATTAGTACTTTAAAATCATTAAATCAGAAGCTTTAAAGGTTAAAACAGATTAAATCAGGCTAAAAACGCTAAAGCAAGCTTGCATGTCGGCTTCTGTTTGTCTGCCTCATGCTTTGACACGTGTCGCTACCTCAGGATGCCTTCTGTTTCCCGCTGGAATGCACTTCTGGTCAACTGAGGACTTTCTCTCTCCTACTGCGATTCTGCGACATGTCGCGATTTTGTGACATGTCGCGAAATCACGACGTTCCCAGCACTGTGCTGCTTCTCCCCCTGTTGGTCGCGAAAATGCGACATGTCGTGATTTCGCGACATGTCGCGAAATCGCGCCTCTCGCTAGCGGCCGTACAACTTTGCTCCAGCATGTCGTGATTTCGCGACATGCTTGTCTTGCAAGACTTCGAAACATGCAGCGCATCACTGCCACTTTTCACCCCCGACTTCGAAACATGCAGCGCATCGCTGCCACTTTTCACCCCTGATTTTGAAACATGCAGTGCATCGCTGTAAGCTCCAACCCGCGATTTTGAGACATGCAGCGCATCGCTGCAACTTTTGGACTTGGAAACATTTATCATTTATCCTCAGCGAAAATGGGACATGTCGCGATTTTGCGACATGTCGCAATTTCGCGCTGGTCCGTACTGATTTCTTCTCTCTCCTCCGGTAGACAGTGATTTCGCGACACTTTCCAAAAATGGAAATGTCGCGATATCGTGACACTTCCAAAAATGGAAATGTCGCGATATCGTGACACTTCCAAAAATGGAAAGTGTCGCGATTTCGCTACACAAAAATGACTTGGCGGATTTTTGATTCTTCAGCCCAATTTCTCTCTCCTGCCGCGAAAATGCGACATGTCGCAAAATCGCGCCCTTCCGTACAGTTCATCTTCTCTCTCCAAAAGCTGTCGCGATTTCGCGACATGTCACGAAATCGTGCCCTTTCTGGCACTTAGCCGATTTTCATGCATTTTCTCTCTCCTATCGCGAAAATGCGACATGTCACGATTTCGCGACATTTTTCTCCCCGACTTTCTCTCTCCTCATCCTGCAGCGATTTCGCGACGCTTTCCAAAAATGGAAATGTCGCGATATCGCGACACTTTCAAAAATGGAAAGTGTCATGATTTCGCTACACAAAAATGACTTAGCTGCTTTTCTATTTTTCTGTCACGATATCGCGAAATTTTCAAAAATGGAAGTGTCGCGATATCGCGACACTACCAAAAATGGAAAGTTTGATTTTTCATGAATTTATGCAACTGTTTTCAGCATTTTTCTCGGTACCGATGTAGGATTTGGCTTAAGCATGAATGATTTCTAGCATGTAAAAGTGAATTCTTGGATAACACAACTGGAATGCAAGAAAAAGCACAACTTTAAGAAGGAGGCAAACAAATTTGGATTTAAAACCTGAAAATTATCAAGAGGGTCCCTGCTTCAAAAATGGAAGTTTAGGGCTTTCTAAGGATGGAATCTCATTTTTCAGTGGGGGTGTGTTGCTTCTCAACAAATGGCGATATCTGCGGGTAAAATAGTAGCACTATTTTAGAACCCAAGACTCTGGTTTCAAAACAAAAAGACCATGCATCATGCCTTGCCACAGACATTCTTCATAATAAATTGATTGTTAACTGCCAGCTGTTAAAATTTCCCAAGGACATACTAGGCTGAATTACTTCAAAGAAGATTTCTGATGTGCAATTTCAAAGGGTATAGAACTTTCTTCAAGAATGACTGGATTGAATGATAAACTTGGATTAATCAACTTTTTTAGATTGTAAAAGGGGAAACCGAGTAGAGCTCTGTTTACTAGTTTAGCCTTTTACAGCCTAGACAGAGTTACCCTTTAGATTTACACGACCCAAATTTACAACTGTAGGGAAGAATCTAATATTGGTTGCCTCTTTTAATTGTTCAACTTTTTTCTCTTCTTTTTTTTTATATCTCTCCCTCTGAAATATATCAATATCTGAGATGCTTTTAGGGAAATCACAATCTTCTTTTAACATTTGATCAATGCGGAACTCGTCTCGGTCTAGGCATCGATAGCCTCTGTGGATACCCAAATAATTGCATGAACCATAGTCCCCTCTTATAACCAGCTTTTCTTGGATTCCCCGGGAGTTCCTCCAACTAAACAGCATAGCAGCTTCTCTATAATTAAAACAACTGTGGTAAGTAAGACACAAGATCCAATCATCTCTCTACCTTTATCCTGAATAACAAAATAGCTCTACTGTTCAGAGTAAGCAGACTATCTCAATTGGAATAATGATGACCATGAACACTGGATTGAGGCTGGATTGATCGACTTAGAATAAACAATTTTTAGCGGGCTGACTTTTCATTGATTGCTCAAGCAAAGGCAAAGAACGAGAAAATTTTAGAAGCCAAAGGACTTTGTACAGGCTTCCAAGGACAGGCACAGGCTTCTAAAGCAAAACAGAATCAAAACTGCACAGACTGCAAATAAAATAAACTAAACACTAAAAACTGCACAGCTGTACAGACAAAGGAATAAAACAAACTGCAAGGCTATTTACAAAGGATGCAAAGCACAGCTGTACAGGCAGCAAAATTAAGCTAAAACAAAAGCAAAGCAATTAAAACTGCCTAGACCTGAAAATAACTTAAAGCAACTATACAGACAGCAAAGAAAAAGAACTGCAATAAAGAACTACAGCAAATAAAACTGAAACAAAAGACTGTACAGACTTAAACAAAAGAAAGCAAGCTGACATAAAAAGACAAAGAAAGGAAATAAAAAACACAAGAAAGAAATAAAGCGCACAAGCTAAAAGCGAAAAACAATTAAAGAAAGCGAAAAAGCGCAAATCGTACGAGACAACTAAAGATTAAAAAAAATAAGATGAAGCAACTAAAAGAACTGCAGAGCATTAAAATTAAACTGAAATATATCAATATCTGAGATGCTTTTAGGGAAATCACAATCTTCTTTTATCATTTGATCAATCTGGAACTGTCTCAGTCTAGGCACTGATAGCCTCTGTGGATACCCAAATAATTGCATGAACCATAGTCCCCTCTTATAACCAGCTTTTCTTGGATTCCCAGGAGTTCCTCCAACTAAACAGCATAGCAGCTTCTCTATAATTAAAACAACTGTGGCAAGTAAGACACAAGATCCAATCATCTCTCTACCTTTGTCCTGAATAACAAAATAGCTCTACTGTTCAGAGTAAGCAGACTATCTCAATTGGAATAATGATGACCATGAACACTGGATTGAGGCTGGATTGATCAGCTTAGAATAAACAATTTTTAGCAGGCTGACTTTTCATTGATTGCTCAAGCAAAGGCAAAGAACAGAAAATTTTAGAAGCCAAAGGACTTTGTACAGGCTTCCAAGGACAGGCACAGGCTTCTAAAGCAAAACAGAATCAAAATTGCACAGACTGCAAATAAAATAAACTAAACACTAAAAGCGCTACAGTTGTACGAGACAAAGGAATAAAACAAGCTGCAAGGCTATTTACAAAGGATGCAAAGCACAAGCTGTACAGGCAGCAAAATTAAGCTAAAATAAAAGCAAAGCAATTAAAACTGCCTAGACCTGAAAATAACTTAAAGCAACTGTACAGACAACAAAGAAAAAGAACTGCAATAAAGAACTACAACAAATAAAACTGAAACAAAAGACTGTACAGACTTAAACAACAAGCTGACATAAAAAGACAAAGAAAGGAAATAAAAAACACAAGAAAGAAATAAACTGCACAAGCTAAAACTGAAAAACAATTAAAGAAAACTGAAAAACTGCAACTGTACAGACAACTAAAGATTAAAAAAAATAAGATGAAGCAACTAAAAGAACTGCAGAGCATTAAAATTAAACTGAAACAGATTAAAACTGTACAGACAAAGAAATAAAAACTGCACTGACAAAGAAATAAAAGCTGAAAAACTTCAAAGCTTATTTACAATGTATACATATGTTACAACTTCCCTTCATACTCAAAAAATGCAGCAGTTGGGAAAGCAGAGAAATGGTGCCTTAAAAAAATTTTGACCATGCAAGTAATTTAAAAAAATTACCTTTCAGGTCCTGTTGACGAAATGCACTCCAGACTGTGCTTCAAAAATTTGCTATCCGGGGAAAGACTTGTGTTTCTTGTATTCCTCGTCCCATTTGAAAAACAAATCTGCGACTCCTTCAAATTAAACAAATCATATAATAACAAATCATATGATAACATATTTATGCTTCTAATTGAAGGGTTTGCGGAGTTCTTTCAAAAGGATTTGAATGTAAAAAAAACCCCGAGGATCAAATACCTTAAAATCTTGACAGACCAGGACCACCACATCTTCAAAATTATGTGACAACTGAAAGAAATCATGTTTTATCTGTATGCCCTAGTTCTTAACAACTTGAACATTTTGTGGTTGCTGCACTGCTTCAATATCCAGGACTTCAATTTTTATCCCTCTAGAAGAATGCTTACAATTTTCCTTTTCACCTGAGCCTTGCTTAGATTTATCCTCATCAATGTGCAATATCCAACTGTCACTGTTGTGATGGTTTAGAGTTTTAATTGTTCCCACCTTTTCAGTTGCCAAATTATAAACTCCAATATCTGCATCAACACAGTTTATAGCCTTCTCTTTGACATTATGTTCAGAAGTTGCAGGCTTATGTTGAGACAGTTCATCAATTCCAAGTTGGCTGACCACATTCATATTTACTATCTTTTCCTCCTTTTCTTGAAATTCAATAGGTGGTCCAGAGTAAGCCTCAATCAAGCTATCCTTTTGTTCAACAATCTAAGGCAATTCATAGAGGGTGATGTCAGCTTTAAGTTCCCTCATATCCTCAATGATGTTATCCTCCTCGATTACTTCTGCATAGTGATATTGAATCTCACTTTCATCATCCTCCGATGAGGAAGGATCATAGTTAGGTTACGGACTCCGACATCTCAAATTATAACTGTCCATTTTGAACTGTTGAAAATCTTGCATTTCATCCACGAGGAGTCTCTACAAGACTTTCTGTCTCTTCAAGAAAAGTGAAAGAATCTGAAACCCTGGTTGTACTGTTTTTGGGTGAACTAGAAATATCAATATTTCTTTGATCTCTAGGAAAATTTAACTCACCGGGAAAAACTTCAGATTTGGGTGGTGCCGGATCACAGCTGTTCGGTTCAAGCACTCGCACTTTGAGCTTGTAGAACTTTTCTCTGTATTTTGCACATGCTGAGTGGATGTCACAGTTAACGGAGTCTCCTTGGGTAGAGCATGACATGTTGGCACTAACTCATGATGTGGAATGGGGTCTAGAACAGGCATGTTCTGTGTAACATAGGATATCAAAGGACTGCTCAGAATTTGAGGCCCTAAGCTGTCTTTCAAGAATTAAGGCTTCTTTATAAGCACCTGCCAGGGTTGTGATATTGATGTCTCTCTTGAGGAAAATAGAGGTCACCGAATCCAATGCATTCTTGTAGATTTCTAAGGCCAGATTTGCATTTGGGATGTAATGGCCAGTCATTCTATCGTAAGCTCTTTGGAACCTCATATTGAAAGACCTGACAGTTTCTCTCGATTCTCTCTTGATGCTGGAAAATTGTTGGTATAACACACTGGGGTCTATCACTTCCCCAAATTGTGATATAAAAGCTTTCTCTAGGTCATCCCGACTAGTAATGGAATTCTTTGGTGAGGTTTAAAAACTAGTCATAAGCTCCCTCATGGAGAGTGAACGGGAAAAATCTGCAGGCAACATCTTCATGCTGTATATTCAACAATCTTAGAGCATTTTTAAAAGCTAGCAGGTGTTCTTCTGCAGTTCTTGTCCCATCATGTTTGTACCTGGGGAGATATCTTTTCGGGCTTCTGGGCAGGTCATGGGCTATACCCGGGATATTCAAAGTAGTGGGGCCTAACCAATTTGCCATTATTACTTGGCTGACAGTGATGTTCTGAGTTGTGATTGGATAACTGTCAGTGGAGATAAAACTGTTCTGAACTTGAGGTCTTCTCTGGCAATTTTAAAAACTGTACTGACAACTTTAAAAAAAATACTGACAATTTACAAAATTGTCCGGAGTTCACTGTGGGTCCTTCAAATGTTGCTGTTATGCCCTTACAATACTTGAACTGAGTTCATAGCCCTCCTTCTAGCGCCAATTAGGTGTTGGCTGAGGAGGAGGGAAAAGGATTCAAAAGATAAAATACCAGACTCAGCACATACAATACAGTATTTGTCAAGCACCACATACAGTCAGATTTCTCAACTCAAGTGCACTAAGAACAGATGTTCTTGGCCCTCCTTCTAGCGCCAATTAGGTTGTTGGTCCGGCTTTCATGCACACCCTGAGAAAGGATGAAGTAGGGAAGCTCCGGAGACACCCACGGGACGGATCCCACTCGCTTTAGGATCTAGCTGGTTATCCAAGGTGCGAGTTACAGAGTTGGGTCGAATGGCTATTCACTCTTTTCCACTTCTAGAATAGATTTCAATATGGATTGCTCTGTTACCTTACAGGGGGTTCTTGAACTTGTTCAGTAGTTGCAAAAGTTGATCAGATTTAACTTGAATTCTTGATCTAGCTCTCATGGGTCAGTAGATTTAAATAAAAGACAAACAAAGAAAATAAAAATGGATCATTCACCAAAAACAAAGAGAGGGTAGGGTAGGGCAGAAAGAGAAGTTTATCAAACATCAACTGTAAAACCCCAAACTATCAATCTTATCTATGCTACTAGCTTCACAACAGAACAAATCAAAGAAGAAAGTGTCCAGTCAGTCTAAGATCACTTTCAACTAAGAGCACAAGGCAGAGTGAAACAGATCTAGAAGAAAATTATAAATCCAAGGGCAGCTGGTTAAAACTGGTATCTTTCACCGGAAGCCTAGCTCACACAGTGAAGATAGAGCAATTAGAACAAACTTAACCTCAAATCTATAATTTCCCCTAGCAGACAAAAGAACAACTGAAGCCTAACAGCATATTTAAACTTGATAACTCAGATTTATAGCATATATCTAACAAACTTTAAATGGAACGGATAACAAAAGAAGATACACTTATCACACTCTGCAAAATATTAGGCTCCTGGCCATACTATCACAAAAAAGCTAAAGCACATCAACTCCAAGTCCAGAAACAAAAGATTTCACAAGATTTGCAAGAAATTGCTTATAAGCCTTTTATTTCTAAGTCTTCGCCTTCCGCAATTACATTGAGAAGAAGTATTTATAGATTCAGGATAGACCCTGATCTTTTTAAAAATATCTTCTTCTCATAACTGCAAATATTATCACATCTAAACCCTAGGACCCGAGTTTTACAATAAAAATCGATTTAAAATCAAAGTCCAGATAGAACTTAACCCTTCGGCAAATCAGGGGAGTCAGCTGCCATAAATGGAGAAGATAAAATCTAAAGCCACTTGCATTCATCCGCAGCTGCAAATAAATGCCTCCATTAATTCTGTTGGTGAGCCGGATGAGTCACCACTTCTCTCAGATCTGATCTCCGTAAAGCCATCCCTGTGTTGAAATTGTCTTCATGCTATCAATTCTGTCATAAATTTGCTATTGAATGCTTTTATCGACTTTTTTTCCTCTAGCATGGCGGTCCTCGATCAAATCTGCACTTTAACTTTGACTTTATGGCCTTTCCCGGTTGTCCCGCAAGTGCCAGATGGAATCCTGCATGAAAGACAAAAAGATTATATTAGTACTTTAAAATCATTAAATCAGAAGATTTAAAGGTTAAAACAGATTAAATCAGGCTAAAAACGCTAAAGCAAGCTTGCATGTCGGCTTCTGTTTGTCTGCCTCACGCTTTGACACGTGTCGCTACCTCAGGATGCCTTCTGTTTTCCGCTGGAATGCACTTCTGGTCAACTGAGGACTTTCTCTCTCCTATCGCGATTCTGCGACATGTCACGATTTCGCGACATGTCGCGAAATCGCGACGTTCCCAGCGCTGCGCTGCTTCTCCCCCTGTCGGCCACGAAAATGCAACATGTCGCGATTTCACGACATGTCACGAAATCGCGCCTCCTGCTAGCGGCCGTACAAATTTCCTCCAGCATGTCACGATTTCGTGATATGCTTGTCTTGCAAGACTTCGAAACATGCAGCGCATCGCTGCCACTTTTCACCCCTGACTTCGAAACATGCAGCGCATCGCTGCCACTTTTCACCCCTGATTTTGAAACATGCAGCGCATCGCTGCAAGCTCCAGCCCGCGATTTTGAGACATGCAGCGCATCGCTGCAACTTTTGGACTTGGAAACATTTATCATTTATCCTCAGCGAAAATGGGACATGTCGCGATTTCGTGACATGTCGCGATTTCGTGCTGGTCCGTACTGATTTCTTCTCTCTCCTCCGGCAGACAGCGATTTCGTGACACTTTCCAAAAATGGAAATGTCGCGATATAAAATGGAAATGTCGCGATATCGCTACATAAATGACTTGGCGGATTTTTGATTCTTCAGCCAAATTTCTCTCTCCTATCGTGAAAATGCGACATGTCACGATTTCACGACATGTCGCAAAATCGCGCCCTTCCGTACAGTTCATCTTCTCTCTCCAAAAGCTGTCGCGATTTCGTGACATGTCGCGAAATCGCGCCCTTTCTGGCACTTAGCCGATTTTCATGCATTTTCTCTCTCCTACCATGAAAATGCGACATGTCACGATTTCGCGACATTTTTCTCCCCGGCTTTCTCTCTCCTCATCCTGCAGCGATTTCGCGACGCTTTCCAAAAATGGAAATGTCGCGATATCGCGACACTTCCAAAAATGGAAAGTGTCGCGATTTCGCTACACAAAAATGACTTAGCTGCTTTTCTATTTTCCTGTCGCGATATCGCGACATTTTCGAAAATGGAAGTGTCGCGATATCGCGACACTACCAAAAATGGAAAGTTTGATTTTTCATGAATTTATGCAACTGTTTTCAGCATTTTTCTCGGTACCGGTGCAGGATTTGGCTTAAGCATGAATGATTTCTAGCATGTAAAAGTGAATTCTTGGATAACACAGCTGGAATGCAAGAAAAAGCACAACTTTAAAAAGGAGGCAAGCAAATTTGGATTTAAAACCTGAAAATTATCAAGAGGGTCCTTGCTGCAAAAATGGAAGTTTAGGGCTTTCTAAGGATGGAATCTCATTTTTCAGTAGGGGTGTGTTGCTTCTCAACAGTTCTCTCCTCTATGTTGACTACCTCCTTGTGGGAAACCATGGGAGTAGCCTTCTTCTGCTACACTACCTTTGTCTTGTTCTTCAACTTGGCCTTCTTTTCTTTCTTCAACGTGACCTCCTATTTTGAGGTAATGGCTAGAATGGTGGTACTTAGGCTCGAGCTGGTAGCATTTTCTAGCGGCACCCTTAGAGATTTTATTTTGACCTTGAGATTATTCTTATTTGGAGGTGATGGGGCTACTTGTATTGCTTTGACAGGCTACTTTGATGAGCCTTCATGCTTTTTAGAGGTTGGTTGTCCCTTAGGCTCAATCGCCTGACTCTTCCCTGCTTTACTACTAGTTCCTCCTTCCAATGTGAGTTGCAGCTTAGGTGGGTCTTGTGTATTTTGTAGGCCCTAGGTTCCTAGGGGCATGAGATCCTTAAAAATGATGGGTCACCACGTGGCATGATGGTCATTATAAAGAGTGAATAACTGGTGGTCACCAGCAAGCACTTTTTTGACATTTCCTTCTTTGTGTGAATCCTCATAATACACCACTCCATAATTTTCTCGGGACTCTAGACCATATTGGTCAACTTGGATGTCATTTTATTGAAGCATTTGGCCTCGTGGCGATGGGATACATTTTTATCCAGGTCATACTTTGCTTCGACCTAGTAGAAGTCATGTCATGGAGGGAAGGACCACATTTTCTCTATATTCCACTAAAGATACTACCTTGTTGCATTGTTGCGCTCTACCATCATCTCTGGGTGGGGACAAGCATGGAAGTTCATCATCATAGTGAACTACTTAATTATGTCCAGGGGATCATATCTCCAACGCTGAGGGAGTTCAACTAAGTCGAAGCTCAAAATTATAGCTGCAAGATGCTCATTTTTCCAGTGGCATTGACTTCAATTTTACCCCACTTAATTGGAAAATCAAAGATATATCCCCACATTCTACCTTGGCCATAGTTCTGATCAGTGTAATAACACTGTCATGAAATCTCTAGGGAAAACAGGTACTCCATGGTGTAGTAGGGCAAAAGGAAGGGTTTATCGTTAAACCAAAAAACTATGATGACAAAACCCTGAAAACATTCTGCAAGGACATCCTGGTAGGGGAAGATTACAGTATCTGTGGCATGGCCCAACACCCAAGCCAACATCATATATATGCTCATGCTTTTGAAATACCTCAATGACATGGGCAACTCTACCATTTGTTGGGCAATAATGGATCTCGTAGTTAAGAATCCATGAAATGCCACATCTACGGGTTGTCCACATATCTATTAGCCTATTCATTGAGGTTGATAGAGCTAATAGTATAATTTGGGTCCGGTTGTTGAGTAGGTGAGAAAGTCGCTTGGACAGTATCGACAAGGAGTGAAAATAGGACATCTCCTTTGTTGTTCAAGACTTGGCAGGTCTTTGGATTATAATACTGATCAATCGCCACCACTAGCTCTAGGTAATTATGCATAGGTGGGCATAAGAACCAATACAGATGCGAATGGTACATTACGGTGCTAGAACTTGCCGAGGAAGCTTTCTCCCTTCTATCTTCGATAATCTACCGTAATTGTTAAATGCTCTGTGAGAAAGCACCATATCCTTTACTTACTTCGATTTAGGCTTCACCGGTTCTTTCTCCTTATCTCTCTTCTCTTTCCCACCTTCTGCCATTTTATTTTTTCTTTGTTAGGGTAAAATATTTATTTAACCCACTAAGCCTAGAGGTAGGAGGTAGCAATATGGATTTTTTTTTTAGGCCCACCCCAACCCCACCTCAATAGGCAGTGGGGCCTACAAATGATCGACTAGGCAGGACTCTATCCGCTGGCAATTGCAGGTGATCGACTAGGCAGGACTTAGTATGTCGACGATCGTGCCAGTGAAGACTGCACCTCGACGGGGCCTTTTCGAGGCTCCCACCCATAGGGACACATACCCTATGGCTAAGTCGATGGAGAGCTTAGAGGGCAAGAGTGCCCTCATGCTCCCTATGGCCTAGCCATTCGGGAGTGCATCAAGGGTAGGAGCACCCTCACACTATCAGCCCCACGTATCAGGTGCTGACGATGACAAACCCACTACAACGGATCTGACGAAGACCTCAACTTTGGGATACATGTCATGATCTAACCTACACATAGGAGCACACACTTCAAGGAGGTGACATGGATCGGGCAAGACACGCAGTACATAAAGCTGACATGAACTCTATGACAACTGGCAAATACGTAGACCTCTAAGACAATTGGCGGACACATGGACTCTAAGACAACTGGCAAACACGTGGCGACAGACTTGTGCGGACAAGTGGCATCAAAAAATGGGCATCGTGCGATGCATGGCAGCTTGCAAAAGTCCTCGGATTCGCTACGCGATTGCCCAAAGGCAATCACATACCAAGGTGAGCCTTGAGGGTTAAAAACCCTCATTCATCTACTGCGGGATGAATGTGGGACTAAAGTCCCAATGTTTAAAAAAAACACGCGATTGTGAAGGACCAAAAGGAAGTTGATCTTCCTTTGGTCTTGTTGTGGTTCATCCACAACACACCCCAGAAGTGGGGACCCACCTTTGTTTTTGCAGGTTTTAGGGAAGATCTCAAAGACCCGAATGCTAAAAATGAAGAAAAGAAGAAAAATGCCTAAGTGTTGAAAGGGTCGCGAAATCGTGACATGTCGCGATATCGCGACATGTCACGAAATCGTGACCTGTCTCTCCATCGCTACGAGTTGCCGAGAGGAAGCACAAGGTTGAAAGTGGTAGCGAATCGCTACCACTTCATGAAGTGGAGGCTCGAAGGAAAAGTGGTAGCGAATCGCTACCACTTCGTGAAGCGAAGGCTTGAAAGAAAAAGTGGTAGCGAATCGCTACCACTTCGTGAAGTGGAGGCTCAAAGGAAAAGTGGTAGCGAATCGCTACCACTTTGTGAAGCAGAGGCTCGAAAGAAAAGTGGTAGCGAATCGCTACCACTTCGTGAAGCAGAGGCTCGAAGGAAAAGTGGTAGCGAATCGCTACCACTTCGTGAAACAAGAGGCTGGAGACTGTAACAAAAAAAAAGCATTACTTATTGAAATAAAGGATTTTTCTTTGGTAACACGACTTTTGTGTGTAAAATCAAAAGGAGATCGAAGCCAAAACTATTGTTTTACTGTCAATCTTTCCATTGCATCATTTTGTCTTGTATCTATTTCGTTTACGCCATGGGATGGGTTACGATAGGTGAATGGTAGAATGATGCAGTTATATTCTTTTCCTTAGAGTCTTGCATCTGATCTGATTAGATTGTGTGTTAGTATAGATCTGATCGGTTGGGTTGTTTTGGGGATTTCATCTCTTAACTTGGGATTTTGCAGGGAGGAGATCGTGAACCATTTTAATATCCTTCATTATTTTCCAGTTGATTCAAAATAACAGTTTCTGTTTTATTCCTTGATATGCTTAATTTCATGTCAGAGACTAACACTGAAATAACAGAACTATTGAATGGAGATAAAACGAACAGGTTAACCTTAGAATAAATTGTGAATATTAGAACATCAAAAGGAGTTTTGTTTATTTTTGATTAATCAAACAAGTCAAGATTATAAAGTTCATTGAGAATCAACAAAGGCCCCTTGTTAACAGCTATCTGCAGGATTTGAGTTATTCTGGGATATATCAGTTGCATGTATTAAATTGAAATTCGTTTTATATACGTAAAAGCTGTTTCACAAAGAAACTTGGAGAAATAATAAAAGGAAGGAAAATAAAATAAATTATTTCTTTGCAAGAAAGAGTCTTTTGTTCGAGACTCTAAGTTGCGTGTTATTATTTGTAATATGACAAATTAACACTCAACATTTTGGCGCTAGAAGGAGGGCCTTCTGTATTAATTTGCAATTTTGATTTGTTCTAACAATTAACGTGGGTAGTTTTGTTTCCACCTATTGTGCTTGCAGGTGTAACACCAGACATACTATCTGGTAGCAGAGTCGAGAAATCTTTTAGAGTCCTAGAGTTTCCAAGCTGGCCCAACCTGAGTACATTGCTACTAGGTCTAAAACCACAGGGGAAACTATCTTCCAAAGTCTTTCTCCCACTGCTAGGAGGCCGAAAAACAAAACATTAGAAGTCGAAATACCACCCAGTATACTTGAGTTAGGGATTTCTTTGGACTCAAGTACCTCTAGTGGGCCTGAACCCTTAAGTTCAGGTGGGATAGTAACACCAGTTGTATCTGTCTCCACAGTTCCAGGAGTTCCAATTGTTCCCACGGGGTTGACACCTTTGAATAACATGGCCCAACAACAACAACAACAACGACCACCGCCCTTTGGTATGGTGCTCGGAGTTCCCCTTTAGATATTCCCGGGGCAGTCCACAAATTGCCTAGAAACATTGAAAGGGGATTACCCAAATTCATTCATGATGGTCCAACAACAGCAGAAGATCATGTCCAAATCTATAAAGATTACATGTTTAGGTAGGGTGTTACTCACGAGGATGTTGCCTGTCGAGTTTTCCCTGCTAGTCTAGACCACATTGCTAACGAATGGTACCAAAATTTGCCAGCAGGGTCCATAACTTCATGGGCCCAGCTAGAAACTGTGTTCATAGGGCAATTCAGACAGTTAGTAGATCCCTCCATGACATACAATTTCTTCGTATCTTGCAAAAGACAAACCAATGAGCCCATTCGAATGTTCAATCAGAGATTTCAAAAGCTATATACGAATGTGACTCGTCACTTTGTGGTAGACCCTGCAATTGCCTTGCAGCTATACTTTGGAGCCTTAGATCCTTTAACATCTTTGTTGACTAGAAGGAACCCTCAGGTTACAACCCTTCCTTTGGCTTATGCGAAACAATGACTCTCGAGCAGCGAGATGAACTCGCCGGGTGCAGGATTGTCCCAATTGATTGGGATGGGACAATATGGCCCATACAACCAATTTGCCATGATGAACCAGGTAGTAGCACCACAGGCTTCGATGTTTAACAACTTCCAAACACCCACCCAAGTTACGCCATTTTCAGGTTATCCGAATGCCGTTGTTCAAACACAGAGTTTGATTCAAAATAACTCGATGGGTTTGCATGGGTTCGGTATGGGCAATAATCTGTTGACCATGTCGGGGTTTGCTCCAATTAACACGCCAAGCTCAGCGACTTATCCAACAATCACTCCCATTCAAAGTGTGAATCCAGGATGGAATCCACCTGCCCAAACTCAAGCCATTCAAAATGGGAATCCAGGATGGAATCCACCTGCCCAAACTCAAGCCATTCAAAATGGGAATCCAGGATGGAATCCACCTGCCCAAACTCAAGCCATTCAAAATGGGAATCCAGGATGGAATCCACCTGCCCAAACCCAAGCCATTGTACCCAATCCAGAGGTGGCTAATGCAGCCAACACAACTGGACCTGCAATTGCAGTGCCTCAACCACAAGGGTCCGAAGCAGCCATAGAAAATATGAAAGAAACGTTGGCCAAGGTGTTAGTAACAGTGGGGAATGTCAATAAAAAAGTTGATCAGGCCATGGGCCATAACCGACCTCACAATCATAGAGGAAAAGGAATGTATAACACGTAGCCTAACAACGGGCGGGTACCCAATCCCGTTGCCAACCAGGTAGACATTTCGAAAGACTATGGAGATGCAGGATCTTGTGATAATGATTGCCCGCACTGTGGCCACGTGAAATCGGAGTCTATGCTAACAGAGGTCATACATTCCCATGAAAGTGAAGAAGAGGAGGATGTAGAATTTTTTGGAAGCGAAGATGAAGAAGCTTTGGAAGTTCATGCAAACAAACGTTTTGGGAAAGCAAATCACAAATATTACACTAGGAGTTCTAAAGAGCCCAAAACTTCCTCTGCTCCTAATAATCAATTACTCCCTCCTGACCCTAAAGGAGATGTCAATCCCCCTCCTCCATCGAAGGTCAAAAAGTATAAGATGATGCAAAACTTGCCAAATCCAGAAAAGCTCACTTACGATTTGGTGGAAGATATGAAGAAGAATAGGGCCAATGTATCGATGTATGACATGGCCCGATTATTAGGCCAAGAAGTGAGTTCACCAAAAGGATTAAATCCATCTGCACAAGTTCATGAAGCTAAAAGTGTTGAGTCCCAAGTGGTTGTACAAAAAGAAAAACGAGATATACCTCCCTTTTTGGTAACCATTAGAATTGCAGGTAAAAACTTGCACAATTGTTTAATAGACTTAGGGGCCTCGGCTACTATCATGCCCTTAGAAATCTATAAAAGATTGGGACTTACACCAAAGCCTTCTAGGAGAAGGGTGGTGCAGTTGGACAGGTCAACCATGGAGGCAGTAGGAGAGCTGGGTGATGTACATATTCAAGTCAATTCAGAACCCAGAGTTCAACAGCGCATAGACATATTGGTGCTCGATATTCCTATCAAATATGGCATGGTATTGGGAAGGGATTGGAGTAAGAACCTAAACGGTTACATTGTGACAGACTCTTCACACATGTGGCTGCCTTGGAGGGGAGTGGCCAATCAAATTCGAATTGACAGTGAACCCCGACTCAAAGAGATGATCACAGATTACAACAAGCCAAACGAGATCCAGTACATTGAAGCTGAGTTGGGAGCATACTGTTTGGACATAGAAGCACTCAAAAATACCCATGATGAAAGGATGGGGCACAAATTTACTGAAGGACATCAAGACATTTGGACCTTAAGATTTGATGGATCCAGGTCCAGACAAGGAGCAGGAGCCGATGTTGAATTGTCATGCTCGGACCAGGAGCCTATATTCGCTGCATACAGACTACAGTTCCCTGCCACCAACAATATGGCAGAATATGAGGCTTTGATTCTTGGACTACAGCTGGCAATTCGAAAGAAAATTAAATATATCAAAGTCCTTGGTGATTCGGAACTGGTGGTGAAACAAGTGAGGGGACAATACATATGCAAGGACAGGCGGCTTAGGCTTTACCGAACTAGGGTCAGAGATTTAATAGATGAGTTTGACGCCTTTAACATTTCTCTGATCTCGAGAAAGGGCAATCGTCTGCGAGACTCCCTAGATGTAGCGACGAGTATGTTGAAGCCGGTGGACCATAAGAAATGCAAGAAGTTCTCTATAGAGTTGGTCCCTTGTCCCTCGATACCAGATAATGTTACGAACTTCCAAGTATTTGATAGTGACAGGCACATATTTCATTTTGTCACTAATTCTGGTATATTTGAAAAGCAGTACATAGATGAAGAAGAAAGGGACATAGAGGAGGTAGTTTCGAAAGATAAAAATCTTGTAAAAAACAACAGGATGCCTGATGAGATAGCTTCATTAGAAAAAATCTTTGATATCGGATGCAAACCAAGAAAAGGTAAAAGGGTTCCATCTCCTGGAGAGGCCTGTGATTTGGTTAACATTGGAAGTGCAGAAAATCCCCGGGAGGTATTCATAGCAAAACATTGAAAGCACGAGATTCCGAAAGCAAAAGGAAAACTATAACTATGCAATATAAGACGAAATGTAACGCTTTAATCCTATGCACAAAAACAAGGAAAGGAGATAAATTGGAGACGAAAGAAAAGATGTAAGGAAATCACGACCCTCTTTATTCAAATTTCTTATCCTCGGTTACATAGACGTCTCCTCCCTTTTTAGGGGCTAGGAGCGTTAAATTGGTCTTTGTTACAATTTGTGACTTAGTCTTCCTCCTTCCGCATGCCCACGTTTGGAATGGGCGGGCCAAATGTTGCCGCCGCTTGCGTTGGTAAGGTAGACTCCTCGCCGCTCCTCTAATGCTGCAACTCTGCACTCAAAGAAACAAACAAGAAAGTCAGTAGCATCTGTGTATGAAAAATAAAAGATGAATCTAACGATGGTTGAAATGAATCTAAATGAAATGAAAAACTTGACAAAAGCATAAACATGAAACTAAAAGAAATACCACGATTATGAAAGCACAAATCGCCAGTAAGTGAACTAGCAGCACTTCGTCGCTCAAAATGCTCCTTCTCTGTATCTTTTTGGGTGAGGAAACTCACCATTTTATAGACCCAAGGGGTCTCTTTGAATTAACATGCAAAAGTGTTTCTTTGCATGAATGCTTTTGTTTGTGAAGAGAAGACTTCTTCTTGATCAAGGGCTTCTTAACTGCCTCTGTGCATGTCTTTGTGTGTTTTAGAAAAACTCACTTGCACTCCTATGTCATGCATGAAAAGCTGAGTGGTAGTTCTGAGTTGTCATGCGCTGAGGTCTGACTTTTTGCTGGTCAAACCTGGCATTCGTCCCACCCCGGAGCGAGCGCTAGTAATCGTCCCTGGGTGAAACGAGTACAAATCCATACTCGTCCTTGGGTAGGACGAGTACAAATTCGCACTCGTCCCTGGGTGGGACGAATAAGAAATAAAGTGTCTAAAAGGTGCCAAACTGATTTTTGACTTGCAAAACTCGTTGTGTAAGTGGTTAGAACCATTGTTTAACCTCTCGGGGGCTACCCCGGGGGTCTGTGTGTGTTAATGTGATCGGTGTTTGTAGTCACATAATCGGATTGGTGCTGTTTTGGTGTCTACGGATGCCCCTTTTTGGGAAGCGTTGTGCATGGCACAGCGCCCGAGCAAAAATAGATAACCAAAGCACTAATGATTAGGGTTTCTTAGGTAACCTAACCAACTCTTGATGCCCCAAGCATGGAAAGGGCATGCATTCTTGAATCCTTGCTTCGACGAGCTAAGGAATTTGATTTCAAGTATTAACCTATTTTGGTGAGGTGTGACTTGAGCTTGGACATTGATCGGTCATGAATAGGCAAAGGGCGCAACCTTTTATCCACGGGGGAACCTTGTGTTCATGCTTCGGGAATGCCAAGTGTTTGATCAATTTTGTGATTATTGCTTGTTTGCTGCCCCAAGCGGGGAGCGTGATTGTCTTTGTCAATGATTCTTTGAATGCATGCCATTGCCTTGATTGGGTGTGTTGTTGTTGATTGGTGACTTAAGTGTGACTACCCCCTCAAGCGACGAATCGATGAAGGAATGACTGACATGAGAAAAGCGACGAGTCGCTTGACCCAAGATGACTTAAGTGAGGGTGCCTTCAGATGTTGTCCGTTGAATGCGCGAGCAATTTCTCGATTTTTTTTGTGGACCTATTTTTGGTGGGTGTGAACCCATTTTGGGATGCCATTTGGGGGTAACATGGGCGAAAATCCGTCTTCCCGTGGAGCGGTCCGGCTATGGTAGCCTTCTTGGGGAGTAGGATAACGACAAGGTAGACCCCGACATCAATTTTCTAATGCGAAGAGGTTAAGTGCAAGAGCACTTTTGTCCGGCAATTTTTAGTGTTTTTGTTGGCATTTGTCATTTTTATATTTTGGTTGTTTTGTTGTGTTTGTTTGTTTTTTTTTTTATATTTTGGTTGTTTTGCGTGTTTTTATGTATGTGTTTGATGTATGCGAGGGCGATTATGAATGTGATGTTTTTAATTTGTATGATGTATGGATAGGGAATGAATGAAATGAGGTGTTGATGATGTGTCGATGCACCATAGACTGTACAAGATTTGGCTCGACTTGCTATACTAATGGGATGACTTTGTGAAATGACTTTGCATGTGAAAACTTTGTTTTTGTATTTTGCATATATTTTGATGGTGATGTACGGAATAAAATGTGACAGTTGTTTTTAAAATGTAGTTAAGCTTTTCTTAGATTCAGATATTTTAACTAACTAGCCAAGACTGTACATTTATCTCGCAAGACTTTTGAACAAGGTATAAATTCGACTTGAATTTAACCAAGTTATTTCACATCCCTGTGTGTGCAATTGAGTTCGTTTATGTGTTATTCATCAGGATACCGCCGAGTGCCGGATGGGCTTTCAACCGAACTCGTACTCGAGGATCACCTAATTAGCTCCACTAACTCCTTGATTGTGTTTGGTTAGATTAATCTGCGATGCTATCTAGGATACCATAAGCTAGCTCATCCACATGCAAACATTGATCTATACACAAGTTAATGTGACAGATATATCGTCATGCGGGAGGTTTACTATCAGTGATCGATAGGCTATCAACCAAACCGGTACTGAAGCTTGCCTCATGACCTGTCGAAATGCTGAGAATTCCAGGGATTCAAGTTCGACTCCCTTCTTTTCTTCAATTGTATTGGGATACTTGCTCTTTATAGTGATAAGATCACTGTTTATTTTGTTTTATTGATGTTTTTTTTTTTTTTTTTTTTGAGCAAGGGATAGGGAGTGACGAGAATCACTATTGTACGTGCCTTTTGATGTGTGCACTGTAGGATGTCAATTTTGAATGTTTTGACGTTTTGCAAATTTTTGATGTTTTTGCAACTTTTGAGAACTTGGGATTCATGGGGAATTGGGTAGGGAGGATGCTTGTCCTTTTGCCAACTCTCGGCATTCCTAGGGTCATTCGCACGGGGGATAAGCAAGATAGCCGTTTCGCTTATGGTGACCGTGGATTACGGTGCAGGTTTCATCTTTCGTTCACACAACTTAGGAATTTTTATGTGTGTTAATTTGTGTTGGGACGTGACGTAACAAGGTGTGATCCAAGTAAAACTTTCCCGTGTAAAATTTGTTTAACTGTGTACGAGTTTTTGGCTAGAAATTTAAAGACATCCGAATGACGAAAACCCTATATACATTAGGAAACAATTGACTATGCTAAAATAAAAAGGTGATATGTTGGATGTATGCGTTTATGGAAATGGATTTGAGGTGGAAATGATGGAATTGCCAAGTAATGACAGCCTATGGTGCTTTTGACTTGTATGACCTATCGAAGTATGCAAGGGATGGATGCAATGTTTAATGCAACCTATATTTTTGTATTTTGATTTTTATGAAAATGCATGCAAATGTTTTGGTGATTTCGTTTTTTTTTTTTATGAGAATGTATGGAAAATGCAAATGTTTTTGTGATTTTGTTTTTTTATGAGAATGCATGTAATTGAAATGCAATTGTTTTTGTGATTTTGATTTTTGTTTTTTTTTTATGAGTATGCATGGAATTGAAATGCAATTGTTTTTGTAATTTTGATGTGTTATGAGAATGCATGGAATTGAAATGCAAATGTTTTTGTGATTTTGATTTTTGTGTTGTTTTTGTTGATTTTTGAATACTTATGTTGACCAAGCGAGTTATGGTAACTCTTGGAGCTTTTGGGTTGACCAAGCGATTGTGGTAATCCTTGGAGCTTTTGTCTTGACCAAAGGGTTTGATAGATACCTTTGGGGCATTTAGGGTTGACCAAGCGATTATGAAAATCCTTGGAGCTTTTGGGGTGACCAAGTGATTGTGATAATCCTTGGAGCTTTTTGGGATGACCAAGCGATTGCGATAATCCTTGGAGCTTTTTGGGATGACCAAGCGATTGCGATAATCCTTGGAGCTTTTTGGGATGACCAAGCGATTGCGATAATCCTTGGAGCTTTTGGGGATGACCAAGCGATTGCGATAATCCTTGGAGCTTTTGGGATGACCAAGAGATTGCGATAATCCTTGGAGCTTTTGGGATGACCAAGAGATTGCGATAATCCTTGGAGCTTTTGGGGATGACCAAGCGATTGCGATAATCCTTGGAGCTTTTGGGATGACCAAGCGATTGCGATAATCCTTGGAGCTTTTGGGATGACCAAGCGATTGCGATAATCCTTGGAGCTTTTGGGATGACCAAGCGATTGCGATAATCCTTGGAGCTTTTGGGGATGACCAAGTGATTGCGATAATCCTTGGAGCTTTTGGGATGACCAAGAGATTGCGATAATCCTTGGAGCTTTTGGGTTGACCAAGAGTTTATGCGATAATCCTTGGAGCGTTTTGGTTTGACCAAAGGGTTTATGGACACCTTTGGAGCGTTTGGTTTGACCAAAGGGTTTATGGACACCTTTGGAGCGTTTGGTGTAACCCATTGGCTCTTCGAGGGAATAGAGGTACCCCCGGCGTGATGATCTTTGTGCACCGGATCTGGCTCTGTAGGAATTGGCACGAATGGATCGGCCTTATGCACGGATAGGAGGGCAAGGTCTGCCTTCGGCACCGATGGTGCTATGATATCTCTGGGTGGAAGGTGCTCGCGATCTTCCCAAAGGAGTGGGATCAACATGTGATGCCAGTGGGCTGGGTCTATGCGCCACTCATGCCCTAGTCTTATGCCTAGTTGGGCCATTAGTTCGTCATGGGTGACAGGGTGATTGTGTCGTCGTGCATGATTGAGATAAGCCATCTCGGTTTCATCTTCATAATCATTGTCGATGATCCAAAGGCCCTCGTTGGCCCCAACAGACTATCTGCGACATGTTAAGCTCTTCTGGCTCGAGCAGATTGATGTGGTCCTCATGGAGTTGTTTCGCGCTTTGCGGGGGGACCTAATTTTTTGGCAATGGCACGGGCTCGATGGGAGCCTCCAAAGGGAGTAATGTTAGGAGAATTTTGTGATGCTCATCCATGGGGACCACCTATGAATTAATGCTGTCGGACTCGAACGGGTCCCATGGCGCTATTGCATATGTTGACTCGTCTTTGGCGAGAGAGTCAGGCTCATCAAAATCTGGTGATTCTAAGATATGGAAGACCTCATCATCAGGTAGCTCTACAACCAGGGGTTGATCCTCTTTGAGAGGAGTTTCACGTGAGTTGGGCTTTTGGGGCCCCAAAATCTTGGTCTCTACCGACTCTAAGTGCTTGGGCGGCGCATTGCTTGTATCGAGGGATTTGAGCTCCTCCTGTTTGATTTGTTCCCGTTGCAAGTTGTGGGAAACTTGATGCCTTGAGAGGGATGACTGAATAGCACCCCCCATGCTTTGGTATTTCATTTTAGTCCACTCTTTTTCTAGCTCAGGTTCCTCAGAGGCTTCTTGAAGAATTTTTGGGGGTGGTCCATGAACCTGGGTGGGCGCCTGAAGAAGGCACCCGTCATTGGTCTTAGGATTGGCCTCCCGCTCAAGTCTAGGAGGCGTCGAGGGCAACGTTTGATAAGGTCGTAGAGACCTGTCTTGCACCCAGTTGTGTTTCTCATAATGTTTTGTCTTATGCATGCGAGGGGTTGGAGTCTTCGCCTGCATAGTGTGTTGTAACAACTCATCCTCCTGGCATTGAAGGCACTCTTGATTTAAAAGATATTGTTGCTCTAACTGTTGTTGTTCCAGCTCAAGTATCGTGAGTTGCATCCGACGTGCAATATGCTTGGCAGATTCTAAGATAGTTGGTCCTGTCGTCTCATGTCTAGAAGGCCTAGATGCCTCTCCTAGATATCTATCTCGGTCATGGTGATCCGAGATCTCTATAGGTCGCCTCCCTCTCGTTGGGGGTAGCGGCATTCCCCTGAGGCTTTGGCCTCAATAGGTAATCTTGAAAGCTAGCAATTGCGGAGGCGTGTTGCTCCTGCGATGTATATTGTTCTTGAGGAAGGTAAGGGTTTTCCTCGTGCTCTCTTTTGTAAGTGAAAGAGGAACGGGAAGAGTTGGCTCGCCCCCCCTGAGGAGCCTTGTGCTCTGTATTTGTCCTTGTAGTCCTGACAACTAGAGGGGGTGAAGGAGGGATAGTGTAATCATGTGGTTCCTCCCGTCGAACCCTATGTTGACCTAGTGCTTCATTGCATGGTGACCACTCATAGCGAGCATCTAAGGGAGCTCTCCTATGGATGTACCCCTCATGGGAGGATGCGTGTTTGGGTGCTATGCTTGAACAGGAGTGCCCCTAGAAGAGGTGCCCCTATAGTCCCTTTTCGTTAAGGTGTGTAGGGGACTGCCTTGTGTGTTAGGTCGCCAAGGTGGTATGACCAAATCTTGGGGACTATAACGGATGCGACTCGTGTTTCTTTGGACATTCCCCACAACATTCGCCCGTGATTGGGCTTGGCTGCAGGTGAGCACCATGACGATGTCTCTCTAAAAACCCTAAAATTGAAAATGAGTCAGATGGGGCCCAAAATTGGTGTGCGCATCCCTCTTATAGTAGATAAGACAAAAATGAAGTTTCAAGTCCTAACTCTAAATACATTAGGAGATATTGACCTTCGAACAGCTCAAAAAGTGCAAAAAATTAGGCACGCAATTTTAAAACCTAATTTTGAGGCACTAGATGATGGAATTTGGCCCCAAAAACTGGTTTTTTGGGAAATAGAATTCTAGGAATTATATTTGTTTAAAATTCTCCCAACTAACTCCCTGTAAAATTTCAAGTCAATCGGAGCTACGGTTGAGAAGTTATGGCCCCGGCAAGATGCACTAAAATTTAGGGAAAAATATAAAATTTCCCATATTTTGTTGGATGGTCCTGCATCACTTATGGGAACCTTGGGGTGCTTTTGGGTTGACCAAAGGGTTCATGGACACCTTTGGGGCATTTTGGAGTGACCAAGCGATTGCGGGAATCCTTGGAGCTTTTGGAGCGAGTGACAAAATGCGTAGATTTTTATCTTTGTTTATGATTTTTTTGATTTTTGATTTTTTTTTGTCTAAACAGAAAATAGCATACACACACAAGCAATGTTTATCTCTTTTAAAGATTAATAGTGTGCCCTAAATCTGGTTTAGTGTGTTTTTGTTGTTTTGTTTTGTTTTTGAAGATTTTTGTGAAACGTTTAAATGCAAGTATGACGGCTCATATAACTCCCAAAATGGTCGCCCCTTCAATATACCAGCCAGGCCGATATACCAACCTCTCTATATACCCGCCCTTACGAGAGGGAGACTATAGGTACGTGAGAGCAGATGGTACGTGGTACGTAGGCGGTACGAAAGGGGGATTGTCCTGTTAATGGCACCTACCATAGAAGACTTATCCTCGCGCGCATGGGAATCACCCCAGCGACACTCGGTCAACTTTCGTCAGGATTTACGCCTAACAACAATTGACAATCGGGGAATGGATGCAAAGCTAAGCCAAGGTGGTGATGAACCCACCGTTGGTCTTGCTCAAGGGTTGGGGTCTTACGACCAACGCCTTGGTTTAAAATGTAACGTGATGTGTGGGGTTCGTTTTAATTTTGCAAAATTGAAACAGGCAAACGAAAAGAAATCTTTCCCTAAGCCATACAAACTGAAAACCAGAAAACAAAAAAATAGAAATTTGATAGAAGCTATAAAAACCCCTACCTCTTCTCTGCCTAATCGAAAGTTTCTGATTTGCTCTAAAAATTGCATAGAATTATACTCGTCCCTGGGTGAGGCGAATATCAGAACCGTAATCGTCCCAGGGTGAGACGAATAGTTTATTCGTCCCGGGGTGAGACGAGTAACAATTATGTAATCGTCACAGACAATAAAATGTAATCGTCACTTGCGGAGACGAATAACGATCCGATGTTGAAAAATAGGTACCGCAAAAAAAACAAGCAATTTTAGATCAGTAAGTTAACCTAAAAAAAAAAGAGGACAGAGGTCCCACCGTGATCGCCATTGAAAGCACGAGATTCCGAAAGCAAAAGGAAAACTATAACTATGCAATATAAGACGAAATGTAACGCTTTAATCCTATGCACAAAAACAAGGAAAGGAGATAAATTGGAGACGAAAGAAAAGATGTAAGGAAATCACAGCCCTCTTTATTCAAATTTCTTATCCTCGGTTACATAGACGTCTCCTCCCTTTTTAGGGGCTAGGAGCGTTAAATTGGTCTTTGTTACAATTTGTGACTTAGTCTTCCTCCTTCCGCATGCCCACGTTTGGAATGGGCGGGCCAAATGTTGCCGCCGCTTGCGTTGGTAAGGTAGACTCCTCGCCGCTCCTCTAATGTTGCAACTCTGCACTCAAAGAAACAAACAAGAAAGTCAGTAGCACTTGTGTATGAAAAATAAAAGATGAATCTAACGATGGTTGAAATGAATCTAAATGAAATGAAAAACTTGACAAAAGCATAAACCTGAAACTAAAAGAAATACCACGATTATGAAAGCACAAATCGCCAGGAAGTGAACTAGCAGCACTTCGTCGCTCAAAATGCTCCTTCTCTCTGTATCTTTTTGGGTGAGGAAACTCACCATTTTATAGACCCAAGGGGTCTCTTTGAATTAACATGCAAAAGTGTTTCTTTGCATGAATGCTTTTGTTTGTGAAGAGAAGACTTCTTCTTGATCAAGGGCTTCTTAACTGCCTCTGTGCATGTCTTTGTGTGTTTTAGAAAAACTCACTTGCACTCCTATGTCATGCATGAAAAGTTGAGTGGTAGTTCTGAGTTGTCATGCGCTGAGGTCTGACTTTTTGCTGGTCAAACTCGGCATTCGTCCCACCCGGAGCGAGCGCTAGTAATCGTCCCTGGGTGAAACGAGTACAAATCCATACTCGTCCTTGGGTAGGACGAGTACAAATTCGCACTCGTCCCTGGGTGGGACGAATAAGAAATAAAGTGTCTAAAAGGTGCCAAACTGATTTTTGACTTGCAAAAGCTGTTGTGTAAGTGGTTAGAACCATTGTTTAACCTCTGGGGGCTACCCTGGGGGCTATGTGTGTTAATGTGATCAGTGTTTGTAGTCACATAATCGGATTGGTGCTGTTTTGGTGTCTACAGTTACGAACTTCCAAGTATTTGATAGTGACAGGCACATATTTCATTTTGTCACTAATTCTGGTATATTTGAAAAGTAGTACATAGATGAAGAAGAAAGGGACGTAGAGGAGGTAGTTTCGAAAGATAAAAATCTTGTAAAAAACAACAGGATGCCTGATGAGATAGCTTCATTAGAAAAAATCTTTGATATCGGATGCAAACCAAGAAAAGGTAAAAGGGTTCCATCTCCCGGAGAGGCTCGTGATTTGGTTAACATTGGAAGTGCGAGAAAATCCTCGGGAGGTATTCATAGCAAAAGCATGTACCAAGCAGGATAAGGATTCCATAACAAATGCATTAAAAGAATACATAGATTGCATCGCTTGGAGTTATAAGGAGTTGAAAACCTATGATCAGAATGTCATAATGCACACGATTCCACTGAAGCCCGAGTCCAAGCCCTTCAGGCAAAGACAAAGGCGAGTTAATCCATTATTAGAACCCTTGATAGAGAAAGAGGTGAAGCGACTGTTAGAAGCTAAGATCATCTTTCCCATTAGGCATTCCACGTGGGTTGCTAACCTAGTCCCTGTGAGGAAAAAGAGTGGAGAAATAAGGTTGTGCATTGATTTCAGAAATCTCAATAAGGCATCCCAAAAGGACAACTACCCGTTACCCACCATCGATGAAATACTCCAAAAGGTAAACGGGTCGAAGATGATGTCATTCCTGGATGGTTATTCGAGATATAATCAGGTCCTTATCCATCCTAGTGATAGGATGAAGACTACTTTTACGACAAAATGGGGCACCTTTGCATACAGGAGAATGCCCTTCGGACTATTGAATGCAGGTGCCACTTTCCAGCGAGCTATGGATTTTGCTTTTAAAGGGCTTATTTTTAAGTGCATCATTGTTTACGTCGATGACATTCTCGTATTTTCTAAGAACAGAGAAAACCATGTCAGGGATCTTAAGAAAGTCTTTCAAAGATGCAAGGAACATGGTATATCTCTCAACCCAAAGAAGTGCATCTTCGGGGTAATAGAAGGAAAACTGTTGGGGCATATAATATCTAAGGATGGAATTTCCATTGACCTTGAGAGAATAGAAGCCATACAGAAAATTCCTCGTCCCAATAGCAAGAAGGGGTTGAGATCATTTTTCAAAAAGATCAATTTTGTCAGAAAATTTATCGCAGATTTTGCAGAGATAGCAAGACCTTTGAACGACATGCTAAAGAAGGAGGTCCAGATCATTTGGATAGATGAAAGGATAGAGCTTTTGATAATATCAAGGATGCGATTTCTAAAGCCCCGATTTTGGTGAGTCCCGATTATACGAAGCCTTTCTATATCTACACATTTGCTTCAGATCACTCCTTTGCGAGTGTTTTAACTCAGAAGAGTGAAGGCAACACTGAAAATCCCATTGCTTTCCTGAGTAGTCCTCTCAAAGATGCGAACCGAGATATTCTACCCTAGACAAGCAAATGTATGCGACTGGTTAAGACCGTAAAAAATTCAGGCACTACATAGTCCACGGTAGGGTCTTTGCTATCGTCCCAGATCTTGCTTGTCAAAGCCATGTTCGTTCAGAATGAATTAGGTGAGAAGCGTGGTAAGTGGGTTTCAAATTTGCAGGAATTTGATCTGGAGATTCAATCGATGAAGATAGTGCGGGGGCAAGGGTTAGCTAAGGCAATCGTAGAACAGGATCTCACAATTCCTTGTCAACATTATGAAGTCGTGGATATAACCAAGGAGGAGTGGTATGCAGATGTGGTGTACTATCTACTAAATGGTAGGTGTCCATCACTTTTGAATGCTACTCAGCGCAGAGCCTTGCGTTTGAATTCTGCTAATTTTCTAGTTAGATCTGGCACATTATACAGAAAGAACCATGAAAGTATTTACCTTCGTTGCGTTGATCAAAAGGAGGCAGTGCGAATACTCGAAGAGTTTCATGATAAAAATGGGACAGGGCATGGGTCCGCTAATGCCACAGCCCATCAAATCCTTAGTGTCGATTATTATTGGCCTCAACTATTCAAGGATGCCCATTCTCATGTGAGGTCATGTCACATATGTCAAACTACAACCAATAGAGATAGAAACGCTTCCATGCCTTTACAGTCCGTAATCGAGTCCAGAACTTTCGCGCAATGGGGCCTGGATTTTATTGGGATTATCAGCCCCAATTCCTCTGATGCTCACAAATATATTCTGATGGCTATGGACTATTGCACAAGATGGACCGAAGCTATCCCCACAAAGAATGCTATTGCAGAGGTGGTCATTAAATTTTTAGAAGATAACATTGTCACTAGATTCGGGATGCCTAACTCCATCGTAAGTGATAATGGTTCGGCCTTTTACTCTCTAGAGTTTGCTAATTGGGCATTTGATAACAACGTGAGTTTAAAGTTCTCCTCCAATTATTACCCGCAAGGTAACGGATTGGCCGAGTCATCCAATAAGAATCTGTTGACTGTCATAAAAAAATTGTTGGAAAGGAATCCACGGGACTGGCACAATAAGCTTAAGTTGGCCCTTTGGGCTGACAGAATCAGAGTCAAAGAAGCAATAGGGACATCTCCTTACCATCTGGTTTATGGACAAGATCCCATTTTTCCTACAAATCTCAGATTACAAACGCTGCACTTCATGAAAGATTATTTTGGAACTAATGATAAACTTGAGTCTAGACTAACGCAATTAATGCACTTGGATGAAAAAAGGGATGAAGCTATGCTTCATTTTAGTAAACACCAAGACATTGTAAAAATATGGTTTGACAAAAGGTCTAAGGCCAAGGCATTTAAAATTTCAGATTTAGTACTGTTATGGGACAAAAGACATGAGAAGAAGGGGGAACATGATAAATTTGATTACCTTTGGTTAGGTCCCTACCAGATTTCAGAGATCCTAGGGGAAAATAGTTTTAGACTAAAAACCTTGGATGGAAAGGATTTGGCACTACCTATCAATGGGTTGCACTTGAAGCATTACTTTCAAGCATGAGGTAGTTGGGCTTTGTATTATATGTAATAACGTTGTAATTTCTTGCTTTCATTTTTCATGTTTAGGTGTGTATTATTCTTTTTTTTTGACATGTCTAAGCTTTGTATTAATGTTGTGATCTATTTCTTTGTGTGCATATTTGATACTTAAGTGTGTGTTTCAGGAGATATCTAGTTTTGTGTCAATGCTGTAATTTAGTTTCTTGATGTGCAAATTTGATATGTTAGTATGTATTCATTTTTTATTGCAGGTTTTTCTTGTATTAATGTCGGGTTTTTGCGTTTGTGTGCACGTTGGACATTTAGGCGGTGGTGTTCCTTTGATTTCCTTTTCATTGCCTTTAAAAAAAAAAAAAAAAAAAAAAAAGGGAATAAAAGCTAGATGTTGAACACATGCCTAAGATTGGGAGAATATGAAACATTGGAATCATGTTGTAAAAGCTCCACATGTAATACAAACAGTTAAATTAGATCATTTGAAGCTTGTGATGCATGAAAAAGTCAGTTTTTCATGACAAATCATCTCATTTGCAATTCAAGAAATAATGCATTCATGTTCCATCTCACTTTTCATACATTTCACTGTAGTGGCATATGCATCTTAGGTGCAATTCATTTGAGTATGTTGAATCCTCTTAGGGTTATGTTATAACATAAATCCAAGTAAATCCTAAGGTTGGAAACTGAGTCTTGAAGTATCTAGGACCAAGCACGTTTCATACATTAAAAGTGATCTTGAGCAAAATGATCAAAACCTAACTTGGAGGAAAATGTTGGGCGAAAATGGTTTTCATGTCTATCCTATTATGCAACATGATCCTAAAAATAGTGGTTTTGACCACTTCCATAGAGCTTAAAGCCTAAAATCAGAGTAGTAAGGATAGGGTTAAATTCTCATCTCGGTTGGTTGAGAATCTAATTCCCCAAAGCTTTGATTGGACCCACATGGAGTAGTAAGGATAGGGCATAAATTCTCATCTCGGTTGGTTGAGAATCTGATTCCCCAAAGCTCTTATGTTTCATTTCGTATTAAGTATTAGATTGTAAGGATCGTACTATTTGTCCTCTACAAAGGATGGGTAGTCATCCCCAAGGTCTAAGTAACAAGATTAATATTTTCCATTTACATTTAAAATCTTGGGTTGTAAGGATCGTACTATTTGTCCCTAACCAGGATGGGTAGTCATCCCCAAGGTCCAAGAAGTAAAATAAATAAATTTTTCCCATCTCATCCTTATATTGGATTGTAAGGATCGTACTACTTGTCCTCTGCAAGGGATGGGTAGTCATCCCCAAGGTCCAAAGAAATGAAGATAAGTTTTGGATTATGGGGTTAGATAGGCCCATGCATGGCATCATGTCTTGCCTAAAAATAAGACCACTGATTGTCTAGAGGGTTAGACAAGCATGACAATTTCTTCCATAATTGGTTTAGTTATTTTGCTCAAAGTGAGGTAAAGAATTCTAAATCAGAATAGTAAGGATAGGGTTAAACTCTCATCTCGGTTGGTTGGGAGTCTGATTCCCCAAAGTTCTGATTTCACATCCACTTGCACATGGGTTCAAGATAGTAGGGACTCATAACCAACTTTGGGATATAATGAACCGTTCACTAGTGGATCCTAAGAGGGTTTAGAAGTCTTGAATGTTTGCACATAATACTACAAGAGTGACTATACATTTTCTCATGGCATATTCAGTAGGATACGCAAATCATTCACAATTTCGCATATGCATTCATGCAAAACTGATGATGGAATGTGGATCAAATTCAAATGATAAGGAAAGGAATTCATTGCACACACCGAGCTAGTACTTGATGATTCTGATAATTCATGTACTTCTGATTTTGGACATTAGTTATATTAATTATGGGCTAACCCATGTTTTCAAATTTGTGATTTGTGTTAGGTTGGGTTCTTACTAAAATGCTGAAGAGCATTTGACAAATAGAGTCGCCATTTGTTGTGGTTCATCCACAACACACTCCAGAAGTGGGGATCCACCTTTGTTTTTGCAGGTTTTAGGGAAGATCTCAAAGACTCGGATGCTAAAAATGAAGAAAAGAATAAAAATGCCTGTGTTGAAAGGGTCACAAAATTGTGACCTGTCTCTCCATCGCTACGAGTTGCCGAGAGGAAGCACAAGGTTGAAAGTGGTAGCGAATCGCTACCACTTCGTGAAGTGGAGGCTCGAAGGAAAAGTGGTAGCGAATCGCTACCACTTCGTGAAGCGGAGGCTCGAAAGAAAAAGTGGTAGCGAATCGCTACCACTTCGTGAAGTGGAGGCTCAAAGGAAAAGTGGTAGCGAATCGCTACCACTTCGTGAAGCGGAGGCTCGAAAGAAAAGTGGTAGCGAATCGCTACCACTTCGTGAAGCGGAGGCTTGAAGGAAAAGTGGTAGCGAATCGCTACCACTTCGTGAAGCAAAGGCGGAGACTGTAACAAAAAAAGCATTACTTATTGAAATAAAGGATTTTTCTTTGGTAACACGACTTTTGTGTGTAAAATCAAAAGGAGATCGAAGCCAAAACTATTGTTTTACTATCAATCTTTCCGTTGCATCATTTTGTCTTGTATCTATTTCGTTTATGCCATGGGATGGGTTACGATAGGTGAATGGTAGAATGATGCAGTTATATTCTTTTCCTTAGAGTCTTGCATCTGATCTGATTAGATTGTGTGTTAGTACAGATCTGATCGGTTGGGTTGTTTTGGGGATTTCATCTCTTAACTTGGGATTTTGCAGGGAGGAGATCGTGAACCATTTTAATATCCTTCATTATTTTCCAGCTGATTCAAAATAACAGTTTTTGTTTTATTCCTTGATATGCTTAATTTCATGTCAGAGACTAACACTGAAATAACAGAACTATTGAATGGAGATAAAACGAACGAAGTTAACCTTAGAATAAATTGTGAATATTAGAACATCAAAAGGAGTTTTGTTTATTTTTGATTAATCAAACAAGTCAAGATTATAAAGTTCATTGAGAATCAACAAAGGCCCCTTGTTAACAGCTATCTGCAGGATTTGAGTTATTCTGGGATATATCAGTTGCATGTATTAAATTGAAATTTGTTTTATATACGTAAAAGCTGTTTCACAAAGAAACTTGGAGAAATAATAAAAGGAAGGAAAATAAAATAAATTATTTCTTTGCAAGAAAGAGTCTTTTGTTCGAGACTCTAAGTTGCGTGTTATTATTTGTAATATGACAAATTAACACTCAACAGGTCTCAATGGATCCTCGTAGTACAGTGGTCAAGCTTGCACTTGACGAGTGCGAAGTCGACAGTTCGATCCCCATGCGCTCTCTTTTTGCAAAGAAGGTGATTTTCAAGTTAAATTTGGTGCATTTCGAATTAAATTTGGTTAAGTTTCCAATTAAAACAAATTTTTTTATGCTTAAATTTAATTTTTTTTAGATAATTTTTAATAATTTTATATAGTTTTGCATAAAATAATCATTTTTTTTATATAACTTGATTATTTTCTTTGTCAAAATTATGTTTAATTATTTAAAATTAAGTCTTTATTTTTTTATTTTTTTAGCATTGAAATTGGAAAACTTTTATAAACCAATTTTTTTTCTTAGCAACTATCACAATTTCATTTCTTTTGTTTTCTCCACATTTGGGGATAAAGAGACAAAGAAACAAACAAATTTTTGTTGCAAACCATAAAAAAAACTCTTCAATTTTTTTTGAAAGAACAAAACTTCAACATTTCATGAAGATCAAAACTTGGGTAAGGAAAGCTCTTCGTCGTCAAATATTAATAAGAAAGAGAAACGAATTATGAAGACAAACTACTAGATCAAATTTCCATTGTATGCTTCATAAATATCGTAAATCTATTCCTCGTTCAATTATCTATACTGATCCATGGAAAGGGTTGGACAGAAGCTATGGTCTCATGAGGATTCGTGATCCTTTTGATCCTAATGCACCACCCATCTTTGAGTGTTGAAGACAAAACCAAGTTTTGTGTCGACTGGTCAGGAAACCTTTCAAAAGTGGGTTGTGTGTCAACTTGTTTTGAAAGGAGTGCTTGATTCTTAATTATGTAAAAATTAAGGGGGGATAGATGACACATTTGTGATTCTTCTTTTTTGCAAAATTGAAGAACAAAGGGGGGATTTTTCAGTATAATAAGGTGCATTTTCGATTGTACTCGACACCTTTTTCTTAAAATTGGCTACACTAGGTGCATTTTCGGTTGCATCCGACACCTATAGTGATAAAAATTTGGGTAACTCTTTTGATTGATTATTGCACTAACCATCACTTGTTTTTTGCAATTACAAATCATAACATCAAAGAGCACCTCAAAAACCCAAACTTCACTAAATAATCGTGCTAAAACTTGCACAGGTTAAATAGCCAATTATTTATACATCCCTTCCAAGGTCATAAAATCAATCACCTTGATTTTTTTGGCTTAAACTCCTCAAACTAATCATCCTTATTCAAGGGTGTTTAGGCAAGGGCCATTAAATATCTTAGAGTAAATTAAAAAGTCTTCCAAAACCTTCCCTTTTAATTTGCTCTATTTTTTTGGCTTAAAATTCCTGAAACTTCTCATCCTTCTTGAAGGGTGTTAATGCAGGGGACATTAAATATCTTAAAGAGTAAATTAAGATCTTCCATATACTCTTTTGAGAGTATACTACAAGATAAAGTCATCTTAGTTACTTATTTGAAACCTTCACCATGGCACTGATAAACAAATATCTCAATGAAAGCCAATTGCTTAAAGGTTCAAATTATTCTACCTAGAAAATTAAGATGAAAGCTATTTTAACTCTAGATAAAATATGGGGTATAGTGGATGGCACTGATTCTAGACCCACATCACCAAGAGCAGATCAAACAACATATGATAAAAAGGATAAAAGACTTTCCTTATTGATCTTGCTAGCTATTACTGATGACATATAGCCTCATATAAGTGAAGCTAAAAATGGTAAGGAGGCATGAAATGCCTTAGCAACCATATTTGAAGGAAAGAATTAATAAAAAATTCTTAACATTCAAACACAACTTCATACTCTTCATATGAAATATGGAGAGACAGAAGAGCTATTCCTCTGCAGAGTGGTAGATATAAAAACAAAACTGCAAGCCTTAGAAGAAAAAGTGGAAGACCAAGTCCTGACCTCAATCATTTTGAAGGATCTTCCAAAATCCTATAGAATCTTGATCACTTCACTTCAAGTCTCTAGAAGGACAGTGACTTTTATAGAGTTGGTAAACATGCTTCAAACCGAGGAAGCAAATCAACTCCAAAGAGATGATGCATCAAACAATGCACTCTTCTCACACAAATAAATTGGAAAGAAAAATTGGAGTCAACAGAAGAGATCTTCTAACAAAGACAAAGGCAAAGGCAAAGAGACTAAGAAGAAGAAGTAGTATTGTAAAATTTGTGATAAGGACACTCATAAAACCAAGAGATGTTGGTTTAAGAAAAAACCACCCAATGAAAAATGACAAAAAAAGGGCAAAAGCAAACCAAAGAACAAAAAAAAATAGCAACAAGGACATAGTGCTACTGCTGAAGATTCTAGTTCAGACTCTGAATGAGCACACAAAATGCTCATGACTCATAATGATTCCCCTCACAAGGATACAATGTGGTACATAGATTCAGGTGCTAGTAAGCATATGACTGGCAATAAGTCTTGGTTTGAGACATTTGAGGCATGAGAAGGTATACCAGTAACCATTGCTAATGATAAGACCTATTGAGTCTAGGGAGAAGGAAGTGTTTCTGTTTCCCTTCCAGATGGAAAATGTCAAATTCAAAATGTTCTTTATGTACCAGGATTGGCAAATAATCTCTTATCAGTTCCACAAATTTTGGACAAAAACATGAATGTCAATTTCTAAATTGAGCAAGGAAAGAAATGTTGTTTCATCACCCAGAGAGGCAAACACATAGCAACAGGTTCTTACAAACATGGTTTGTTCACTTTAGATGCAATAACCTCACCACATGTTGCCATGGCAGTAACAACAAAAGAGGCCACATATCTATGGCATAAGAGATTTGGGAATCTAAGTTCAGGGTATTTACTTGAACTCAGTAAATATCAAATGGTGAAAGGACTTCCTAACCTTTCATCTACTTTGCTAGTGTGCTCTGATTGCTTGGCAAGAAAGCAACACAAAGTACCTTTTGAGCCTAGCTCTTTTAGATCTAGGCACCTTTGGAGTTAGTACACACAGATTTGTGTGGTCCTATGTCTACCAGTTGTGGATGAAAATGGTATTTTCAATTTTTTTTGGATGATCACTCATGGAAAATGTGGGTCTTCTTCTTGCAAATGAAATTTGAAGCATTTTACTATTTTCAGCAATTCAAGAAACTTGTTGAGAAAGAATAAGGATGTTTTATAAAGACCCTCTGTTCAGATCGATGGGAAGAATACACATCAACAAAATTTTCTTCATTTCTACAAACACATGGGATAAAAATATAGTTAAAAACATCCTATTCTCCTCAGTCAAATGGAGTTGCTGAGAGAAGAAATCGTTCCATTATGGAAATGGTACGATGTATGCTTAAAGGAGCAAATCTTGGGCATAATTACTGGGCTAAATCTGTGACAACTTTAGTATATATTTTGAATAGGGCTCCCACACGGGCTCTTGAAGATATGAATCCTCAAGAAGCATGGAGTGGAATGAAACCCTCCATATCTCATCTACGTATATTTGGGTATAAGGCTTTTATGCATATACCTACGAAGAAAAGAAAGAAGTTAGATGAGAAAACCCCACGATGCATTTTTCTTGGTTATGATGAATTTTAAAAAGGCTATCAGTTGATAGATCCATCCACCAAGAAAATTCACATTGAGAAGCATAAATCCCATCTTGTGGCAAAGGGCTATGCTCAAAAGGAAGGCATTGATAATGAGGAAACCTTTGCACCCACAGCAAGGATGACCACCATTCGAATTATTTATGCTATGACAACACAATTCGGATGGAAATTACATCATATGGATGTGAAAAGTGACTTTCTAAAAGGTGATTTAAAAGAAGAGGTATACATGAATCAACCTCAAGGATCTACCGAGGAAGGCCATGCGCAACAAGTTTGCAAATTGGTCAAATACTTATATGGGATGAAACAAGCCCCAAGAGCATGGTACATCAAAATGGATAGTCACCTATTGCAGCATGGTTTTAATAGAAGTCCATCCAATGCAAATCTCTATATTAAGAACACAGGTTCTGAAATAGTGATTCTTGTATTATATGTAGATGATCTGATCATTACCGACAATTCAGAGAAAATGATTAGCACTGTGAAAGATGAATTGAAAGAGTCATTTGCTATGATAGATCTGAGACTTCTCCACTATTGTCTTGGCCTTGAGATAGAACAAAAGAATCATCTTAGGGTGACTCAAAAAAAGTATGCCAATAATTTAGTAGAAAAATATCATATGACTGATTGTAAGCCCAAAGCAACACCGATGGAATCAGGGCTTCAGTTATCACGGTATGATGAATCACCATAGTTAGATGGGATGCTATATCGACAAATTATTGGAAGCCTCATATATCTAAACAATACTATACCAGACATCACTTATGTTGTAAACTATCTCTCTCGGTTCATGTAGGAACCAAAGACTACTCACTGGAAAGCAGCAAAGCGTGTCCTACACTACATTCATGGTAGTGTAGAATATGGTTTAGAGTATAATAAGAATAACTCATTCTTCTTACAGAGTTACACTGACTCTGACTATGTTGGATCTATAGATTACCGAAAGTCAACATCAGGATATGTATTTCATCTTGGATCTGGTCCTGTCTCATGGCATAGTAAAAAGCAATAGGTGGTTGCTTTATTTACAACAGAGGCAGAATATCGTTCTGCACGTGGAGCTGTGTGTGAAGCAATATGGTTAAGTCACATTTTGGAAACTATGGGTCTACAAAAGAAACTTCTGATTCATCTATTTTGTGACAACCAAGGTGTTTTGAACTTGGTCAAGAACCCAGTCCACCATGAACGTACAAAGCACATTGACACAGATTGTCATTTCATTCGTGATGAAGTTCCTAAACATAGGATCAAACTCCAACACATTCCCACCAATGAACAGGTTGCAAACATCTTCACAAAGGAACTTGGACATGTCAAATTTGAGTTGTTTTGAAATAAACTTTGTATATAAAAGTAATGTAATAAAGGGGGGATGTTAGGGTAAAATAGGTAGTATATTGCATTACACTACTTGGGTAGATTATTACATTTACTTTTCTAGTTTCTACCATGTAGATATTTACTGTCTTAAATATCTAATGGTCAATTGCATAAATATCTTAGGTGGAAGAGTTCTAAACCAAACTCTCTTCCTCTTGGCAGATTAATTGGTGTGATCTCCTGTTCATTCAGTTTGATTACCTATTTTGTAACCTATTTAAACTATAGTTCCTAAACTATATGGTTATTGCAAATATTTCATTCTTTTAATCATTCATGATTTCTTGGTCACATGCTTTCTATGGCTCCCGAAGCTCCTCCTATGGGTGCCTTACCCTTTTCCTTAGCGCCCAATTTCCCCATGTCGATCTGCTTAGAAAACTGTTTAGGCCACGATTTGCTGGTATAGTGCTTTGAATCTAGACCCTAGAGTAGTCTACCATGGGCTCTAGATAATTCATTGGGGTGAATTGCAATGCCATGGTATTTAAGGTACTAAGCATGAGTGCAATCATTAATTTCGGGGGACTTGAGATAAATGCAGGAGCCATCATTTGTTGGTAGTTATGCAAGAGATATTTTTTGCAGGCACTTCTTTCTCGATTTACGAACCCAAAGGCTTCATTATCTTTAATGATCAATCTATTTTGAAACGTGTGAAGGAGCTTTAAATCCAACCACATGTGTCTTGAAAACTTGCCCCATCACTTTTTCATGTTCTTCAAGGTGCCCTTGCTGTATTCTACCTGGAGTTCATTTCGTAATCGAGTGACTCTCGAGATTCGCTCTCTTGGTGAGCAAACATTGGGAGTTTAGGACTTGGGAAGATTTTGCTATTTTTTTGCCTTCCTCATCGTGGATCGTGTCTCATTGGGAAACAGGTGAATCCTTAGTATCACGCCAATCTCAGAGGCCTCTTTTGGACTTAGGAAAAATTCATGAATGATTTCTGGCCCTGGCTTACGTTTCGCCTAAAAATGGCATGACTCCTAGCGCTCACCCCCAACTTGGGTGAATTTTGGAACTTCTTTCTCTTCACTGAATTTGGGCCCTTCTCGTCATTCGTCATCTGACAACACGATTTTTGGTGCTCGCACCCCTCTTGAGCAAACCTTGGGAGCATTTACACTGCATTTTTTTCATGTTTCATCAGCTTGCACTAGAATGGAGCGACCTACGGGTAGGAATTTTAGACTTGGTAAAAATTTCAACTATTTTGTTTCTCGCTTGTCTGTCATCGCCACTTCCTAGACCCCATGGTCACCGATAATCCTTGCGAGGCTTGGGGCTCGCTCTATGAATGAGTGAATTTCATCAAAATTTGCACTTAGGAATTTTTTGAGGGTCCTGTGAACCTTACCGCTTGCCAAAACTGGGACAAATCTCAAATTTTTCTTAGCCTTTGTACGACATCGCCCAGAGCTCAATTTCTACTCTTAGGAAGAGAGCTTATGCAGCTTGCTCCTTGACTGCATTTCAAGGACCAAAATTCTTGCGCTCAAAGCCTGGATCTGCAACCCTTTTAAACAAAAATACTCTAAACTAGAGAAACTGAAACTAGAATTTAAATAGGCAAAATATTTACATGCAAAAATGAAGAAAAACTATGTACACAAGGGAAATTCATGCTAAATTTCAATGGTGGTAGGCCTTCATATGAAGACCATTAACTGGTATGGGGAGAGTGTGGCCCTCCATGTCGCGTAGTATGAATGAATTGAACTGGTTTACGCGAGCAACCTAGAACGGGCCTCCCCAGAAGGCATCAAATTTATCATGGTTCCCTGGCTTCACCTTTCGTGAGTCCCACTTCAATACTAGGTCCCTAACCTGGAAAACATGGGTAGTGGTGCCTTTGCTGAACCAATTTTGAGTGGTTTCAGTGTGCTTCATGGAAGCCTCGTAGGCTTTCTATCCTTCCTCCTCAAGTTGTAGTAACTGAGCTAATCTAGCATCAATGGGATCCAAATCCCATTTTCATCATCTAGCAACCAGAGTGCACGCATCTCTACATGCATGGGTAAAACAACCTATTTCCCATAGACCATAATATACGGTGAGGTTTTGATGGACTTATTTATGGAGATGCAATATATCCAAAGTGCTTGATCTAGGCACAGGTGCTAGGTTCTCTTGTTCCTTTCCAAAGTTTTCTTTATGATCTTCATCAAATTTTTATTTGTTGATTCTACCAGACCATTCCCTTGTGGATAGTAGTTGGAGGAAACCTTGAGGTAGATTCCATATTTTCAAGCAAACTCGGTGAGCTTAGCCCCAACGGACCCTGGGCCATTGTCTATCACAATTGTCTCTGGGATCCTGAAGCACGTTATCAAGCTCTCCAGGAAGGCAATGACTACCTCTTTGTTGGCATTCTTTGTAGGTATCACTTCGGCCCATAAAGTGAAGTAGTATGTGATGGTCAGAATGTATTTATGCCCCGTCGAGGAATTTGGTGATATCACCCCAATAAAGTCTAAGCCCGATTGTTGGAAGAGAGCTTCAACCTGGATCGATTGGAGGGGCATTGGGGCATTCTTATTCCTGCCCATAAATTTTTATACTTCTCACATTTTTTATAGACTGCAAAGGTATCTGTAAATATGGTAGGCCAATAGTATCCTACCCTTATCATTTTCAAGGCCATAGGCCTTCCTGAGAGATGTCATCCCGACATTCCAGAATGGAACTCATTGAGGACCTTTTGTTTCTTTGTCCCCTTGACGCATCATAAGATAACACCATTAATATTCTTGAAAAATAGCCCCTCAGGATGCAACACACATTTCAGGACCTACAGCCTAAATCTCCTCCTCTGGGAGGCATTTAGATGATCCAAATATTTTCCAATATTGAAATACCAGACTATCTTATCGGTCCAGTCACTATCTTCCATTGACTTATTGGTAAAGTTACCCTCTGGTTCTGGGTCCTCCCATTGATAGGTGGTTACTTCCGTAGTGATACTTCTTGCTAATTCTTGGTATAATGCCTGACCTCGGATCCACTTTGTGGGTCAAACCTCAATGTCAAACTCTCAAATCTTAGCAATCCAACCAACCCTTTTGTTACCCAGTTCTCCTTGGATGATGAAACTCCTAACATCTAGGTGAACTATGTACACGGTCGTCCTACTCTAAGAGACAAAGTGCCTAAATATTTTCATGGACTTCATGATCGCGTGTACCTGGCATTCAATGAAACTGTAACTTTCTTTGTGGGGATGGATCACCTAAATTAAGAAGGCTATGGAGCACTCTTCGTCGTCATCTCACTTCTATGTCAAGACTGTTGCATAAATTTTAGGTTCCCTAACTGCATAAAGGATGAAATATTTAGAGTAGTCTAGGTTAACTAGTACAGGTGCTTGGGCAATTTTGGTATTGATATATTTGAATGCCTTTTTTATTTCTTCCATACAAACAAACTCAGCATTCTTTTTCAAAAGTTCGACCATAGGTTTGATAACTTGAGCAAAATCTGACACAAAATTTCTCATAAAGTTGATCTAATTAAAAAAATACTGTAGCCCCTTCTTGTTCACTAGGAGTGGGAATTTAAGGAGGCCTCTAACCTGTCAAGGTCCATAGAAAGCCCTTTCTTGGAAATGACATGTCTTAGCAGCTTCCCTTCATTTACTGAGAAGATATATTTCTTTGGGTTGATGGATATGTTGAACTCCCAGCATCTTTCAAATACTTGCTACAAATGTGAGGCATGTTCTTCCCTCTTATGTGAAAACACTGTCATGTCATCCAGATAGATGACGATTATCCTATTTAGTAGTTCATCAAATTCTAGATCCATGGCCCTCTAGAATGTGGCCCAAGCATTGGATAGATGGAAAGGCATGCACTGGTATGTAAACATCCCCCATTAGGTGGTGAACACTATCTTGTGTTGATATTCGTCTCTTATCTAGATCTGATTATATCCAGAGAAATCATCTAGGAGGAAGAAGTGATGTGCCCCTACCACCACATGGAGGATATGATCAATTTTTGGGAGAGGGTAATGGTCCTTGAGTGAGGCTTGATTTAGATTATGAAAATCAACACACAGGCAGATATCACTATTCTTATTTCTGACAGGGACCAGATTTGCAACCTAGGAAGAATTCTTAATGGGGTAGATGATTTTCACCTCTAACATATTCAAGAGTTTCGCTCTCATCAACACCTCTATTTTTGGGTTTACAAGCCTCTGTTTTTGCATGCAGGGTCTAGCCCCTTCTTGCAACTCTATAGTGTGCTGGATGATTTCCCAATAATATTCCCTCAGGTCCTGATAGGACCAGACCACGATGTATGGGTAGCTTTTGCACAAAGCTCGAATCTCTTCTGACTCCTCTAGAGTACAGTTTATCCCAAATTTTATTACTTTGTTGAGCTCGAGCTCTAGGTATTTGTACTTCTTGGCATCCACTTTGATCCAATGAGATACTACTCTATCATTATGATCAAATAGACTTTCCAAGGTAATCAATCCTTTTGGGGCATGATTATTCTTTAATTGTATCAACCCCTCGTACTCCTCATCATCGAGGTCTCTACCTTTGATGGTTGTTGCTTCATGAATTAAAAAATTGATGATTTTCTCATCACTATCGAACACCTACCAGTGGGTGTCCTTATTAGACACAAAATGCCTATAGATGGTTCTTACCACCTTAGGCTTTCGCATTAAGTCATCAGTCAGGGAGTATCTAGATTTGATGGATGCTAAGATGTCAACGTGCTAGTTATTTTTATGGAAAATGACCTGGATATTGAGAGCCTCAAAGGCCTTGTTGGAGCCAATTTTGACTCAAAATTTGAAGCCCTCAATTTAAATTTTTGTGTTTCATTCTAATAAGCAAGCATGGTAAGTCCTTTTTGCATCTAATTAAGAGGATTCAATTTCTAATGGGTTTATTGGTTGAAGTCTAACCTTGGTTGTTAATAATATGCGTCCTTTTAATAAATCTCCATGGTATTCAATAAAGGATGTGACAGGATATTATTAATCAAATGCTTAAAAGCCTAGCTTCAAACCTCATGAAATAAAATCCCCTTGGGCCTAAATCAAATGGTAAATAAATCCTAAAAGTCCTAAAGTATTAAAAATCTAGAAGGAAATTCAGTCTAAAGCCCAAAAAGCATAACAAACATCAAAAATCTTAATTAAATCTCAAGGGCATGCACCCCATTAATTAAAATTTGAGCACCTTAGATATAATATGAGGGTCACACTCAAATCAATTTTAATCAAATGACGACGCTTCAGTAAAATTGGTTAAAAGTTAAATTGGGAGTCAAAAGTTCTATTAAAGTTATAACTTAAGGTAAAAAATGATTAAAACCCATTCAACTTTGCCGATCTAGATGGATGTACTTGAGACAAGCTTAATCTGATGGTTGCACATTATCCAAAGAGTCAAAGCTTTAAATGAGTCATCATGGATCAAAGCTTCTAATTAAACAATGAGCAAATCCGGTAGATCGGACAATAGCGCTTAAGCAAATTGAAGATCAATGGTAGCGCTTGTTTTAATTAAATCACGTGTTAAAGTGCTATGGTAAAAATATTTTAGGGTACATGCCCCCTTGGGAATAATCATCAAGCAAATTGAAAATATCAGACAACAGTGCTTGATCGAGACCCAATCCAACAATAGGGCTCCCATAAAAGATGCTTTTAAAAGGTAAAATCCCTATGTGATTAATTAAAATTATTAAACAAGGTTAACAAGGGTCTAAGAACGTTGGCTAATCATCCCCATTTTAGCTTAATCAAAGTTTAATATTGTATACCCCTAAGTGATTAACCCCATAGGTTGAAGGAAATCAACGGTCGCGTTGACACCAATGAAGATCTAACGGTCGCGCTAAAATCTAAATCCAAAAAGGTGAATGGTAATGTATCGAGAAAGGTGAAGGTAAAGACAAAATTAATTATGTTTTAGTAAGGGTATAATATGTCGCTAATTGCCCCCTTTTGGCTTAAATCGGGATTAATCAAATCTAATGATACATCCCTTTTGACTAATGGATATGCAGCTTTCAGAAGATCTAACGACAATGTTAGAACCTACTCGAAGATCAACGGTGGTGAAAGAGTCAAGGTAAAACCAAAGGATTAAATAACATGAAGATCTGATGGTGGTGCTCATCTCCGCTCAGATCCGATGGTGCACATGGTTAAAGGTAATCGAAGGTTAGTCTAAACAAGTTTCTTTCAACAAATGATTAATTAAATTGATATCCAGGTAATATTCTCCTTTCCTTTGCTAAACCTTGTGTATATATGAAATAATCCAATGGATGCACCTACATCATGGTACGATCTAATGACGATCACATAAAAATGTGAAGGTATTATATGGTGCCCTTATTTAAAATAATATTGATTAAGTTCTAAATCCTCGGGTTAACCTCGGTCAATCATGATTATATAAATATTAATGAACCACATTATCATAAGGATAAGAGGTTACCAAAATAAAATTATTGTCCAAGGGTTTTTAAACTTTATAAGTATGATTAACCAAATTAATATGGCACATGTAGAATAAAAATCATGCAGGTCCCTACACATCAACGGTTGCGCTAATCCTCCTTAGGAAATTCGATGGTAGTGCGTAAATCAAAATATTAAGGGATGAATCAACCATTGGGATCTAACGATAACGCATCATTAAAATTAAGAAGATCTGACAACAGCGAGCAAGTCAAAGTCAAATACGAATGAAGGTGAACTAACGAACATCTTCTGATAGATCCGATGGATGCACTCAACCTTGGGATAATCCAACGATGATGCATGCTTCAAAGGTTATAAAGAAAAAAATCAAGGGCTACAACATTATCTGATCTAATCGAACAACTGCACTTGATCGCGGTAATTTCTGACCATAGCCAACGTTAAGAGTTGATCAAACAAAAAAAAGCAGGTCTGAAAGTATCACGCTAGGATGCCCAGTACAAACCTGCATCTCGAGATAATCACAAGATGAAAAATCCCCTAAGTATGCATCCCAGTAAACAAATCATACGATCAAAGGAAGGAGGATATTTCCAAAAGGCACCGCAAACAAGGACCATTACCAAAAAACAAGCGATTACCGGTTCACAAGAACATACAACCAAAGGAAAAAGGAGTCCCTACAAAGAAAAATAAAAACTGAACAATCCAAAATAAGCTAGCGTATGGTACCTAGATAAGCCCAATAAGGACTAATCCAAAAACAACTCATGATGCCTAAGATGAAGACAATATTTTGAATATGATGACGTACCAAATGATAAAAAAATGTACAAGCTCATGCCCGTGTCCTCATATTATAAGAAGGATAGTGAAGGGTAGCTAAAGAAGCATCATAGAGAAATATGATAGAGCGTCTGATACATGAACGCAGTCATTTTTTGCTTTACAACTTTAGAAGATGAAGAAAGCGTGTGAAGAACAAGTTATGGCTTCGGCCATTCACTCCATCCTTCGACAGAATATAGTTATATAGGAGACACTCCTACAAAAGATACTTAGAGAAACTGTGACCTCATCCTTTCGATCTTGGCGCACCACTTTATCCCTTTACTATCCCGTCAGGGTCATCCTTTGTCATATTGACCTATGGATACCTGGTTGGGTTTCCACTACATATCCACCTGACCAGGGAAAGCAAGAAGTAGTGGAAGTATACCTGAATATCAATGCGTTGCACAACTAAGCAAAAAGAAGAAAAACAAGCATGCATAATGTATCAGGCACAAGAGCTCCCTTCAATCCAAGAGAAGATCTTTATAAAAATCTAGATCAAGCACCAATGGACAACATACATAGTGGATTCAATCAGATGCTGACAAGTGTAAGGTCATAAATAAAACAAAAATAATAGAATCAAGAACCATCAGTTATAAAAGGAAGCAGACAGGTTCAGATTCTACATCAAGCAATTAGAGAATAACATTTTTGCTAAGAGGTATACTTGAGTGCCCTGTTAGTTGTGCTGTTGTATCCCCTTCTGTGTCTATTTTTCTTTCTAATTTCTTATTCTTCCCTTTGCTTTGCAGGATTGTGATAGGAAAGTGTTCAAGAAGCCGAGATCATTTCCTACCTTTTTGAGCCTAGGATTCAGAGACTCTACTGTTACCAGATTGGAACAAGGAGAGTTGGAGAGACCTATTACATTATTTGAACATATTCCTCTTCATTGTATTGATGTATTTATTTGAGAAAACTGAGTTAAAAGGCATCCTTCCCACTCTGCATGTAATATTTTATAAAATCAATACAATTATGAGTTTTATTCATGTCATATCATTGTCTCAGTACTATGTGTCACTGTGTAATGCATTACATTATTTTAATTCATTACATACGTTTCTTTTGTTGGTTAAATTTTAGTTTTATTATGATATTTGAATAAATCTAATAACGCTAATTTTATTTTCCCCATTCACTATGTTCATGTTAAAATTGTTGTTAAATTGCTATAACAGCCCAATGAATCTAGGCACCGATCTACATAAGGCATAACAAATGGTTGTTTTCTTGCTTGGTCATTTTAATACATATAGTATAATATAAATATGGAGTGTGTAATCAAGGTTTTATCATTTAATTACCATTGGGGTTTCCTTACCCATTTTGTAGTTTTCTTTTAGCAATATTCATGTTTAACAGAACAAAGAGGCAGGTTGACCAGAGCCTGTAATAGCTCATTGGTTTCAAACGGATTTTTGCAGCATGACAATCGAATCCTATGGATGCAAGAATCAATTCCAATAGTATTTTGGCGCCGTTGCTGGGGATAAAATATTCATGATTTTAGACTTGGGATTTTTATGACATTATTTTTAATCAACAGGTGACCAGCTTAAATAAATAACCACTGCTCTTTATTTTTACATTTTTAGTGTTCTTTATTTTTCACATCCATGATTATCATTTTAAATATTACTTTTTGAAGTTAGTCTCTACATTTCTTTATTTTATTTAAATTTCTAGTTTCTTGATTTTCTTGAATTTCTCCAAGAACCAACTCCCATGAGGATGAGTGTTAATATCAAGCAATCTTGATTAAAGCATACGTTGTTCTTTCTGCACTACAGTGTTGGCGGCTCTGTCTGTGAATCTAGAAGATAAAATAAAAAGAAAGAGCAGATCATGCTAGATAACACCATGAGAAGCGGTAATAAGCTATTCCCATAAATAGAGAACCCAGAGGTATTTATACATACTCATAAAACTCCTATTTTCAAGAATTCTGCTTATAAGAGCAAGACAAATTCTAGTGGTAAAAGATATGTAAGGAAAAATTATAATACAATTTCTGTTGGTAATACTGTTGATGAACATTTAAATTCTATTTTAGAAGATATATGTGATTATTGTTATTTCCCAAAAAATAGTAATATTGAGGTAGATAATCCATTAGATTATACTCATACTACCTAGACTCACATTCCTGTGAGTGTTACTATTGTAAATTTGATTCCTACAGTAACAATGGCTCAGGCAAACCAACAAAACCAGGCTAATGTTCATCCATGGAGAACTAATAGATACAGACCTTATGTGTTACCTTAGAATTTAAATGTCTTACCCGGTAAAGCTCACAAATACCTCCCAAAATTCCTAGGAAATAGTGCAGTAATGGGAGAAGATCATATCAAGAGTTTCCTGTATGCAATGGATAGTTTGGAGGTTGAACATGAAGATGTAGTCTTGAGATTATTTTTACATACATTGGAAAAATATGCTAGAGAGTGGTTCAATTCCCTCCTTGACAATGATATCCCAAACTTCACCAAAATGGAAACTGTGTTTTTAAAGAAATGTGGTGAAAGAAAAAATGAACAATCCCTGTTAACAAAACTAGCCACCATGAAGAAAAAAGAGAATGAGGTTGTTAGTGACTTTAACAGAATATTTTGAAAGACTAGGAACAAAATCCCTGCCAACCTTAGACCTAGTGATATTCAATCTATTTGTTTTTAAAATAATGCCTTTCAAGGAGAGTTTAATTATGAGCTAAGGCAAGAACAGACTACTATTATTGATGGTTGTTTGTAAAAAGTACTAGATATAGAAAGAAATATGCTTGACAGTGGTAAAATGAAGCCTTACTCTTTAGAAGTTAACTTACGAGAAAACCTAAAAGAGTGGCATTTGATATACAAAGAAGAATTGAAATTGATCCAACAGAAAAGTTGACTAGTCAAATGACTGAGATGTTCAACAATGTGAATGATAGGTTAGCAAGAATTGAAAGAAATAACAAAAATAATGGTGAATCTGCACAAACAGAGTGACCACATGTCGATAACAGCCCTCCCTTTAAGAAAAATTTCAATAGGAGTCGGGGAAATAATAATTGTTTCGAAGGAAATAGGGGTAGGAATAATGGGAACAATAATTGGAAAAATTGAGAATCTGACAGAGATCAGAATAGTGTTCCTAACCCCATGCCATCTGCCAATGTAGCAGAAGGTTTTCCTTATTTTTTCTCTACTTGTGATGCACCTCATAATCCTGATGCTTGTGGAATTCACTTAAGTGACCAACACAATGTATATTTACATACTGAGTCAGAATAAGATATAAGAATAAATGCTTGTTGGTCTGTTGAAGATGAATCCAGGGAAATGATGTTTGAAGAAGATATGGATAAGTATGTTTCAAATCATCATCCTCAAATTTTAGTAGATGAAGGAACTAAAATATTGCAAAAATCATGAGTCAAGATATGACAAGATGAAGCAAGGGAAGTTAATCCCCACTACTCAAGAAGTTGAAGAATTAGAGGCTACCCATACTTTGAATTTAAGGAATAGAATAGTCCCTGATAAAATAGAGAAATATTCTAAAAGTGAAATAAGAAAACAAACTTACTTTAATAAGAATTTTAGAAATGGGAAAACTGATAGAAACCTCAAAAATATTACTCCTAAAGTAATAGAATTAGAGGAAGATATTCCCAAAGAAGGAAGTAATAAACCATTGGATATTAAGAAGATATAATTTGACGTTGGGTCATAACTCAGTAAGAATAAGGTTAATATCACATTTGGGTAACTTATGAAAGATCAACAATACAGAGAACAAGTCTGTAGAGCATTTGGATTAATGGAACAAAAAGAAGACCCAACTTGCCATGTTGCTAGACAAAATCAACATGACACAAGATCACCATCCTCTATCAGATCCTTCTACGTATCATTAAGGTATAATTCAGATGAAGGGGAAAGATATGTCATACATAATTGCATGTTAGACAGTGGAGCCTCACACAATATCATGCCCAAATTAATAGCTGATCAAATGGGATTAATCTGCACTAGAGATTTTGCCTCTATTTATGTAATGGACAATAGACAAATTCCTTGTGTAGGGGTGATAACTGGATTATTAGTTTACTTAGATCAACACCCCAAAAAGGGTATAGTTATGGATGTGGCAGTAGTTGACGTTGACCTATTCTTCTCACTATTACTCAGTAGACATTGGGCAGAACAACTGGGAGGTTCAATTCAATTGGACTGGTCCTATGCTACAATCCCAATATCAGATAAAGAAAATATAATTTTGAGAAGGAAACCATTTAACAAGCACTCCGTAGAGTTGATTCAAATTGATGAAACCATGATTAACTTAGTAAAATATATGGAAGAAAAAAGGATGGGAGTTTACTCCATATGGCACAACCCATTCTTGGTAGAAGTACCAGAAGCAAAGAACATGGATCTAGAAGTTATGAAAATGATAGATGCTAAATCAGATAGAGTATTAACCCAAGAAATGTGGACCATGTCTTTTGATGGATCTAAATCCCAATATGGAGTAGGTGCAGGTGTCAATTTGACTGATATAAAAGGAAATTTCCTTGGGATTCCTTATAGACTAGAATTCTCTTACACCAATAATTTAGCTGAGTATGAAGCCTTACTGCTAGGGTTAAGAAAGGTAAAAGAACTAGGCATTAACTATTTGACTGTAATAGGGGACGCAGAGCTTATTATACTGCAAATCAAAGGTAAATATTAGACTAAGCATCCAAGACTAAAGCAATATAAAAATGTAGTATCGGAAGAAATTGATAAATTCTTAGCTTTCAATATTTCATATATTCTTAGAGAACAAAACCATGTTGCAGATATTTTAGCTGCAAATGCCTTAGGTTTAGATCACCTAGAGATAACTACAAAATATATGGATAAATTCCCAAATATGTCAGTCTATAAACCTTCTGTACCAGATAACATATTTTATTTATAGGTCTTTCAGGATGATATAGATATTAAGGATTTTATGACTCTGCAAAATAAATATGTAGATGTGATCTGTGATGAAAAATATGAAGACAAGCTAAGAGACAAAATAGGCGAGCCAGTAGAAGTAATCCAATTGAAAACTAATAAGATACCTAAAGGATTGGTTTCTCTTGAAAGCTTATTTGATGATTTTGACAAAGCTTGTAAATCTTTAAGGAGATAAGTAATATCTAAAGATATTAACATTGGTACAATGAAATAACCTAGGATAGTAAAGATAGACATGGTCTTACCTACTAAAGAAAAGGCTAGATATATCAGTTTCTTGAAAAAGAATAAATAACATTTTGCTTGGACTTATGAAGACCTTAAAACCTTCAAAATAGATGTAATGATACACATAATACCTTTGAAGGAAGATTCCAAGCCATTCAAATAGAAACATAGGAAGTACAATCCAATTCTGCACCCAATAATGCAAAAGGAGCTACAAAAATTATTGGATTCCAAAATAATCAAAAAGGTAAGATTTTCTTCCTGGATATCCAATTTTGTGCCAGTTAGAAAAAATAATGGGGATATAAGACTTTGTGTGGATTTAAAAAAATTAAACAAGAGTTCACGAAAGATAATTACCCATTACCCAACATGGAACAATTATTGCAAGTGGTAGTTGGCTCAACCAGATTGTCTCTGTTAGATGGATTTTCAAGGTACAATCAAATCAAGATAAATCCAAAAGACACACATAAGACAACATTCACTACACCCTGGGGAACATTTGAATATTTAAGAATACCTTTTGGCTTGATGAATGCAGGTGCTACCTTTCAAAGGAAAATGGATTTTTCCTTCAAAGGATTGATGTTCAAAATTGTAGTTGTGTACCTAGATGATATCACAGTATTCTCTAAAAATCTAGAAGATCATATGGAACATTTAACTGTAGTTTTTGCTCAATGCAAGGAATTTGGAATTTATTTAAATCCCAAGAAATGCATATTTGGGACTACACAAGGAAAGTTGTTAGGGCATATAGTTTTAGAAAAAATAATAAGTATTGATCCAGAAATAATTGAAGCTATTTCCAAAATTTTCCCTCTCAAAAATTTAAAAGGAGTTAGGTATTTCTTTGGCAAGATAAATTTTATTAGAAGATTTATCTTAGATTTTGCAGATATGACCAAACCCATAAATGACATGGTTAAGAAAACTAGAGAAATAAAATGGATAGTAGAAATTATGGAAGCATTTAACAAGATCAAAGAAGCCATATCAACCACTCTAGCCTTAAGTTGCCCTGATTATGCAAAAGATTTTAATATCTATTCATATGCATATGAAAACTCCATTGCTATAGTTCTTTCATAGAAATATGATGAAAATAATGAAAGGCCAATAGCCTTCATGAGTTCAGGATTAAAAGGAGCACATCTCAAATACACTTTGTTAGAAAAATATGCTTATGTAGTTATCCAATCTTTAGAATACTTCAAAGGTATATTTGGTTCAAATAAGGTTTATTTTTGCATTCCTTTTATAGCAATGAAATATATTTTTTCTCAATTAGAGCCATTAGGAAGACCAACCATATGGATGGTAAAACTGTTGCAATATGATGCTAAATTCAAAATAGTTAAAACTATCAAAGGGCAAGGTTTGGCAAAACTATTGGCTAACAAGAAAGATGAAGGATCTAAAAATGTTCTCACAATAGATGAGGCATATGATGTCAGAAGTATCAATAACACCGAATGTAAATGATATGAAGAAATTTTATCATACTTACAAACCCTGTCATTTCCTAAAAACATGTCAGCAAACAGAATGAGGTCTATCAAGCTTCAAGCCCAGAAATATTATATACAGAATGGTGTGCTATACTGGAAACACCATGATGGAGTATTATTAGTTTTTTTATATGAAAGTGAAGTTCCAGAGATAATCAATGAGTTTCATGATGGTTTTTATGGGGGTCATTTTGCTCCAAGAGTCACAGCTAATAAAATTATGAGAGCAGGTTATTATTGGCATTCCATTTTTAAATATGTATATAAATATGTTAGGAATTGTCATAACTACCAAGTTTTTGTAGGAAAGAAGCATCTGGTAGCCATACCCCTCAAGCTAGTACTCATTGAAGCACCATTCACCCAATGGGGCATTGATTTAATTGTAGAGATCAATCCTAATTCATATGGTCAGCACAAGTGGATCATAACTACAATAGATTACTTCACAAAGTGGGTAGAAGCTGCACCTCTGAGAAAATCCACAACTGCCACCATCATCAAGTTCTTGGAAGAAAAAATTCTGACCAGGTTTGGAGTCTCTCAAAAATTGGTTACAGATAATGCACAATATTTTGTTTCATATGAAATTGTATAATTTTGTGCTGAATATGGAATTGAACTAGCTCATTCTAGTAACTATTACCCCAAAGGAAATGGTCTAGCTGAGTCATCAAACAAGAACATAATAACAAGAATAAAAAGGTCATTAGGAAAGAATAAAAGAGGATGGGATAATGAACTTAAATTTTCTTTATGGGTTGATAGGTTGTCTGTCAAAAGAAATATAGGAAGAACCCCCTATGAGATGGTTTATGTGGAGAAATCCCTATTACCTTCAAGAATAGAAAAATTGGCACTTTCCCTCTTACTAAAAGACCATGAAAACCCCAATCCTATACAGATAAGGCTTGACCAAATTGTCCTGTTGGAAGAACAAATAAGAGAGACCCTCAATAGGATGATGGAACAAACCAAGAAAACAATAAATTTTTTTAATAAGAAAGCCAAAGGTACTCATTTTTCTCAAGGAGATATAGTCATTTATTGGGATCCTAAAAATGATAAGCATGGTGAAAAAGGAAAATTTGAACCAAAATGGATTGGTCCATACCAAATAGCCCATGTTATAGGGCATAATACTTACAAGTTACAAACTCTACAGGGAGAAATGATGGCTATCCCTATTAATGGCCAACACCTCAAAATGTACAATCCCTGTTGAAGGAAAACTTTTAACAAAAAAACAAAAATAGAAAAACAAAAAAATCAAAAAATTGAGTGATGTATTTTGTGTATTAGTTAAGCTTCTCTTTTGTTCTTGAATAATTCTGAGTTTACTGTACACATGATATATTATTTGATGATTATATCTAACTGTTTATTCCACCAAAAACAATAAGAAAAAAAGGGATTTATTTTACATTCTGGTGAGGTTTACAATTTTTTCAAATATGAGTGTTTATGCAATAGTTGTTTGATATGAGATAAAACAGAAGGAAAACAAATCTGATTGAAACATCATGTCAAGCCTCACATTACAAATGATACTTAAGGTGACTTCAAAGATCCAAAGAACTGAGTTATCTTTGAGAGGGTAGTTGAGCCAAAAATCATTACACTCATATTTTATAGCTAGAAACTAATCCTCAACTCAGGCATACTTATTGCACAATTTGCTTATATATCCAAGTACTTCTCTCACAAGAAAGAAAAATAAAAAACAAAGTAAAACTGAGTCACTGCTTGAGATATCTTGGAAAACCTCTACTAGGGCTATAGACGCTTGATTGGTAGTAGGGTAAAACTAATATTGGATTAGAAGCAACTCCACCAGGGCTATAGATACCTAACTGGCAATGGAGCCCTGCAGAATGGTGAAAAATATTAAAGAGTGAAATAACATATTAGGCTTGATTATTTTGCTCAGATATGGCAAAGTTTTGAAAGGCTTAGAAATCAAAATGAATGCACAAACACACACATGGGCCAAAATATTATGAAGCAAATGACTGTGACAAAATTTGTGTAATCATATCTTATGACTTAGCTAAAATAAGCATTACAATATATCCAAAAACTCATATGTTTCTAAAATTCTAACCCTTATTTCCAAATTGAATGAAAAGGGATCTATAGTTTTTCATACTCTGTTACTTTGATATCCTATTCTCTGTACATTTATTCAGTAAAAAAAAAATTGTTATGTTTTGTGTTTCAAGATTTACTTAGCAGTAAAAAAAGTTTTGATTTTTGTTCATTTTTTTGATAAAACCAGGAGATTTTGTGGTTCTCAAGTGCCTCATGTTTTAAACACCTTGTACCAGTCAGAGCCAATGTTGGAGCCAAATTTGACTCAAAATTTGAAACCCCCAATTTAAATTTTTGGTTTCATTCTAATAAGCAAGCATGGTAAGTCCTTTTTACATCTAATTAAGAGGATTCAATTTCTAATGGGTTTATTGGTTGAAGTCTAACCTTGGTTGTTAATAATATGTGTCCTTTTAATAAATCTCCATGGTCTTCAATAAAGGATGTGGCAGGATATTATTAATCAAATGCTTAAAAGCCTAGCTTCGAACCTCATGAAATAAAATCCCCTTGGGACTAAATCAAATGGTAAATAAATCCTAAAAGTCCTAAAGTATTCAAAATCTAGGAGGAAATTCAAAACCTTGGTCTAAAGCCTGAAAAGCATAGCAAACGTCAAAAATATTAATTAAATCTTGAGGGCATGCACCCCATTAATTAAAAATTGAGCACCTTAGATCAAATCCGAGGGCCGCACTCAAATCGATTTTAATCGGACGACGACGCTTCAATAAAATTGATTAAAAGTTAAATTGGGAGTCAAAAGTTCTATTAAAGTTATAACCTAAGGTCAAAAATGATTAAAATCCATGCAACTTTGCCAATCTGGATGGATGCGATTGAGACAAGCTTAATCCGATGGTTGCACATTCTCCAAAGAGTCAAAGCTTTAAATGAGTCATCATGGATCAAAGCTTCTAATTAAACAGTGAGCAAATCCAACATATCAGACGACAATGCTTAAGAGAACTGAAGATCAACGGTACCACTTTTTCTAATTAAATCATGTGTTAAAGTGCTATGGTAAAAATATTTAAGGGTATGCACCCCCTTGGAAATAATCATCGAGCGAATTAAAAATATCGGACAACAATAATCGATAAAGACCCAATCCAATGTATCATGGATCAAAGCTTCTAATTAAATAGTGAGCAAATCCGACAGATTGGATGATAACGCTCAAGCGAATTGAAGATCAACGGTAGCACTTGTTTTAATTAAATCACATGTTAAAGTGCTATGGTAAATATATTTAAGGGTATGCACCCCCTTGGGAATAATCATCGAGCGAATTGAAAATATCGGACAATAATGCTCGATCGGGATCCAATCCAACGGTAGTGCTCCCATAAAGGATGCTTTTAAAAGGTAAAAACCCCCATGTGATTAAATTAAAATTGTTAAACAAGGTTAACAAGGGTCTAAGCACATTAACTAATCATCCCCCTTTCAGCTTAATCAAAGTTTAATATTGTATACCCCTAAGTAATTAACCCCGTAGGTTGAAGGAAATCAACGGTCACACCGACACCAATGAAGATCTAACGGTCGCGTTAAAATATAAATTTGAAAAGGTGAACGGTAATGTATCTAGAAAGGTGAAGGTAAAGACAAAATTAATTATGTTTAGTAAGGGTATAATATGTCGCTAATTACCCCCTTTTTAGCTTAAACTGAGATTAATCAAATCTAATGATACATCCATTTTTACTAATGGATATGTAGATTTCATAAGATCTAACGACAGTGCTAGAACCCGCTCGAAGATCAACAATGGTGAAAGAGTCAAAGAAAAACCAAAGGATTAAATAACATGAAGATCTGATGGCGGTGCTCATCTCTGCTCAAATATGACGGTGCGCACGGTTAAAGGTAATCAGAGGTTAGTCTAAACGAGTTTCTTTCAATAAATAATTAATTAAATTGATATCCAGGTAATATTATCCTTTCCTTTTCTAAACCTTGTGTATATACAAAATAATCCAATGGACGCACCTACATCATGGTACTATCTAACGACGATCGCATAAAAAGGTGAAGGTATTATATGGTCCCCTTATTAAAAATAATATTTATTAAGTTCTAAATCCTCAGGTTAACCTTGGTCAATCACGATTATATAAATATTAATGAACCACATTATCATAAGGACAAGGGGTTACCAAAATAAAAAATTACTATCCAAGGGTTTTTAACTTTGTAAACATGATTAACCAAATTAATCTGGCACAGGTAGACTAACAATCACGTAGGTCCCTACACATCGACGGTTGTGCTAATCCTCCTTAGGAAATCTGATGGTAGCATGTAAATCAAAAGATTAAGTGATGAATCAACCATCGAGATCTAACAACTACACATCATTAAGATTAAGAAGATTTGATGGCAGTAAGAAAGTCAAAGTCAAATACGAACAAAGGTGAAATAATGAACATCTTCTGATAGATCCGACAAACATGCTCAACCTTGGGATAATCCAACGACGGTGCACGCTTCAAAGGTTATAAAGAAAAAAAAATCAAGGGCTACGACATTATCCGATCTTATCGAACAACTACACTCAATCGCGGTAATTGTTGACCATAGCCAACATTAAAAATTGATCAAACAAAAAAAAACAGGTCTGAAAGCATCACGCAAAGATGCCCAGTACAAACTTGCATCTTGACATAATCACAAGATGAAAAATCCTCGAAGTATGCATCCCAGTAAACAAATCATACGATCAAAGGAAGGAGGCTATTTCCAAAAGGCACCCCAAACAAGGACCATTACCAAAAAATAGACGATTATCGATTCACGAGAACATACAACCAAAGGAAAAAGAAGTACCTACAAAGAAAACCAAAAACTGAATAGTCAAAAAAAAGCTAGCGTATGGTACTGAGATAAGCCCAATAAGGACTGATCCAAATACAAATCCTGATGCCCAAGTCTAAGACCAAATTTTGAAGATGATGGCGTACCAAACAATAAAAAAATGTACAAGCTCGTGCTCGTGTCCTCATATTATAATAAGGATAGTGAAGGGTAGCTAAAGAAGCATCACAAAGAAAGATGATAGAGCGTCTGATACATGAACGCAGTCATTTTTTGCTTTACAAATTCAAAAGATGAAGAAAGCGTGCAAAGAACAAGTTATGACTTCGGCCATTCACTTTGCGCTTCAACGAAATATAGTTATATAGGAGACACTCTGATGGAATATAGTTAGGGAAAATATGACCTCATCCTTTCGATCTTGCTTCACCACTTTATCCATTTACTATCCCATCAGGTACCTCCTTCATCATCTTGACCTATGGCTACATGGTTGGGTTTCCACTGCATATCCACCCGACCAAGGCAAGCAAGTAGTGGAAGTATACCTGAATATCAATGCATTGCACAACTAACCAAAAAGAAGAAAAACAAGCATGCCTAATGTATCAGGCACAAGAGCTCCCCTCAATCCAAGAGTAGATCTTTACAAGAAATCTAGATCAAGCACTAGCTGGATAGCATACAGAGTGGATTCAATCAGATGCTGACAAGTGTAAGGTTAGAAATAAAACAAAAATAACAAAATCAAGAACCAGTAGTTATAAAAGGAAGCAAATAGGTTCAGATTTTTCATCAAGCAATTAGAGAATAGCATTTTTGCTAAGAGGTATACTTGAATGCCCTGTTAGTTGTGCTGTTGTATCCCCTTTTGTGTCTATTTTTCTTTCTCATTTCTTATTTTTTCCTTTGCTTTGGAGGATTGTGATATGAAAGTGTTCAAGAAGTTGAGATCATTTCCTACCTTTTTGAGCCTAAGATTCAGAGACACTACTATTACCAGATTGGAACAAGGAGAGTTGGAGAGACCTGTTACATTATTTGAACAGAGTCCTCTTCATTGTATTGATGTATTTCTTTGAGAAAAACTGAGTTAAAAGGCATCCTACCCACTCTACATGTAATATTTTATAAAATCAATACAATTATGAGTTTTATTCCTATCATATCATTGTCTCAGTACTGTGTGTCACTGTGTAATGCATTACATTATTTGAATTAATTACATATGTTTCTTTCATTGGTTAAGTTTTAGTTTTATTACGATATTTGAATAAATCTAAAAACACCAATATTTTATTTTCCCCATTCACTCTGTTCATGTTAAAATTGTTGTTAAATTGATATAACAACCCAATGAATCTAGGCACTAGTCTACATAAGGCATAACAAATGGTTGTTTTATTGCTTGGTCATTTTAATACATATAGTATAATATAAATATGGAGCATGTAATATAGGTTTTATCATTTAATTACCGTCGGGGTTTCCTTACACGTTTCTATAGTTTTTCTTTTAGCAATATTTGTGTTTAACAAAAAAAAGAGGCAGGTAGACCAGAGCCTGTAATAGCTCATTGGTTTCAAATAGATTTTTGTAGCGTGACAATCGAATCCTATGGATGCAAGAATCGATTCCAACAGGCCTCCATCAAATCCTAGACCCTATTACGGTATGCCTTGAGATAGTGCTTCTTTGAAATGCACTTGTTGGTGATTTGCTTGCATATCAGCTCCAAGTCACCAAAGATTTGTAACTGCTTGATTTCCAACCTTTCTACCTTCTTCAACCCTAGATACAAGACCTCATACTATACCATGTTGTTGGTGCAACTCCAGGCCATCCGGTAGCAGTAATACTTTTGTTCTCCAGAAGGTGAAACTAGGAGAATTCTCGCCCCAATACCATTTTTGCATCAACCACCATCAAAGTACAGCTTCCAAAGCTCATTTGGGGTAGGGCCTATGTGTTATTTTACTGTCTCATTTGTATTTTTAGGCTGGGTGATGGAATAAAAACCTATTTTAGACTTGATCATAACATTAAAATCGGTCAAGGAGAACTCATATTATGTCTGTAGCTCATCTATGGCGTCTTTCGCTAAGTCCACCTCTTTCAATTCTTCTACCATTAAGTGGATTTATTCATCCGGCTGCCCCTCTTATGGTATTATCTCAACTAGGAATGTGGAGGGCTTTTCATTGTAAATATTCACTTTTATCCCCCTAAAGGGGACCTCCATATGAGAATAGTCAAGATACAGGAAACCACCTACCTTAGCAGTGAACTCCCTTGAGAGGCACATGCCAAAGTAGGGCTCCAGGTCAACAAACACCACTTCTTGTATTACGACGAACTGAGGAGCCTTATGCAGCTAGATAGGAATATCTTTAATGATACCCATTTTTTTCATAGGAGTGCCATCAAGTTGGAGCACACCTTGGCTGCTTTGCGTGTATTCCATACCTATTTCCTCGCAGACCACCCTCAACATGACAGTGGTTGATGCCCCAGAATTAACCATACAGTTGTGCACTACACACCCTTCCATCTGTAGAGATAGGTAAAATGGCAGTGGCCTAGTTTTCCCCATGATTGAAGTAGTCAAGGGCTGAGCTAACATAGGTTACGATGGCTTTCCTCTTTTGATAGATTTTAGATACTCCTAAAGTAGATCTATCTATCCAAGGAGTTATAGAGCATCGTACAGGCTTATCTTGGCTGGGGTCCTCCTCAACTCATCAACAATGTTGTAGGCCAAAGTAGCGGATACAGGCACCTCTGTTTCTTTTGCAGCCTCGAACTTGGAACGGTATTGCTGCATGGCCTCCACTCTCTGCCTCTTCGTCAACGAAGGGTACTTAAGCTTCTCTCTTGCCTGCTCCTGGGTTTCAACCTGAGGTTGCATTGCTAGAGCTTTTACCAGAAATGTTATCTCTTTAGTCGGTTGGGACAAGGGGGATTTATCAGGAACTTTCATCGAATATTGTTCCTTTCCTCTTCAGGTGTACACCTTCAGAGGTTGCATGTGAGCCACATCCACATCCATCAGGTTTTTACCATCTTTGGTCTGACACTCGCTCCTCCTCTAGGACCACAAAATTGTGATCTACCTCCCTAATAATGTTGATCTGATCACTCGGGTTGCTGCTTGCCAGCATTTGGATATAATGATGATGAAGCATATAGCTATCCTCCCCGTATGGATCATTGCAGGTGGAGCACCGGTGCACATAGTCTAAAGTACTCAACTCTTCATTGATAGTAGCATTCCTCATGGGAGGTCTATTGGCTTGAGCCGCTTGGTCTCTTGTAAGCGCTAAAGGAGGATAGAGTCTCCTAGGTATGAACTCCTACCGAGTCTGCTTCTTCTTCATAACAACCAAGTCATTGGATAACGTTTGATAACCAAAAGTAAGAGACTGTACTTATTATAGTATCTTAGCCTGCATATCAATGGTTGGAGGTACTGATTGGGCTGGTGGAGGCAATGGTGCCAGTGATGGGGTCAGAGTTAATGCTAGATATTATAGAGGATGTGGAAGCTATGGCACATGTGGAGTGGAAAAATGCACTTAGGGAGCTAAGAATTGAGAAACCACTAGCACAAGATTCCATGATGGAAACTAATATGCGGAGGATGTAGAAGGTGGTTGGGTAGAGGTGCTAGGATACTATGATTGAGGGAAATCATGTTAAATCAACATCGACATTCTAGATGGAAGTTTACCAATGACAATCAAATATAGCTTTGCTTTTTGGGCCAAATCATACAACTCGGGGAGAGTGTTGACGTTGGAGAACTTAATGATCATACTGATATTCGAGTTGAAGGATCTGAGGTAATAGTAGGTAGCTTGTTTGGTAGTTGATCGTATTTTGATGGGTACCCTTTGCAAGGACCTTGTGAACCTTACGTTAAAATCTTCTATATCCTCTTGCAGGTGCTGTTGGATGGTCATAAACTGCTGCAGCAAGGATGATAGATCTACGAACTCATTGAATCCCTTCATTAGTTACCCTGCCAACTGACCCTATCTGATGATAGTGGCAGGTGGCAAGGATATATACCAATACATGAGCTTTCCACATAGAGAAAGGGCTAGTAGCTAGACCATGAAACTTTCATCGATGATGCTGTGAAGCATGACCAAGACAACGATGTCTTGGATGTGCTCATAGGTCATCTTCCCAGTACCATCATATGTGGGTATGTCTTTCAAGGCGATAGTTGGAACCTAAGATTACCCGACTAGATTGAGAGGTCCTATAAAATTCTAGTCTAGAAATAGCTCAGGGGCAGCTGGTTGTTGTTGATGCTGCTATTGGTTTTGTTGATTTGATTTTGGTTCATCATATTTACATTTAGATTGTGCTGAACAGGTATCGTAGAAGTAGCTAACTACAATTCAGGCTGTACTAGGATGGCCTGATGATCTAGAGAGTTTAAAGGATTTGGATGGTAGCTGGTCGTAGTGCTATCTAAAGTTGGAGCTTCCTCAACAACAATGACATCTTGTGAAGATGCTTTTTCTAGAGAGATACTGGATCCAACTAGCTTAGGGCATTATTCGAAGGTAGTGATACCAAGCTCATAGTACTTCGGCTCTTCCTACATATTTCTAACTCTCCATCTTGTATGCATGAAGGCATTATAGTCTTGGACCAGTCCTTGAGCACTTGAGACGTCCGGGTATCAGCAGAGTCACCAGATGTTTTGATTCGACAACACTGAAGCGAACATCACTTCTTCAATACTGCTTATGAGGTGGAACACTTCGTGTCCCACCGGGCGTGCCAGAGAAACTATTGGTCACGGATCCGCCACCAGGAAAGGATTTGGTCTAAGTATGCACCCTAGACCCGGATCATATATTAAAATGCTATAGGTAATAGATGCCCTCCGTGCCAATATTCAGAGAAGGACAACTCCTCTTCTAAGCTACTTGGGGATTTTATGACAAAAGTGTAGGAAAGAGATTAAAAATAGTGCAGAAAGAAATGTAAATGGTAATCAATAGCAGTGGGAAAAGAACGAGCAGCACAATCACCAACTAATACCCAAACCAACAACAATCAAAGCAAAACATGTAACAGAAACTAACACTGCAATTCCTCCCTATGTATCCTTCAACAAGAATTCCAGATTCACTCAATGTCCAATGCTTTAATCCAGAACATAGAATTACAACAATCAAAAAAATAAATGAATATAAGAAAAAATACTTGTAGAAGGCAACATAAAAGGACACAAGAATTAGAGCCAAGGATATTTTAACATGATGCAAAGAGTTTGAGCATAGTAGCTCTCTAGAAATATGTTCCCCCCCTTTACAATGAATATCGGATTGTCTTATATAGTAGAGTTTTCCCTCCCAATTACATTAAAGCTCATATTCCAAAACTATCGGGGCAGCTAAGATTTGACCCCTGTCAATTGTCAGTGTACCTGTAATGCGGCTCACCTATGTTTGGAGTAGCTTTGAACTATACCTACAGTCGGGAGAGTGTGTTTTATTAATGCAATTGGTACAACTTGCCCTTTAGGGTCTTCAAGGGTCAAAAACTCATGTGTCATTAATACACCTATGCCCACCTACCCTACTTTCTTTAAGTCCACCTGCAACTTTATTGAGATGCACACATTTTGAGAAATTTCTTGCCTTCAACTTTCATCTAGTGTTTTCTACGGGACGTGTGTGACATTAGGGGTCGCAAGGGTGGAGGATCAAACTTTAGGCATCTTCAAATGAATGGGGGTGGCTGGATAGTAGATCGACAAAAGAGAACTCCTAAGAATTTCCCAAAAATACTACAAATCCTAGCAATCACTCTAGAATGGAGCGAATCCTAGGAAGGGCTACCTGCTACTTTCAAACCTCCCAATTGGTTGACGATTCACTGGATGGCAGGGTGTTTATGGTGATCACTAGAAAATGGGTGCAATTTTTGGGAATCTCTTAAAGTGGAGCAACCTTCGGGCTTCATGTCTTAGAATATTTTCATTTTGTTTACCAGTCGCAAGAAGTTAGAGCGACTCTCGGGAGTTACTGTACCTAGGAGTGAACTACGGGTATATTCAAGTTTTGAATTTGCCTACTAGTCACAGGCATCCTAAGCGAATCCTGGGAGTTGCACCTTTGGGGAGTGAACTACGGGAACAACCAAAACTTAGAAAACTTTTTAATTTTAGCCTGCTAGTCGCAGGCAGCTGGAGTGAATGTCGAGAGTTGCTCCACTAGAGAGCAAACTCCAGGAAGAACAAGACTTAGTCAAATTTTGAACTTTTCTAGAGAGCTGTCAAATCTGGGGGGTCACATATGGAGAGGGACGACTCCTAGTAATCTCTCAAGATGGAGTGACCCATGAGATGCCCATGCCCTAGAAAAATTTGATGAATTTTCTTCCAGAAACTAGGACATTGTATGGAGACTGGAAGAGCCTGAGACTATATGGGCTGCGACCATATGAACTACCTAGAGATGTTGGCAAGAGAAAAGGGAAGAAGCAGATATGGAAACAAGAAATTGTAGCATTTCACAAAATTTACTTTGTTCAAAATGTGACAAGTACCATCCAAACTCTGTGTACATAATATTCCTCTGATTGAAGGAGTGCAACCGGTGAGAAGGTGACCTTATAGAATGAATCCAAAATATGTAGCAAGGGTGAATGCCAAAATCAAAAAGATGTTGGATGTAGGTATTATATTCAAAGTTATGACAAGCGAGTGGGTCTCACCAATTATGATCACTCTAAAATGGGAAGTAGATAAAATCTAAATCTGTGTGGATTTTAGAAGTTTGAATGTTGTAACCATAAAATATCCCTTCCTGATTCGTTTCATAGACTCCATATTAGAAGAAGTATTCAGTCACAAGATATATTCATTTTTGGATGGATTCTTAGGCTATAACCAGATTAGCATAGCGAAAGAAGACAAGTTGAAGACCAATTTCATTGTGGAGAACGAGATATATGCATATAACCGCATGCCATTTGGATTATGCAACACACCTGCTACTTTCCAAAGTATCATATTGTATATTTTTGAAAATATATCCATAGGGAACTTCAAAGCTTTCCTAGATGATTGGTCATTGTATGGGAGGACACAGGAACATTTAAAGGCATTAGAGTAATGCATGGGTCTATGCAATAAAGCATGAATATCATTGAATCCAAATAAATGTGTCTTATTGGTGCCATACGAAAAGCTGTTGGGGCATATAGTATGCCAAGAGGGTTTGAAGCCCGACCTAGATAAGATACAGGTAATATTGCTAATGGAGGAGCCATATGATGTGAGATCAGTCAAAACCTTTTTAGGGATAATCAGATATTACAAGAGGTTTATTCAAAATTATGCCCTAACATCTCATCCACTAGACACACTTACACATAAGGGTGTTCCATTCAAATGGATAGAGGAACACCAGGGGGCCTTTTGAGGGATTGAAAGGGAACTTGGTGAAAGCACCTATCCTAGTTTACCCAGACTAAGAAAAATAATTACACATGCATGTGGATACCCCAAATTTTGCCATTGTATGTGCATTGGCACAAGAAGACTGATACGGGTTGGACCAGCCCATATACTTTACAAGTTGGCTATTGTCAAGAGTCAAGAAGAATTATAGCATAGTAGAGCAAGAAGCACTGGGAATGGTGTATGTGGTACAAAACTATAGACACTATTTACTGGCTACCCCTTTGCTTTATATGTGGATCATCAGGCTTTGTTGTACTTAATCAACAAACCAATGATCTATGAACAAGTGAGTCGATGGCTCATCACCTTGCAAGAATTCATGTTTTGAGTGGTAGTCAGGCTAGGGAAGAAACACGTAATAGCAAATTAGTTATCAAGGATTCGCTCAGGGGAACCTATAAAGAGAGGAATACCGGATGAATTCCCTAATGCACAGTTGTTCATGATTAATGCCATAGCAGGATGGCATAAGCATATAGAGGAATATCTATCGATAGGACAATTGCCAAAAGAGTTAATGGTAGCTAATCGAATAAAGGTGATTACAAAATCAGCACCCTTCACCTTGATTTTAGGATTGCTTTACAAGATGGAGGAGGACCATATATTGTAAAGATGTATAATGGAGGATTAAGTACAACAAACCCTAAAAGATATAGATGAGGGATTGGTAGGAGGACACATGGGACCAGATGTGAAAGCTAGGAAGGTTTTGTTGGCATGTCTATGGTGGCCCACCCTCTTTCACGATGTAAAGAAATTTGTGGTAGCATGTGATACGTGTCAAAGAAAGGGGAAACCTTTAAAGAGGGACTTCATGCCATTACATCCATCCCAGCCTCAGGAACTATTTGAAAGATGGGGGTTGGATTTTGTAGGTCCCCTAAAAATGAATCAAAGGAGAAGATGTGAATATATCATAGTTACCACATAATATCTCACAAAATGGGTAGAATATAGGGCTTTACCGGACAACTCGACAAAAAGAATGGCTCACTTTTTGTACGAACAAGTAATTACAAGGTTCAAGATACCTCTACAGTTGACGAGTGATAGATGAGGTCATTTTGTGAATGCAATTATTCAAAATTTGATTGAAGAATTCAGGATTTTTCACTCCTTGTCAAGTCCGTATTACCTTAGAGAAAATGGGTAAGTGGAGGTGACAAACAAAATATTGGCTTCAATCATGTATAAGACATGTAGAGTAGAAGGATCTAACTAGAAGGAATGGTTACCAGCAAATTTATGGGTATATATAACCACCTTCAATCCCACCATGAATAATACACCCTTTCAACTGATATATGGATAGGAAGTAGTGGTACCTATGGAATTCCTTGTACCAAGCTTAATATTGGTAGTGGACAATCGACTGAATGATGAAGATAACATGAAGGAGTGATTGATAGATTTGTTACAGTTGGATGAGAAAAGGGTAATGGCATAATGGGCTACAAAGATAACACAAAATAGAAGGAAGTTCTAGCATGATAAGCATCTTCGAAAGATAGATCTCAAGGTTGGTGAATTAGTACTGAAGTACAACAAGAAGAGGGAACTCAAGATAGGAAAATTAAAAACCCTATGGATTGGACCCTTCCAGGCAGAAGAAGTACTAGAGAACGAGGCAGTAAAAATAAGAAAATTGGATGGAACACTATACCCATAGGTAATTAATAGCTCTAAGTTGAAGGTATACAAGTCACATACTAAGGTAAATATGATCAACCTAGAACTACTAGGAACTTCTGAAATAAGGACAGATCTAGGAATACAATCCCAGGAAATTGATGAGTAGAGTAATGTTGTTCTAAGGGAGGAAACAAATAACCTAGATTGGTTATTTGGAACCGATGGAGAAGAAGAGCAACAAGGATTGCAATAGTAGGTTAGGAATGCAAATGAAAATGAGGAATACTGATGCCAAGCTTTGATGGAAGTTGCTCTACAAGAAGTTCTAAAAGAAGAAAAATATGAAGTAGTTAGTCTTTTGCAATGAATGAGATAGGAAACACAAAGGTTGAAGGAAGAATATGAAACTTTGAGACAATACAATAATCAGCTACGAAAATAGGTGATCTAGGAGTTGGACACAACCATACAATGACTAAATAAAATGCATGAAGCTTAACTCGTGGAATGGATAAATCTAGAATAGGGGGAACTTAGAAGAAGTGCGATAGGAAACTCATAAGAAGACAATTTATTCCCCTTAGAGGAAGAACATGAATATGTCGTAAGCCCAAGGGAAAATAGAAGAGGAAAAGCAATAGCAACAGGTGCACATTCTAGAAGTTCTTCTTCAGCCACATTGAAAATCATGCTAAATATGGAAGAATCCTCAAGCATAGTGTCAGTGAACCATCAGGATATGAGAGATTCTCTAGAAAGACCCAGGATATGGGAAGTAGGACAAAGCTCCATTACCAAATATCAGATAAATAGGGAGGAAATGGTAGCCTTAATATGGAAGGATATCAAGATGGTAGTAGAGAAACAAAAAATTGGAGGGTGGTTGGAGGAATCAAGTAGTGAAGAAAACCTACCTTAGAATTCAAATATTCCATATGCCAGTCCTAACCCAGATCATAGGAGATAAAGGGATGAAGATCGCAGTCGACAAGTAGGTGTCAGATTTATGGAAACTACACACATAATTGAAGATAATGCTTCTCTAAGCTCGTAATACGAATACAATGGAGGATTAAATGAGGATGTTATACCAGAATTACCACCACATCATGCATGGAGAACACCATATGCTGGAGCCATGATACGTCTAACTAAATGGGAGGAGATAGCTAGGTATCGGATGGCTGCACTTGACTTACGACAACATAGAAGGGAAGTAAGAAGATTGCAAAAACGAGTTCAAGAAACCTCAGAATGTCCAATGAAAATGGTAGGAGAAGAAAATGACTCCAGTACTAACTCGGTATTCTCATAAGAGTACCAGGAAAACCTAACTCATTGTGCCATGCAACAACACTTTGAGGAAAGCAGATGGAGACAAAGACTGATAAGGGCTGATAGGAGACTAAGGATCTTGCACCAATTAACTCCTGCACATTTACACCGCCCACCAAAGACGAGCACAACTAATAAACAAAGCCCATAGCAACGATAACTTAGGTACTCTAAAAAGACCGCAAAGGAATTTTAAGAGCACCTAACAAATGGAGGAGCGTGGTTGACCTCCATCGTGGTGGCTTGAGAGGAAGAAATTTCCCTCTGACTATTAATAGGTCAACTAGTTCTTAGTTTGGACCACAAGGGCCATCTGGGAACTTAGTCTAAGCTAAACCATTACTACGTGATCCTGAGAATAGGTTGATAGGTCCATCTTAGTGAGCTCATAGGAACCAAAGAAGGAATGACCGAATATCTGGCAGTTGGGAGTCCTACAGCCCAACATCAAAGACATTCGATCAAAAAAATGTTGGGGACATGGTAACCCAGTCCATGAAAGAAGAAATTGGGATAGAAATCCCAATGTAGCACAAAGGGATCAAGAAGGGCAATTATAGGGAACGATAGAGGTTGAGGACAAGGTCTAAGAACTAGACAACCCCACCAAAATAGGGAACATCAAATATGGAAACAACCCATGGAACATGAACTTAATCAGTAGACACAAGAAGGGGAGAGGTTTCACCACTTGGATGATTGCATAATAGTCCAACAAAATTATGGAAGAACGGAATGAATCCCATAGGTGCTTTCCCATACAGAATGCCTGAATACAACCAATAGAAACATGGACGATGTGGTAGAATACTTGGAGGACAATAATTCCAACCTAGAAGGAGAAGTATACACGATAGAAGAATGAATGGAACAAAGACGTCTGGTAGCAGAAATAAATTAGTAAGCCACTAATAATGTCAAATGATAGACCAGTACCTACCAGTTTAATGATCCAGAAACATGGCATCAACCAGAAGAAGAAGAGCAACAATATTGGCACATTATACCATAGGATACGATAAGACACTAGTAGCAGTCACACCCAGAAACCCCCCCAAGATGAAATAATCTCCAAAGACATTAGTCGATGGAAGAAACATATAGTGCTAGTGATGATGAATTCAATAGTTTTAGAGAAAATAGCCGTCATCACTGAAGTGAGACACCAAATGCATGGGAAATTTCTATTGGCTTGGTTGTACGGTTCACCCATCAACGGTAAAATATGTCACCTGCAGTTTTGAGAAATATGAAAAATAAAATAAAAATAATAAAAAGTCAAAAAGAAAATAAAAAGTCAAAAGAGAAAGAAAAAGATAAAATAGAGAAAAATACAAAATAGGAAAAAAGATAAAAAGGATACCTAGACGTCTAATTAGCCGACGTGGCATGCATGCAAGGAGGTAGTTGCAAGGTGGCAGTTTAATAATGGTTTTAGGGATGGAGAAGCAACTGTAAAAGGAGGGGAGGTCATTCATTTGCAATATTGATCTCAAGCAAGAAGGAGGAGGAGAAAGGTGAGAAGCACACAACAGAGAGGCACATCGATTAGATGCAGTAGCATATGGCTAGGTAGCAGTAGATGACTAGCCCACCCAATGGCTGACACCCCTAATGATTGGCAACACACAATGACTAATAGACTTGATGTCTAGCCCACCCGATGGTTGGCAAGCACCCGATGGTTAGCAGACCCGACGACTACCCCACCCGATGACTGGCACCCCTAATGGCTAGTAGCACCCGATGGCTGGCAGACCTAATTGCTAGCCTACCTGATGATTGGCACCCATGATGACTGGTAGCATCCAATGGATAGCAAAACCAATGGATAGCCCACTCGACGACTGACACCCCTGATGACTAGAAACATCTAATGGCTAGCATACTCAGAGACTAGTAGTACCTGACGACTAGTGCACCTAATGACTAAGGAAAATTGATGTTTGAAGGCTAGATGGATAGGGAAGGCATGATGACTAGGTTCTTGATGGCTAGGAGGTAAAAAAAATAAGGAAGACATATCAGGAAGAAGACAATAGCTCAAAAAAAGGAAGCAATAAGGAGGATAAGTAATGTAGATGGCACACCAAAAGTTAGGAAAAAATCTAGTCCGCAGTGAGTCTGAAACGGAATTTGTGCTAGCCAAGAGGTTACAACACCAACAGGAAATTAAAATGAAGGAACAAATCAAAATTCCAAAATAAGGACAGGTTTGAAATAGAAGAGAAGCAGCAGAAGTGGCGATCCACAAGAACAAGGAGATGCATCAGAGCGGTAAGGCACCTATACCGCAAGAGGAGATCACTTGGGTATGCTCAACAGGAGAATATTTTTACCAATGGTGGTCAAAGACACCAGATGACCACCCAGTATGAAAAAAATTGAAAGAGATGAGAGTACACTTCATCCTATAGGCTCATCATTTTGAGAGGGAATTTTTCAAGGAACACCTGATGTAGATGGTGGAGATGTATGATGCAAGGAGGTATAGCAGTATTGTGGAAATAGAGGGTACTGCAATGGTAATTAATTTCTCTCTCAAAGTTTTTTAGCATACTTTTGGACTTCCCAAGAAGGGTAAGCTAGTGTTGAATGAGAGAGTAGATCCGAAGAAGACACCAAAACTAATTATGAACGTCACCACCCTGAAGAGAGAAGAGGTGGAGGCTATGCTGAGTACCCATGGTGGAAGAGGAATTAAACAGGCACAACTTCAAAATAAAGGACTAGAGGTGATTATGAATGTCATTATGTCAAGGTTGTCAGGAGAACAACAAAGTATAGACTTGTCCATATGGTTGATCCCATATTTGCAAGGGATAGCACAGGGTATACAGTTTATTGGGTGACATATTTGTCAACACACATATAGGCTTTCCTGATGAGAATGACAAAGAATTTTTTTATGAATTTTCATGCCATTGGATTGCTCTTGGATGCGGCAGGAAGAGTAGAAGTACCAATCCTAGACTTGGATCCCCAAAAAAGTTACCAGATATAGCACCATCTATCTTCATATGGATGGAGGTCCAACCAATAAGGAACACGATGTCGGTAAAGAAGATTCAGGTTAAGCAGCTTTCACACAAACTGCGTAAGGAGAAGCTGGTGGTTGTGCTATAAGGGGAGGATAGGGGAGTACCACAAGCTTGAGAAGAAGTTAAAAAATAGGAGGCTCAATCACCAAAAGAGCCTAGATGAAAGAAGAAGGGGCGATTTGATGTGCCATCTCAAAATTTCTCCAAAGAAGCACTACAAAAAATAGCAAAGAATTTAGAGGCAGTTCATGCTCAGGAGCAACATCAGTCAGCACATGAGGAAGTGGATTTTGCTATACCCCAAAATCTTAATGATCAGTCATTCAAAAATAGTTCGGCTAAACAGTTTGGACCTATTGAGTACCTAGTAGAGGCGAAACATTTAACTCGCACAGGATCATCAGATTTGAGTGAAATACCATTTGCGATATCGACTTCACTAGCAACTACCTTGATGGGCACATTTTCAATTGATGATATGTTTGCCAAGGCATCTAGGGAATTATCTACCATTGGTAATCCCAAAACAAGTAGTAACCCTAGGGTAGAGGAGGGCCTACCGTTATTAGTTATAAAACAATTGACACATGGGGCAGAAAAGCCTATTTTAGAAGAAATCACAGTGTCTAGAAATTAGCCCCCAGAGATAATAAATTTAGAAAATATGGAGGAACAGGTTAGGCAGAATAGCCAGAGTATAGTACAGTTTGGAGCAATAAATAGGTCACCTATTCACCATGCACGAAGAGGAAAATAAATTGCATAGGAGGAGGAACAAATAGATACTTGGTCCTAGGAATTCCTTATTCAGGCACCCAATTTTATGGACACATCAGATAATATGGATAAGCAAACGATAGAATGTTTTGAGAAGTTGGAAAATATCATGAATAGTTTTAACTTGCAGTTCAACAGTGCATGTATGGGAAAATGGAAAAAGTGGTAGGGGTATGGTAGAGGAGGAAATATATCAACTAGTTAAGTGGGCAGCACAGGGTCCGTGGCAGAAGGAGATCTCAAGCATTTATGCAAAACAACCATGGTCATTACCCACTACCTACTTACAAACAATGGAAGGCATAAAAAATCTACCATAAAACATACCAAGCCTCTACCTGAAGACAGAGTAGGTATACGATTGTGGCCATGGTAAAAATCCTCCTCAACATTCAGTGGAACATGGCACTCAGGTGGAAGTGGTGCCAGAATTACTGCCATTGTACACACAGTTGAATTTCCTCGCACACTTGTTGACTTGGTTGGGAGAAGGAATCAAGCATGTGGATTCAGCAAAAGAGGTCGTGGAACGAGAAGCCGCGGAAGCCTTGAAAAGGAAGGATCAACTCTTAGCAGAAGGAATGGAATGAATGGAGAGAGTTACAAAAGAACTACGGGAGTTGGGATGAACTATGGAAAAATTGAAAGCTGACTTGGAGGAAAAGGACCAACAACTATCTAAATCAGCAACAAAAATAGCCCAACTAAAAAATGCCAAGGAGCTTCTAATTAAGCAAGCAGAATCATTTTTAGCCAATATAAACCAACTAGAATGTGCTTGGGCTCAGGAAAGAGAGAAATGAAAAAAAGAAAAGATAGCCTTGAAAGAATAACTATGGTTGGAAAAACAATAGAAGGGTACAACAATTGCACCGGTTTCAAAACAATGATTGAAGGATATTTTTTGAAGTAGGGAAACAAAATTGCTATCCAGCCTGAATCAGACTGAATACCGGGCCAATGCCTTAGGAGTGGAATGGTCCAAGTACTACAAATATTCTAAGAGGCTCAAAGACGAACATGATCACTACTGAGAACAACTCTAGGAGTACACGAAGGCATTGCAGGTTGCCAATCTACAAAGCTCAACACCCACGGATGCTGAAACTCCTATAGTAGAACAGATAAAGTCACTGAGGACATTGACTTCTTTAAATGGGAGGATATATTTAGACAAAATTTCTAAACCCTAGGACTAGCTAGAACATCATGTCCATCAATTTTGAATTGTACACAACAATTTTGGTATGTTCATGTTTTTAGTTGATTAGAAAAACAACCAATGGTGAAGGTTGTATTGTAAATGCATATGGCATAAAAGGAAAAAAATAGCCGTCATTGTAATTATATTGATTAAGGAGGTAAACGCCTAGTTAGACATCTAGTGTAGTTAGACATCTAAAGCAGAATTAGTTAATAGGCGTTTAAGGCTGATGGTTGGGGTGGTTTAGGATGAAGTAGTTGGGGAAAATACTTTGCCCATACTATTTAAACCCCCCTTTTTCAAACATTCTATCATCATTCATTATGCTATAATGCCAATTTTTTTATGCTATTTACATATTCTGCATGTATGGTGATCTGGTGATTGTTCTTTTGAAGTGCAGATTAGAATGCATTAATGTGTGAGTTGTAGGTTGTGTGTTCTAACTTTACCTTGCAGGTTTCCTAGACTGATGAGCCTTGAAGCTTAGTTGCTACAACAGGGATAGAGATTGTGATATTATTGTAGGTATACGGGGAAAAACCATAGTAGTTATAGATTCCTAGCCCTTGATATATTGTAGCCATCAGATGGCTAGCCGTATAAACCTAGATCCCTCATGTCTACACGGTTGACATCTAACCCTGCAAACCTGACATCTAGACTATTGACATCTAACCTTGCAAACCTGATATCTAGATTGTTGACGTCTAACCCTGCTAACTTGACGTCTACCCTGGTGACATCTAACCCTACAAACCTGACAGCTAGATTGGTGACATCTAGACAGACCCTTATGATGTCTAGACCTGTGACATCTAGACTTGTGACCCTGATGTCTAGGCCTGTGATGTCTGATTCTGGACGTCTACCTACATTTTTGGATAGTTTATCTTGTAGCTTATAAACCATTCTATTGTCATTTATTAAAGCCTAAAGACTGAATTGTCATCATCACATCCCAGGAATGTACTCACCCTTGTCTACATCGAGGACCTCACAAAAATTGATACAGCTAAAAAAATAGGCAACATATAGGTGGAGATGAGTTCGATCTACTTATATGGTGAACATTTCAAAGATTTTTTCTTCCAAGCTAAAGAAAAAATAGTAGAAATAGAAGATGCTTTAGCTGAGTAGAAGATCTAACTAGACAATGCACAGTCATAATCTCAGTGATGGTAGTAGAAAGTGATAATCTTGGAGGGCAAAATTGAAGGCTACAAGTAGGCGATCAAATAGAGCAGTATGGCAAGAAGCAGAGCAATAGATCCAAGTATTGAAGCACCAAATACAAATTCTATAGGATCAATTGGTAGATAAGGTGACACAATTGGTAGCTCTCATGAAGGAAAAATTTAAGGAGGCTCATAGTCATCTTCTTACCGATTGTTCAATAATGGCATCAAAAGTAACATTGGTTCTCATGTTCCTTCTATAACCACTTAGTCAAAAGAATATGAAATGAAATAATAATAATATTCAACATTAAACTAGACTTAGGAATGTCGTAGCCTTATATAGGTTACAAAATAGAATATTAACCAAATAGCATAATTAATGCTAATAGAGTTATTAGGATAGAATTGCGCTAACAACTAGACTAAAATATCTGACATAGGATATTTTAGTTACTAACCTAAGTTTACCACTAGATATTTAGAATAGTAAATATCTCTATGGTAAGTAGTAAAAAGTAAATGTAATAATCTATGTAGTATAATGCAATATACTACCTATTTTTCCCTAACATCCCCCATTTATTACATTACTTTGAAATACAAAGTTTACTTCGAAACAATTCAAATTTGACACGTCCAAGTGCCTTTGTGAAGATATCTGCAACCTGTTCATCAGTGGGAATGTGTTGGAGCTTGATTTTGTGTTTAGGAACCTCATCTCGAATGAAATGACAATCTGTGTCAATATGCTTTGTACGTTCATGGTGAACTGGATTCTTGACTAAGTTCAAAACACCCTGGTTGTCACAAAACATATGAATAGGAAGTTTCTTTGGTAGACCCATAGTTGCCAAGATGCGACTTAACCATATCGCTTCACATGCAGCTCCACGTGCAATGTGATATTCTACCTCTGTTGAGGATAAAGCAACCACTTGTTGCTTTTTACTATGCCATGAGACAAGACCAGATCCAAGATGAAATACATATCTTGATGTTGACTTTCGGTCATCTATAGATCCAGCATAGTCATAGTTAGTGTAACTCTGTAAGAAGAATGAGTTATTCTTCTTATACTCTAGACCATATTCTACACTACCCTGAATGTAGTGGAGAACACACTTTGTTGCTTTCTAGTGAGAGGTCTTTGGTTCCTACATGAACCGAGAAAGATAGTTTACAGCAAAAGTAATGTCTAGTCTAGTATTGGTCAGATAGATGAGGCTTCCAATCATCTATCGATATAGCGTGCCATATACCTGTGGTGAGTCATCATACCGTGATAACTGAAGCCCTGATTCCATCGATGTTGCTTTGGGCTTACAATCAGTCATACGATATTTTTCTACTAAAGTCTTGGCATAATTTTTTTGAGTCACCCTAAGATGATTCTTCTTTTGTTCTATCTCAAGGCCAAGATAGTAGTGGAGAATTTCCAGATCTGTCATATCAAATGACTCTTTCAAGTCATCCTTCATGGCGTTAATCATTATCTCTGAATTTCTAGTTATGATCAGATCATCTACATATAATACAAGAATCACTATTTCAGAACCTGTGTTCTTAATATAGATATTTGCATCAGATGGACTTCTCTTGAATCCGTGTTGCAATAGGTGACTATCCATTTTGATGTACCATGCTCTTGGGGCTTGTTTCAACCCGTATAAATATTTGATCAATTTGCAAACTTGTTGCTCATGGCCTTCCTCAGTAAATCCTTGAGGTTGAGTCATGTATACCTCTTCTTTTAGGTCACCATTTAGAAAGGCACTTTTTACATCCATCTGATGTAATTTCCATCCGAACTGTGTTGCCATAGCACAAAGAACTCGAATGGTGGTCATCCTTGCAGTGGGTGCAAAGGTTTCCTCATAATCAAGGCCTTCCTTTTGAGCATAGCCCTTCGCCACAAGATGGGCCTTATGCTTGTCTATGGTACCATCTACCTTATATTTGACTTTGTAAACCCATTTGTAGCCTATGGGCTTCTTTCCTTTAGGCAAATCAACCAACTTCCATGTTTTATTCTTTATGAGGGATTTATGTTCAGCATCCATATCTACCTTCCACTGAGGCTGTCTAAGTGCTTCATCAACTATAGAAGGTTCATTTTCATCATATAATGACATGTAAACCCTCTCCTCATCAATTTCCATATCATCTCCACTTTCTAACTCTCTATCAACAAAAAGCTCTTGAAAATATGCACAAAGATCATCAACTAAAGTAGATGCTTCTACCTTTCTCTATCGAGACATGCTTCATGTCTTTGGACGATTGAGAGTGAGATCTGGTGGTGAAGTGAGTTTGGAATCTCTCATAGTACTAGTATACCATTTTGGAGGCTTTTTCTATTTTGGAGGAGTATGTGGTTATTGCTCCTCATATTCCAGGTATACTGATGTAGTGTTAGATATGAAAGCTTCATCAAACACTACATCTCTACTAATGTGTATTTTCTTGGTGAATGGATCTATCAATCGATAGCCTTTTGATAATTTATCATATCCAAGAAAAACACACTTCAGGGTCTTCTCATCTAACTTCTTTCTTTTCTCCTTAGGTATATGCATAAAAGCTTTACACCCAAATACTCGTAGATGAGATATGGAGGGTTTCCTTCCACTCCATGCTTCCTGAGGAGTCATACCTTCAAGATCCCGTGTGGGTGCCCTATTTAGAAGATATACTATAGTTGTTATAGCTTTAGCCCAATTGTGCTCAAGATTGGCTCCCTTAAGCATACATCGTACCATTTCCATAATGGAATGATTTCTTCTCTCAACAACTCCATTTGACTGAGGAGAATAGGTTGTTGTTAACTTTCTTTTTATCCCATTTTTCTACAAAAATGAGGAAAATTATTTTGATGTGTATTCCCCCTCGATCTGAATGGAGAGTCTTTATGAAACATCCCGATTCTTTCTCAACAAGTTTCTTGAACTGTTAAAAATAGTCAAATGCTTTAGACTTCAACTGCAAGAATAAGACCCACATTTTTCGTGAGTGATCATCTACAAACAATTGAAAATACCTTTTTCCTCCACAACTGGTAGACATAGGACCACACAAATATGTGTGAACTAACTCCAAAGGTACCTTAGCTCGAAAATATCTAGGTTCAAAAGGTACTCTTTGTTGCTTTCCTACCAAGCAATCTGAGCACATTGGAAAAGTAGATGAAAGAGTAGGAAGTCCTTTCACCATTTGATACTTACTAAGTTCAAGTAAATACCCTGAGCTTAGATGCCCAAATATCTTATGCCATAGAGAAGTGGCCTCTTTTGTTGTTACTGCCATTGCAACATGTGGTGAGGTAATTGCATCTAAGGTGAACAAACCATGTTTGTAAGAACCCATTGCTATATGTTATCCTTTCTGAGTAATAAAGCAACGTTTCTTTCCTTGATCCACTTTGAAGTTGACATTCATGTTATTGTCCAGGATTTGTGGAACTGACAAAATATTATTTGCCAATCCTGGTACATAAAGAACTTTTTGAATCTAACATTTTCCATATGGAAGGGAGACAAAAACACTTCCTTCTCCCTAGACTCGATAGGTCTTATCATTAGCAATGGTCACTGGTCTACCTTCTCATGCCTCAAATGTTTCAAACCAGGACTTATCGCCAGTCATATGTTTACTAGCGCCTAAATCTATGTACCACACAGTATCCTTGTGAGGAGAATCTATATGAGTCATGAGCACTTTGTGTGCTCGTTCAGAGTCCAAACTAGAATCTTCAGTGGCAGCAATATGTCCCTGTTGCTGCTTGTTCTTGTTCTTTGGTTTGCCTTTGCCCTTCTTTTGTCCTTGTTCATTGGGCGGTTTGTTCTTAAACCAACATCTCTTGGTTTCATGAGTGTCCTTATCACAAATTTTACAATACTACTTCTTCTTCTGAGTTTCTTTGCCTTTACCCTTGTCTTTGTTAGAAGAAGATCCCTTATTTTGATTCCACTTTTTCTTTCCACTTTGTTTATTTGAGAAGAGTGCATTGTTTGATGCATCATCTCTTTGGAGTTGATTAGCTTCCTCAGTTTGAAGCATGTTTACCAACTCTACAAAAGTCACTGTCCTACCAGAGACTTGAAGGGAAGTCATCAACATTCTATAGGAGTCTAGAAGAGCCCTCAAAATGATTGAGGTCAGGACTTTGTCTTCCACTTTTTCTCCTAAGGCTTGCAGTTTTGTTTTTATATCTACCACTCTACAAAGGAATAGCTCTATTGTCTCTCTAGATTTCATATGAAGAGTATGAAGTTGTGTTTGAAGGTTAAGAATCGTTGATTGATTATTTCCTTCAAAGATGGTTGCTAAGGCATCCCATGCCTCCTTACCATTTTTAGCTTCACTTATATGAGGTTGTATGTCATCAGTAATAGCTAGCAAGATCAATAAGAAAAGTCTTTTATCCTTTTTATCATATGTTGTCTGATCTGCTCCTAGTGATGTGGGTCTAGAATCAGTGCCATCCACTATACCCCACATCTCCTCTACAGTTAAAATAGCTTTCATCTTAGTTTTCCAGGAAGAATAATTTGAACCTTTAAGCAATTGGCTTTCATTGAGATATTTGTTTATCAGTGCCATGGTGAAGGTTTCAAATAAGTGACTAAGATGACTTTATCTGCAGTATACTCTAAAAAGAGTATATGGAAGATTTTAATTTGCTCTTTAAGATATTTAATGGCCCCTTCTTTAACACCCTTCAAGAAGGATGAGAAGTTTGAGGAATTTAAGCCAAACAAATAGAGCAAATTAAAGGGGAGGTTTTGAAAGACTTCTGATTTTACTCTCTAGGATATTTAATGGCACCTGCCTAAACACCCTTCAAGAAGGATGTAAAGTTTGAGGAAATTAAGCCAAAAAAAGAGAGTGAATCAAGGTGATTGGATTATGACCTTTGATGGGGAGTGAAAAAATTGACTTGTTTAACCTGTGCAAGGTGTAGCACTTTTTAGTGAAGTTTGGGTTTTGAAATGCTCTTCAATGTTTATGATTGTTTAATTGCAAAAAACATGATGGTTAGTGCAATAATAAAAAAGAGCAACCCAAATTTTTATCACTATAGGTGTTGGATGCAACCAAAAATGCACCTAGTGTAGCCAATTTTAAGAAAAGGTGTCGAGTACAATCGAGAATGCACCTTATTACTCTGAAATATCCCCCCTTTGTCTTACAATTTTGCAAAAAATAAGAATCACAAATGTGTCCTCTATCCCCCCTTAATTTTTACAAAATTATGAATCAAGCACTCCTTTCAAGACAAGTCGACACACGACCCGCGTTTGAAAGGCTTCTAGACCAGTCGACACATGACTTGGTTTATGTCTTCAATACTCGAAAATAGGTGGAGCATTAGGATCAAAAGGTTCATGAATCCTCATGGGACCATAGCTTCTGTCCAACCCCTTCCATGGATCAGTATAGATGATTGAGTGAGGAATGGATCGACGATATTCATGAAGCATACAATGAAAATGAGATCGTGTAGTTTGTCTTCGCAATTCGTTCCTCTTCCTTATGATCCTTTGTCGACGAAGAGCTTTCCTTACCCAATTTTTAATCTTCATGAAATGTTGAAGGTTTGGTGTTTAAAAAAAAACTTGTTGAAAAGTTTATAGTTTGCAACAAAATTGGATATTTATTTGTCTTTTTATCCCCATGGGTGGAGAAAACATAAGAAATAGAATTATTATGGTTGCAAAAAAAATTTGGCTTTTGCTAAAGGATTTTCAAGATAAATGCTAAAAAAAAAAATTTTAAAGATTTAATTTTAAATAATTAAAGACAATTTGGCCAAAAATAATCAAATTATGAAAAAATGATTATAAAGGGCAAAACTATTTAAAATTATAAAAAATAATCAAAAAAATAATAATTTAAAGCATAAAATTTGAAAATAATTGTAAATATTTACCAAATATGAATTGAAATTCACCTTGCCCCGCAATTTTGTGTTTGAAGACTGGGCGGATTTATTTTATTTTATTTAAAAAAAATTTTTTTGCCCGATGGGAGTCGAACCTATGATCCCTTGGGGCTTAGCCTTTGGTTGGCTCATCTGAGCCAGTCGGGCTATCCCACTCGATGGAAATCGAGGGGGATGCCTTCAATTTGAAGGCTTCCCCATGGCTAGGTGGGAAAAAAATTAAAGGAACTTTTAGTCCCACACGCAACCCACAACTACGTTTGTAGCTATTGAAATATAGCTACTCCCCCACTGACTGTTGATTGCCCATGGGCAATCGAGAATGCACCCTCCATTTTGCTGTTGGGTACGTGGTAGAGTTGGTCGCTGCCACATGGCCCAACCAAAAAATATCGGTTCAATGTAACTCTATGCCATGCTAGATGCAGTGCTAGGTAGTCACCACATCAGATCGGATGCTTGCCTATGCCACATCAGATGCAGTGCCAAGTGGTCATCACATCAGATCGAGGTCGCATGTCATATCGATGTCTCTAGTCACCACAGCAGATTGGATGCTTACCTAGGCCACGTCAGATGAAGTGCCAGGTGGTCGCCACATCATATTGAGGTCGCCACATCAGATGTAGTGTAGCAAATCCTCCTCCTCGAGAGTCATGCCACTATGAATTGTGCTTCTACACCTACCACATCAGATCCAATATAGCAAATCTTGCTCCTCGAGAGTCATGCCACTACAAACCGTGCTCCTGCACCAACTATATGGACTATCGAAGAACATGTCAAGTCAGACAAAAAGCCCTTAAGAAGCGATCCTCTAGATCGATGCTATCGGGCAGCACTTCCAGTGCTTCTAGAGCACAGGTGCCAAAATGCCTCCTCGATATCCATGCCTATTGGGCAGCATTTCTAGATTCCAAATATCGGCTCCTCGAGATGCACGCAGGTGCAAAAAATGCCTCCTCGAGATCCATGCAGATTGGGAAGCTGGGGCTAGTGCAGGATCTCACAGGACCAGGTGGAACGAGCAAAGCTCGTATTAGCCACCCTAGCGATGATGCCAATGTAACCACTTAGTCAAAAGAATATGAAATGAAATAATAATAATATTCAACATTAAACTAGACTTAGGAATGTCGTAGCCTTATATAGGTTACAAAATAGAATATTAAACAAATAGCATAATTAACGCTAACAGAGTTATTAGGATAGAATTGCGCTAACAACTAGACTAAAATATCTGACATAGGATATTTTAGTTACTAACCTAAGTTTACCACTAGATATTTAGAACAATAAATATCTCTATGGTAAGTAGTAAAAAGTAAATGTAATAATCTATGTAGTATAATGCAATATAGTACCTATTTTTCCCTAACACCTTTAGGAGGTGCAACAGGTTGTTTCGTACAACTTGCATGTAGTGGAGTATTCAGAAGAGGATCTCGAACAAAAATTAGAAATGGCGATGAAGGTCCAAACAATGACTAGAATGAAGTTCAATTTTGACCCAATGAGTGACATGGCCTGAGCTTGGGAAAATGCCAAGATAACACTGTGCACTTAGTTTTCCAAGTTAGATCTGGTCAAAGAAGCCCGAAATATGCTAGATAGTTTGAGAAAGAAAGGTGGATTTTGCTGGTCTATTTTGGGACTATAGCAAGCAATGGTTTCCCCAGTTTCATTAATGATCAGGAGAATATTATAGTGAAGAAAGACCTAGATGTGGTGTGGGCTATTTTCATAAATGACACTTCAGAGATTGATGAATAGGAAGAGCCCATCACCAAAGAGCACGTGTTTCCATTAAGAGGAAGCTTACTCGCATCGAGTGTGGTTTGTTGTATCTTAGCCAAAGGACCAACTACATTGACTTGGAGCATGTTTAGACCTTTTGGTACATTTTTGATACACTCCAAACTTGTTAGGTGATTAGTATTGATGCTTGGTATGAGGTCGTTGTAATATATGAAACTACATGTTTGCATCTGAAAGAGTCGAAAGAGACTGGTGCAAGCAACAGACAATATGATGCACTCAACGGTGGTGAGACTGAGCCCAATGGATAAAGGCCCTAGGGTCAATTGCATTGAGGTGAGCTAAATACCTCACGAGCCACCAAAAATGTTGGTATTTTTACCACATTAAAATTTTGCCTAAGTGTGCAACGAGTTTTGCTCAACAAATTCAGATTCGAGCAAGTGATAGTTTAGTTTCAGTGGCGAAATTAATTTCGAAGCTTCGCCTTGGCAAAATCACCCGTTTTGCTCATTTTCTGGTGAAATAATCTATTTCACCCATTTTTTGGTGAAATCACCCTTTTCGCCCATTTTTGGTGAAATCACCCTTTTCGCCCATTTTATGGTGAAATCTCCTTTTTCGCCCATTTTTTGGTAAAATCATATTTTTTACGTGTTGCCTTGGTGAAATCATATTTTTCGTACACTGCTTTGGTGAAAGCACCTTTTTGGTGAATTCTCATTTCGGTAGTGAAATAACCTTTGCACTTACGTCTTGAAAAAAATACTTTTTAGGCAATGCCTTGACAACATTTCAAAATTATGCTTTGGCAAAATTCCTTTTCGGGCCTCGCCTTGACGAAATTAATTTTTACCATTTCCTCCAGGTGAAAGCGCTTTGAGAAAAGATCATTTTGGAGGAAATTTCAAGTTCAATAAATACAATTTTTGGGGCAAAGGAGTTAATGTTTCAGGAATTATTGCCAAGGAAGATCAAATTTGATGGATAACTAAAATTTAATGTTGTCTGCTTCGCTCTTGACTCTAGTGTGATCCTACTGAGTTTCAAGGCACCGTCCACTACGGTGAATACTCATTTTTGAAGTATTGGCATGAATATGAAAATTTGGCCAATGATTCATGTTAATTCCTGATGTGCCATCTATAAAAATTGCTCGTTGCTTCCTAAAGTACCACCGGATTGGTTTTTTTTTGCTACCAAGGAGAAAATTGCTATCTACTAAGATTTGAGTTGCCATCATTTTATTTAATAATCATTTAATTTTGGACGAAAAATCCTCTATAAATACTAGAAAACTTGATGTTAAAAGGGATATGGATATTTTCTTGTGAAACTCTTGCAGTTTAACATTTGCTTTAATTCAAGGACTGTTGGCTCTGAGTTTTTAGATCATTTCATGTATGTTTATACTTTTTGCTCTACATTTCTATTAAGTTTATATCATCATTGGTGTATTAAATTATGAGTCTAGATTTAGTTTTCAATGAAGTATGAATGTTGGAATGCTATTGGAAGTCATGATTATGATTTGATTTGAGTTAAGTTTCTGTTCTATTATTTTATTGAATGATGTTAGTTTAGACTGAATAGTTGATCTTGCTGTTAATTCATCCCCACAATATCTCTTCATATTATAGCCACATTTTCCTTCATTTATGTTAATTTCTTTCCATAATATTTATACCAATTTTAGAGTAGCAAGGGAACTAGTCCTCTCTGGAGATTGGCCTGGAGTACATTTCTTTTTTTCAGCCTTTCAATGTTGGCCAGGTCTAGGGCACATATACATATTTCATCTTAGGGTAGAATCTTGACCAACAACACTGGGAGTCCGACAACCCAATATTAGAGAGATTTGATCAAAAAGAGGTCGAGGACATAGTAACCCGGTCTGCAAAAGAAGAAATTGGGACAAAAATCCCAATGTAGCCCAAAGGGATCAAGAAGAGGCAGTTGCAGGGAACGATAGAGGTCAAACCCACCAAAATAGGGAACATCAAAGATGTAAAAAACCCATGCAATATGAACTTGATCAAAAGATGCAAGAAGGGGAGAGGTTTAACTACTTGGATGTTTGCATAATAATTTGGTGAAATGATGGAAGAACAGAATGAATCCCATGGGTGCCTGCCCATCTAGAATACCCAAATACATCCAGCAGAAACCTGGAAGATGTGGCAAAATATCTAGAGGACGATAATGCCAATCCAAAAGAAGGAGAAGTATGCATGACAGAAGAATGGATGGAACAAATACATCTGGCAGTAGAAAGAAATTAGTAAACCATAAATAATATCAGATGACAGAACAGTACCTACCATTTTAATGAGCTAGAAATATGACATTAGCCAGAAGAAGCAAAACAACAAGACTAACACATTATACCACATGATATGATAAGATACCAACAATAGTCACACCTGAAAACCCCTCCAAGATGAAATAATCGCCAAATACATCAACCGACGAAAGAAATAGACAGTGCTAGTGATAATGAATTCAATAATTTTAGAGAAAATAGTTGTCATCATTGAAGTGAGACACCATATGCATAGGAATTGCATAATTACTTGGTCATACGGGTCACCCATCGACGATAAAAGAAGATGTCACCTGCATTTTTGAGAAATATGCAAAATAAAATAAAAATAATAAAAAATCAAAAAAAAAAGTCAAAAGAGATAAAAAAAAGACCAAACAAGGAAAAAGACAAAAAAGATACCTAGACGTATAATTAGCCGACATGGCGCGCATGCAAGGAGGTAGTTGCAAGATGGTAGTTGCATAACGGTTTTAGGGATGGAGAAGCAACTATAAAAGGAGAGGAGACCATTCATTTTTAGCATCACTCTCATGCAAGGAGGAGGAGAAATGTGAGAAACACGCAAAAAAGAGGTGCAGTGATTAGATGCAGCAACATATGGCTAGGTAGCAATGGATGACTAGCCCACCCGATGGCTAAAATATTTGATGGTTGGCAAAATCCGATGGCTAGAAGACCCAATGGATAGCCCAATCGATGATTGGAAAGCACCTTATGGCTAGAAGACCTAAAGGCTAGCCTACCCGATGACTAGCACTCTTAATGATTGGAAGCACCCGATGGCTAGTAGACCCGACGACTGGCCCACCCGATTGGCAACACTTGACGACTAGTAGACCCGATGGCTAGCCCACCTAATGGCTAGCACCCTTGATGGTTAGTACCCCTGATAGCTAGCAGCACCTTATGGCTAGTAGACCCTACAACTAGTAGTACCTGATAGCTAGCGCACTTGAAAGCTAAGGAAAATTGACGTATGAAGGTTGGACGACTAGGGCAGGCATGATAACTATGTGCTTGATGGCTAGGAGGTAGACATAACAAGGAAGATGTCCCAAGAAGAATCCAGTAGCTCAAAAAAAGGAAGCAATAAGGAGGAAAATTAATCCAGATGACACACCAAAAGTCAAGAAAAACTCTAGTCCGCAGTGAGCCCAAACCTAAATTTATGGTAGACAAGAGGTTATGGCACCAATAGGAAATTGAAATAAAGGGATAAATAAAAAGTCTAGAAGGAGGACAGGTTTAGAACAGAAGAGAAGTAGTAGAAGTGGTGAGCCACAAGAACAAGGAGATGCATCAGAGCAACAAGGCACCCATACCACCAAAGGATATCACTTGGGAATCCCCAACAAGAGAATATTACTATCAATGGTGGGCAGAGACACTAGCTGACCACCCAGTATGAAAAAAGTTGAAAGAGACATGAGTACAATTCATCCTATAAGCTCCTCATTTTGAGAGGGAATTTTTCAAGGAATACCTACTATAGATGGTGGAGACATACGATGCAAGGAGGCATAGCAGTATTGTGGAAATAGAGGGTACTGCAATGGTAATTAATCTCTCTCAGAGTTTTTTAGCATACTTTTGGACTTCCCAAGAAGGGTAAGCCGGTGTTGAATGAGAGAGTAGATCCGAAGAAGACACCAGAACTAATTATGAACTTCACCACCCTAAAGAGAGAAGAGGTGGAGGCTATGCTGAGTACCCATGGTGGAAGAGGAATTAAATAGGCACAACTTCGAAATAAAGGATTGGAGGTGCTTATGAATGTCATTATATCAAGGTTGTCAAGAGAAAAATGAAGTACAAAATTGTCCATATGGTTGATACTGTATCTTCAAGAGATAGCACAGGGTATACAGTATGATTGGGTGACATATTTTTCAATATACATACAGGCTTTCTTAAAGAGAATGACAAATTTTTTTTGACTTTTCATACCATTGGGTTGCTCTTGGATTTGGTAGGAAGAGCAAAAGTTCCAATCTCAGAATTGGATAAAAAAGTTACCAAATCTAGCACCATCTATCTGCAGATGGATGGAGGTCTAACGAGTAAGGAAGATGATGTCGATAAAGAAGATTCGGGTCAAGCAGCTTTCACACAAAATGCATCAGGAGAAGCTGGTGGCTGTGCTATAAGGGGAGGATAAGGGAGTACCATAAGCTCAATAAGAAGAAGTACAAAAATAGGAGGAGGCTCAATCACTAGAAGAGCCCAAACAAAAGAATAATAAGGGGTGATTTGATGTGCCACCTCAAACTTTCTCCCAAGAAGCACTACAAAAAATAGCAAATAATTTAGAGGTAGTTCGTGCTTAGGAGCAACATTAGTCAGCATAAGAGGAAGTGGATTTTGCCATACCCCCAAATATTTATGATCAATAAGTCAAAACTAGTTTGGCTGAATGGTTTAGACCTACTGAGTACCTGGTAGAGGTGGAACACTTAACCTAAAAAATATCACTAGATTTGAGTGAAATACCATTGGCGAGACCGACTTCACTAGCAGCTACCTTGATGGGTATATTTTCAATTGATGATATGTTTTCCATAGCAGCTAGGGAATCATCCACAACTGGTAATCCTGAAATAAGTCATAACCCTAGAGTAGAGGAGGGCCTACCACCATCGATTACAAAATAGTTGACACATGGGGCATAAAAACCTATTTTGAAGGAAATCATAGTGTCTAGAAATCAACCCCCAGAGATAATAAATTTAGAAAATATGGAGGAACAGGAAGGGTGGAACAACCAAAGTCCAGTAAAGTTTGGAGCAATGAATAGGTCACATGTTCACCACATAGGAAGAGGAAAATAAATTGCATAGGAGGAGGAACAAACAGATACTTGGTCCCATGAATTCCTTATTAGGGTACCCAATTTTATGAACCCCTCAGATAAGATGGATGAGCAAGTGGCATAATGTTTTGAGAAGTTGGAAAAGATCATGAATAGTTTTAGCTTGCAGTTCAACAGTGCATGTATGGGCCAATGGAAAAAGTGGCAAGGTATGGTAGAGGAGGAAATAGATCAGCTAGTTAAGTGGGCATCATAGGGTCCGTGGCAAAAGGAGATCTCAAGCATTTATGCAAAACCACCATGGTCACTATCCACTACCTACTTACAAACAATGGAAGGCATTGAAAAGCTGCCAGAAAAGATACCAAGCCTCTACCTAGAGATAAAGCAGGTATACATTTGCAGTCACGGTAAAAATCCTCCTTAGAATTCAGTGGAAAATGGCACTCAGGTGGAAGTAGTGACAAAATTATTTCCATTGTACACACAGTTGAATTTCCTCGCACTTGTCATCACCCCATATTAGGAATGTACTCACCCTTGTCTATATTGAGGACCTCACAAAAATTGATACAACTAAAAAAATAGGTAACATATAGGTTGAGATGAGTTTGATATACTTATACGGTGAACATTTCAAACATTATTTCTTCCAAGCTGAAGCAAAAATAGTAGAACTAGAAGATGCTTTATCTTAGAAGAATATCCAACTAGACAATGCACAGTCAAAATCTCAGTGATGGTAGCAGAAAGTGATAAGCCTGGAGGGCAAAATTGAAGGCTACAAGTAGGCGATCAAATAGAGCAATATGGCAAGAATTAGAGCAATAGATCCAAGTCTTAAAGGAGCAAATCCATAGTCTATAGGATCAGTTTGTAGATAAGGTAACATAGTTGGTAGCTCTCATGAAGGAAAAAGTTAAGGAGGCTCGTAGTCATCTGCTTACTGATTGTTTGATAATGGCACCAAAAGAAACATTGGTTCTCATATTCCTTAAGGAGGTGTAGTAGGTCATTTCGTACGACTTGCATGTAGTGGAGTATTCAAAAGAGGATATCAAACCAAAATTGGAAATGGCGATGAAGGTCCAAACAATGACTAGAATGGAGTTCAATTTCGACCTAATGAGTGACATGGCCTGAGCTTGGGAAAACACCAAGATAAAACTGTGCACTTATTTTTCCAAGTTGGATCTGGTCAAAGAAGCCCAAAAGATGCTAGATATGTTTGAGCAAGAAAGGCACATTTCACTGGTCTATTTTGAGACTGTAGCAAGCAATGGTTTCCCTAGTTTCATTAATGATCAGGAGAATATTCGAGCAAAGAAATACCTGGATGCGATGTGGGCTATTTTCATAAATGACACTTCAGAGATTGATGACTAGGAAGAGCCCATCACCAAAGAGCATGTGTTTCCATTATGAGGAAGCTTACTCGCATCAAGTTTGGTTTGCTGTATCTCACCCAGATGACCAACTACATTGACCTGGAGGAAGTTTAGACCTTTTGGTACATTGTTGATACGCTTCAGATTTGTTAGGTGATTAGTATTGATGCTTGGACCGAGGTCGTTGTAGTATATGAAACTACATGTTTGCATCTTAAAGAGTCGAAAGAGACTGGTGCAAGCAATAGACAATTTGATGCACTCAACGGTGGTGAGACTGAGCCCAATGGATAAAGTCCCTGGGGTCAATTGCATTGAGGTAAGATAAATACCTCACGAGCCACCAAAAATGTTGGTATTTTTACCACATTAAAATTTTGTCAAAATTTTGTCTAAGTGTGCAACGAGTCTTGCTCAAAAAATTCAGTTTTGGGCAAGTGATAGTTTAGTTTCAATGGTGAAATTAATTGCAAAGCTTCACCTTTCAGGTTTCACCTTGGCGAAATTACCCTTTTTGCCCATTTTTTGTGAAATAATCTATTTCACCCATTTTTTGTTGAAATCACCCTTTTCATCCATTTTCTGGTGAAATCACCCTTTTCACCCATTTTTTGGTGAAATATCCTTTTTCAAGGTCAATGAATTCAATTTTTGGGGCAAAGGAGTTAATGTTTCAGGAATTATTTCCAAGGAAGATCAGATTTTATGGATAACTAATATTTAAGCCTAAAAGGGTCTCTCGATATACCTGAAGATGTGTGGGAGATCAATTCTATGCGAGAGTGTTGTCTAAGGCCTAGGTATTGGAGCTTGATTTCCCCTCACTTCACTAGAAAATTTATGGGCTATCTAGCTTAGCCAATAATGATAGCTCCTTCACGATATTTTAAAACCTCGGTATAGAGTTTCTAGCCTACTCAACTACTAAAAAAATATATATTTTTTGACTTTTTCTAGTTTTTACCCATTTTTATGGTTTTTAAATAAAGTAAAATGGAATGAAAAACATGAAAATTTATACCTAATAGGAATAAATGGCTGAGCAAAAATTATCACAGTCGTAGCAAAAATCAACCCTGGAAAGTGTTCTGATACCACTTGTTAGGAACCTACTATTAAGATCAAGAAAAGTCACACAAAAAACTAAAATTAAATAGAAGCTCATGCAATAACACAATGGAGAAAGTAATGCAAAATAAAATACTCTCACAATAAACATTGAATCGCAGGCCTCTTCGAGGGGTAACTTCCTTCAATATATTGTTCACTTGCTAAAATATGCATTCGTACATGGCTTCATAGCTTTTAAAGAAAGACTTCATGTAACCCTAACCCTAAGCTCAAGAGTTGGCTTACATGTAAAATGTCACTCGAGATAGAATCTTCTACCACACATCAGTTACAATCTTGATAACAGTTACATAAAATGGCTCCACTTGGTTAGGAGTCTAACTTACCACATACATTGCAAAATATTATAAAATAACATTATCGATGGGATCCTCCATGTTAGAAGTGGGTCATTACATAATTAATGAGAATTAAAAAATAACATTAGGATGGGATCCTAACATACACATCATCCCATTATGCCTTCAATATATGTATGACTATCCATATTAACAAGAAGTGTTTGTATTCCCCCCCCAAGTAAGTTGTTACAGGGTGTTTAATGTGGTCTTTTGGTCATTCAACCATTCCTAGTTTTCCTTTCAAATTTTGTAGAAAACCATCTTGATATCTGGAGGTGGGGTTTTTGCTTTGATTGTACCTTGCATATCTCAAAATCCCAACACATCTTCACATTTTTAAATCTAATTTTTGAACAAGGAAAGATAAAAGTGTTGGCAATTTTGGGTACCTTGGGTACATTGCCTTTGCTCAAGTATAGAAGTTGTCATTGATGTCAAGAAGCTTTTGAAGGATTCTGATTTAATGTCAAAGAATTTGTTTTAATGAAGGTTTCAGCATGGACAATGAGTTTCCAAGAAGATCAGAGTAGCCCATTTGCAAAAGATAAAAAAAAAGACAAGTAAGAAAAAATATGCAGCCAACTGGAAAAACTGTCGCGATTTCGCGACATATTTGAGGCGAGAGAAAGTGCTGGCAAAACTGTCACGATTTCATGACATGTTTGAGGAGAGAGAAAGTGCTGGAAAAACTATCATGATTTCGTGACATGTTAGAGGAGAGAGAAAGTGCTGGCAAAACCATTGTGATTTCGTGACATGTTGGCAGAGAAGGAGAGAAAGTTGGAAAGTGTCACGATTTCGCAACATGTCGCATTTTCGTGACTCAAAAAGTGCAGGAAGGCAAAGAAGGAAAAGTGTTGTGATTTTGTGACATAATGCAAGGAAGGTTGTATGGACAAAAAAGTGTCACGATTTCGTGACATGATGCAGAAAGGAGAGTCCGTAGTAAGAACTGTCACGGTTTCGCGACAAGTTTGAAGAGAGATAAAGTATCTCGAAGAGTGTCACAATTTTGCGACATGCTACAGAGTTTGAAGTAAGAACAATCATGTTTTTATGACTTGCTGCAAAAGACGAAGTGAGGACTATCATGATTTCACGACATGCTAAAAAGCTCGAAGTGAGAACTATCGTGATTTCGCGACATGCAGCAAAGAGAAGAGTTTGAAAAGAGAAGCGTCGCGATTTCATGACAGGATGAAAGAAAAGCGTACAGATGGAGAAAGTGTCATGATTTCATGACAAAAACTGGAAGTAGGTCTTCTATAGGAGAAGTGTCATGATTTCATGACAGAATCAGAGAGGAAGGCTATGAAGACAAAAGCGTCGTGATTTCGTGACATGTTCCAGTTTTGCGGGTGCAAGGCAGAAAGAAGCTCAAGGCAGCGAAAGTGTCGCGATTTCGTGACAAAAGCAAAGAAGAAGGCCATGAAGACATAAGGGTCACGATTTCACGAAAGGATTGAAGATGACGTCAGTAGAGGCAAAAGTGTCATGATTTTGTGACAAAAGTAGAGAAGAAGGCCATGAAGACAGAAGGGTCATGATTTTGCGACAGAAGAGAAGATGATGTCAGCAAAAGCAGAAAGTGTCGTGATTTCACGACAAGAACTTAAGTAAAGTCGACAAAGGCTAAGGTGTCGTGATATCGTGACAAAAGCCAAAGGAAGGCATACGATTGCAAAAGGTGTCACGATATCGCGACATGTTGTAGTTTTGTGGCAGAAACTATAGGAGAGTTGTAGAGGCAATGAAGCCAAAAAAGTTAAATTTGGGCCGATGAAGATTAGGGTTTGTAGCCTGTGCAGCCGACTAAGATCAAGGTTTTAATCTTGATAGGTTTAGTATAAAAGGAGGGCTACTTGGAGAGTTTATTATCGATAGGAGAGTGCGTTTGAAGAGCGACGTTCATAGATAGAGTGCGGAGGTGAAGTTCGATCACCGAGAAGCTAAGTGCAAAATTTGATTGCAGTGTACTGAGTGCATTTCATCGAATCTTCTAAGTGAGAGGAATTGCTTCCAGGAAGCAGAGTGTGCGAAGACGCTGCTACTATGTTTGTGAAGACTATGTCAAAGCTGATTTCAACTAAGTGCAGCTATGACAGAACAGTGAGAAATTGTTGGACAGCATTGAGCAAGTTTTTGTTGAAGCTTGTGGAGCAGTTTAGGCAGGTTCTTCTAAGAACTTGCAAAGCAGATCTGAGACAAGTCTTCATGAAGGCTTGGGTGAAGATCAAGCAAGCTGTATTGAAAGCTTGTGAACCATTTTTATGAACCAGATTTGAGGACCAGCTGAGAACAGAGATTGGTGCAGATTTGAAGACAAACTTGTGCCAGACCGAAGGACTATGTTTGGTGCAGACCAGAGAAAGAGGAAGAGGAAATTTGTGCTAGACCGAAGGACTATGTTTAGCACAAATTCGAGGACCAGATTTGAGGTGATAGAGTTGAGGACAGAGGTCTCTAGCCAGAGCAGGGAAGACAGGTGTCTTCTATGGATAGAGTTCCATTTGCTAAGGGCAGTGGAGGCAGAGGTCTTCTAGAGGATCACCAGCCAGAGCAGAGTTAGGGGAAGGTATCTCCTTTGAGCAGAGGCTCATAAACATTGTAAGCGGGAAAGGTTTTCTCAGAATTTGAGATGATAAAATTAGTGAAAGATTTTTTTCGTGGAGTAGCCCACATTGGGTGAACCACGTAAATTGTTGTGTCACTTTGTGGATGGTGTTTTGTGCATTGTCTTGATTACTGCTATTGATACTGCTATCTATTCACTGCATAATATTGAATTGAAAGTTGAATTAAGAGAAAAAGTAAAAAGTGGTCTTATACTGTTCACCCCCCCTCTCAGTATAAGCTTGTGTTCTTCAATTAGTATCAGAGCGGGTGCCTTCAAAAAGTTTAACAGCTTGAAGGAAAAGCTTGCAAGAACACAATGGACGATTCAAGTGGCAATGCAACACCTATTCTTGATGGATCAAATTTTGGTCTATGGAGTGCAAAGATGAAGGTTCATCTAATGGCACTTGGTAATGAGGTATGGGAAATTATTGAAGATGGGTACACTATTCCTGAACATGGTCCATATACTAAAGAAGATAGGCTCCTACATCACAACAATTTTAAAGCAATGAATGCAATCCTAAAAGGCAAGTTCTCCAGAAAGCACAAAAGCATGAAAAACATAAGATGTTTCAACTATGGGAAGTTTGGTCATTATGCTACTGACTGTACTATTTCCAAGAATGAAAGTGATGAAGATATACAAGATTCTAAGAGCAAGGATTCTGAAAAGCACAAGCATCACAGGAAGTACAAAGATGAGCACAACAATCACGAAAAGAGGTATTCTCACAAGCACAAGAAGAGTTTTTACCTAGACAAAGCAAGTAAGTGTTCTAGCAGTGATAGTGAAATTTCTTCTAGTGATGATGGAAATGAGATGTTATTCATATCAGAAAAAGAGGAAGAACCGAAACATAGATTCATTATCATGAAATGTCTTAGATGTGGAAATTTTGGGCACCTTGAGGATGATTGCACAAATAATGAATTAGTTGCTAGTATGTATGAGGATGCTTCAGAAAACTATAAGGAAGATGCATGTATGGTTTTTGAAAAGGGTAGCACCTCTAGTGATAAGAAATCTGAAAAAGGCTTTGATAATTCTGAAAGCAAACAAATAGAGGATCTTGAAAGTGAACTTACTAATGCTCTTAGTGCTTTGAAAAAGGAAAGAAAGAAGAATGCTAGACTCAAGGATAAGTTAGATGAATGTTGTATGGAGAGAGATGATCTTATAGAAAGTCTTAACGTCTCTATGGCTAAAACACAAGAACTCAAGAATGAGTTAGATTCTAAGGTGCTTGAATATAGTGAATTAGAACAAAAACTGGCTTCTTTGAAAGAGGAAACTAAAGAGTACAAGGATAAGCTGTATAGGTTTCAAGAAAGCTCCAAAAAGGTTAAATCACTTATCAAAGGTCAAAGAAAGCAAACAGATAAAACAAGTCTCGGTTTTGTTGAGCCGCACAAGAAATAGGTTGGGGAATCCAGCAAGAGATTTCAAAAGGAAGAGAGTTCTGATGAAGAAAGTACTTCAGATCATGAGTCCATGAGTTATAGATGCGTAGAAAAAGAAAACAAAATTCAGATTGAGAAGAAGAAGTTTTCGGGACCCAAGAGGTCGAATAAAAGAAAATTTCACGATAGTTGTTTTGCATGTCACAGGTTTGGTCATATGGCTGTACATTGCATGACTCAAGTAAGGAAAGTAAATGACAGTTTCAGAGGTGGCAATTTATTTCAAGGGTATTGCTACTCTTGTAATCAGTTTGGGCATAAGGCAATTTTTTGCAAGGCTAATAACAGGAACAGGTTTGGTCAGAACTGGTGGATTCAAAAAGCAGGTATGCCTAAAAGAAATAAAGTTGTTACTTGTTATAAGTGCAACAATGACGGTCACACAACAAGACAGTGTAGAGCTGATCTTCCAAAGTATAGGAACAGGAACAGGAACAGTGGTATAAACAGGTCCAAGGATCAAGGCGTGGACAAGAACAGGGATGAGAACAAGAACAAGAACAGTGACAAGAACAAAAATATGGACAAAGAGTTCAAAAGAAGTCCTGGCAAGGAATTTATAGACACTGATGATGATCAGTACCTAATGGGAGTTTCACTCCCACCCCTGTTTTAATCACCTCATCAGGAGGTGGGGGAGGGACTAAGCTAAGAGGCTCATTCTTAGTCCCGAGCCCCAAAGGTGACCCTTTGCCATTGATGACAAAGGGGGAGAGATATGAGTAAGGGGGAGAGCTTCAAGTGAAGAGAAGAGCTTCAAGTCAGGGGGAGCAAAACTTCAAAGGTAGATTCTCAAGTTTTTGGCACAATTGGTTTCAGTTTTGGCTCTTAAGATGTGTCTTAGTAAAGGTTTGCCATCAATGAAAAAGGGGGAGATTGTTGGCAATTTTGGGTACCTTGGGTACATTGCCTTTGCTCAAGTATAGAAGTTGTCATTGATGTCAAGAAGCTTTTGAAGGATTCTGATTTAATGTCAAAGAATTTGTTTTAATGAAGGTTTTAGCATGGACAGTGAGTTTCCAAGAATATCAGAGTAGCCCATTTGCAAAAGATCAAAGAAAAAGACAAGTAAGAAAAAATATGCAGTCGACTGGAAAAACTGTCGTGATTTCACGACATGTTTGAGGAGAGAGAAAGTGCTGGCAAAACTGTCATGATTTCACGACATGTTTGAGGAGAGAGAAAGTGCTGGAAAAACTGTCATGATTTCACATGATAGAGGAGAGAGAAAGTGCTGGAAAAACCGTCATGATTTCACGACATGTTGGCAGAGAAGGAGAGAAAGTTGGAAAGTGTCGCAATTTCACGACATGTCACATTTTCGCGACTCAAAAAGTGCAGGAAGGCAAATAAGGAAAAGTGTCGCGATTTCATGACATAATGCAAGGAAGGTTGTAAGGACGAAAAAGTGTCATGATTTTGCGACATGATGTAGAAAGGAGAGTCCGTAGTATGAACTATCACGATTTCGTGACAAGTTCAAAGAGAGATAAAGTATCTCGAAGAGTGTCATGATTTCGCGACATGCTACAAAGTTCGAAGTAAGAACAGTCACATTTTTGCGACATGCTACAAAAGACGAAGTGAGGACTGTTGTGATTTTGTGACATGCTGAAAATCTCGAAGTGAGAACTGTCGTGATTTTGTGACATGCAACAAAGAGAAGAGTTTGAAAAGAGAAACGTCATGATTTCGTGACAAGATGAAAGAAAAGCATACGGATGGAGAAAGTGTCACGATTTCATGATAGAAACTGGAAGCAGGTCTTCTATAGGAGAAGTGTCGTGATTTCACGATAGAAGCAGAGAGGAAGGCTATGAAGACAAAAGCATTGTGATTTCATGACATGTTCCAGTTTTGCAGATGTAAGGCAGAAAGAAGCTCAAGGCAGCGAAAGTGTCATGATTTCATGACAAAAGCAGAGAAGAAGGCCATGAAGACAAAAGGGTCACGATTTTGTGATAGGATTGAAGATGACATCATCAGAGGCAAAAGTGTCATGATTTTGTCACAAAAGAAGATAAGAAGGCCATGAAGACAGAAGGGTTGCGATTTCACGACAGAAGAGAAGATGACATCAGCAGAAGCAGAAAGTGTCACGATTTTGTGACAAGAACTTAAGTAAAGTTGACAAAGGCTAAGGTGTCGCGATATCACGACAAAAGCCAAAGGAAGGCATATGATTGCAAAAGGTGTCGTGATATCATGACATGTTGTAGTTTCACGGTAGAAACTACAGGAGAGTTGTAGAGGCAATGAAGCCGACAAAGTTAAATTTGGGCTGACGAAGATCAGGGTTTGCAGTCAACGTAGTTTGAGGATGTGCAGTCGACTAAGATCAAGGTTTTAATATTGATAGGTTTAGTATAAAAGGAGGGCTGCTTGGATATTTTATTATCGATAGGAGAGTGCGTTCAAAGAGCGACGTTTGCAGATAGAGTGTGGGGGTGAAGTTCAATCGCCGAGAAGCTAAGTGCGAAATTCGATTGTAGTGTACTGAGTGCATTTCATCGAATCTTCTAAGTGAGAGGAATTGCAAGGAAGCAGAGTGTGTGAAGACGCTACTACTGTGTTTGCGAAGACTATGTCAAAGTTGATTTCGACCAAGTGCAGCTGTGACAGAACAGTGAGAAATTGTTGGACAACATTGAGTAAGTTTTTGTTGAAGCTTGTGGAGCAGTTTGGGCAGGTTCTTCCAAGAACTTGCAAAGCAGATCTAAGACAAGTCTTTGTGAAGGCTTGGGTGAAGATCAAGCAAGATGTATTGAAAGCTTGTGAACCATTTTTATGAACCATATTTGAGGACCAGCTGAGAATAGAGATTGGTGTAGATTTGAAGACAGACTTGTGCCAGGCCGAAGGACTATGTTTGGTGCAGACCAGAGAAAGAGGAAGAGGACATTTGTGCTAGACCGAAGGACTATGTTTAGCGTAAATTCGAGGACCAGATTTGAGGTGATAGAGTTGAGGATAGAGGTCTCCAGCCAGAGCAGGGAAGACAGGTGTCTTCTATGGATAAAGTTCCATTTGCTAAGGGTAACGGAGGCAGAGGTCTTCTAGAGGATCACCAGCCAGAGCAGAGTTAGGGGAAGGTATATCCTTTGAGCAGAGGCTCATAAACATTGTAAGTGGGAAATGTTTTCCCAGAATTCAAGTTGATAAAATTAGTGAAAGATTTTATCCGAGTAGCCCACATTGGGTGAACCACGTAAATTGTTGTGTCACTTTGTGGATGGTGTTTTGTGCATTGTCTTGATTACTGCTATTGATACTGCTATCTATTCACTGCATAATATTGAATTGAAAGTTGAATTAAGAGAAAAAGTAAAAAGTGGTCTTATACTATTCACCCCCCCTCTCAGTATAAGCTTGTGTTCTTCAAAAAGTATAAAGTAGTTCTTACCTCTTAAGAAAAAAGTTTCCCTTGCTCTCCTATTATGTGCATGATCTAAAGGATAAGAATTGACAAAAGGACAAGCTCTCCCTCCTCCCCTAAAAAAAAAAATCCCTTTACTCCTCAACAAAATGAGCAATATCCCTAAAGCAAGAAAATCCCTAGCTCTTATCCAAAATGAGCAAGCGCCTCTCTCTAAAAAACTCCCTTTTAATCCTCTCCAAAATGAGCAAAACCCTAAAAAAAATAATAAAATCCCTTGTTATCATTCAAAAAAAGAAATTATCCCCTCCAAAAAAAGAGGGCAAAGAGCTTGAAACTCTGGAATTCTCATTTTTTGATAACCATAGGGTGATATCCATTGCTAGTAATGGGCTATAGATTCTAGACTAGTCGTGGATTAGCCTTACATGTATAGATACATATGTCATATTAGTGACCTTATTTTATACAAACCAATGTCATATAGCTTTTTCTGGCTTGCATTACAAAGTAGTTAAGTCCATCCACGCAAAAAATAGAGGTAATGAACTTCACTATGCACACATAGGGATATTAAAAATCTTGGTCTTCATAGAATATTTTTATCTTTTAGGTTCTTGTATGGTCAGTATACAACATTTTATTGGTCAACTAATATTTTTGAGTCTCTTGAAAGTCTTATTATTCCATTGTGACTTCTCACTATTCACTAATCCAATATATTCGCACTTTGTTTCAGTCAGTATATGTTTCAAGTGTATGCCTTAAATGAAATTATTTCAATCTTGATTTATGGCTGACATAAAGTCTATGGCACTTAAACTTAGTTTCTTATTGCATATTATATTTATTTATTATCTTTTATCATACATTCATATCTTACATCATCTAAATTTTTACATGTCATCAGTACATCACATACATGTCTAGGTTTGTGCATACATCATAATTCTATCATATAAAAAATATTCATCTAACATACATGCATAATCATATCTATAAGTCTAGGCATACATCCATCATCCATAATTTTATTCATCTTTACAAAAACACATGATAACCATTAATAAAAGTCATATCATATATATTATCAAAGGTACATCAATGGCACAAAATGCCCATAGACTGCAATATAGTGGGTCTTAAGACCTCACATCCAAAATAAAAAGATAATATATGTGATCCATGATCAGGATGACCCCATGCCACCACTATCACCACTGCCCTTGACCTCGTATCTATGAGGCTACTTGGATCCACTCGTACTTGAAATCTATGATATGCATAATAGTGCAAATATTGGCACATGCGATCTCACTGAAGGCTCACCAGATACCCCACTACGTCGACTCCAATGCAAATGCACTACTAAATAATGTGAGGGTAGTGCACCACCTAGTCGATCCACCTCATCCTCTAATCAAGTAATATTATTTGATATAACTAATGTTGATATTGATATCGAGACATCTTGACCTGGAGTTGTACCATATCTACCTGAATCCTGGCTACATCACTCATGGCCTTTCCACATATCAATGGCTAAATCTACCTATCTATCAACCCTTCCAATTGGACCTATAGAGCATCTCACTCTGCTATCACCCTTACCACTTAGATATGTAGTGTGTATCACTTTGCTATCATCCTGACTACCTAAATTCGTAGAGCATATCACTCTATCATGACCCTCGTAGCCTTTTCTTGAAGGCTCTATAACTGAGACCTCATTGTGTCCCTCTCCTTTGACCAACCCTACCATCTCTACCTATCCATATCCTACTAGATATAATCTGATTAATGGGCTATAGCCCTATCTATGAACTACCCCTAAAATAGGTGGACTTACTCTCTAAGTGCAACCATATGCTTATGTGGATCCTCCTCATCCACCTCCTTACTTCCATCACCCATACTAGATGTTTATACCCCCTCAGTGGCTCCCTATGATGTGCCCACATCCCCCTTCATGTAGGAATGCACTCATCACTACGTTTTATCTATTACTACACTCACTTCTTCATCGCCTACGGCATCCCCCTAGAATAGTCAGGCTATCTAATAGGTATCATAATCTAGTGTAATCCTAGGATCCACTACATTTAGGTCCTCCAAAGTCTCATATTCCTCCTCATCTACAGGCTCAACGTGGGGCCATGCAAGTTGAGTCTCGCTCGTCCTACATCGATAGACCACTAGATCATCTAGCACATCCTATCAAACCCCAAACTGGTGGGTTACCTATGAGTACTAAAAGTACTCATGATTTATCTTGTGGTGGCAAATCAACCATCTACCGCATCACACCCACCTAAGGTCCTCACCCTCCTCAGTATAGCTCGAAGCTCCTCTCCCATATCACCTACTTCAACTACAATCCAATCAATAAATCTACATAATGAAGTAGAATTCCTTGGAAGGTGTGCCTTCTATCTCATTCTTGATCATGAATTCATCGTATGGAATAAGAAATCTCGATATCTACCATATCCTACTATGTAACCCACAACAATCCAATCAGCCTATCCATATTGATGTGCTCCCATCGCCATATCTATTAGATGAAGCTGCAACCTAACCTCAGGTGACAATGCTATCAAATATCACAAAGATCCTCATAGAGCTATGCAAGCAGATTCATACCCCATGCCATAATCCTCAGTTGCTCCATAAAGTTTTGAACCAAATATAATAGTTTCCAAGGGAACCTAGTACATGAAGAGTCAGGTAGGATCAGTTTAGACATTAATGTCATCAACACTACATGTCTAGCCATTAGAAAGTGGGTATTATATTCCACTGTTGGAAATTTTGAGTATATTGTTATCATTGATGTCAAAAGGATTGTTGTCATAAGTTGATGGAAATGTTTGTCATTTATGTCAAAGTGAGAATATTCTTCAAAGGGCACATGAGGCATGAGGCAACAAGAAGAAGGAAATATTTTCTCAATGGTGGCATTGAAAAAATAAAAAGTAAAAGGGTCAAATTGATTTACCATGGTGATATTTGCAAAAGAAAAGGATAAATTAATTTACTATGGCGGTAAAGTTTTTATCCTAAGAAAAAGCCCAAAGAAAACAATTATAATATTTAAATCTAAAGATTTAAATTATTAAAATCAATTTGAGCACCAATGGTTTGAAATTCGTATTCGTCGATGTCAAGGTTTATGCCAAATATGTCATATAAATATTGCAATGCCAAGGTGGTTAATTGATATTAAAACATTTTGATAAATTTGTGCACCAAATTCTTCGTTCGATTTGCAGGAGAGAGGGAGAAGATGAAATGTTTTTTTCTGAAATCGAGGAAGAGCAAGGTATAAGGAGCAATGGGCTCCAAAATTTTATTTCATCCAAGTAGCTAGCCCAGACGGTAGTATTCGTGGTGCTAAGGCATGACAACAGAGAAGTCTCATGTTCAAGACGTGGAGGTAGACGATAAGATTTGTTTGAAGTTCTTTTTGTTTCATGTGACAGAGATTAGGTTAAAATGAAGTGTGTGCCATTAGCATTTGTGTGGGTGGCTAGTCTACAAGGTGGCCTAGTTGTGGCTAGGACGTAGAACAACATGTAGTGCGGGTTAGAATCACGATGAAAGGTGGCAAAAAAGGGATTAATATTTTATGCAAAGGTTCTAAAGTATGCGCGTTTGTCTAGGGAGATATAAGGGGTATTATTTTTTATTTTATTTTTTAAATAAAATATTTATGAATGTGGTTTGACTTTTGGACAATAGATTAAGTGGTTTTTGCTAGTGACTTGGGGTATAAAATAAAGGGTTGTTGATTTAATTATCTCTTTGGAAGTGCATTAATGTCAAGTAGGAGGTATAAGGTGTAAATGAAAATTTGCTTGTGTAATTTGTGATCTTTGTTGGGTTGAAAATTAATTTGCAATATTAGGAGTAATAAGGTGTAAAAGTGGTTTGGAAATTTTATTATACCTCTTGCATTGTAAAAAGAATTTTTTTGGGGTTTTGTTGAGTGTTAATGCATCTTCCTTGAGATCAAAAGAAGGGTTCTAGAACATCATTTTCAGATTTCATTGAGCATATTTTGGAGGGAATGTTCGTGTGGATATTTTGAAATAGACTCTTGCTATCTAACCCTTGAAGTGGCACAAGAAGGATTGGTTGTTTGTGAGATAGGTTTTAATGACATATCTTCTTTAAAAGAAATAAGAGGTATGGGAATATTTTTCTTTCTTGAGGTGTGTTATTGAGCAAGGTTTTCTAGAACATAAGGTGGAGATAAAAGGATTGTTTGATAAGCATTTTTGGAAATATTTGGGTTAGGATTTTATGCTTCTATAGTTGAAAGAGGTTGAGATATTTGTGCTAGAGATTGTGAACTACTTGTGCTAGGTTTGAAGATAAGTTTTTGCATCTTTGTGAAATATTGTTGAGCATGTGTTATGAGCAATATGAGCATGTATTAGGGTAGAATTGAGGAGAAATGGAGAGTAGTTTTAAGATAGTGTTGTGAGAAGCTTAGAGGCAGACTTGTGAGTAAGTTTGAGGTAGACTTATGAGTAGGTTTAAGATAGTGTTTGTGAGCATATTGGATCAGTGATCTAAGCATATGTGATCAGAGTTAAACCAAATTAGAGGGCATAGAGTTCTCCTATGGAGAGAGATCCACAAACAAAAGTAGAGTAGATAGATTTCTCTTATGGAGAGAGATCCACAAACCAGTGTAGTGGGGATAGAGGTCTCTTGTGGAGAGAGATCCACAAATTAGAGTAGAGGGGATAGAGTTCTCCTATGGGGAGAGATCCACAAACCAGATTAGTGGGGACAAAGGTCTCCTTTGGAGAGAGATCCACAAACTAGAGCATAAGGGGATTGGTGTCTCCTTTGGATAGAGGTCCATAAAAATTATAATAGAGATTTTATTCCCAAAAGATTCATTGAGAAAATTTATAAGGAATATTTTCTCCATGGAGTATCCCACATTGGGTGAACCACGTTAAATCATGTCTCTCATGTGTGTGATGATGTGTGCAATATTTACTACTTTGATATTATTGTTGTTATCATTTGGATTGAAAAGTAAAAAGTTTTATCTTATAATGTTCACCTTCCCCCTCTCAGTATAAGCTTATGTTCTTCAATTTGTATCAAAGTGGGTTCCTTCATGAAAAGCCTAACAGCTTGAAGGAAGATCCCACAAGAACATACATGACCTCCGAAAATAGAGAAGAGGCCATGATGAACCCAAAAGAAGAATTTATTACTGCTCTTAGAAATTTGGAAAAGTTTAGAAGGAAGAATTCAAGTTTGAAGGATAAAATCCAAGAGGATGAGGAAGCAAATATGGAACTTCTACAAAACCTCATAGAGCTCAAGGTAAGAGTTGAAGAGGGAAGGAAAATTGAACAGGATATGGTAGAACAGTTAAAGGCAAAAGAGTTAGAATGTGAAATATTGGAATTTGAAATTGTCTCTCTAAGAAAGGAAGTTGAAAAGACTAAGGATAAGTTTCAACAAGATATAAATTTAGGGAAATAGAAAGAGGATTCAAGCTCCCAAGAAATAAAGATATCAAAAGAAGAAGAGACCATGACTTATGCTAATGCATTGAAAGGAAAAAGCATCAATAAGGAAGAAGGAAAAGAAGATACATGGACAAAAGTCAATTATAGGAACAACAAAGGAAGAAGCATGCGACCATATTATTCAAGGCACTCTAACAGGTTACAAAATTTCTTCCATGGATATTGTTTTTAATGTAACAAATATGGTCATAAATCTGTACATTGCACTATTTATGTGAGAGATAATGTTGATAGAAATTTCAATTCTTTTGCACCTCTCATGAATAACAATATCATATGTTAAAAATGCAATAAATTTTGGCGTAGGACCAGATGGTGTAAAACAATATTTTCCTAAATTAAGCAAAAAAAAGGAGAATCAGAAGGTTCAAAAGAATACAACCTCAAAAATTAGGAGAGAGAGAAAAGAGCAAGAAAAAGTGAAGTCAATGTTTGTACAAACAAGCTCTTCATGTACAAGATAAGATAAAACTATGGTTTCTTGATAGTGGTTGTTCAAGTCATATGACAGGGGACAAGAATAATTTTTTTGAACTTAAAGAAATCAATGGAGGATCAATAAAATTTGGTGATAATGCTTCAGTAAAAATCTATGGGAAAGGAACTTTGAGTTTAGATAATGGAAAAAAAAAGATAAATAATGTATTGTATGTCAAGGGATTAAGGCACAATTTACTAAGTGTAAGCCAACTTTGTGATTAGGGGCACATGGTAACTTTTCATCCAAATAAATGTGAGATCATAAAATCTAAAATTGAAAATCTCATTGCAGATGCCAATAGAACTACAAACAATCTCTACATGCTAAGTGAGATTAAGGAAGAAAAGTGTTTCTTCTCACAAGAAGATGAGAGTTGGTTATGGCATAGAAGAATGGGTCATCTGAACTTTGATAGCATAGTGAAAATAAGCAACAAGCAAGCAGTCAGAGATTTACCCAAGATAAAAAGGCCACAAAACATAATTTGTGCATGGAAAGCAAACAAGAACAAGTTTCAATTCAAAAGAATTTACGCCATATGAACCATTAAAACTAGTTCACATTGACCTATGTGGTCCTACAAGGACAAAGAGTCTACTAGGTGAAATTTACTTCATGTTATTTATAGATGACTTCTCCATAATGACTTGGGTAGCTTTCTTAAAAGAAAAGTTAGAAGCCTTTGAGAATTTCAAGGCATTCAAAGAATTAGTAGAAAATGAAACAAGTAGAAGGATTAAGTGTTTAAGATCAGATAGAGGAGGAGAATTTACTTCAGGTGAATTCATAAATTTTTGTGAACAACATGGGATCAAAAGAGAATATTCAGCAGTAAGAACTCCTCAACAAAATGGAGTAGTTGAAAGGAAAAATAGGATTGTTGAAAATATGGCCAAAGCTATGTTGAATGAGTCTAAGATTTTAGATGGTTTTTGGAGAGATGCAGTTCATACAATAATATATATCATCAATAGAGCTCAAGTAAGAGTAAATAATCACAAAATTCCATATGAGCTCTAGAAAGGGAGGCCAACTACTATAAAATATTTCAAAATTTTTGGAAGCAAATGCTACATGAGATGGGAAGAGAAACATTTGGGTAAGTTTGATTCAAGATGTGATGAGGGTATTTTCCTTTGCTATTCCACTAAAATCAAAGCCTATAGGTGTTATAATAAGAGGCCACATACAATTGTGGAAAGTATAAATGTGATAGTTGATGAAAAAAAAGGGTCAAAAGAACTAGCTCAAGAAATTATGTATCAAGAAGAAGAAAGTTGCCAAGAAGAATTAGGTGAAGAATCAAAAGAAGAAGAAACACGAAGAATACTACCTAAGACTCCATCCAGGTATGTGTAGAAAAATCATCCAAGAGATCTAATTATTGGAAATCCAGATGAAAGACAAAAAAGGAGAAAGATAATAGGAACAAGTGAGCATGCAAATTTTTCCTTGTTATCTAAAATTGAGCCCAAGGATTTCAATGAGGCAAGAGAAGATAAGTTTTGGGTCAAGGAAATGGATGAGGAATTGGATCAAATAGAAAAAAATGAGACTTGGGAACTTGTTCCATGACCAAAATATAAGAATGTAATTGGCACTAAATGAGTTTTCAAAAACAAGTTAAATGAATATGGTCAGGTAGTCAGAAATAAAGCAAGATTGGTATGCAAAGGTTATGCACAAGTTGAAGGGATTGATTTTGATGAAATATTTGCTCCTATTGCATGACTTGAGGCCATAAGGATGTTTTTAGCTTTCTCAAGTTTCAAAAACTTCAAAGTATATCAAATGGATGTAAAATCAGCTTTTATCAATGGTGTCTTGGAAGAAGAGGTCTACATTGAGAAACCTGAGGGGTTCAGCCTAACTAATAAGTTAGATTATGTATGCATATTAAAGAATGCTCTTTATGGACTAAAGCAAGATCCTAGAGCTTGGTATTCAAGGTTGGATAAGTATCTTCGAGAATAGGGTTTCAGGAAAGGAATAGTGGACAATAACTTATACATCAAAAAATGAAGGAAATGACTTACTAATTGTGGTTGTTTATGTGGATGATATCATTTTTGGAGGTAATAATGATAATATGTTTCAAAAATTTACAAAGAGCATGCAAAATAAATTTGAAATTTCAATGCTTGGTGAGTTGTCCTTCTTTCTTGGACTACAAATTTCATAATAAGAGAAGGGTGTATTTCTCTCACAAACCAAGTATATAAAAGAGATGCTGAAGAAATTCAAGTTAGAAGATTGCAAACCAAAGTACCCCCATGGTTACAGGATGCAAGTTGAGTAAATATGATGAATCTCCTAAGGCAAATCAGACATTTTATAGATCTATTATTGGTAACTTACTATATGTTACAACTACAAGACCAGATATAATGCAGGCAGTGGGATTGGTGGTAAGATTTCAAGCAGCACCAAAGGAAACACATGTAATGGTAGTAAAGAGGATTCTCAGGTATTTAAAAGGGACTATGGATTTTGGGATCTTGTATCCCAAAAGTGATAATTTCACTCTCATATCATATACAAATGCAGATTGGACAAGCATTATTGATGATAGAAAAAATACAAGTGGAGGAGCATTCTTTCTTAGAGATTGTTTAGTCTCTTGGCTAAGCAAAAAATAGGCATCAGTATCCTTATCCACAATAGAGGTAGAGTACATTGCAATGGTTTCTTGTTGTACACAGGTGTTATGGATGAAGTAAACTTTAAAGGACTTCAAGATAGAGCATGATCATCCTATCTCCATACTATATGATAATACAAGTGCTATAAACATTTCAAAGAATCTAGTGATGCACTCCAGGACCAAGCACATTTCGATCAAATACCATTTTAAAAGAGAATAGGTGAAATATAAGCAATTCAAATTGGAATATGTTACTACAAAGGAAAAAATTGTAGATATTTTTACTAAGCCACTTCCAAAGGAAACTTTTGAGTATCTTAGAGGAAAATTGGGAGTATTTTTACTCCCACCCCAAAATTAATCACCTCAAGGAGAGGAGGTGGGGAGGGGACTGAATTAAGAGTCTTATCTTTAGCCCCAAAGGAGTCCCTTTTCCATTGATGTCAAAGGGGGAGATATTTAAGTAAGGGGGAGAGAATTCAATTAGGGGGAGAAGATTTGGAATCAAATGGTTTGGAAAAAGGAATTTCTAGAAAAGGGTTACCATCAATGATAAAGGGGGAGATTGTTGGAAATTTTGAATATATTGTTGTCATTGATGTCAAAAGGATTGATGTCATAAGTTGATGGCAATGTTTATCATTTATTCGTGAATAGTTGTGATAATGTTTGTCGTTTTTCAAATTGAATAAGTTGTGTTGTTTGTCTTTGTCAAAGTGAGAATATTCTTAAAAGGGAACATGAGGCATGAGGCAACAAGAAGAAGGAAAGGTTTTCTCCATGGTGGCATTGAAAAAGAAAAAATAAAAAATGTCAAATTGATCTACCATGGTGATAATTTACAAAAGAAAAAGGATAAATTAATTTACTATGGTGGCAAAGTTTTTATCCTAAGAAAAGGCCCAAAGAAAATAATTATAATATTTAAATCTAAATATTTAAATTATTATAATATTTAAAAATCAATTTGAGCACCAAGGGTTTGAAATTCGTATTCGCCGATGTCAAGGTCTATGCCAAATATATCATATAAATATTGCAATGCCAAGGTGGTTAATTTATATTTGAACATTGAGAAATTTGTGCACCAAAGTCTTTGTTCGATTCATGGCGGAGAGGGAGAAGATGATAGGTCTTTTTTTGAAATCGAGGAAGAGCAAGGTATAAGGAGTAGGGGCTCCAAAATTTAATTTTGTCCAGGTAGCTAGCCTAGATAGTAGTATTCACGGTGCTAGGGTGTGGTAGTAGAGAGGTCTCGTGTTCAAGATGTGGCAGAGGTAGACAATAAGGTTTTTTTTTAAGTTCTTTTTTGTTTCACATGGTAGAGATTAGGTTAAAATGAAGTGTGTGCCTTTAGTGTTCATGTGGGTGGCTAGCCCACGTGGTGGCCTAGCCATGGCTAGGGCACAAGCCAACAGGTAGCACGGGTTCGAATCACAATGGCAGGTGGTAACAAAGGGATTAATATTTTATGCAAAGTCTAAGGTTCTAAGGTATGCATGTTTGTCTAGGGAGATATAAGGGGTATTGTTTTTTATTTTATTTTTAAATAAAAGGGTTATGAATGTGGTTTGACTTTTGGACAAAATATTAAGTGGTTTTTTGCTAGTGCCTTAGGGTATAAAATAAAGGGTTGATCCTCAACCCTTTATCGGTGATGTGACCCAGGTTCGATCCCCATGGTGGATGTGTATAAGCAATATTACTCAAAAAATAAATAAAGGGTTGATTTAATTATCTCTTTGGAAGAGCATTAATGTCAAGTAGGAGGTATAAGGTGTAAATGAAAATTTGCTTGTATAATTTGTGATCTTTGTTGGGTTGAAAATTAATTTGCAAGATTATGAGTAATAAGGTGTAAAAATGATTTGAAAATATTATTATACCTCTTGCATTGTAAAAATAATTTTTGTGGGGTTTTGTTGAGTTTTAATGCATCTTCCTTGAGATCAAAAGAAGGGTCCTAGAACATCATTTTCAGATTTCATTGAGTATATTTTGTAGGGAATGTTCATGTGGATATTTTGAAATAGACTCTTCCTATCTAACCCTTGAAGTGGCATAAGAAGGATTGGTTGTTTGTGAGACCGGTTTTAAAGACATATATTCATAAAAAAAAGGAGAGGTATGGGCATATTTTTCTTTCTTGAGGTGTGTTATTGAGCAAGGTTTTCTAGAACATAAGGTGGAGATAAAAGGATTGTTTGATAAGCATTGTTGGAAATATTTGGGTTAGGATTTTATGCTTCTTTAGTTGAAAGAGGTTGAGATATTTGTGCTAGAGATTGTTAATTACTTGTGCTAGGTTTGAAGACAAGTTTTTGCATCTTTGTGAAATATTATTGAGCATATGTTATGAGTAGTATGAGCATGTATTAGGGTATAATTGAGTAGAGATAGAGAGCAGGTTTAAGATAGTATTGTGAGAAGATTGGAGGTAGAATTGTGAGCAAGTTTGAGGTAGACTTGTGAGCAAACTTAAGACATTATTTATGAGTAGATTGGATCAGTGTGTGTGAGTAGATTGGATCAGTGCTATGAGAATATATGATCAAAGTTAAACCAGAGTAGAGGGGATAGAGTTCTCATGTGGAGAGAGATCCATAAACCAAAGCAAAGGGGATAGAGTTCTCATGTGGAGATATCCACAAACCAGAGCAGTGGGGATAGAGGTCACCTATGGAGAGAGATCCAAAAACTAGAGAAGAGGGGGTAGAGTTCTCCTATGGAGAGAGATCCAAAAACTAGAGCAGTGGGGACAGAGGTCTCCTGTGGAGAGAGATCTACAAACCAAAACATAAGGGGATTGGTGTCTCCTTTGTATAGAGGTCCATAAACATTGTAATAAGGATTGGATTCCCAAAATATTCATTGAGAAAAATTATAAGGAATATTTTCTCCGTGGAGTAGCCCACATGGGGTGAACCACATTAAATCATGTCTCTCATATGTGTGATGATGTGTGCAACATTTCCTACTTTAATATTATTGTTGTTATCATTTGGATTGAAAAGTAAAAAGTTTTATCTTATACTATTCACCCCCCTCTCAATATAAGCTTATGTTCTTCACCCATGTCCACCCTTACCCCACCACTATCCACATCATAGTCAACCCATTGCTAGTGTTATTGGTAGATGATATCATCATAGAACTACCTCTCCATGGCTTGTATAGGTAGTCACAATAGGCTCTCCCTCTATAAGTATCCATACAGTCCTATAGACATCCTCTAAAATCAGTCATCTCATTGGTAGGTAAGTAGAAGGCGTTGGTATGATTATCTGATTTGTCGATCAAGGCCATCAAGTAGGTCTGATCTTCATGAACTGACTCTAATCTAATTATGTTTTGAAGACCAAGGTTTTCCAGCCATATCCAATTATCATTAGTAAGTGTATTATGAGCTCTCCTAAAAATATTTGTGAATTGATGATGCGCTCTAAAAAGCTACCACACATGTAAAATTCAACAACACTTAATAAAACTTCAAAAAAAATCATCAAAGGAAAAACCATCTTGTGTCAGGATGATCCCCAAATGAGGTCTTCTTGGGTTAAGACAATCATAGTAAATGAGGTTGTATTGGATTGAGATGGTCCTCCAATGAGACCATCCCTAATTTAGTCCATCTCAGGTGAGACGGTCCTCAAATGAGGCCATCTCAAGCGAGACGGTCCCCATTACGCAAATCATACTAAAAAACAAAAGCAATAAAAAGAAGAGCACCAACATAAAATGTGAAGAAGGGAAGAAGATAACAATTAATACTATCTACCCATTCCCACCCATATTTTCATTCACCTAAAGGTAACCATTTTTACCCATCCCACCCATTCATTGCCATTTTAATTTAATATGGTTCATTCCATTATTAAAGGAACAGTTGGGATTTTGGTCCTTATCTTCCTCATACTAGCTCCTTTGCTTGTCTATGCATCGATTGGGTCCATCATAAAAGTGGGTGGATTTTTGGTAGCACTTCACTTCACAAATATGGATTTCCTCCTCCGTGTCTCACTCTTCTCCCATATTGCGTGGTGAAAATGAATTTAAATTTTGTGATTTTTACCTATATATTTTTTTCATCAAGTATGGCCATCTGAGATAATTATGTCACACAATGTGGCCATCCTAGACAACCATGTTTTTATAAAAAACAAAGGAAAAATATAAACAAAGTAGCCAAAAATTCTTCACAATGAAACTATCCTTGATCTAGACGGTCCTTAAAAACACATTATTCCTGAAATCACCTAAGCTAATCAACTCATTCTGGTCAAGCACCTTGTTGCTATGATCATTTTCCATCTCCTCCATCGACTTATCACTTGAGAGGGTAGTCAATAACTATAAAATTTAAAATCAAGTCAATAATTAAGTACTCAAAAGTGCAAATTGTGATTGTTGCCAAAGACTATCACACACCCTTTATGTTGGGGTAAATAATAAGCAAAAATCTCAATGAAAAAACACTTGGTATTCTCAAAGCCTAGATCCTATAGACTAATAATGTCTACCCATGGTTGAAAGGGTACCAAGACCAAACTAAATCCATCAATGTGTTGGAAGCAATGATTCTATAACATGCACCATTTCCATGATTGGGGTATCTCACATTGAATTGTTCAATTAACATCAAAATATCATCAATACAACCATTTCAGATCATCTATTTTTGATATGCATTGTGCTTATACACAAAGAATTTTAAAAAGGGGCATCTGTTAACACCTAAAATACGTCATCTTAAGGAGAATTCCAAAAGACCTCCTTTATGACCCCCAAATTCCACATTGGGTATTATTAGGGCTAACTTAGTGGTTTTTACTACTATTGGGTACTTTTTCCCATTAGAATTGTAGCCAACTCAGCTCGAGATGATCTCAGGGTCAGGATCATCTTGAATCGATACGGTCATGTCAAAACAAAAATAAAAAGAGAATAAAATATAATTGGCAGCTAAAACTACCAGTTAACATCACACTTGATCTCGCATTGACATTAAATGCCCTTGCATGAGACAAATTTAAAATCACAAGTACACATTCAATCGTATGAATTTTTTCAAGGATAGGCATCTACATTTTGATGCAGACTACCCCTCTACATTTTCATGCAAAGTAACCTTGCCACATTTAGCCTCTAGCTAAGAGATCTATAAATTTGCACTCCCTACTCAGTTTTAACCCTCTGTGCAAATATTTGATCGAATCTAGAGTTCATGTTGTTGTGCAACGAAGTACTACCAAATTCAATCTGCCAAGTTTTCCCGTTGCCAAGACCATGTTGTTGGACTGCCATAGAATATTGAAAGTTGCATTTCCTTGCTTTTCAAAATCCATACCCTCACTCTAAAGACTACTCCAACCTATTAACTCACCTCCACACTATGAGAATCCATCGATAACACCCCCAGGTCATCTCATATGCCACTTGAACTTGGGTATGAAGAAACACAGTCTAAGACAATGACTGTGTCACCCTGAGATGATTTGTAGGTAAAGTTGTCTCTACTTGAGATGGTCTCAACCAGAGACCTAATTTTTCTAGTTTTCTTTTTAGGTTAGCTTAGAACAACATCTTTATGATTTTTGCACTAGGTTAACTTTTAGTTTATGCATATGTTTTCCTTTTGTTTAAGCATTCTTATTTTCAATACGGGCCCAGCCCTGGTGGGCCCCTCATATTCGACTAATACTATTTGGTTTTCTTCATGTGTAAGAAACATGACCTAAGGATGACAAAGATTCAAATATTCACATGTAATCCAAGGTGATGATCCCAAAAAACCCATTCCCTTTACACTAAACTAGCAAGGATATTTTGACAATGCACTTGGAGACTATATTTATGATATCGTAATCATTGTATCATTGGTAGCATACCCTTAGAGGGAATCCTATTGTAACACTTTGAAGGATGAATATAAAATATATAAAGGGATCCACTTTAGATTGTTCAATCATTGTGTTTCATTGTTGCTTTACTTTGTATGGTGCATAATATTTTGCTTTCAATTATATGCATAATTATCATAAAATTTATCTATGTTAAGTTTTGATATATGCCCACACATTTTATTTCATCCAATCATGCAAACCCTGTGTTAGCACTTGCTACATGGCACCAATTAGATGAAAGGGGTGTGACTAGGAGATCATATTTTGATTAATCAAATGATAAATTGCATTAACCATTTAGTTTAGGAACTATAGTTTAAATAGGATACAAAATAGCATATAAAACAATAATGTTGAAATCATGCTAACAAACACGTCATAGAAGGTAGAGTGTTTGGTTTAGGATTATTAACCTAGGATATTTATAAATTACCATTAGATATTTAAGACAGTAAATATCTACATGGTAGAAAGTAGAAAAGTAAATGTAATAATCTACCTATGTAGTATAATTCAATATACTACCTATTTCACCTAGTGGAGTAAAAGGGTAAATATCCCAAAGAATGGAATATTACTCTAACATCCCCCCTTATTGCATTATTTGGGTAATACATATACATCTTCCTATACAACAATATTTGGGTAAAGTATATAACTGTCCCAATACAATGAAAAAGATGTTTGATCTGCTAGTTCTTGCTCTGTCACAATGCTCTAGTTGCTCCTAAGCAAAAAATGGGTCATTCCTCACTTTGTCTTCACATCAACGAATGTCCTTATTTTAATATTGTCATCCAACCAAATTGCATGGTTAACCAGCCACTACAATCACTAGGTGTAGTAGAATAGATCACTTTATACGAGGTTCATTCAAGTACAATATGATTTTGCAAAAGATAAGGTAGCTAAGGTGTCGGTCGTTGTCGAAAATGCACCCTTATAAGTTCCCCCTTCTTTTTGCAAAACATGTTGTAATTAATTTTTGAAATAAGTATGACTAAGGTGTTGGTTGTTGCTGAAAATGCACCCTTATAAGTCTTCTTCTCTTTTTACAAACAATTGGGAAGAAAAAGAAATGTATATCCCCTCTAAATAGCAAAAATAATTGCAACTCAAGAGTTTTGTGAAGGAGTTTTACAAAGATTACCTCCTAGGCAATTTTACACCAAAAAATTTCCTCCTTTTGTTACAAGAACTTCAAAAAATGAGAGTTTGCTATTTTATGAAGCCTAAAAGAGGTACACACACCCCTTTATTACAAGTAATTCAAACAAAAACTTATGCTATTTATGAAGCCTAAAAAAGAGAGAGGAAATTGTGTTTTGCTTAAGGTGACAAATGTGTTTTCCTTCTACAATACTGCTTTAGCAATAAGCATTCTGTGTGCTTTTTCTAAACCAAAATAAAAAATGGAATTAGACACTTCACTGGCAATATTACCTTTGTTTTTATTATGTGCTGTGTCTTTGTCTTTCTTGTTTTTCTTGTTTTTGAACCAACACCGATTGGTGTCATGGTTTTCCTTTTTACAATGCGAGCAAAACCTCTTTTGAGATTGCTTTCCCTTACCCTTTGAGGATGATCCTCCCTTTTGAAAGTTTCCTTTCTTATTATCACCCTTATTGTTTGAATAAAGTACATTGTTTGACACTTCATCATTTTGGAGTTGATTTGCTTCCTCAGTTCGAAGCAAATTGACTAACTCCACAAAGGTGACAAATCTTTGTGAAACATTAAGGTATGTAATCAACATTTTTTAGGTTTCATGAAGAGCTCTCAAAATTACTGAAGTCAAAATGATGTCTTCAACTTTGGCCCCTAAAGCATTAAGTTTAGACTTCAGATCTGCCACTTTGCAAAGGAATAGTTCTACTAATTCACCTGACTTCATATGGAGTGTATGAAGTTGTGTTTGAAGGTTTAGAATAGTTGATTTATTTTTACCTTCAAAAATGGTACTAAGAGCATCAAGAGCCTCTTTACCAGTTTTAGCTTCACTTATGTGAGGCTAGATCTCATTAGTAGTTGCTAGGAGTATTAACATGAGAAGACGATTGTTCTTTTTGTTTTATGCTTTTTGATCTACTCCTGCTATTATTGGTCTTAATTCAGTGCCATAAACTAAATCCCACATGTCCTCTACAGTCAAGATGGATTTCATCTTAGTTTTCCATGCTGAATAGTTAGGACCTTTTAGCAATTGTGTATCACTTAAGTATTTATTGATAATTGCCATGATGAAGGTCCTACAATTTGTACTAAGATGATCTTTCTTTCATTATACCCTCAAAAGAGTATATGGAAGAATTTAATTTGATCTTTAAGATATTTAATGGCACCTGCCTTAATACCCTTAACAAGGGAAGAAAAGTTTGAGGAATTTTAAGCCAAACAAATAGAGCAAATTAAAGGGTTAGGTTTTTGAAAACTTTTGATTTTGCTCTCTAGGATATTTAATGGCACCTGCCTTAACACCCTTCAAGAAGGATGGAAATTTTTAGGAAATTAAGCCAAACAAAGAGAGTTAATCAAGGTGTTTAAATTTTGACCTTTGATGGGGAGTAAAAATTGACTTGTTTACCTTGTGCAAAGTGTAGCATGATTTAGTGAAGTTTGGATTTTTGAAATTCTCTTCAATGTTTATGATTGTTTAATTGCAAAAACATGATGGTTAGTGCAATAATAAAAAAGAGAGCAACCCAAATTTTTATCACTATAGGTGTCGGATGCAACCGAAAATGCACCTAGTATAGTCAATTTTTAAGAAAAGGTGTTGAGTATAATCAAGAATGCACCTATCTTGCTTTGAAATATCCCCATTTATCTTTAAAATTTTGCAAAAAATAGAATCATAAGATATGACTTCTATCCTCCCTTAATTTTTACAAAATTTAAAAATGTGAGCACTCCTTTCAAGACAAGTCAACACATGACCCGCGTTTGAAAGGCTTCTAGACCAGTCGACACATGACTTGGATTTTGTTTTCAAAAATTGAAAATAGGTGGTGCATTAGGATCAAAAGGGTCACGAATCCTCATGGGACCATAGCTTCTATCCAACCCCTTCCATGGATCAGTATAGATAATTGAGTGAGGAATGGTTCTACGATATTCACAAAGCATACGATGAAAATGAGATCGTGTTGTTTGCCTTCATAATTCGTTTCTCTTTCTTATGATTATTTGTCGATGAAGAGCTTTCCTTACCCAAGACTTGATATTCATGAAAACTTGAAGAGTTAGGAGCAATAAAGGAAATTTTGATGAAAATTTGATAATTAGAGCAACAAAATGTCTTCTATACTTTGTCTCTTTATCCCCACATTTGGAGAAAACTAAAGAAATACAATTGGTTAGTTGCATAAAAAAATTGGCACTTCTATTTTCAATTTGAATGCTAAAAAAAACAAGTTTTTAAAGCTTTTTTAAATAGAAAATAACATAATTTTTGTAATAAAAAGATCAATTTAATAGTTAAAAAAAAAATTGATACAATTTATTTTGCAAAAAAAATGAAAAAATTCTAAAAAAAAAAACTTAAAAAAGTAATTTTAATTAAGCATAAAAATTAAAAAATTAAACTTTAGTTTGCCAAAATTTTTAAAAAAATTCCCTACAAAATTATTTCCCTTTGTAAATCGGCGAGAGGGGGAGTTGAACCTGCGACCCGATCTGGTCTAAGGCATCCGCCTTGGCCAACCAACCAAGCGCCGAGCTTGGTTCTCAGGCCTTGGTGCCTGAGTGTTGAAGAAGCCTTCGGGCTTCTTTGAGGACTCTGTGGGAATTATCCCACATGCATCCAAAAATCGGATGCAAAGGCCTTTAAAGGCCTTGATGAGCTTATCGCTCATGATTGCCCTTGGGCAATCGAGTCTGAACTCTCCTTTTGCCGACGTCCACATGGTGCGATAAGGGGGTCCAAGTCAAGTCTTGTAAGTCCAATGGCTGTCCACCATGTAAGGTCTGCGTCGTCTAGTGGTTGTCCACCATGTTAGGTCTGCATCATCCAGTGGGTCCAGTCAGTAGCCAGGTGGCACGTGGTCAGAGTGCCACATGTCGCATAGGTAGAAGGTTGTGTCAGTGCACCTCGAGGTGCATGCAGGTCGACAATGATAGGTCAACACCTCCTCGAAGTGCATGCAAGCATGTCAAGGTTTGGTCAACATCATCTTGGGATGCATGCTACAAGAAACGTGAGGGCACTCCTACCCTCTAGGTGTTCCTACTAGTAGTTTTGGTATGCAGGCCGAACAGGGGAGCCAATAAAGCTCTCCTCGTGCCATGAAGAGTGTGAGGGCTGCCTGCCCTCGGACGCTCCCGTGGGTGATCTGTGAGCCCATAGAGAGGATTGCCAGCAAGGAGTAAAATCCTCAGTGGTCGTGATCCTAAATGGGGGAAAAGAACCCTGTAGATGGTGATCACCATCGAGGGTCAAATGATCCCAGTGTCGTGATCCATGCCCTATGTTGCGGGCACTAAGCCACTTCAAGCCTTCCTACCCTCCCGCATCACATCCTACGGGGTTTCCAACCAAGGTGGGGTGATAATTAGGATGCACAAGATAATCAAACAATAGGGAGAATTAAAAACATTAGGAGCATAAAATGGAAATTAATTAGAGGTCACCCATGGTGTCAAAATTCCAACACTCCCTGCTAAACTACCTTGCTCTAGCTCTGGTACCAATGTGACCAAGAGATCATAGTTTGATTAATCAAATGATAAATTGCATTAACCATATAGTTTAGGAACTATAGTTTAAATAGGATACAAAATAGCATATAAAATAATAATGCTGAAATCACGCTAACCAACACGTCATAGGAGGTAGAGCGTTTGGTTTAGGATTCTTAACCTAGGATATTTAGGAATTACCATTAGATATTTAAGACAGTAAATATCTACATGGTAGAAAGTAGAAAAGTAAATGTAATAATCTACCTATGTAGTATAATGCAATATACTACCTATTTTACCTAGTGGAGTAAAAGGGTAAATATCCCAAAGAATGGAATATTAATCTAACAAGGGGATGTAAGATTAAATCCATCCACATCCCATGCATATCTCAAAATAGAAGATATTGATTATGAGGATGTGATAATCATGCTTAATTTATGGGAAGTAGGCACATGCTTTGGCATATAATCAACATGGATATAGTCATCATTGGAGAATTACAGAGATAGAAAATAAGAAGTGAGTATGGTAGCCATGGGAGGACTGTTGAAAAACCATGCTCAAAAAAAGAATGAGCCCATTGAACTAGTCAACATTATAGAAGTAGGATGAGAAATATTTGAGGCAACAAGATGGTTTAATTATTACAGTATGGTTAGCCAAAACTAAGACCTAGCCATGACCTAGGAATTTTTAGTGTCCATGGAAAATATGATTATGTGCATGAGAGGGCTAATACTAGTGACTAAAAAATATGTCATGATCATTACTAGTGTACCATGCACAGGAGAAATAACATACAAAGGGGACATAATTCAAGTGTCCACCCAAAAATTCTTTGACTAGTCATCAATACAATTGATGCATGCAGGGTTACCAAAGCAATGTATGCCAAACATGTGGAAGCTAGTGTTTGAGCAATTGACTTGATTCTTCACTAGTACTAGGTAGTATTCAATCATCCATGCCAATCATATCTAATTATTAAGCTCTGTGGTATGGCGACTAGATGAATATTCTATTCTACCTTGTGAGTGCCCTATAGGATGAATCTGAAAGGTATAGAGCAGGTGTTCATAGTGCATTGGATTACCATGGGCTTATTTCAACCCTAATTCGATATACGAAGCGGCAGAGAGCTGCTCTACCACCTTTGTGGATCACAAACAAATTGGTTACAATGGAATATTTTAAAGAGCAAGTGCAACATAAGCATACCCTCGATGAAGAAGTAGAGGCATATACCTCCCAACAATACAAGGATGGAGATCCGCCAATGCTAAGCCCTGGTAGGTTAGTTTCATCACCTATTTTTGGGTCAAGCATGAATGTAGGTGCATCTACAAAGTCAAGGGGTGGATATTGCGCCCTCGCTAATGAATAGGCCATGCAAGTTTTGTAGTATTTAGCTTCCATTGAAACTTATTTTTGTGAATCAACCAAGGAGGGGGACCTCCATATCCAATTACTAGAAGCAAAGGTAAAAGACTCCCACTAGGAGGAAAAATACAAGTTTGTACAGGTTGAATTTAAAAATTATCAAGATGTCACTACTGCTAGGTAGCAGTAATTGGAAGATACCATGCAGTAGTTGTGACAACTACTCACCAAAAAGGAAAACAAGATCGACATTGCTGTCCAAACTAACTGGGCCATGGAATTGGAAATTTCTTCTGAGGAAAATGTGGCCTTTATGGGGATATGCCAATCCAATTCCAAGAGGTCAACATTCGACGACCAACAATTTGATGTAAGGGTGCAATAGGAGGCATCCATGGTAGAAGCTTCAAAGGAGTAGAGGAGTCCTATGGTGTAGAAAGTTCCTATTATTATGGATATTTTTGACTATGAGGGTACCTAGGTAGAAAAATATACCCCTAGTCCTGATGGAAGCAGAGCAATTTACCCATTTGGAAGTAAAGCAATCTGACAAGTCTACAAAAAACCCTACAACTGACCATTCTATTGGACATCTGGTTGTTGGGCCATTTGTGATATAACAATTAACATCAGATCAACTGATAATTTTTTTTGCTAAACCACCCTACTACTAAATCACTTGAGCAAATGATGGGGGCAACCAGTAGTCACCACCCTAAGAGGAATATTTTGTACTCACTCCTAAAGCATTTGTAATAACAATGTAGAAAAAGAGAAATAGAGTGGCCCCAATGTGATGTTAGAAAACAAAGTGGAAAGTATAGGATGACATTTATTTCGATGAATAAGGGGTTGCATCACTAAAGGTTTTTGAGACCCACTTACAATAACTAGATGAATTAAAGCAGAAGTTAAAGAAATCCAAAGCAGCCAAAAATGTTGCAAATTGAATGCAAAGAGAGCTAGGCTTCTGCATCAATCCTACAACTAGAAATACATGTGAGAACTCGATATTCTTATTAATGAGTACCCTTCTCTATTGTTTCTAGTTGCATCACCCATCATCAAATATTTCTATTATATGGAGTTATTTGAAAAAGTGCCTATGTGGATACCCCTAAATAATGTAGAACAACCTCTATCCCTAGATATTGAGGAGTCTAAAGAAGAGGGAATGCCCATAGAGGACCCAAAATCACCAATTTTATTGGAGGTATAAATTGAAAATATACCACAAATAGTTCCTTGGGATACGTTGACTATCAAAGATGTAGTGTCATTGGACGAGAATTATTTTTTATGGAAACAAGCAGAGCCAAAGCTTCAATGACCCTTGCTTGTCTCCCCTTGCCAAAATCACCCAAGCCATCGATCAAAGATGGTCGATAGGCAAGAAACAAAGCAAGAGGTAATGCTTAGGTCCAAATGTAACACAAACAAAATAGGGTAGTACTTTTTGCCTATAAAATAAGGATATGTCAATGATTAGGCATCGGGGTATTATGAGCATTAGAAATGCTCATCTTATTTACATTTGTGAGGGCACTATACTGGTATAATTAACAATAGAGATGTATTTTTGTATGACTATTGTGTATGATTAATGATAAAATATGGTATTTATACTTGATCAATATTTTTAGCTGAATGTCTGTGTAGCTATAGGTTTTTGCTCATTCTTTTGTAATTTCGAGTCGAGGTCCTATACAAACATGGCATTAGGCACATGAATTATTATTTTTGTGGAATAAATATGTTATAAAAAGTGATCCTAACGAGTGTAGGAGGTGCCTACATACTGCCCAAGGTAGAGCACCTACTTCCCACAAAGAAGAGGTGCCTACATCCCAAGCTCAGGTAAGGTGCCTACTTCCCGTAAAGAAGAGGCACCTACTTCCTAATTTTAGGAAAGTGCCTACATCCCGAGTTTAGGAAAGCGCCTACATCCCACATACTTCAACCCAATCAAAAATTATGGAGTCTACATCCCATTAATGTAGCACCTACCCTTAACAAAAATATCGTGCCTACACTTTAGTGGAAAGTGCCTACATCTTGACTATCAGACATTGACCATTGACCATTTACCAAGCTATTTCTCAAAAAATTATAGAAGACATTTTACATTCCAAAAGAGTGTCATTCTTAGTTGTTGGTGCTCAATTTCACAAAATTATCTCACTATATTTGACAAAGGATATAGCTGCACTCGTAGTTTTTGCACCTAAACAATTGCATGATATTAATTTATATTTTTTACTTTTCATATTATTGTAATAGATGTTGCCTACGTAATGTATAAAAATGTAGAGCAACCCTAAAAAAAAGATCCTTAGTCCCTAATTTATATTTTTATTCTACTAACATTGTAATTAAATCTCTATCAATTGAAATCTTGAGAGTATTAGTGGATCAAGAGGTTGTTCATTAGTAATTCATCGAGTGGATCATCTACGGGAGCTCGGGCCCACTCTAGGTAGTAATCCTCCCTTGTTTCTTTTATTTTTTTACTTCCAGTTTCATGTGAATGTGTTTTATTTATTTAAAGTGTGCAGTTTATTTCTTTTCCACATGCAATTTATTTATTTTTGTAAATTTGATTCAGTTTTTATTTTAGTTATTTTTAATCTACGAGTGTGATTAGTTAAATATTTTATCTACGTACATTTATTTTCCTACATTGTTATTTGCTTTAATTTAAATATTTAAATTTTCTTGAGTTTGGTTGAACTGAAATCATACAAAAATACATTCCTCCACCAAGCCGTCAAGGACAAAGGAACTCATCCCCCACACTACATGCATATACTATGCATGGTAGTCACAAGCTTATGATCCCCTAGATTGACATAAGTAGACAGAACTTGACCAACTTAGAAAATATCAATTTTGCCTATCAATTATTATTAACTATTATTTATAGTGAGTTAAATATTTAATAAAATTTTACTACAAAATTTAATTTGTAAAAATTAATTAATATGGTGTGATTATGGCTTGAAATAAAAATTAAATAAGAATGCACCTTTATCTAAAACTAGAATACAAATTGAATAGGGTTTATTAGGTTCATCGATGTTTCTAGGAAAAATGGATGACATTAACCCATCTATCACAACTAAGAAGAGAACCAACAAGTTTGATCGGTTGATAAACTTGATGCAAGAAATATGAGATAAAATAAACTTACTAGAAAAACAGGCCTGGATGGACCAAAATAGAGAGGGAGAATATCATTTTAAAAATGTAGGATATTTTGAAGATCATAGGAAAAGAAGAGATAAATGATATTTGTTGAGGTAGAGGAGGTCCATAATGAAAACCGAGTGCCTAAGAGAACTTGATTTGAAATTGAACTATCTAAAGACCTTAAAATGATTCTCCTCTAAAGTATGATGGATAGACCATTTGATATGGAGTAGAAGTATGGTTCATAAAAATGAACAAGTATTTTGAACTATGAGACTATACTAAAGAGACTAAGGCAACATGGACAACTTACTAGTTGATGGGTTAAATAACATCTTTGTAGGACTAGTTAAAAGCAAAAAAATATATGAAGGTTGAAAGCATAAATTAGGACTTGTTTACCACTTTATTTCAATAGAGGTGGTTACCCCAGTTGTACTTCAATAAAAAATGATAGAGTTATAAAGCTTGGGTCAAGGGAGTTCGAAAGTAGCCCACTATTTGGAAATCTTCTTTAAACTCCTTAAGTATGTGCCACATTATTAACAAGATGAGAAATTCAAAATTTGGAAGTTCATAATGGGCTTGACGGTCCAAAAATTAGAATTTTGACTAATCTAGAACTCAAAATTTTAAGTTAAAGAAGATTGTGAAAGAGTATAATTCAAAAGTAACAAATTATAACAAATTAGAACATAAATATATAAGCAAAATAACATAATGATATTATTGCTTAGACCATAGAGTATAATGCAAGCATTATCTGAGGAGATATGATGTTATAACATTACATCCATTACTAATACTTTTTACAATCAAGGGTGTATGTCTCTTTATATGAGAATTGATGTTGGAAATCCATCGTATTGAATATGCAAGGTCACCCATATAGAAATGTGGTGGTTCACCTTTGATGAGTTAGGAGGTCACCCAAAGGGAAATGTGGTGATTCACCTTCCATGAGTTACAAAGTGTATATTAAATAAAAATTACATACATAAGGCTTGTTATTTTATATTTTATCTTCTACTAACATGTCAACATGGCTATAGATGCATTTTGGCTACGAAAATCTAAAATAGAAATTTACAATTTTTAGTAAGTATTTTGTTTTGTAATTTTTAAGGCCTTTGGAGCATTCTTCTCACAAGGTTGTTGACAACTCTATCTGTGACAAAGTTGTTTGTTCAAAATTTTGTTCTCTCTATAATATTTTCAATGGTTCATGAATGGTTCAAAATGGAGTCTCGAGAACAAAACTATGTCCCTAACAATGTGGTTAGTATCAAAAGATATATTTTTAGATATTTTTAAGCATAAAACCATGTTGAAAAAATACTACATGCCTATATAATTTGTTCCTTTTGAAAACCAATGGTCTCCATTGCATCAACTTTTGACATTAGGCGCAAAAATTATTTCCTTATCTAATTTTTGTGAGCATTTTACCTTGATGACAAAGTTATATTGCCTTGACCACTTTTTATATTGAGTGGACTACCTTCTAGTGGTTTGGGTTCATGAGTAAAAAATTGGATCCTCCTCCACTATTGCTAAGGTGTATAAATTGAGTTTTTCAATGTCCAACCATTTTGCTACTATAAAATTTTCAAATAAAGGTGGATGATATAACCTAAGAAGTTCAAAATTGAAGATTGGATGCAAACCAAGATAAGATAAAGGATTCAATTCAAATAATTTTTTTTCCATCTTCTTGGTGATGGTGTATGGTCCATACCAAAGATGTTTGATCTTTCTATGGGGTCCTACAAGTCTCTATTTTTGAAGATGTAACCATACATTATCTCCATCCTTGAATTGATGTAGGGTTCGATGCTAGTCATGGTCTAACAACCCAAGTCTACTCACTTGGTTGTACCACAAAATCAAGCCAAGCAAAATCTCAAGGTAATTTTTTTTCTAAATTTATTGTTTTCATTCTAAAGAGTGCTTTCATATCCATAGCACTTTGTTCATCCAATGAATCTTTAACATAAAGTTTTTATTAGTATAGGCTTATCACATCACTTTTGGGTTTTCAAGATTACTGCAGATAGTCACCCAAGTGTACGAGATTGGCCAAATCTCGTAGAAGGTGTTAATTTGTGGAATTGACTTATCTCATTTATCATCCTCTTATTCTGGCATGAAATTCAAACCATGATAGGGGTTATCCTTTAGGGCCCATAACATTTAAAAAGTGAACGTTTTCTTTGCCCATTCCTTGACATAATGAACCTCGACTTAATTACTTATCCCATTCAATATAATTATGCAAAGAATTCAACGTATATATTCCTAGTGTCTAACTGATTATTCCACTATCTAAAATCAGCAAGAGCTATGTCATCACCCTAACATTGGACTTAGTTGCTCATGTTCATTTTGACTTATGACAGTTTATCTCATACCAAACATCATAGCTGAACTAGATAAGTCAAATGATAAAAACGACTTATCACGATACTACCCGAGAAACAACCTAAAGGTGGTGTCCCATACCGCCCCTCGTTACAAGTTCTGACCAAGTCACTTGTTCTGACTGATTTTGTCAAACTATAGTTGCTCTCGAGACTCGTTGTGTACATACCCACACCTCAACAACATTGGGTGTTTACATTATTTAATTAATCATCCTTTTCGATGAATATATCCATACTCTTCTCAATATGAATTATAATAAGGTTTACAATTTCTATAAACTATTTCCATTCTATACGAAAATCCTAAGTTTTCCAATAAAATTTGCAAACGCTGTCTTTGACCAAGCTTCACATAAAATCTAATTCTTTAAATTAATCCACATCAAATAATCAAATATCTAAATTATTTAAATAATTACACGCATTAGTTATAATAACTAATTAAAAAAAACACATAAATATATTAAATTACTCAACTAAATAACTAATCATTTTTTCATATCAATCTAATTAACAACACTTACAATTCGTTAGTAAAGGCTAAAATTAATTCCAACTATGCTCTACTAAGTAAATAATAGCTACTTAGACTATTCGCAAATGATACCTTGCTAGGGTTCAACTTTGTTATATTACTATTTTTTTTAGTTTAATAGTTACTCTCTAAGCTTGAACTAAGTAGAAGTCTATGGTTAGCTAATGAACTTTTACTTTTGGTTGTTTTGAAGCATCAACTCTTTAAATATTTCAAATTTCAATACATAACTAGAGTGCATGCTTCAACACACCACTAGCTAGTTGTTTATTACTCCTAAGGGATTCAAGACCTGAATATTAAGCCTAACCCTTAGAAAGGTTTAGTTACTTGTTCCCTCACGGCTTCACAACTACGTAAAAATTAGGGGTTAATTACAAATCAAAACTTCTCAATTAAAAACAAGGGTTTTGTTTCCAATGATGTCTTTTAAAAATTATATGTTTTCCTTTGTTAGAGGGTTGGATCATTATATAGATTTAAGATTTGACTTAACTCATTAACTCATTCGCTCAGCCTGCTGTTAATTCAATGACAAATAACCATATACGCTCTACTAGTTTTGTTTAAAAAAATGAGTCAATAACTTTCCCAGGCTATTCCTTAACTCCCTCCTACACCTGAGATGTCAACTGCTCTTTAATATGAATTGTATATAAGGAATAATTTTATAATAATAATCCCTTTTCAAATAATGAATAAGAGAAAGATAGCTTTTATTAATTCCGATTTTTTTCCATTCTACTATCTTCTTTACCATCTTGAGTGGTTTCTATGAACAAAATTTTTACACTAATATCCTCATACTTGCACAGCGTATTACCTCTAAGTAAAAGAAATTATTTAATTCACTGTAACAAGGAATAAATAGGCAAATGGTTGTTCAAATTTGTTCAAAATATAAGTTTGTAGTTACGCTACAGGTGCCATCATCGTTTACATGTTCACTCAAACATAGTCATAAATATTTACAAATTTATACACTCAAATACCTATCTCCAGCTTTACTCGGTGTTGGGCTGAGTACAAGGGTTATAATTCAAAACCCATCCATCTATCTATTTAGATAAAATGATTCTCTAACAGGTCCTATCTTTCCTTAACACATAACTTATAATTTTAGAATGCACACCTGCTCAAAACAGAATGACGCCGGAATCTGTGTAGAGCTTTTGTCCAGCGTAAGTGAACTTCCTCAACATAAACGAATTCCAATGCCAAGCAAATTCAGAGCTTCCCTGAAGTTCCCAAAGCCCAAAAAAAACCGCAAACAAAATAGAAACCATTCTCCTTTTCATCCAAAACTAACACTATTCCCTTCCAACCGAAACCCTTCCCCAACGCATTCAGAGAAATCATCATGGAAGCCATCATGGAAGCTAAGGGAAATTATGATATCATTTACATGCCATTCCCCGTTCGCACATCCAATGTAACTAATATAATGGAATTAAAAATATTATTTCTTTATGCGGATATAAGAGTTCCATTTATTTATATTTATAGTATTTTATATTTTATTTTATTTCCTTTAAATCTAATTTACTTATTAATTATTACCAACTTTTCTTTATTTAATAATTTCAAAATAACCTTATAAATTTTACGCTATCAATACGACTCCCACACGCTTGGCTCTATCATTGTAAACTAAAAACATATATACACATAAGGATGTCATTTGTATTATCAATGATGTGACCTCGGTTCAATCTTCATGATGGATGTGTATAAGAAGAAGTATTATATATAAAAAAAAACATATATACAAATTGCATCCAACAAGCAACCACCAATCAATTCAAAATAAAATATAGGTAATAATGTCAATCATTCAAAATGCTTTTATATGATATGTATTATGTGAGCTTTCATGTACTGAGCTGTCATCATTTTTTCACTGACCTTTTTCAATTTATTCATTTTCATTTGTTGAAGATAACTCTTTGTCCTGCATACACAAGTGCTATCAACAATACCACACACAATAGAAAAAGTTAAATACGATCCATTAATTAATCTATAATTAATGAGTATGAAAGGAGGGTCGTTACATCTGACAGGGCTTATATTTATAATTTTTTTTTCAAGAGATCATGGACTTGTTATTGGATGTGCTAAATCTATTCCATAAACTATGCTATCCTTTTTGGTTATTTTTATCCATGAGGTAAGTACTCCATGGGTTGCATAAGGAGAGCTAAATTAATGGGTGTTAAGGATTGGAACTCAAAATAAACATGAAATAGGTTGTGTTTGGTAGATATTTACATAGCTCAATTTTACCCATGTTAAATGTAGGGGAGGATCTCATCCCATGTGCATGGATGCTTAGAATTATACATTCAAAGAAGGTGTACAATAAATCAATTCACAATTTTTATTTTTCCAAAATTCTAAGGATGGAGGGCCATGGACATGATTAACTTGGTGTCCACCATGCTCCATAGGGTGGACCAAAAATACTCAAATTTTGGTATCCCTATTATATACAATGAACTTTGGAAAGATAAAGTTGAGCCACACATGAATAAAATAAATCTTAGTAGCCTCCTCAATTGGAATGGATTTCTTAACATGAATCATGATATCTATTTTTAAAAATGATGAACTACTACACAAATACAATTATTATCATGCTTAGATATGGGAAACTCTAATAGGAATCCATGGAAATAGATTCCCAAGGGTTGGATAACACTAGCAATGGTGTATATAGTCCCTGCTTCTTGTTGGTTGGTTTAGTAATAACATAGGAGGTACATGACTTGATGTACCTCTTGTCATCATTCATCATCTTGGGCCAATAGAAGTACTTTTGAAGTATTGCCATTTTTCTTCCATTCCAAAGTGATCTACAAATTTGTTGAAGTGAGCTTTCCAAATTATTTTTAAGCACTCATTAGCTAGTACACAAATATGTTCCATTTGGTAGAGGAGGTTATATTACAAATAAATAAAAAATATATGCTTACCCATATGAAGATCTTAGTATTATTGTGGTCGTCGCACAACATAACCTAAATTTGGGGACCCACCTTAAACTTTAAGTTTTTGGAAGTTTTGGTTTTCTTTGAGTGATAATTTTGATAGGTCCTTACTTATGAGTCTGTAATGTATATCCCAAGGTTGGACATTGGTTAGGGCCTCCTTTTAGTTTCCTTTAGAGTGTCTAGGATTTGGGCCAGGTTAGTAGGTTTAGTCTCCTGTTTGGTTAATTTTAATGTTTGAATTCAATCGATTCATACATTTAAAATTAATTAAATTAAATTAAAAAAATAAAAATATATATAATAATGATATAATAAAAGGAAAATAAAGTGAAAAGAAATTTTAGTGAAATAAAAATAATAATAAAAAAGAAAAAAAGTAAACTATATATATATATATATATATATATATATATATATATATATAAAAGGTCCGACGTGTAGACCAATTGGTTCAACCAAACCTTGTAACGGGGGTGGAGGTCCAAGGTTCAAATCTCGGGTCTTGCTTGGACTAAAAACTTGTCCCTTTCCTAGTGCTTTCAGTGGCATAAAATGTTTAAAATGATTGTGACATGGTGGTTATAGGGGCGGACTGCACTAAGAACTGTATGGTAACTTTTGGGACAGACAGTGCAGAATACTGTAGCGACCGTAAAAGCTGGACAACTTGCCCGGATTCGTGGTGGCTTTCGATTCCACCATGTAAATTTAAATAAATAAATAAATATATATATATATATATATATATATATGAAAGGAAGCTTAATCTAGTTTCGATTTAATTTTAGTCTTGATTTTATTAACTTAAATTTTGTCTTATGGTATTTTAATTTTAATTAATTTAGAAAATTAATTTAGTTTTAGGATGATTTAAGTAATTTTATTTTTATGGTAGGTACATAAAATATTTGGCATAATTTTCGAGGTGGATGGTGGACTGGACCAGTGGACACGATGCATGAGCGCGAACAACGAACCCGAATTTCAAATCGTCACCAAGTGATGCTAGGTTGAGAAGACCATGAATGCTAAGGAAATACCCATAGCCCATATCTGAGTCATATCACATTATAGGATGTGGTCTTAATAAAGCCTTCATTGTTTCATCCCCACACACATGTGGTATTAAAGAGGCGTATACAAACTGGATACAACGCAACCACCACTACATTGAAGATGATATGTTTTATTTTAAAAAGCATTGGAAGGACTTTAAAATTCATGAAGGATGGATCGAAGTTGTGTTACCACCAATAGTTCATGCAAGAGCGGTGGGTGAGACTATTCGAGAATGGGTGACACAGATACGATGTCCAGCATAGGCGAAGGGATGGGTCTTCCGTTGATACTATGATGGGAAGAGCCTTTGGAGCCGAAGAGATCATGCACATTGAAGGCCAACGATGCATGCATGGCCAACAAAATATCACCCATATATGAGGTATTTCAAGGTCTTAGCCAATGGAAAGTTAGTTTTAGTCGACAATGACACAGGTCAAGGCGGTGCCACAAAGTAGTCATCAAGGGTCCTAACATCCGAGATGCATACAATGATGATCGCAAGTAAATATTTCAGAGGATGATTACAAAGTTGAAAGTTGTGAAAGTTGAGGACCATGGTTTTACATTCATAAAAGTTGTGGATACAATTCAGCTTTATCTTTCAACACAGCTATGTGGGAATGGTTGTGTACAATGATATCATTTTCTAAGGCAATGTCCATTATGAGTAACATGATATCGGATGGCTGCGTGTCCACCGCAACACGACAACTTGCATAGGGATTTTGAAGTTGATGTTGTAGGCTTTCAATGACGAATGGAAATGAGGAAGTGTATACTCCATATTACACTGGCAAACAAGGGACCAAAAGAAAATTATTACATCATATGGGTCATCACATATTTGTCGTTCATAGTAGGATTCTTGGGCTACTTCTAATGTGTTCTACATCGTCAGAGTGTTTGTAGCAGAGGCAACTCTATGTTGGGTCCAAAAACTAAGGTCGGAGTGAATTACATTATCACAATGATAGCTATAATGGCTCTGGTACGAAAATAAATGGGATCCTCCACTAATGGCCATCGTTGGATGAGTGAAAGTGCTACCACCACCACCTCCCTCGATAATGAGGAGGTTACAGAGTGAGTTCTCACCATCGTCAGGAACTTTCCAAAGACCCTTCAAAGGTGTCTTTGTTCATGCACTTTCAGAAGCATTTAGAATTTGATAGCTTGGACACTATAGTGATAGTTAAGGTGTTAGAAGAGGAGTGTGCATTGGATATTCCAGATATGGAGGGTGATAAGATTAATTCTTACAACCTCGCAATTGATTACATATATTCGCACCTAATAGACAAGTGGCAGGTTTTTGTTTTGGTTATTATGGGTACGTGTGATTGGAGGGTAAGTGCATGGTGAAATACAAGTGTTGCATTGTATGGTATTTACCTAGCTGCAACTAGGCTTGAGCGAATATTGATTAGCATTTGTTATTCGGGCATGCATGAATTGGGATTATGTAAATTACGATGGTGGTTATTAAGGAAAAAAAATAGAAAGGTTAAAAACACTAAAACATTTTTATATCGCAGAATGTTATAATGATGTAGCCATAATAGATATTGGAAAAGCGTTACAAAGCTACAACGACTAGAGAAAATGTAATATTGGATAAGAGAAAATGAAAACGAATGGGTGCTTGCAGAAATAAAAGTGTTACAAATTCAAATTCAAATAGGAGGGAGAAATTATGAAATGGAGGAACCTAGATTTTCTTGTTAAATATCCATTAAAACTAGGAAAGTAGGGTCAGAGACTTTTAGACATAATTGCAGGTTGGAAACCAAAGCTTTTGGAACTGGATTTGTCTAGAAATTTCTCCTCCCAAGTTGCTGGACTGCACCATTTCACCATTGGATGCCATTGGAACTTGGTATTCAGTATTTGTATTGCTAATACATTAGAATTTTAGTGAGTTTTTATGCATGTTAATGGTAGAATCGTATATTATTTTAATATATTACACATTTTTCCTTAGAATATTACACCTCATTGAATTTTAGACTGCATGAATACGAATCATATTAATGCTGGTTTGATGCAGGATACTAATGTTTGCAGGGTTCATGTGGAATTTCAAAATTACAATGACTTGTTTTATTTTATTTTATTTTTCTAATCCTATCCTTTTTCATTTTTTAACTTCATCAAATAATATAAAATAATGTGAAAATAAAAATTAAAATTCAAAATGAGATACATGGATTCCAAGATTAAGCTTTAACTTCTTATTTTATACAATTTTGCTTTTATTTTAAAGGAGATTCCAAATTCCAAAATTTTATATAAAGTTCACATTTTAAAAGGAATTTTATAATTTCTAATCTTTACATGATTTCACTTTTAAAGGAGAGTCAAATTTCAAGCTTTGCACTTTTATTTTCAAGCAATAAATTCGCTTCACTTCATGAAAATTAAAATTCCAATCAATTTCAAATTTTCACTAGAAAATGGTAATTTATGTGGTATTCCCAAAGGCTACTACATTTCAGAGTTGGTCATTTAGACTATTTTATTTCATGCTCAAAGCAAAGTTTAACAAAGCAAGATAAAATCCAATCATCATTGAAATTTTGTATTTCAAAGATAGATTTTAGTCTTCACTTTTATGCTCAAAGAAAATTTTAACAAAGGAAGATAAAATTTGTTAAAATCTATTTAACAAAAGAAGATAAAATCTACCTAAAACACTTCAAGATAAAATGAATTAAATCACCATTTCAGGATGGTCATATGAAGGTCAATCATGTTACTTTTTTTCTTTTCTTTTAAGTTTCATAAACAATCAATAGCATAGAATAATAAAATAATATCAACACAAACCCCTTGTTAATAGTTACTTGCACCTCTAAGTTATTTCAACACTTTTTGCATATTTTTCACAAACATTCAAGTACACATTAAGCTAACAATAACCTTGGACAAATTTGAATTTCTTTGCAAGAGAGGGTTTTCTGACAAAATCCTAATTGTGGGTATAATTTTGCAATAGGGTAAAATTATCACTCAACAAAATTGGTGCTAGAAAGAGGGTTTAAATTGGTCATTTCATTGTTATTATAAATGCTAAATTGTTCTTGAAAGGCTTATTTAAAGGTATTGGTGTTGACTAACAAGGTTTTGTTGACTGGTGATCACATTTATTGATTGGAAAGTCCCTAATTGATGATGCATTGATGCTAACCTTTTGAAAATTAGAGAATTATATTTATTGTCATGGTTTAATTGATGCATATATTTTTATTGATAAACATGATGATCTATATGTTAAACATTTGAAAGTTGTTAGTCATTTCATGCTTCTTTGCAAGATATTTCTTTGACTAACAAAATTGGAAACAAACATTCAATGGCATAAATTACATCCTAGATAGGTGGTTATTATAGTCATTTAAATATTCCTGAAGTACCCCATAAAATTCTTAAATATGTAGAAGAATATTTACCTATGTTTAAGCATGATGGAATGAGTACGACTGAGGAACATATTCAGGCATACACTAACACTTTAATTCATTTACAAATTATGCATGAAGATGTTTCTTGTAGAATGTTTTCATACACATTAGATGAGGTTGTGTATTATTGGTACATCAACTTACCTATAAGTTCTATCACCTCTTGCACTCAATTAGAAGTAACATTTCTTAACTATTTTGGAAAAACAATTGACCTAGTTGTGATATTATATCAGTTTATCTCAATCCACAAAGAACCTAATGAATCCATGAGATTATTAAATGATAGGTTCCATAGGGTGTATACCGATGTGGTGACACATTACATAATTTCAGAAGAAAGAACCACTCAAATATACATGGGATCCTTAGACCCCTTTACTTCTATATTTTTGGGGAGACTTCTTAAAATTCCATACTTGCCTAAAGCCTACAGTGAGGCAATAAAATTATAACAATGGTGGATTTCGAAAGGTGTCAATGTGGGTCAATTAGTATTGCTTAGACCTAAAGCTCACAATCAGATACCACCCATGAGTCAGGTTGAGGTACAACCTTCTCCCATGAAGAACTATTTTCAGGAGTTATGGATTCCAACCAACACCAACCATCTAATATGGCACCCTTGAATATAATTATGTCTAACGTGAGCAATCAATAGGATAAAATTGATTATCTAGATGTTACAACCACCTTAGATATCATCCAAAATGAGGTGCAAGTTTCAAAGTCAATACCCATCAATGAGGATTGTGATAATCAAGTTAATCAAAATGTAGAGATTGGTTCAATTTTATAAATATGTGAGCCTTCAAAAGTGGAGGAAAATCAATATGAATAAGAAACTAAATATGACATGAAATAAAGAATGGATTCTCATCAATTTTTTCAAAAATATAACGATTCTACCACTCTAGAAAAAAGAATGGATTCTCATCAAAATTGTCAGAAATATAATGATTCTACCACTTTAGAAAAATAAGGGAAATCACTCATTTTTTTCCATTTGATATTCAAGAAGTTGAAAGCCCTATAACACCTATGTTACCTCAGATAGAGAAAACTCTAGAACATGAGTGGTTTGGATTTGATATAGTTGATGATATAGAGGAAAATATTGCTCTACTCAAGATGACTTAGGTATTTGATCAGGGAGATGTGTTATTTGACACATCCCTTGATCAACATGACAAATAGTTTGAAAACAATGGGTATTTCTTTAGTTTTAATTTCATGACTAATACTGGTATTTTTGAAAAATAGGTAATTGATGACGATGAAAGGCTACAAGATGATTATGATGAAGATCATGAGAAAAAAGAAGAAAGTATAGATGCTCATCAAGTATGGGTAAATGGGAATGTACAAGAGGACGCTAAAATATCTCTCACATGAAAATCTTGCAATTCTAGTACAATCAGAAAATGGCTTGCCACTTGCAGAAATAGAGGAGGTTCCAAAATTCAATCAATTTGAATATGATTTTATTGAATACCCTACTAAAATCGAAAAATAAGAAATGGTAAATGTTTTTATGATTCATTTGTTATAGATGATGAAGAGGTAAAAGCTTATCTTTTATTCTTGACTATTAAAAATTTGAGTACAAATTCACATGATTATCTTGGTGATTCAATGAAGAAATTTTGTTGGTAGTTAACAAAGAACTAGAGTTGATTCCTACTCACAACGCTAATAAGGGTACTTTGTGGAATGAAACAAAAGTTGATGTGCTTTAGTTATTGAATCAAGTTCATCAAAAATTAACAATTGAATCTAGGATACAAACTCAAATGCTCGAAGCATCAAATGAAAAACCTTCTTGAGACTTTGTCCATATTTTTTGGGTTTGTGCTTGTGCTCATTCCATTTGGGAGTAGATTTTTTATTTTTTTAGACTCTATTTCTTCACCACGTTTGAGTAGAAGCATATCATTTTGGGAGACCCCCACCCTTGTCGGCTATTTTATTTGAAGTGTGGCACTTGTTTCGTATGGTGACCATGTTCAGCATATGAAGAGCTAAAAATTATTGTATCTTTGGTAAGTGTTATTCCTCTTTGCACATCTCTACTTTTGAGAAGTCTAATATTATTTATTCTATGTATTTTTAGATTACAGTTCAAGCCAATAAGGTGGCCATGGAGCTCACTCATATTTAGGAGCTTATTGATAAGTGGAGGAACATATCATGCATAGTTAATCGGTTTCCTCTTGAGCAAGATATTCCTTGAAGCCAGTTCAAATCCAGAAAACAATGTCACTTGCTACTAAACTACACTCTTATTCCAACTCAAGATCCTTACAAAGATGGTCATGGCTACTTGACTATTTATCTCTCCCCCCAACTCCTTGACTTGATATCGAGGATAATTGAGGAGCTTCATTGATTGCTACCATCCAAGAGCCATTTGTTTATAACTGGGAGGATGTTCCTAGCACTTTTGGATAGGGGAGGGACTTAGTGCCAAAGTCTCTTGATGCTACTTATTGGGTGGGAATCAATCCCAGGGGTGGATAAACCCATATAATAGAGCCTCATCATTATGTAATCAATTAGTTTTGTTGGCTATCAGTTCTATAAGGTAGTATTGATTAGTTATAAATTGTTTGCTTAAGTTTCCACTTGATTTTGATAGGGATGGTTTTTTAGCTGATGGTGTTAGCCATGTGGCGTGTTTATCCGCCTCTTTTTTTGTTTGTAAACATATATTCTATTAATTTTTTAATATAATGGATTTTTTATATAAAAAAAAACTTCTTACGAAATAACAATGGATAAAGAGGTGTGAAATTGATTCTTCATTAGCTTTGCACAAAGGATACATGTTTAAAAAATAGAAGCCTCTTCTTCTGAGATTGTCGATTGTTAAAATTTCATTTTGAAGGACTAACCAAAGAAAAAATGTAACTTTAGGAGTTAAGTATTTCATCCAAACTCTATTGACGAAGAATTCTAGAAGGTCTTCATCCCTTGTAAACAGATAACCTAACCTAGCTAAGTAAACTCCTATTGAAGTATGGACCCAAATGAGGGTGTCTTGAGTGGGGCTTATAGGGATGTAATAAGAGAGAAGAATTATTTTGAAAAAAGATACCTGGTGTTGGGTTTCCTAACCAGTGATAGGAATAGAGATATCTTTCCATGTTCTTAATAGCCCTTCTCCTTCTAGATAAGTACTAACTCTGTTAGGACCCCATCCTAACACTATTTTGTAATTCTCATATGATTATGTAATGACCCACTTCCAATGTGGGGATCCCTTTATAATGTTATTTTGTAATATTTTGTAATGGTATGTGGCAAGATAGGTGCCTAGACAAGTGAAGCCATTTCATGTAACCGTTATCAATAATGTAACCGATGTTTGGTAGAAGATTCTAGCTCGAGTGGCATTTTACTTGTAAGCTGACTCTTGAGCAATAGGTCAGGGTTGCATTAAGTGTATCTTTAAAATACATGGGTCCATGAACGGATGTATCTTTTTACAAATTAATTTAAGTATTAAAGGATTTTTTCCCTCGAAGAGGCATACTATTCTGAGTTACTTTGTGAGATTATTTATTTTTACACTTAATTTTTGTATTGCAATAGTTTCTGTTTCCAATATTTATGTTTATTTGTAATATTTGTGAGTTTATTTTTAATAGTAGGTTCCTAAAAAATTCAAATTTCAAATCTTAACTTTAGGGGTACCATGATCTACCTCCATTCTCTCCAAGGACAAAGGGGCTTGTTAGTTATCCAAGTGTCCTTCTAGAACAAGATGGAATTGCCAAACCCTAATTTCCATGTTAATCCTTTCAATAACAGAGGTCTTGTTTTACTTAATTTATTACAAAAAGCTAAAATCTAAAGAAGAGGTTGAAGGATTATAATACTTAGCTTTGAAAATATTGACCTTGGATGTTTCACTTTCTTTGATTAACCTCCAACCAAATGATGTTGATGATATTGATATTTATGTGATTTATTTATTGTTCTTGGAATTTATTAAACTATGAAGAACATTAATTTACTAATAGTGGTATCACATCCATCATGAGTGAGCCTATATTGCACCACATCAAGTGAAATAACTATAGGGAGGAAGACAATTTGGAGAGTGATTGTTGATTTGTGGAGGAAGGATTTCAAGTTTAGAGAAAGAGAAGATATTACTGATTGTTGAAGGAAGAATTATGAGTTTAGAGAAAGAGAAGATATTACTAATTATTGGAGGAAGTATTACAAGTTTGGAGATGAAGATAGGAGCAACAAGGAGTGAAGTTGGACATGGGATTGGAAGCCAGCTAAAAGCCAAATGAAAGTACCAGTAAAATATTGGAAAAGAAGAGTGCAAACTGGAGAACATGATTGGAGCGTGGATGGAAATTGAAAGATATGATATAAGAACACAAAAGAGAAAAAATATATAGCATGAATGTTATGAAGCATTGAGATAGAGGACAAATATTGAGAATATTTTTTTTAGTACGGGTGTTACACTATTGAAGTTAGAACACAGAGATGACCATAGAAGTCTGATGACATAGATATGACCAGATAAGTTTGAGAACACAAATATAAGTGTTAATGTAGGGATGAACATTGAAGTTTGAAGAACACAAAAAATAGCTTTAAAGTTTGAAGTTTCAGAACGTAAGCATTAAAACTAATAAAGTGATATGAAGCATTGAGTTTTAAGGCCTATGGATGCTATGAGAAAAATAAATTTGTGTCATATTCTACTACATTGGAGCCTACTAGAGAATGAATTATAGAGAGTTTAATGTTTGATTGCAGTTTAAGGTGATTAGGTATCATAGTAACGTCCTAATAGAAGTTATTTCTAGATACGTTCTTGCATGGATAAAAGATTGGAGTGAACAATGCCAGATAAAGGTAAATTATAAACTTTGCAACATTTAATATTTGGGTATGTATGTTTGAAAGACTTAATTTTGAAATGAATTAATTTGGAGTGATAAGAAGATAAAGTCAAATTGATTTTTTTAAGTGATTAAATGAGAGTTATAAGCAATTGATTAATTAATTAAAAAGAGGTGAAATTATTTGATTGGAGAATTAAATTTAGGATTGAAGAATAATTTGATGAATTAATAATTGAAGGGAATTTAATGAATTAAATTGATCTGCTTGAATTGATAATTGGAAGGAAGCAATTGAATTATTGATTGATTGAATTGAAAGGTAGCTATAAGAAGAAAATTTAATTATTAAATTGATGAATGAAATGACTTGAAAAAATAATTGTTGATTTGATGAATGATGAATTAAGAAGAAATTGATAATTATTGAAGGATATAAAATCAAGTTGATTAAATATTTGAAGAATTGAATCATTTAGTAATTAATTAGGAGATATAAGAGGAGAGAATTTGATATTTGAAATTGAAATTGAGTTGATTTGATTGAAATGAGAAATTTTTAAATTGATTGAGTGAGGAATTAAAGGAAGTTATAAGAAGTGAATTATTTTTTTGTAAAATTGAGTTGAAATTTGAAATTGAGAAGGTGAAGATTAAAGGACTACTACAAAGAAAATTTGAAAAATTCACATCAAAGAGAAAAAAATTGGAAAAGATTATTCAAAGCATAAATCAACATGGATGAAAACATTTAAAATGCATTGATAGAATAAAGTAAAGAAATATTAAAACATCCAAAATTTTGCACAAAACACTTGATAGAGAATATTGATGAACAAAGAGATATATCAATAAAATTAAAATGCTTACCCTAAATTTTTAGAGAAGCCAAAGATGAAAACTTTGTAACATTTGTTAGTTATCTACATTTATAACTTATTGAAACTTATGAAGACTCTAAAGATGATATTATATTACCTATTGATATAGGTATGCTAATGTATAATGTGTAAAATTTATAAAGACAATAACCAAAGGCAAGAAGAATTTATTAAGATCTTGAAGAAGAAATCTATGATGAAAGATATCAATTGTGACACAAATGACTTACAACACATGATAGCAAATAATCTTCTTCAAGAAATAAATTTGGGTATAAACAAAGAAAATACATACAATGTTGATTTAAAACTCTCAAACGGAGTTGAATAATGAAATATATTATTGTGATGACTTGTGTATAAGGATTAGAGGTATTAACCTCAAAGAAAATATTCAGTGCCCAAAGTTGAAGGAGTACCTGAGTTAAGACCAAGGAAGAATTAAGGAGAGACTAAAGACACAAAGTCTTCATACTAAATAATGTAATACAAGGGGGTGTTGAGGTGTTACATTATTTGGTCATATTGTAAACATTTAAATTAAGGTGTGAGTTTGATATTTGTATAAAGTATGTGTCAAGTTAGTAGGTGTGATCATATGTCATGTATTTAAGTGTGTGAGGTGTCTAGTTAGAAAGTGAAGAGTTATGAGTGTGATGTTTCTAGTTTAGGAGTAAGGAGTTATATATAATCATGAGATACTTTATCTATGGGTAATATGTGGGACTTATTATTTAAGAAAGGATTATGAAGAGTCAAATTCTTCCATGAATTTGAGGAGAGAAAAGGCCAAGAGTCATGTAATGTGAAAATTCTTATGTATCTTTATATTAAAGACAAAGTCATGTAAAATATAACTTGCATAAGCTTTGCTTTATGCATTGCTTGATTTTTTTTCTATCAATAAAGCTTTTAGTGTGATTTATGTGATATTGATGTTCATTTGATGGATGCATGTTATTGATGATATTGATATTGTTGTGATTGATTTATTGATCGTGGAATTCATTAACCTATGAAGAATAGCATTATTTTGCTAACATTTTCTGAAGAATGCAACCCTTTGTTTTTAGTAGCCAAGGTTTTATTACTACTCTCAAATATTTGGGATGAGTCTTTAGGGAAGTGGTTGTCTTTGCAACAAGCAGGGTTTCGATATCTCCTTCCTCCCCATTATAGAATGGTGTTTGAGGAGATTATCAAGTCTATTCCTAGCCTAGTTACTATTAAAATGAATTGCTCTATTATGTCCTCTTAGTTTGATTGGAGATGGTGGAACAACTACCCCTTACAAGCCATCCATTCTAAATAGTTGTATTCTCACCTAATCCCTTCCTTTTACTTCTTTCCTCAACTTAACAAGAAGTGAGACCTTCATATTTCCAAACAACAATGGTTTTTTCTCATTGATAAACTATGGAAGTGCTAGTTGCTATCCACGATCTTTAGTGTAAAATTCCTTCTTTTTAACACCTAACAAAGCTCAACCAACCCAAACCTTTTGTGTTTCTTGTGGATAAGTGGAGTCTATACAACAATTATTTTGGTTTCGTCATCCTATTAGAGGAGACTAGAAAGTGTTTGTTGGTCTTCTCTCACCCTTTTTCACTTATGTTAACTCAAAAACATGTCTCCTTAGTCTCTTGGTTGGTTGTGATCCTTATAATATGAGTTGGCAATTTTTGAGTCCTTGTTATATAATTTATTTATAAAGTAAATTGTGATTAATTTTATATTGGGGGGTTCTGCTCCCTTGGGCTAGGTATGGCTTCCTCATGCGTGACATCTTATTATAGGTGAACAAGGTGAACAATCAGAACTACGCTCTTGAACATCTCATCATCAAGAGCTTGGAATTGTGTTGTTGAACTAGGAACACATAATGAAGGCAATGCTACCCTAAAGCTCAATTCTTAGTCGTAAGATGCTACTATAGAGAAGTGACCTCGTGATGTTTCATCTGTTGAGGTAGTGGCCTGAAATCTAAATCCACCATGATTATCAAGTTGTTGTATGAAGAGTTGGTAATATGTTGACTATTATTTTTCCTTGCAACCAGCCTTAATGTTCTAATATGTTTATGTATTAGCACTTATATTGTACGACAAACTATTACCTTGAGGGACTAGCTAGGCTATGCCCTATACTGACCCATTTTGTGTATAGACTTAGATATTTTATATTTTTATTATTGTTCTAATCTCTTATAAATAAGAGCAATTTGATTTTCAAAGCCTAAAGTCTTATAAATATATATGTTGCATTGTTTACTATTAATATAAGCTTTCTTTTGAAAAAAACAATAATAATAATAATAAAACATTCATAAAAATAACTTTAATTTACGTTATTTTTTTAAACATGTAAATTATTTTAATATGAACTATTACTATAATATTTATTTTGATGTAAGTAATCTTAACATAATCTAATTTAAACATATAAAAATTAATAACATTAATTTTATAAATAAATAAATTTGTCGTTGCTTTAAAATTTAACAAGCCAAGTTAAAAAACATTACCATTACCATTTCCGTAACAAGCCAAGAAAAAAAAGCATTACCATTACCATTTCCGTCTCTGAAAATTCTTATTCTTGAGTTTAGCACTTGTACTCACATGCATGCTAATATGAGCTAATATAATTAAGACACATTTTAAGCTGTTTTTACATTTTGAAGGCGTCTAACACTTTATAAGAGGTGAAAGCTTTCACAACTGACTCCACACCAACCTGGCAATTTCTGCAAATTGTTCCAAAACATTCGGCCAATAATGGAGACGATAAGTAAAGATAATAATAATAACAATAACAGTTTTCATATTAAAAGAAACATTTTGTTACCTGTAATGTCTTTATGCAAGGTTTAACAGCCCCTATGTTTTCGGCTGAAAGTCCTAATCTCTTCAGTCCCACCGAGTCTCGACTTCCAGTGTCTCCAATGACGTCAGCTGCTCTAATCCTTCCATTTTTCCTGAAATTTGGCATTCTCTGATTTCAATCTGCTTCACGGAAGCGAGGTCTGCAAAACTTGGGAGCACGGCTAACTCCCCACAGATCTTTATGCTCAGATATTGAAGGTTTCGGAGACTAGGAATGCCCGCTATATCCTTCAACCTTCCACAACGCGACAACTCTATAGTCTTGACTGTTCTCGGCCTAATCTCCACTTAAAAAGGATTAAAATCCACTTGCAGAATTTCAAGGTTGGGACAAAAGCATTCGGGAATTGACATGGTTGACATCCTCGTCATTCTAAGACTTATACTTTTGAGCCTGGGCAATGAAGAAGACTCCTCGAACTCAGATATTAATTCTATGATCGGAGAGTCATAAATGGTCAGCTTTTGAAGACTAATCAGGTGCCCCAGAGACTCCGGCAAAGATCTCAACTTCCCACAAAACATGATTTCAAGACAAGTCAAACATGACAAATTTCAGCACTTCCAATCTTTGGAGCTCACCAATGCGGTTTGGAAGCTCGCTAAAGCTTGTTTCTTTCAAATCCACTTCTCTCAAGAACGGCTGCTTTGTGATGTGATGAGGCAATACTTGCAACCCCTTGTTGGAAAATATATTTAATCTAAACTCCACATGTGTATCCGTCGCTGGAACGTCCTGTCAACTGGTCATCTGGCAGTAGAAGCATGGGCTGAGTTAATGCAGTAGGTGAGCTCCGTAAGTTTCCAGCTGGCCTCGAGATTCCTGCCAAGCCAGCCTGAGCTCCTCTGCATCCTATAAATGCCTGCTCCTAAGTCCTCATTCGACAATCTGGCTAGCAGCTCCAGGTTCGCTTCTGGCAGCGTATGCTGCAATTCTGGCGATATATTCCGCATATGGCCCTTCGTGGTCTTGTAGGCTCAGCAGAGCCGCTTTCCCTGTTTTGTTCCCATCCCCTGTTTTAATATAATCACTCTGTTTGTTAATGCCTCCGCCTACGTGTGTTTCGGCCTGTAACAATGCTGTCTTCAAGATCCTAAATTTGTTTGGTTAATTTCAACTTTTGAAATGGTATCAGAGCTAGGAGACAGGAGTTCAGCAAGCAAAAAGAGGCATCGTAGGATTGTCACGAGAGATCGCCCTTCATCCCATTGAGATTCCTGTCGACGCTAAGCAGGAATTAAAACGAGTAATGTATCCCCGTCGCCCATGGGGAAGGCGGAGGATCATCTCCATCCTGGAGGAGGCGGTGGTGGGAGCGGTGCTGTGGCGGGGGGGATACTCGGCCCCCTCGAAAGAAGACGAGAACAATAGTAGCAACAGTGGGCACGAGAGATCTAGAAACGAGCAAGAGCTGTAGCGAGATCAGCAAGAGGGTCTAGTTCTTCAAGGGGAGCACGCAGGGAGGAGGCCGCGGGGGAGGCCCGCGGGCTCCAAGAACAAGTTGAAGCCCCCCATCATGATAACTCGGTACATCCCCAACGCACTGAAGGCTCACGTTCTAGAGGTTTCCAACGGGTGTGACGTCGTGGACAGCGTGTCCACGTTTTCCCGACGGAGACAACGCGACATCTACATACTCAGCGACAGGGACACTATGGCAAATGTGAGCCTCCGCCAGCTTCATATGATAGGGTCATCGCAATTTTTTGGGTCTACGCCTTTAATCAAGGTAGCCTCTAGGCCGAGTCCGACTATGGGTCAGAGATCGTGATCGGCATCTTGGCCACCGACATCTGGCTCGAGCGACGAAGCTTCACCGACCTTGACATGGACCCCGTTCCCAAGCACCGAAGAGGATTTATTTCCTTCAAATCATTTTTCGGCCATCTGCGTGGAGCTTCGCTGCAACAACCAGCGAAGTAGAAGCTTCGTTGAAAGGAATTGCGAAGTGGCAAAGAAGGAAGCTTCGCAAGGTTTTAATGGACAGATGCGTCCTTCGGAGATTTGGTCAGTGAAGCGGGTGCTTCGCAAGAGTTTTTTGTCAAAGTAAAAGTGCTTCTAAAGTTTGAGCAGCTTCGCAAGAGATTTTTGCCGAAGTAAAAGTGCTTCGAAAGTTTGAGCTGCTTCGCAAATTTTTTTTATCGAAGTGATACTGCTTCAAAAGTTTGAGCAGCGAGGTAGCTGCTTCGCAAAGGAAATAACCGAAGTAGAAACCTTGCATTGAGAATACCGAAGATTATTTTTTTAATTTACTTGTGTTAGATGGAATTTAGATTAAGGGGGGATGTTGGAAAATATATTTAATCTAAACTCCGCATGTGTATCTGTCGCTGGAATGTCCTATCAACTGGTCATCTGGCAGTAGAAGCATGGGCTGAGTTAATGCAGTAGGTGAGCTCCGTAAGTTTCCAGCTGGCCTCGAGATTCCTGCCAAGCCAGCCTGAGCTCCTCTGCATCCTATAAATGCCTGCTCTTGAGTCCTCATTCGACAATTTGGGCAGCAGCTCTAGGTTCGCTTTTGGCAGCGTATGCTACAATTTTGGTGGTGTATTCTGCATATGGCCCTTCGTGGTCTTGTAGGCTCAACTGAGCCGCTTTCCCTATTTTGTTCTCCATCCCCTATTTTAATATAATCACTCTATTTTTTAATGCCTCCGCCTATGTGTGTTTCGACCTGTAACAAGGTTGTCTTCAAGATCCTAAATTTGTTTGGTTGATCTCAACTTTTGAAATGGTATCAGAGCTAGAGACAAGAGTTCAACAAGAAAAAAGAGGCATCGTAGGATTGTCCCGAGAGATTGCCCTTCATCCATTGAGATTCCTGTCGACGCTAAGCAGGAATTGAAACGGGTAATGTATCCCCGTCGCCCATGGGGAAGGTGGAGGATCATCTCCATCCTAGAGGAGGCGACGGTGGACACGGTGCTGCGGTGGGGGGGATACTCGACCCTCTCGAAAGAAGACAAGAACAACAACAGCAACAACAGGCACAAGAGATCTAGAAACGAGCAAGAGCTACAACGAGATCAGTAAGGGGGTCTAGTTCTTCAAGGGGAGCACATAGGGAGGAGGCCACGGGGGAGGCCCGCGGGCTCCACGAACAAGCCAAAGCCCCCCATCATGATAACTCAGGACAACCCCAACGCACTGAAGGCTCACATTCTGGAGGTTTCCAATGGGTACGACATCGTGGACAACGTGTCCACGTTTTCATGGCGATGCCAGCATGACATCTACATACTCAACGACAGCGACACTGTGGCAAACGTGAGCCTCTTCTAGCTTCATACGACGGGGTCACCGTAGTTTTTTGGGTCTACATCTTTGATCAACGTAGCCTCTGGGTCGAGTCTGACTATGGTTCAGAGATCGTGATCGACATCTTGGCCATCGACATCTAGCCCGAGCGACGAAGCTTCACAGACCTTGACATTGACCCTGTTCCCAAGCATCAGAGAGGATTTATTTCCTTCAAATCATTTTTTGGCCATCTACATGGAGCTTCGCTGCAATAGCCAACAAAGTAGAAGCTTTGCTGAAAGGAATTGCGAAGTGGCAAAGAAGGAAGCTTCGCAAGGTTTTAATGGACAGATGCATTCTTTGGAGATTTGGTCAGTGAAGCAGGTGCTTCGTAAGAGTTTTTTGCCGAAGTAAAAGTGCTTTGGAAGTTTGAGCAGCTTCACAAGAGTTTTTTGCCGAAGTAAAAGTGCTTCGAAAGTTTGAGCTGCTTCGCAAAAGTTTTTTGTCGAAGTGAAACTGCTTCGGAAGTTTGAGCAGCGAGGTAGCTGCTTCGCAAAGGAAATCACCGAAGTAGAAACCTTGCATTGGAGAATGCCGAAGCTTATTTTTTTAATTTACTGTGTTAGATGGAATTTAGATTAAGGGGGGATGTTGGAAAATATATTTAATCTAAATTCCGCATGTGTATCCACTGCTGGAACGTCCTGTCAACTGGTCATCTGGCAGTAGATGTTAGTCTTACAATGACACTAAGAGGGGGGTGAATCAGTGTAGCTCTATAAACTTAAATTTATAGCTCTTAATATCGTACCAATTAAAACTTATTACTAGATACAACAAGTATAACAAACAAGCATCACACAACACAAGATTTAACGAGGTTCACCAATGTGGCTACTCCTCAAAAATTGACTGCTTGGACTACCATTCAAATCTAGCATTTGCAAAGTAATAAATTTACAATCAATTTACCATCACCCACTGGAAGGAGCACTAACCCCTAATTTATCTACACTAACAGAAAGGAGCACCAACCCTTGATTTACCAGCACCAACTAGAAGGAGCACCAACCCCTAATTTACCAGCACCAACTGGAAAGAGCACCAACCCCTGATTTACCAACACCAACTGGAAGGAGCACCAACCCCTGATGCCAAGCACCAACTTGGACTTCAATTTTGAAACTAGAAGTTTGACAGTAAGATACCTTTGCTTTTGCAAGACCCTGACTGGTCTTCTTCACCTTTGCATCCTGTGCACACTCTGCTCTCTCTGTGCAATCACTTCGCACACTCTGATTCGTTATAGTCAAACTTCATGACCGTCTTCTCCCTTTTGCGCACTCTGCTCTCTTTGCAAATTTTGCACTTAGCACGATTTTACATGACTTGCTCTCTGCGCACAATGATCGTATTTCACACACCTTCGACAATTTCCTTAATTCTTCAAACAACCCTCCTTTTATAACAATATTTTTTATGATGAAAACCCTAATATTAGTCGGCTATAAATCCTAATCTTAGTCGGATTTCATAACAACTGTAAACCATAATTTTAGTCGACTGTCATCGATCTTCATTGGCTTCAACTCAATCACAAAAATACAACATGTCGCGATATCGCGACACTTTTGCCTTCGTACATTTTCTCTATTCTTTTGTCACAATATCATGACATTTTTGCCTTCGCAGACTTCATCTTTTCTTTTGTTGCGATATCATGACATTTTTGCCTCCGTATACTTCGTCTTTGCTTTTGTCACGATATCACGACACTTCTGCTTCCATAGACTTTGACTTTGCTTTTGTCGCGATATCGTGACACTTCTGCCTCCGTAGTCTTCAACTTAGCTTTTGTCGTGAAATCGTGACACTTCTACTTTCATACTTAGCTTCTTTGCTTTTGTCACAAAATCGTGACACTTATGCCTTCGAAGTCTTCTTCTCTGATTTTGTCATGAAATTGTGACACTTCTGCTTCTGTACTTTACTACTTTGCTTTTGTCACGAAATCATGACACTTCTGCCTTCGAAGTATTCTTCTCTACTTTTGTCGCGAAATCGCGACACTTCTGCTTATACTTTACTTCTTTGCTTTTGTCGCAAAATCGTGACACTTTTGCTTCCGAAGTCTTGCTTTCTGCTTTTGTCATGAAATCGCGACAGTTCTGCTTCCGTACGCTTCCTCTCTTTCTTTTGTCGCGAAAATGCGACATGTCACGAAATCGCGACACTTTTCCAACTTACTTTCTCTCTCCTATTTTAGTCGCGAAAATGTGACATGTCACGAAATCATGACACTTTTCCAACTTACTTTCTCTCTCCTATTTTAGTCGCGAAAATGCGACATGTCACGAAATCGCGACACTTTTCTTACTTTTTCTCTTTCTTCGAACTTGTCGCAAAATCGTGACACTTTTTCCTACTTTCTCTTTCTCTTCCAACATGTCGCAAAATCACGACAGTTTTTTCACTTGCCTTTTTCTCTTCCAACATGTCACGAAATCGCAACAGTTTTTCCTGCTTTTTTTCTCTCTTCCAACATGTCGCAAAATCGCGACAATTTTTCTTGCTTTTTCTCTCTTCCAACATGTCGCGAAATCGCGACAGTTTTTCCTGCTTTTTCTCTCTCTTCCAACATGTCGCAAAATTGTGACAGTTTTCCTACTTTTTCTCTCTTCCAACATGTCGCAAAATCATGACAGTTTTTCCTGCTTTTTCTCTCTTCCAACATGTCGCGAAATCACGACAGTTTTTCCTACTTTTTCTCTCTCTTCCAACATGTCGCGAAATCGAGAAAGTTTTTCTTGCCTGCTGTATATGTCGCGATATTGCGACACTTTTCTTACTTGTCTTTTTCTTTGATCTTTTGCATATGGGCCACTTCGGTCTTCTTGGAAAATCATTGTACATACTCTGAATAACCTTTGAACTCCTGTCTTCTGCATCTAAATAGCTTTTGAACTTCCCCGTCCACTTGCATCAACGGATCTATCCGATTGTGTTGACAACAATGACAATACTTGTTGTTGCACCTTGCTCAACAATCTCCCCCTTTGGAATTGTTGGCAACACGTGCAATTTCCTGTAACTCTTCTCCCGCTTTGACAATAATACCAAAGGGCTACTACAGACTCCCCTTGAGTCCATGCACAACATTCTCAGGCACAATTTATTACACTTAGCAAAAATCATGAACATGAGCAAAAAGATAATCAAATACTTAAATGCTCCCCCTAAGAATGTGATCCCTATAGTTAGTCAATTCTTGGGAAGTGTGACCACTCCCAATTTATTGCGAAGGTACTCAAAAACTTCCTTGGGCAATGGTTTTGTGAAGATATCTGCTACTTGCTCTGTAGTTAGAACAAAATCCAACTTAACCTCACCTTTCACAACTTTCTCCTTGTTAGCGTATTTAACAGTACTTTGTTTGTATTACATTACCAGGTGAACTGTTACAACTACGTAACAGTGTTTTGTTACGCCGGTGACTATTCCCGGCAATGTAATTGCTATTTAATCTGCAGCTCAGTAATACAATTCTGTTCGTTGCATTTCTACATGGCATCAGAGCCAGCGACGAGTAGGGAGCAGCGAGAGGCGGAGAAGAGTGCGGTTTTTTAAATTTTTTTATCTCTCTCGGCGACGTGATTTCTCTGTCGCGCGATAGCAGCCGGAGAAGAATTAAAAAAAAAAAAAAAAACTGTGCAGCGGAGGACGCGGAGCGCAGACCTGCGAGCGACGTGAAGGACAGCAGGCAAAGGAGCCCCGCGCACGTAGACCTATGCGCATCACGATGCGGGACCCGCACGCAGCACGACGGATAGCACGCGACGGCCACGTCCGCAGCACCAGCCGCAGGACGCAGCGCGTCGAGCGCTGTCACGTCCTGCGAGGAGGAGGGACAGTTGTCCCGCCCCCCCCGGCCGTTGGACGTCCAGTGACGTCGCACGCAGCTGCGCTGCGTCGGTGAAGGTGGGACGCACAGCCCACCCCCGCCCTCCCCTCCCCTCCCCACCCCCGCGCGACGCGCACATTGCGCGCGCGCTCCCCGAGGCACCCCCCAAAAACGCGGGAAGCGGAAATTTAAATTTCCGCTCCCGCTCCCACGGGGGTATAAACCCCCCCCTTTTGCGCACAGTCGCGCAGCCTCCCCCCCTCCCTTTGCACGCAGTCGCGCGCCGGAATTTTTTTAAACGGAAAAAAAAAAAAATCGAACGCCCTCCCCTCGAACGAAAAAAAAAAAAAAAAAACGTTCGGCCCTCCTCTCTTCGGCGGAAGTCGCTGCCGGAGACTGCGACGTTTTTTTTTTTTGAGTGCCGATCCGATCTGGAAAACAAACAGAAGGCAGCGGCGGAATTTTTTTTCGAAAACGCCGGGAGCAGTGCTGCGGTCGCAAGCCGAGGCCGTTGCAGAGGAGGAGACAGAAGGAGGGGTTGAAAGAGGAGCAGGTCCACTGTTCCTTCCGGATCAGCCCGCTGGCTCACGTGGTCGTGAGCCGTGCGGTAAGGCTCAGGGAGCCTGCAGGTCGGGGGTTCAAATCCCGCCGACTTCCCCCAAGGTATAAATTTTTTTTTCGAAGTCATTTTTTTTAATTATTATTTTTTAATTAAAATTTTTAATTTTAATTTTTTTTAATATAGTTTTAAACTTTATAAATTAAAATTTAATTTTAATTTTTTTTTTTTAAGTTTTAAAACTATATAAATTAAAATTATTTATTTTAATTTTAAATATATAATAATTATTAAAAATGCTTTGTTAAAGAAAGCCTTTTAAGGGGGGATATTTTTTCAAAAATCAAAGGGGGATAGTGAGTAATTTTTCGAAAAATAGCAATTTGGCAAATTGTAAAAGGTGCATTTTCGGCTGTGACCGACACCTTGTGGGTTATTCTTGTGGGCAATTTTTTATGTTGTATGTTGCATATTTCATTTTTGCACTATAACATTAAAAACTTAAAATCAAAACACTCCCTAAGTCCCCGGAATATAAAACCCATCCGTGCAATTTTATTGCACTGCAGTGTTCGGTATTTGTGATACCTCTGGCCAGCACTTACAGGTAAAGCTGTCGTGATTTGGCTACTGTATCCGCCGCCTAATATAGCTGCTACAACGACGTCTGAGCTTGTTCTCTATAAATCGTCGGGGAGGAATAAGTACGCCATTTTTGCATTTTTTTACTCCATCCACTACCCTTTATCGCACTTGTGTTTAGGCGTAAATCCTGACGAAGTATTCTTCATAGTGTTTAGGGGAAGTTACGCCCCACGCATGAGAAGAATCTTCTATGGTAGGTGCCATCAACAAGGCGATTCCCTTTCGGTACCGCTTATGTTCCACGTATCGTATGATCTCTAAAACTCACCTATAGTCTCCCTCACGTAAGGGCGGGTGATTTTTGTTGATCTTTCTAAATACCTATAGTTTCCCTCACGTAAGGGCGGGTATTTTGTATGGTATATTGGCCTAGCAAAAGGTATATCGAAAGGGGGACCAATTTGGTGATATAAGGAACCTTCACTATGGCCGTTGTTGCAAAGTTGATGAGCGATCTGCATCAGTTATTGAAAGGTCCAAATTATACACCATGGAAACATAAGATGAAGGCTATTCTCCAAATGGAAGATTTGTGGGATATTGTTCTTGGAGTAGCAACAAGGCCTTCACCAACGATAGGATCCATAGGTCCTTCAGAAGATCGAGATAGCTTTTGACAAGAAAGACAGTAGAGCAAAGGTGCTCATTTTGTTTGTTGTTTCAGATGAAGTGCAACCTCATATAGCTGACAAAGCAAGTGGTAAAGAGGCATGGGATGCCCTTAGAACCATCTATGAGGGGAAGAATGAATCCACCATTCTTCATCTTCAACAACAACTTCATAACCTGAGTTTGAGACAGGGTGAAACAGTTGAACTCTTTCTGTGCAGAGTGTCTGAGTTGAAAGAGAAATTGAGTTCTCTAGGAGATACTATGGACGAAAAGCTTCTCATTTCACTTGTGATGAGAGCTTTACCTTCTTCATTTGATATGTTGATAACCTCCATCCAGGTGTCTCAACGACAAATTACCTACATCGAGTTGGTCAATCTGCTTCAACAATAGGAGGCACGCCAACTTCACAAGGATGATTCTTCCAATACAACCCTATACACCAACAGGCAGGGTTCTAGGAAGAAAGGTAATGGGCAAAAAGGAGGCAACTTTCAGAAAGGAGGAAATTCTCAACAAGATACGAAAGGAAAAGGCAAACAACCTCAACATAAGAAGAGGTGGTGCAAGATCTGTGAGAAAGACAACCATGACACCAACAGGTGTTGGCATAAGAACAAGCAGAAAGGCCAAAACAAACCACAAAATAAAAACAAGCAACCCCAGGTGAATGTTGTTGTTGAAGAATCTGACTCAGATTCTGAATGGGCACACAAGGTGCTCATGACTACCATAGATTCCACTCAGAGGGATCCTATTTGGTATGTCGATTCTGGAGCTAGCAAACATATGACTGGCGACAGATCGTGGTTTGAATCATTTGTGGCCAAGGAGGGCAAACCTGTCACCATTGCTGATGATAAAACCTACAGGGTTCAGGGAGAGGGTATAGTTTCAGTCACTCTTCCTGATGGCAAGTGTCAGATTGACAAAGTCCTCTATGTTCCGGGATTGGCCAACAATTTGTTGTCAGTGACACAAATCCTGGACAGAAATATGGTTGTCAACTTTCGTGTTGAGAATGGAAAGAAGTGTTGTACTATTACCAGGAAGGGTAAGCGGATTGCAACGACTTCATATAAGCACGGCTTATTTGCACTAGATGCTATCTCTACTCCACATGTTGCCATGACTTGTCTCTACCAAGGAGGCAACTTCCCTATGGCACAAGAGATATGGGCATCTTAGTTCCGGCTACTTACTTGAGCTCGAGCAAGTATGAGATGGTAAAGGGTCTTCCTTCCATTTCTGCCACATTGCCAGTGTGCTCGATCGCTTAGCAGGAAAGCAACATAGAGTACCATTTGAGAAGAGCTCTACAAGAGCAAGAAAACCTCTGGAGTTAATTCACACCGATCTATGCGGTCCTTTCACACCCAACAGTGTTGGAGGGAAGAGGTATTTTCAGTTATTCGTAGATGACTACTCACGAAAGATGTGGGTTTTCTTTCTCCAACTGAAATCTGAAGCTTTCGCATTCTTCCAACAGTTCAAGAAATCCGTTGAGAAGGAGTCAGGAGCTTCTATTAAAACTCTTCGCTCAAATCGAGGGGGAGAGTTTACCTCTAATGAATTTTTTGCATTCCTAGATAAGCATGGGATCAAGAGACAGTTAACAACTGCCTATACTCCTCAACAAAATGGAGTTGCTGAGAGAAGGAACCGTTCTATCATGGAAATGGTTCGTTGTATGCTCACAGGAGCTACTCTTGGGCAACAATATTGGGCGAGAAGCTGTCACCACTGCAGTGTATCTGTTGAATAGGGCACCCACAAAGGCCCTAAAAGGAATGACTCCACGGGAAGCATGGAGTGGTCGAAAACCCTCCATATCTCATCTACGTATTTTTGGGTGTCAAGCTTTCATGCACATACCGAAAGAGAAAAGGAAGAAGCTAGATGAGAAAACTCTGAGATGTATTTTTCTTGGTTATTCTGAGCACTCTAAAGGATATCGGTTGATAGATCCTTTGACCAAGAAAATTCATATCAGCGAGAGATGTTGTCTTTGATGAAGCTTTCACATCACAGAGCACATCTAAAGTACACCAAGATATTGTGGAACCTAAGGAAGAGAAGATTCCTTCGTCAACACGAGACAGGGAGGTCCTTCTACATCTTCTTCAACTCCATCGAAGAAGAATCCTAAATGGTGTACAAATACAATCGAGAGACGCAAATTTATCCACTCCTCCCAATTTGAATTTGGATAGACCTCGTACACGGAGTATGGCTCAAAAGGAAAGAGAAGCCGAGAGACCGGTGAGGTTGATGATCTTTGTCAATCTTTTGAGGAACTTTCTGTGACTCCAAGTACAGAAGTAGAGGATATGGATATTGATGATGACAGGGCATTCATGTCTACCATAGATAGTCTTGAACCTGCATCAGTGCAAGATGCTCTTAGTGAGCCTCAGTGGAAGGCCGCTATGGATACAGAGTATGATTCTCTGATGAAAAATAAAACTTGGAAGCTTGTTGATCTGCCACATGGAAAGAAACCTATTGGCTGCAAATGGGTATACAAAGTCAAGTACAAGGCAGATGGAACAATTGATAAGCATAAGGCCCGGCTTGTTGCAAAGGGCTATGCTCAAAAGGAAGGCATCGACTATGAGGAAACTTTTGCACCTACTGCTCGGATGACCACAATTCGGGTTATGTGTGCTATGGCAGCACAATATGGGTGGAAAGTTCACCAGATGGATGTCAAAAGTGCCTTTCTAAATGGTGATCTCCAAGAAGAAGTCTATATGACTCAGCTTGAAGGATTTGAAGTGGAAGGCCAAAAGCGAGAAAGTTTGCAAATTGGTCAAATCCTTGTATGGTCTGAAACAAGCTCCTCGAGCTTGGTATATAAAAATGGACAATCACCTTATGCAGCATGGATTTAAGAGATGTCCGTCAGATGCAAACCTCTATTTCAAGAAACGGGGTTCTGAGATAGTGTTGCTTGTACTCTATGTGGATGATCTGGCTCATTACGGGGAGTTCGAAACTATGATCTCTACTTGTCAAAAGAAACTTGTGCAAATATTTTGAGATGACAGATCTCGGACTTCTCCATTACTGTCTTGGTCTGGAATTCAGCCAGAAGGAGCACTCCATCAAAGTGTCTCAGAAAAAATATGCCAAGACATTGCTGGATAAATATCGCATGACTGATTGCAAGCCAATGGCAACTCCAATGGAGAATGGACTTTAGTTATCGCGATATGATGACTCACCTCAGGTAGATGGTACTCTCTATCGACAGTTGATTGGGAGTCTCATATATCTGACCAATACTAGGCCAGATCTCGTATTTGCTGTCAACTATCTTTCGAGGTTCATGCAGGAGCCTAAGAATATGGTTACGTCGCATTCTGACAATATGGTACTATATTTGCAAAGTACACATTATTCACTATGTCCGTGGTACTATGGAATATGGCCTAGAATACAAGAGGAACAACAAATTCTTCTTGCAAGGATACACGGACTCCGACTATGCTCGGATCATTTGATGATCGCAAGTCAACTTCTGGATACATTTTTCATCTAGGATCCGGTCCTGTCTCTTGGCACAGCAAGAAGCAACAGGTGGTTGCTATTTCATCAACAGAGGCAGAATATCACGCCGCACGTGAAGCTATGTGCGAAGTGATATGGTTACGTCGCATTCTGACAAGTATGGGCCATCCATCAAAATCTCCAATACACTTGTTTTGCGACAATCAGGGTGTTCTGAACCTCGTCAAGAATCTAGTCCATCATGAAAGAACAAAGCACATTGACACACAATGTCATTTCATTCGAGATGAAGTTCCAAAGCACCGAATTCAGCTTCAACACATTCCCACCGATGCTCAAGTTGCAGACATTTTCACTAAGGCACTTGGACGTGTCAAATTTGAATTGTTTCGCAACTCACTTTGTATTGCAAAATGATGTAAGGGGATGTTAGTATAGCTATTAGTTATTACATTACCCAAATAATGTAATAAAGGGGGATGTTAGCGTATTTAACAGTACTTTGTTTGTATTACATTACCAGGTGAACTGTTACAACTACGTAACAGTGTTTTGTTACACCGATGACTATTCTCGGCAATGTAATTGCTATTTAATCTGCAGCTCAGTAATACAATTCTGTTCGTTGCATTTCTACACTCATTCAAAAAGTAATACCTAATAACAATTTGTTTTGTGCGTGAATGCTTAACCAGATTCTTGGAGATGTTAACGACACTGGTGTTATCACACTTAACTGATATTGGCTCACTAAAGCTAATACCAAGATCTTTTAGGGTTTATTTCATCCACAATACCTAGGTACAACATGTTGTCGCTACAATATATTCTGCCTCTACTATTGATAAAGAAATTGACTCTTGTTTCTTACTTTGCCACGCGACCAATCTATCTCCAAGATAGAATGCACCTCCACTGGTACTCTTTCTGTCATCGACACTTCCTGCCCAATATGCATCTGAATACGAAATAAGGGTGAAGTCTTTACCTTTCGGATACCATAACCCATACTCCATAGTTCCCTTGAGGTACCGAATAATCCTTTTCACTGCTGTCACATGAGTCTCCTTGGGATTAGCCTAAAATTGTGCTACCATGCATACTGCCTGCAAAATATCTGGTCTGGTAGTCAGTCGAGTACGATAAGCTCCCAATCATAGATCTGTACATGGTTTGATCAACAGGTGGAGATTTGTCATGCTTGCTCAACTTGCAACCTGTTGTCATAGGAGTGCTAACTGGCTTACAATCCTCCATTGTGAACTTTTTAGCATAGTTTTATCAACACACAACTCTCAGCTACGCAAAAGTTACTCTCAAATAAAAAATGATCGACTCTCCAGGTAGCCTGCGTGTAATTTCTTCAGCCTTTTGACTGCCATCTCCTCCATGAATGACGACTTTGCCTTGCATCAGTTGTGCAGCTCAATGTCTTTGGTTTCTAACAGCTATCATGAATTTTTTCATCGCCTGCGTAGGTATTGACAGTGGACTGTTACATCTAGCATTGGAACCTCAATCTGCACGCAGTCATCAACACTCGATATTATGCTTCTTGCTAGGGCATATGTCAGGGCTACTCAATGTCTTAGACGAACATTCTTCATGCGATTCCAGGGAGCATTTCTCCTCGCTGTGATCAAGGGAATCCTTGGGCAATATATCGCATTTCTCAAATAATGCAAGACTTTCTTAGGTGCATAGGCATCTTGTCCTCCTTGGTGCTTCACCACCTGGGCGCTATTCTCTCAATGTCTATGCCTTGCATGTGCCAATTTGCACTCTTGACCAACTGGGTGCTAGTGCCACTGTTTGCTTTGACTTTGGCATCTCTTTGATAACGACTACTTCTTTAGAGAAAAGTAATGCTCTCTTATTACCTCCACAAACAACTACATGAACTGAAACACACTTTGACAACTTATACGACAACTCCCCCTGACTACTTGCCTTTCATCCTCAGCTGACCAAACAACATAGGAGCATTAAAATAAAACTTTAAGAATAGTCTCCTTCAGTACAAGGAGACACGATTTCCTTTCTTTCTTTCTCCACTCTGGTTTGATTATAGTTTTGGGCTCTTGTTTTGACTTTTCTTTTTCAGTAGCTTGTGCATGTTTTCTGAGAAATCTTCTATTTTGTCTCATTCCATTTGGTTGAAATTTTCTTCCCTGAAATTGATTTGATGCAAATGTACTTTGACAATTTCTTGCAGTGTGCCCAAAATTATGGCAGTTATAACATTCTACTACATAATCCATCAAAGGTGAAAAACCATTTCTACTGGGTGGTTGTCTCTTGTGCATCCTTGATGGATGATTATTTTCCTTTCTTTGATGCACATGATTTCTTCCCTGTCTGTGTTGCATTCTTTGTGTCTGATGAAATCTGTTGTCTTGCCTTAGATTAGATACAAAAGTTCTTGGAAAAAACCTTGCTATGTGCCCATGACCATTACATTTAAAACATTGCACATGGTGTTCAACCGGAATAACCGATGTATTTCTACCAAGATAACTCTTTGATCTATTATTCAATCCACAATAAATTGCCTTGTGACCATAATGGTTGCATCTAAAACAATAGCCATTAAAAGCATTATTATGAATAGAGTGAGAGTGATAGAATCTCTTTTGTTGTGGTTGCTTTGCTGTAGATATCCTTTGAGATTTTCTTCCTTTTGAAGATTTAGCTTCAAGCTTTTCTTGCTTTGATCCTTCAGCAGTGGACTTCTTCTTCTCTGCAGATTTAGAAGATGAAGGTTATTCAGCTTGAACAAGCTTAACCATTGGGCTTCTTTGTTGCCTTATCATTTTATCTAGAAACTCTGTGCTCTTCTCAAATTTGAGATTTGTATTGGCCTCTTCTAGTTGTTTCCTCAATGAAACAATCTCCTCTTCTTGTTTGTAGCAAATAATCTCTTTCTCATTGATCTGTGACCTGAGAGTTTCTTCAGTCCTTTTGGATTCTTCTACTTGCAGCTTTAGATCACTAATAACTTTGTTAGATTCCTCTTCACGTTTGCTACATACATCGCCTTTATCATCTAGGCATGACTTCAAGGCTTCTATTTTCTTGGCTCTCTGAATTTGTAAGAAGAGATCTTCAATATTATCCCCATATTCTTTCAACTTCTTGGACAGTCTTTTGTTCATTTTCCTTTATATATCAAATTCTTCAAGTGTAGTGATCAACTCACCTTCTAGATCTACTTTAGCCTCAAGATTTTCATCATATACTTCAGAATTCACTCTTTCAACCTTTTCTAGTTCAATTTTCTCTTCCACAGAAACTGAAACTAACTAAGATGCCTTATTTGAGGAAGATCTATTCTTTTTATCCATTGCGTACTAATCCAAGATCAACCCTAGCCAATTTAGCCTGATAAGGGAAGCTGGCTCTGATACCAATTGTTAGTCTTACAATGACACTGAGAGGGGGGGTGAATTAGTGTAGCTCTATAAACTTAAATTTACAGCTCTTAATACCGTAGTAATTAAAACTTATTATTAGATACAGCAAGTATAACAAACAAACATCACACAACACAAGATTTAACGAGGTTCACCAATGTGGCTACTCCTCAAAAATTGACTGTTTAGACTACCATCCAAATCCAGCCCTTGCAAAGCAACAACTTTACAATCAATTTACCAGAACCCACTGGAAGGAGCACCAACCCCTGATTTATCTGCACTAACAGAAAGGAGCACCAACCCCTGATTTTCCAACACCAATTGGAAGGAGCACCAACCCGTAATTTACCAGCACCAACTGGAAGGAGCACCAACCCTTGATGCCAAGCACCAACTTGAACTTCAATTATGAAACTAGAAGTTTGACAGTAAGATACCTTTGCTTTTGCAAGACCCTGACTGGTCTTCTTCACCTTTGCGTTCTATGTGCACTCTGCTCTCTTTGCGCAATCACTTCACACAATCTGCTTCGTTACAGTTGAACTTTACAATCGTCTTCTCCCTTTTGTGCACTCTGCTCTCTTTGCAAATTTTTCACTTAGCACGATTCGACACGACTTGCTCTCTACGCACAACGACCATATTTCACACACCTTCGACAATTTCCTCAATTCTCCAAACAACCCTCCTTTTATAACAATATTTGTTATGATGAAAACCCTAATCTTAGTCGGTTGTAAATCCTAATCTTAGTCGGTTTTCATAACAACTGTAAACCCTAATTTTAGTCGGTTGTCATTGGTCTTCGTCGGCTTCAACTCAACCGCGAAAATACAACATGTCACGATATCGCGACACTTTTGCCTCCGTACGCTTTCTCTATTCTTTTGTCATGATATCACGACATTTCACCTTCGCAAACTTCTCTCAACTACAAAGGAGGTTGCTGCAACCAATTTTCATTGGAGTTAAAACAAAAGACATGCAGCATTTGTCAGATTGGAAATATACTATTTACAGACCTCGAGAGCAAAACAAATACTTACTAGCATATCATCCTCCCGTAATTCTTTTAAATTGAGAGCACCATCAAGCTCTAAAACTCTCAGATTTTCTAATGAAAGCCATAAAGGAAGACATGAATGCTGAAAATTTAACAAGCGAAGCCACCGTAGTTCTTTTGACAGCGTTGCATATTTTTTAGGAAACTCAATGTTCTGAGCAACAAGAAGTTGTACTCCCCGACCAGAAGGTTTAAACTTTATGTACTCTTTGAATAAAAAGGGCATGTGCTACCGTTGAGAACGATCAGTTGAGATTTCCATTATCCCCCGAATCAACATTCTTTCTTGAATGGAAAAGCAAAATTAATAAAGTTGTCAAAACCAGTTTCCATTTGCTTGGTTAATGAAAGCTGACAAAAGAAAGTATTTAACTCACCTGCGCCCGTTTCTTTGTCCAGATATTCAAATCTGCTGATGGAAAGAGACGATAGGGTGGTCCTTCCATTGCAATTTGTCTTCCCATATCACGTAGGTGATCATGCATGCGTATGCGGTTTTGCTGGTCCAGTTCAACAAGAGACTTACTAAGAAGCATTTCCCAACCATATTGCCCCCTCCAACCTGAGCCATTCCATACTTCAATGGCTAAATTTTTTTCTTCTCCAAGGAAAAAACATGCTGTATCCAAGAACGTCTCTTTCTCCTCGCTGCCCAAAGAATCGAAGCTTATTTTATATGTCTTCATCATATCTCCAGGCAATATTCTAGAGAATTTATCCAACTGAGAAGAGGAGGAGGTAGACGCCATAGGATTCAACTGAATTATACGCAACTGAAACAATTTGGGGGAAATAAAAGAAACAGGAGGCAGAATGGGCTTGGGGTTTGGTTTCTGCCGTGTGGAAGGCAAAATGGTAAATGGGAATTGTGAAGACAAGGGGAGTTAAATTGCCATGTGGAACCAGGGAATGTGGATTAATGTGAACACAATAACATTGCGTAGGATTTACGAAATGTAACCAAAAAAAAAAGGGTAAATAGGCAATGCTGAGACAAGGGGAGTTAAATTGGCATGTGGAAACAGAGCATGCGGATTAATGTGAACACAAAATCATTGTGCAGGATTTACGAAATGGAATTTCCAGGTAAAAGTGTAGGGTTGCCGAAAGAATGGTCGGGGTTGGATCAATCAACGAAGTGTTCTTCAAGTTGAAAAGATACTGAAAGAATCTTCGACCCTTCAACTTTGCCGTACTCGCACTAAGTGGGTGGGTGGAAAGAATCTAGACGGAAAATTTTATGTCTGGTATTTTTTCATGGATGATGTGGTTGGTATTTTTTAAGAAAAGATTTAGGTTCAAATTTTGGGGAAGTCAATCCTTCGCAAAGATAGTAGTTTGCTTCGAATACTTGCACATTAAATCGATAAGGTTGGTGGTTCTCATCTCACGCCCGAATGAGATAGATAAATTTATTAGGAGTAGTCCTTGTAGTTTGAACCCTGCCCTTATCAATTACATGGATAAATAATTCTATGTAATCCTCATCTAATGTGGGATCCATGTAATGGTCATCTAATGCGGGATCGACAAAAATGAGATAAATAAGTTTATTGGTAGCAGTCCTTATAATTTGAATCTTGCGCTTATCAATTAGGTGGGTAAATAATCCTTTGTAATCTCCATATCAGCTGTACAAATTTTCGCCAGCAATTTTCTGAGTGGTTTAAGAATTTCCTTACTGCGCTTGCAAATTACGTGAGTATAACCAACAATCTTATATAATTTAAAAAAAAAAAAACTTACTTTAACTTTACAAATTTCAGGGTTTAAGAGATTCGAAACTGCACTTGCCAATTACGTAATAATAATAAAAAGTTGCTTTCACTTCCAGCAATTTCCAAGTGTTTTGAGAGAGATTCCTTACTTGTGTCACACTAAGTTTAGTTCTGCCGGATAGAATCGAGCGGTGTGTCGGTCATTTTAAAAAAATTAAAATATTAAATATTAAAATAAATATATTTTTTAGATAATTTTTTTAAAATTATTATATAATTTGTTTTTCGATTTGGTTAGTGTGAAAAATCCTTACTATTAATACATAAGGTTGAGTAGTGTAGACACCAAAACAGCACCAATCCGATTATGTGATTGCAAACACTGATCGTGTTGACACACACAACCCCAAGGGCAGCCCCCAGAGGTCAAACAGTGGTCCTAACCACTCTCACAGTAGTTTTGGAAGGTCAGAGGTCAATTTGGCACCTTCAGGCACTTTGCTAAGGATCCGTCCCACCCTGGGATGAATTCAATCTGGGATTCGCCCCACCCAGGGACGAATTTTGAATTCGCTTCGGGGTGGGGCGAATTGCAGGTTTGATGGGAAAAAAGTCAAATCTTGACAAATGGCAGCTCGGATCCGCCACCCAATGCTTCCTTCATCGCATGGGAGTATGGGTGAGCGTTTTCGAGCGTTAGAGGCATCTGCAAGGTCAGTCATGAAGTCCCAATTCAGGGAGGAATCTCCTTCCCCCTAGGAGGGCATGGTTGCCATGTGGCGCCCCTGCATGCCCATTTCAAGAGGCCTCCAAGTCTATAAATTGGTGAGTTTCCTCACCCCAAAATATATAGATTAGGAGCATTTTAGAGCAACGAAGTGCTGCTGTTTTATTTACATGCCTCACACCTTTTGGATTTGCACCTTCCACATCCTTGATTTCCTTTAGAGGGGAGGTCATTGGGTGACTATTGGGAGGACGAATCTTGGACCCAAAACCTGACATTTGGCCACAATATCCCACCAAATTTGTCGACAATACCACACAGGAGGTTTTGGACCCATCCCAAGTGGATTGGTGCCGAAATCAAGCCTCAAACGACGGGCGGCCTGCCCCATGGGCGCCCCCTCCCACACTGCCACAATCCTAACCGCCCCCTTTCGGAGCGATGGGAATTCCATGGCAGATTTGCTTTCTTTCATTTTTGCATTCAGTTCTATGATGCTTAGATAGGTTGTCATTTGAATTTCGTCTCGTTTTGAACACTTTTGATCATATTTCTATCTTTGCTCGCTTCTACTAACTTGCAGGTAGCATAATCAAATTCCTGCTAATGGAGGCCAAATTGGGAAAATCTGATCATCTGGGTCTTCCCAAAATGCCCCCAATTAGCTAACCCCAAGTTTGTAGGTCTTTTGGAGCTTCCCAGGTAGGACATTGGGACAGTACCTTTTCGGCATTTTGTTGCAGGCGAATTCGTCCCGCCCCGAAACGAATTCAAAACGGTGAGGAATTTCTTGACTGTTCTTTTTGCAGTGCCCTTCTGGTGATATCTTGATACCCCTGTCAAATTTTCATAGCATTTGGACTTGTTTTGATCATAGTTTAATTCATTTTTCTCATTCATTTAGCATAGGCTTGGGGATTTGCATGCATTGTTTCATCCGCAGGTGCTACTGATCATTTCTTGTTCTTTTGAACGCAGGGTTTGGATGTCGGAGGAGCAACGAGGAGTCCAGATTCATCAACGCAAGTGGCGGTGACATTTGGTCCGCCCATTTTACATGTGGGCACGCGAAAGAAGGAAAGGCGCCCATGGATGTAACAAAGAACGAACGCTTAAATGCTCCTAGCCCTTGGAAGGGGAGGATGCGCATTGTAACCGAGTTTGAAACACATCAATAAAAGGGCTGTCCTATTTTGATTCACATTTGTTTCAGTTCGATTCGATCATGCTTTTCCCTCTTTTCATGCACTTTCAAGTTTTTAGGATTTAGCGCTAAGTTCGGTTTCTTTGTTTGCATATCGCATGTTAGCTTTCCCTTTTTGCTTCCGTATCCTCATGCTTTTAGTGGCGATCATGGTGGGACCTTGTCCTCTACCTTTTTGGATCAAAAATTTGATCAAAATTTGCCTTGCTTGCAGGTATCTCTTTTTTGGGACGCGGGACTGCTGTTCGTTCCAGTCTATGGCGAACCCAGAACTGTAATTCGTCTCACCCAAGGACGAATTGGAATGCGCCCCACCCTGGGACGAATTCAGTCCTGTAATTCATTCCACCCCGGGATGAATTCTAGTCTGTGAAGATTCCGGGAAGAAACTCAGGACCGACAGATTCGGGCAGAGAAGAGGTAAGGATCCTGCATTTTTCTCTGTCATTTTCTATTCAGTGTTTCTATTTTGGATTACTTGTTTGCTTAGGGAAAGTTTTCCTTTTTGTTGTTTGCTTGTTTCCATTTTGCAAAGGTAAAAAGAACCCCACACACCATGTGGCAACTTAAAAACCAAGGCGCTGGTCATAAAACCCCAGCCCTTGATCAAGACCAACGGTGGATTTCATCACCACCTTGGCTTGAATTTTGCATCCATTACCCCGATCGCTACTATTGCTAGACGTAAATCCTGACGAAATCTGATCGAGTGTAGCTGGGGTGATTCCCGACGTACGAGGATAAGTCTTCTATGGTAGGTGTCATAAACAGGGTGATTCCCCTTTCGTACCGCCTACGTTCCACGTACCATCTTCTCTCACGTACCTATAGTTTCCCTCACGTAAGGGCGGGTATATAGAGAGGTTGGTATATCGGCCTGGCAATGGTATATCGAAGGGGCGACCAATTCTGGGAGTCATAATAGCCCTCATTTTGCATTTAAACGGTCTTTAAAAAACCTTCAAAAACAAAAAAAAAATCAAAAACACACTAAACCAGGTTTAGGACACACTCTCAATATTTAAACGAGATAATCACTGTTTGTGTATGTGTGTGCTCTTTTATGTTTAGTGTAGCATAAGAAATCATAAAAGAGATAAAAATCTACATAGCTTGTAGGAAAGCACCACCATGGTGTACACACGTAGCCAAGCCCAATCAAGGGCGAAAGCTGCGAAAAGTGTACAAGGGGGCACAAGTCGCCTCCACTACAGCACCAAGGACTTGGTCATACCGCCTTGGCGGCCCGACCCGCAAGAGAGTCCGCATCAGTCCATGTCAAGATGGAACTATAGGGACACCACTGTGAGGGACACGTCCGTTCATCATAGCCCCTTTCAGGAAGAGTCCTTACACGTGGCGCTCAACATAGATAAGAAAGCTCCCTTAGAAGCTCGATATGAGTGGCCATCGCATGATGAAGCACTAGAGCGGCATAGTTTCCATGAGGAGAGGCCACATGATGATGGCTTCCCCCCTTTGCCTCCCATCACTGTTAGAACCAATAGACAAAATCCAGAGCGTAAGGCTCTTCAAACTAGGTGAGCTAACTCTGCCCACCCCTTTCACACATATGAAAGGGAGCACGAGGAAGATGATTACATTCCTCAAGAGCAATATATAGCGCGGGGGCCATGCGCTTTCGCACCAGCTAGATACCATGATCACCCACTGAGGCCAGAGCCTCGGGTGAATGCCGCAAACCTTGACAAAGGGAAGCAACCTATTGAGATCTCGGATCATCGAGACCGAGGTAAGTACATAGGAGAGGCATCCAGGCCTCCTAGGCTCAAGATGGCAAAGCAAATTGACCTGGAAGCCGCCAGACATGCCGCCCGCCAAGCGCAAATCATGCGGCTTGAGCAAGATCAGCAGTAGCTAGAGCATTTATATCGCCTTAGCAAAGAGCGCATTAGGTGCCAAACAGATGAGCTGCTGCATAACCCAATTCCTGAGAGGGTTCCAACCCCGCGCACCCAAAGGGCGGAACCATATGCGAGGCATAATCCCTTGGTGCGAGATAGGTCTCCATGACCTTACCAAGTGTTGCCTCTGAGACCTCCTAGACCTGAGCGGGAGGCCACTCCCCGAAACAATGATGGGTACCCTCCACGGGGACCCACCAAGGGTCATAGGTCTCATCCAGAGACTCCTCAGGAAGCTTATGAGGAGTACGAGCAAGAAGAAGAGCGAGCTAAAATGCCCTATCTAGGCGGAGGGGTTGCCATCCGGCCACCCCTTCAGAGGCCTCAAGTCTCCCACAACCCACAATGGGAGAAAACTAAAGAGGAGGAGATTAAATCCTCAGATGCATACAAAGCACTGCTAGAGCGGTTGGAGTCTGTGGAAACCAAAACTTTTGGGCCCCAAAAGCCCACTTTACGCCAGCTCCGCAGTCATCCTGTGCATCCGTCAGTGCGAGCACCTCCTTACCCTGAGCACTTTAAGCTGCCCCGGTTGGCAACCTTTAGAGGGGAGGAAGATGCTCAAGAGCATGTGACAAGGTTCCTGAGCCAATGCTTCGACATTTAGGACAATGATGCTTTGTTATTGAGAACATTTATAACCACATTCGTAGGCCCTGCCTCGGATTGGTTTACTCAGCTACCAAAGCACAACATTAACAATTTAGATCAGTTAGTGGATGCGTTCCTCGAACGCTTCGCCTTCAATACCAAGAAGAAGGCGTCACTAAGTGACTTAGCCAGCCTCAGGCAGTATGAGGAGGAGACCATGGCGGCCTACGGGAATCGATGGAGGACATTGCTCTCAAAGCTGCCCTACCTCCCTCCTATGTTCGACCTCACTCAGATGTTCTCCAAAAGTTGTTTGAGATCGATCTCGGTGCTATTGCAGCTGCAACAATATGCCACCCTAGAAGAAGCTCTAGCGCAAGCCAGAATTATTGAAGAGATCAAAATACAGGATGGCGAGATAGCCAAGCCTAAGAAATAAGAGTGGACTAAAAACACTAAAGTTGGGACTACACAACAAAAACCCGCTGCGGTTAACCAAGTTGCTATCAATGTCCCTAAGCCTGTGCAAGCAACTCAGCCTCAAAAGGCTAATTATCATGTGGTGCCTCCCAACAACTATGACAAAGAAAATAAGAGGCAAGAATAGGGTCGACAGCATTGCCCTAGGCGACAATTCACACCCTACACAGAGTCCAGGGACTCCTTGTTTGACCGCTTGTTAGCGGCAAACCTGATCAACTTGCCGGAGATTCGGACTATAGATCCCAATGCACCCAAGCCTAAGGGGTATAGAGAGGACTTGTACTGTAGGTTCCATAGGAGGCAGGGACATGACCTAAATGCCTATTGGAAATTTAAGGGCTTGGTGCAAGACCTGATTGATAACAAGACCCTAGCGGTGGATAATCCCATCGCACCAAGCAATCAGCAAATGGAGGTCTTCAAAGACCCATTGCCTACTCATGCTCTACAGGAAAAGACCCTACAAGTTAACGAGGTCACACAGAACTGCCCCATGCAAGGGTATGTAGGGATGATAAGTATAGTGACTCGAAATAGGAGGTATCCGAGCACGAATGCTCCTATGGCAGCGGCAGGAGAGGTGCCAACAACATCGCAACCATAACAGCACCTTGCACAACCTCCTCCACCTAAGCCGGTGGCCACACTTGGGACCAAACTAACTCAGAGTTTGAGGACCACCTCGGCTAGGCTCTCCATATATGAGCTTATACAACAATCTACGCCCCATCGAGAAGCTCTAATGGAGATTTTGAAAGCCATCGAGTTGCAGCCCCATGAGACAAATTCTTTCAACAACTTTGTGGGGCATGTAAAACGATGCACTGAGCCGGTCATCACATTTCGAGAAGATGAACTAAGATCAGTGACTGATGACATGGCGGATCCACCCCTGCACGTTATCATGCGGGTCAACGGGATCCCATACAAGAGGGTGTTGATAGACACTGGCTCGTCCAACAACATCATCACAACTGTGGCTCTCAAGCATCTGAAGTTGCCCGCATCTCACATCACAGCTTCCACATACACTCTGCAAGCATTCAATGATGCAATCTACTCGACAGTCGACACAATAGTCCTACCAATCCAAGTAGGACAAAAGACCATACCCACATTGTGCCACGTGTTGGAGGGTGAGATGGCCTACAACATCTTGTTGGGCCGGCCGTGGATCAGGGACATGAAGTGTGTCCCTTCGATAGCTCACCAATGTTTAAAGTACACATTTGAAGGGGAGGTGCATGTAGTCTCGGCGGACTTAGAACCCTTCAAGTATTGTAATGCGGTGCAGCTGATGCCGCAATCGACCCTGCCATCAATGCATTTGGATTTTTAGTTAAATCCATCTAAACAGGGTTTGATTCCATAGGCATCCCCGTTAGCAAGTTCTTCAAAATCCCAGTCGGGCTCATCTTCATCATCTGGTCCTCCACCAACGACATCATCTATGGAGGCCAGACAAAAAGATAAAGGGAAGGAACCCCTGGAAGAGGCAAAACCTTTGGAAGAGACATTACCATCAGTATCAACTATCTCTACTGAGGAGATGCCTAGCCGGATGGAAGTCGAGGCTTCTAGCCCACCCGACATGGAGTGGACTCAAGGAGAACTTCCATTCCCTCCCCCTCAACCGCCAATGATCACCATTGAAATGGCCAATACGGGCCTGGGGGAGTATTTGGTGCAGAATATTGTAGCAACACCCGCACTAGAGTCCATGCAGGACATGGGGAGACCTCGCCTTCCCATCGGCACCATTGTTCCCCTAGGCTACCCGTCGAACCAGACAAATTTTGTGTATGGGGGCCTTGATCATGGCGTTGCACCATGCACGCAAGAGGACGAAGATGAAGAGCCTTTTGCTAAAAATGTCAACTATTTGTCTAACCCAAAATTTGCTCTGAGATACCTTGGCCAATGCAATTGGCACGGGTATGGGTTAGGCCGATATGAGCAAGGGATACGTGTTCTTTGCCAACCAAGATACCAAATGCCATACGACAAGTCAGGAGTAGGGTTTAACCACCCCCTCCCCTTGGACATCTTGGTGGAGAACATGCAAGGCCTAGGGATAGGCAACAAGGGGGGATTGGCATCAAATCCATATGCCAACCCTAACACCACATATACATTGAGGGATTATCTCCCATTAACGACAATCAACCTTGTTGGCTCTAACAATCCCTTCCCTTCGCTCGAGAGAGGAGAAAGCTCGAGAGCTCATTTTCAAGGAAGCTCTAGACAATGTCAAGAAGGGTCCTCGGAGGACGAGTCAAAATATGAACCAGCATCATATGACCCCTTCGAATCAGATAGCGATCACTCGCAGGTGATCCCCATGGATGAATATCAAGAAAGCCTCTTGACAATGTTCCCCCTGGATGCTCCCATCGAGCAAGCGCCGCTCCAAGAACATCAAGTCCCCCCGCGGAGAGCGAAACAACCTAGGTGGGACCACATCAATTTGCTTGAGCAAGGCAAGCCTTTAATGTCGCAAGTAGTCGGAGCCAACGAAGGCCTTTGGATCTCCGATAGTGATTATGAAGATGAAATAGAGATGGCATATCTTAATCACATGCGACAGATGCAACATCGACGCCCCTTGGAGATTAATGACATATTTGAACAATTAAACATAGTGCCAGGGCATGAGTGGTACGTAGACCCAGCATGGTGGGACCAAGTGTTGGATCCGCTACTCTGGGCATACGAAGAACACCTTCCACCCAGGGACCCTATAGTGACATCAGTGCCGAGGGTAGACCCTGTCTTCCTATCCGCACATAGGGTCGATCCATTCGTGCCCGTCCCTCTAGAGCCAGATCCAGAGCATAAAGAGCATCCAGGATGTCCGAGTAACCACACCTGTGGTAATGGAGACCAAAATCATTCCATCAACATGATCTCCATTGATTTAACCGCCCCCATCCACAATCCGATCGATCCAGCACAGTCATTGTATCTAGACATAGATGCCATAGACTGGGATCACGTCGATTCCCCTCCATCCCCATCCGAGTACTGGCCTTTTGGTGAAATGCTTCATTTTACCCTTGGGCCAACTCAGGATATCTTCCATGCTAAAGAGGGACCCGAGGTTCCTAACGATGATCTAAACTCAACAAATGATATCCACTTGATCCCAACTCCACATCAGCTGGAAGACGGATCCCACAGATCATCAAGCTGGGGGTAAGTTTATCCCCCGAAGAGCAAGCCGACTACATTGCCCTTCTCAAAGAGAAGAAGGAGGTTTTTGCATGGTCATACAAAGACATGCCGGGACTAGACCCGTAGCTAGTCATGCATAATCTAACGCTTGATCCGACAGTCAAGCCAGTTAAGCAAAAACTATGCAAGATGCACCCAACAGTGGCCTTAATGGTCAAAGACGAATTGCAAAAGTTGTTGGATGCACAGTTTGTCATCTACGTGGATTATCCACCATGGCTGTCCAACATGGTGCCCATCAAGAAGCCTGACGGGAGGATTCGCATATGCACTGATTTTTGAGATCTAAACAAAGCGAGTCCTAAATATGATTTCCCCTTGCCGAGCATCGACGCATTGGTAGACGCTATAGTGGGTCACGAAATGCTTTCCCTCATGGATGGTTTCTCGGGATACAATCAAATTTGTATCAATCTCGAGGACCAGCTAAAAACGACATTCACAACGCCTTGGGGAACATTTTGCTACAAGGTCATGCCCTTTGGCCTTAAAAACACTGGCACCACCTACCAACGTGCCATGACATACATCTTCCACGATTACATGCACAAAACTTTGGAATATTACATGGATGATTTGTTGGCCAAATCTCTTTTGCACCTAGATCATCTCGGTGACTTAAGCAAGGTCCTCGATCACCTCATGGAGCATAAAGTCAGACTGAATCCCAAGAAGTGCATTTTTGGCGTCACATATGGAAAGCTCTTGGGTTTCATAGTCTCAAAATGGGGCATCGAGGTGGACCCAAACAAAGTCAAGGAAATCCTTGAAATGGTTCCCCCAACTACCATCAAGCAGCTCAGAAGCCTGCAAGGAAAGGTCACATCGATCAAGCATTTCATAGCGTAGCTATCTGACAAGTTCCGACCAATGAACAAGTTGTTGCACAAGGGGGTCGCATTTCACTGGGATGACGAGTGCCAATCGGCCTTTGACGACATCAAACAATACTTGGCTTCGTTGCCAGTATTGGCACCACCTAGACCAGGAGTGTCCTTCTACTTATACATCTCAGCTACTGAGGTGGCACTAGGAGCCATGTTAGCCCGGAAGAATGAACTTCACGGAGAACAGGCTACTTACTATCTTAGCCGCACCCTGGTCGGCTATGAACTTAACTATGCATACGTTGAGAAACTCTACTTGGTAGTGGTGTTTGCTACCAAAAAGCTATGCCATTACATGTTGAGCAACAAGACGTATGTTGTGTCTAAGGAGAATCCATTGCGATACATGATGAGTCGTACTTATCATAGTAGTCACACGGTGAAATGGATCATGTTGTTGATAGAATTTGACATAGAGTTTATTGGACAAAAATCCATAAAAGGTCAGGTCATAGCCGATCAACTAGCAGAGGCTCCTCTCGAAGATGATCAACCTTTGGTCATAGAACTACCCGATGATGGGGTCTTCCATGTCTCAGAATCACCAGATTCTGACGAGCCTGAGTCACAGGCCGACATAACCCTATTTTTTGATGGTTCTAAATGTGAGCAAGGTGGTGGCACGGGAATAGTATTCTTCACACCGTAGGGTGCTCCTATGCCCCTGTCATTTAAATTAAATTTCCCATGCACCAACAATAATGTAGAGTATGAAGCCTTGCTCATAGGTCTTCAGACAACAATCACCATGAACATTAAACGATTGAACATCTTTGGTGATTCGCTGTTAATCTTCAATCAAGTCAAAGGGGTATTCCAATGCAAATGCCCAGTTCTGTAGGCCTACAAAGCCCTTGTGGACAAATTCTTGGCAAAGCTTGAATGGTACGACATCGAGGCACTCCCTCGGTCATCGAATCATTTTGCGGACACTATGGCCTCTTTGGGGTCGTTAATCTCGCAAGACCTTTATGGTGATATGACAACCATTCAAGTCAAAACACTATCACAATCAACGATGGAGCGAGCAAGCTTCGATTTAATGCTAGGAATCCACTTGATCCAGATTGAGCCATCCATGGACCGGTTCTCTCGAATCCACGATCATCTGAAACATGCCAACTAGGGGTCCTTGTTCTCCCCTACTCCCCTTAATAGCAATACAATGTTATTCTTGCAAGTTCTCTCCCACTCAGCTTTTTCTAGGGATGAACTTCAAGAGGGACTGGCTATTCATACCATCGAGGCTTCTGATCAGCAGGATTGGTATTCCCCCGTCAAGGACTACCTCAAGTTAGGTAATCTCCCGCTTGGATTGACGCATGCCGCAAAACGAGCACTCAAGCAGAGAGCATCAAAGTATGTCTTGTTAGGAGACATCTTGTATCATCGTAGCTATGAAGGGATCCTCCTTCGGTGCTTGGACCAGCAAGAGTCCATGTGGGCGATCGCCCAAGCACATGATGGTACATGCGGTGGCCACTTCAGCGGTATGGCCATCGCCAAGCGCATTCTTTGCATGGGCTATTATTGGCCATCTTTAGAGCGAGATTGTTGCGCATATGTGTGAAAGTGTGTGAAGTGTCAACATCATGCCAATTTGACACACGTACCTTCCCAGGCCTTACAGCCAATCCAATCGGCTTGGCCTTTTTCATAGTGGGGCCTAGATCTCATCGAAAATATCTCCCCTACGTCATCCGACCGTCACACATTTATCATAACGGCCATAGAGTACTTCACCAAGTGGGTGGAAGCGGTTCCGCTAACCTCTACGACTGGACCCCGCATTATGGAGTTCATTTTACATAACATCATATGTCGTTTTGGTATTCCATCCAAGATAATCTCGGATAATGGGACATCATTCAAGAACAAAGATGTGCATGCTTTGACCACAAAGTACAAAATTTAGCACAATTTTTTGACACCCTATTATCCGTAGGCAAATGGGCAAGTAGAGGCGTAAAAAAAAATGCTAGTTGCTATCCTTAAAAATATAGTCGCAGACAGTCATAAGGATTGGCACATTCAGATCCCACTTGCCTTGTGGGCTTATCGCACTAGCATTCGGATGCCCACTGGGGCAACTCCGTTTTTGCTCGTGTATGGCTTCGAGGCAGTCATGCCTCTCGAGTTGGAGATTCCCTCCCTATGCATATCAATGCAAGAGTTCATCGATGATGACACTATGTGGTAGGCCCGGTTAGACCAGCTTACGTTGCTTGACGAACGATGCGTTAATGCTCTCGAGCATTTACGTATCTATCAAGAGCGACTTAAGAAAGCATACAACATGAAAGTTCACCTAAGGGACTTTCGGATTGGTGACTTGGTCTTAAAAGAAAACCAACAAAACTCTAGTTTGTCGTCCCATCTAAGGGACAAGTTCACGACAAATTGGTTAGGTCCATATGTAATTGATAGCAAAATAAGACCTGGAACATATCGGCTAGCCTCTCTTGATGGAATCAAGGAATTAGAACCCTTGAACATCAGTCACTTGCGGCCATTCCATATCTAAGGAGCCATAGCCCACCCAAAAAGCCCCAAGGATTCCCATAATCGCTTGGTCAACCTAAAAAGCCCCAAGGATTCCCATAATCGCTTGGTCAACCTAAAAATCTCCAAGGATTCCCATAATCGCTTGGTCAACCCAAAAGGCTCCAAGGATTCCCATAATCGCTTGGTCAACCCAAAAGGCTCCAAGGATTCCCATAATCGCTTGGTCAAAAACAAGAAAAATTCAAAAACAATAAAATCATCACAAATAAACAAAAAGTTGCATCTCATTTCCATGCATACGCAAAAATCATCATAACAGTACAGAGTTCTTTCACATCTCATCTGCATACTCACAAACATCAATCCCTCAAAAATACAAAAATATATAGCTGCATACATTGCATATTTGTGGTCGCACAGGTCAAAGCACCATAGACTATCATTACTTGGCAAAAACCATCATCTTCTACATTTTTTTCCGCTTCATCAATAGCTCATCGCCTATAACCACCATTCATTCTTCCTCATCATAGTTAGTTGTTTTCTAATGTATCGAGAGTTTTCGTCATTCAGTCGTCATTAGCTGTCTAGCCACATACTGTACCAAGTCAGATAGATTTTACGCAAGTAGAATTATACTTGGATTACACCTTGTTACGTAGCATCCCAGCACAAATTAAAACACATAAAACATTCCCAAGTTGTGTGAACGAAAGATGAACCCTGCGAAGCAATCCAGGTCACCATAAGTGAAATGGTTATCTTGCTCATCTCCCTGTGCGAATGACCCCAAGAATGCTCAGAGTTGGCAAAAGGACAAGCATCCTCCCTACCCAATTCCCCCAGAATCCCAAAAGTTCTCAAAAAAAAAAAAAAACTGTACAGCAATAACATGAATATACAGCATCGCCTACCAATGTACAGCTAAAAACAAAACAATTTTTTTTTTTTTACAAAAAATTAATTTGTCAGTTCTAGGGTTTTTAATCCTAACTGATAAATTTAAAAACAAAATGAAAAACTCAAAAAATTAATTTGTTAGTCCTAAGGTTTATACAGTTGTCAGTCTCGGGATTTCTGTATTTTCACTTTAAAAAGTCTGTACAAACAGCACAAAATTAAAATAACAGTTTTAACCTAGGGTTGTCACCTACATTTTAAAACTGACAAGCTCAGCCTAAAAAACTAGGGTTTTTCGTTTCATTTATCCTAGGGTTTTAGTTAAAAGCAAAAATAAAGATTTTTCACCCAGGATTTAGCTACGTCCTCCGTTCAATTTTCAGTTAAAGTCTTGGTTTGTGTCCAGTTTAGTTTTTAGGGTTTTCATTTTAATTTCGAGAAAACAACATCACAAAAGAAAAATAAACAAATAACTTGCAATTTTGAAAACACATAACAAAAGCAATAACACTAAGGAGCACTTACTGGTCTCGCTTTGGCTCCGCCACTCGATCCGGTTTGTGCACTCATGATGTTGGGAGAAATTCGATAGCGCTTTGCTTCGCAGAATTAACCTCCTCCTCCCCAGAGCTCCAAATCACAAGAAAATTCAGATGCAAATGAGCCCAAACCCTAGTTTTGGCCTTTAAATAAGCCTTTTTAGCTTATATTCGTTCCCCCCTAGTATGAGCACTCTAGTTAGCACTCGTACCACCCTAGGATGAATACTAAGCTGGAATTTGTCCCACCCCGAAATGAATTCAGGGCAAAAATTTCAAAAAACAACAAAAATTGAACAAAAATGCACCAAAACAGCTAATAAACTTGCTCGATGAGAGTGCTTTGGCACTTGACATCTTGGGCATGCAAAACAGATGTCGAGGTCACAAATCCTTGCTATCCTATTCCCTAAGAAGGCTACCATAGCCGGACCGCTCCACGGGAAGACGAATTTTCAAGAATTTCATCCCCAAACGGCGTCAACAAAAGGGTCAAAAACCCACCCAAAAATAAGTAATAACATTGCCGAACAAATGCGCCTTCGCACCTAACATTATTGGAATCCAAAATAGATGTTGGGGTTATAAATCGTCACCATCCTACTCCCTAAGAAGGCCACCATGGCCGGACCGCTCCACGGGAAGACGAATTTTTGACAATTTCAGCTCCAAATGATGTCGCCAAAAGGGTTAACACCCGCCAAAAACAGGTCTAAATGTCGAAAAACTGCACACACGTTCAAGGATAAGAATCTAAAGGAACCTTTGCATAAGTCATATTGGGTCAAGCGACTCATCGCTTTTCTCATGAAGGTCATTCCCTCATCAATTCGTCGCTTGAGGGGGTAGTCACACTTAGTCACCAATCAACAATTACACACCCAATCATGGAAACAACATGCATTCAAAGAATCATTGACAAAGACAATTACGCTCCTGCTTGGGGCAGTAAACAAGCAATAATCACAAGCTGATCAATCACTTGGCATTCATGAATCATGAACTCAAGGTTCCCACAGACAAAAGGTTGCACCCTTTGCGTATTCGTGACTGGTCAATGTCCAAGCTCAAGTAACACCTCACCGAAAAAGGTTAACACTTGAATTGAGTTCCTTCGCTCGTCGAAGCAAGGATTCAAGAATGCATGCCCTTTCCATACTTGGGGCATCAAAATTTGGTTAGGTTACTAAGAAACCCTAATCATTAGTGCTTTGGTTATCTATTTTTGCTCGGCGCTGCGCCATGCACAACGCATCCCAAAAAGGGGCATCTGTAGACACCAAAACAACACCAATCTGATTATATGACTGCAAACACTGATCGCGTTGATACACACAGGCCCAAGGGCAGCCCCCAGAGGTCAAACAGTGGTCCTAACCACTCTCACAATAGTTTTGGAAGGTCAGAGGTCAATTTGGCACCTTCAGGCATTTTGCTAAGGATCCGTCCCACCCTGGGATGAATTCAATCTAGGATTCACCCCACCTAGGGACGAATTCTAAATTCGCTCCGGGGTGTGGCAAATTGTAGGTTTGACGGGAAAAAAGTCAAATATTGACAAATGGCAGCTCAGATCCACCACCCAATGCTTCCTTCATCGCATGGGAGTATGGGTGAACATTTTTGAGTGTTAGAGGCATCTGCAAGGTCAGTCATGAAGTCCTAATTCAGGGAGGAATCTCCTTCCCCCTGGGAGGGCATGGCTGCCATGTGGCACCCCTGCATGCCCATTTCAAGAGGCCTCCAAGTCTATAAATTGGTGAGTTTCCTCACCCCAAAATATATAGAGTAGGAGCATTTTAGAGCAACGAAGTGCTGCCATTTTGTTTACACGCCTTACACCTTTTGGATTTGCACCTTCCACATCCTTGATTTCTTTTAGAGGGGATGTCATTGGGCGACTATTGGTAGGATGAATCTTGGACCCAAAACTTGACATTTGGCCATAATATCCCACCAAATTTGTCGACAATACCACACAGGAGGTTTTGGACCCATCCCAATTGGATTGGTGCTGAAATCAAGCCTCAAACGGTGAGCGGCCTGCCCCATGGGTGCCCCCTCCCACACTGCCACAATCCTAACCACCCCCTTTCAGAGCGATGGGAACTTTATGGCAGATTTGCTTTCTTTCATTTTTGCATTCAATTCTATGATGCTTAGATAGGTTGTCATTTGAATTTCGTCTCGTTTTGAACACTTTTGATCATATTTCTATCTTTGCTCGCTTCTACTAACTTGCAGGTAGCATAATAAAATTCTTGCTAATGGAGGCCAAATTGGGAAAATATGATCATTTGGGTCTTCCCAAAATGCCCCCAATTAGCTAAACCCAAGTTTGTAGGTCTTTTGGACCTTCGCAGGCAGGACATTGGGACAGTACCTTTTCAGCGTTTTGTTGTAGGCGAATTCGTCCCGCCCCAGAACAAATTCAAAATGGCGAGGAATTTCCTGAATGTTATTTTTGTAGTGCCCTTCTGGTGATATCTTGATACCCCTGTCAAATTTTCATAGCATTTGGACTTGTTTTGATCATAGTTTAATTCATTTTTCTCATTCATTTAGCGTAAGCTTGGGGATTTGCATGCATTGTTTCATCCGCAAGTGCTACTGATCATTTCTTGTTCTTTTGAATGCAAGGATTGGACGTCGAAGGAGCAATGAGGAGTCCATATTCATCAACGCAAGTGGCGGTGATGTTTGGTCTGCCCATTTTACATGTGGGCACGTGGAAGAAGGAAAGGCGCCCACGGATGTAACAAAGAACGAACGCTTAAACGCTCCTAGCCCTTGGAAGGGGAGGATGCGCATTGTAACCGAGTTTGAAACACATCAATAAAAGGGCTGTCCTCTTTTGATTCACATTTTTTTTAGTTCGATTCGATCATGCTTTTCCCTCTTTTCATGCACTTTCAAGTTTTTAGGATTTAGCGCTAAGTTCGATTTCTTTGTTTGCATATCGCATGTTAGCTTTCCCTTTTTGCTTTTGTATCCTCGTGCTTTCAAGTAGTCTCCTCCTAACCATGATTTTTGTAAAGTTGAGAGTTATGCTTATCAGTAGGGAATTTAACACACAACCATCACACACCCACCCCCTCACACACTTGCTCAGGTTGCGCAGTTTGAACCTTGGACCTTCGGAAAAAGAAGAAAAAAATAAGATGTGTAGTTTAATTTTAAGCTTTCAGTTAAATAATTTTTATTTGCATAGTTTAATAAAAAATTAACATTGGTCATTTTTGGATAGTATTAATTTTTATAAGGTTCCACAATTATAATAGTTATGTTTTTAAATAAATAAAATATAAAATAATTAATATAGTTGTGTTATCATTTTATTTTTTATTAATAACTTTTAAGAATGTTTAGAGGGACATTAAATCCTAAGTTTAAATTTTAAAAAATCTCTAAAAAATAATATGTATATATATGGTTAGTATGAGAAATCCTTGTGACCGACGATGAGGGTTGGGCATCCTCATCCCACCATGACCTCTCATGAGGGGGCCAAACACACAACCATACATCCCCTCACACACTTGTATACCTTGCAGTTTGAACCTTGGACATCTTGAAGAAGAGTCAAAGCTTGAATCGTTGTGTTGTTTCCCTTGGGGAAAATATTACAACAACAAAATTACTTGTATTTAAAATGGTTTTTGAAAGTTTTCTTTGATGTCTTGATTTTCTAAATTGACATCTTATACTATTAACAATAGTGTTTAATATGGATCATGATAAGAGACCTAGGTTCAAACCTTGGGGGAAGCCTATTGCAAAGGTAGTAGTCTAATTTGAATCCTTTGAGTGCGTGCTAGATTGACGATGATATAAATCCTAAGCACCCGATGGTCCATTTCACGTCGGGATATAAAACAACAAGGTGGAATAGTTTTGGTGGATGCAGCCTTTGTGGTTTGAACCTTGCACTTGCCAGGTACTAAAAATAGTGTGGTTGTAACCAACTCTTCTATCAAGAAAAAAAAATATGGATCATGATACTTATACCATGTTTCTTATAGAAGATGATACTTTTACACTTGATAATTACACATTTACAATAAGTTCCTCTCTCGTTTCTATGTGTTAATGCATTAAATCATGAAAAACATCAAAGTAGAGCATAATATATCATCAACAAATTAAGGTTAATCTTAAATATTAAGTATTAGTTAAAAGCTATGTGGAGGACAAAACCTTTGTTTTCTATGGAATGGAAACTAATAAAAGATACAAGTTACTCGTTCACTCAAAATCGATACCACATGATGATTTTAGTTAGAAAACTATATCATCTATTTTTGTATCATACATAATTTCCAAAAACTATATCATCTATTTTTGTATCGTACATAATTTTCAATTGACTTATCTTTAAATGAAGAGGATGAAAATATGTAGAACCCTGAGGCATAAAAAAATGTGACTCCCATAATCATGAAGTCTAATCACATCTCCTATAAAATAAAACTTAAAAGAAATATTTTCTTCATCTTCCACATCAAATGGATCATATGCTATGAACCTCCACATGCCATTAACATAAATCAATTACTATTATGTAATCATAATAAATAAAACATTCACATTCATTAATTTGCACAAAACAAAATATGAAAATACCCTTTAAGTAGGGCCACACCAAAAACACTCTTCCAAGAAGGAATCACTCCTCAATATTTTCAAGCTCCACGAGGTAGAAATATTTAACAAGAATACACGATATCCATTCTATTCCCTTCATTACCTTTATATAGGCTCTTCATATACCCAAACCCTAATGCTCAAGGGCCAGACCACATGCAAGTGGGGTGTCCAATTAGTAACTCTTAATAAAAGAAGCATTTACACCATGATAGGTCCATATTAGCCACTAATTCATTTATGGCTCATACCAATATACAATACAATATTAATACCTATCTTGGTACTTAATATTTCATTCCCCTGACAAAATATTTCATCCTTGAAACATATTGTAAATAGTTAAAACATGTCATGTTGAGGAGACTACCTATATGGACTTGTATTGGACCATAGAACCCAACCTTGGATAGCCCTAAGGCTCAAATAGTGGTTTTCACCACTCAAATAGGGACATTTTCCTTTACAACCATGGTCGTTTCACCTTGATATGACATCCAACCCGTGGTCATCTCACCCCAAGACGACCTCCAATCAGGGCCATGTCACCCCAAGATGGTCATGCTAGAAGTAGAATAAAAAAAGAGGGGCATAACTAGCAGTCGAAACTACCAACTAATCCTACGCATGAACCCGCACCGCAATCTAGCATGTGCATAAGCCAAAATTAGAGAAAACACATGACATAAATAGTTGCATTGAAATTTTGAAGATAAGCATTTACTTTTCTTAACGTGAACTACCTCTTCACTTTTTCATGCACAGGGTTATGCTATTTTTAGGTTTCTTTCAAGAAATCTATATAATAGCACTCACCCCTCAGTGAAATAGACACAGAGTTTTTGAATCTTCAAGAAACGAAGTAGTACTGAAATTCAACTGCAAGATCTCAAGCCTCCACATTCTTCTCACTATAGAAGCTATGTCATTGGTTTGCTCCAAAGGTTGAATACCACACCTATTTTATCTGTGTGGTCTAATATTCCTTCTTTGAAGATTGATCCAGACCCACCAAACTACTTATCCTCCTAGCACACTAATTCATTGACGAAACCTCAAATCGAGCCTAGGTGTTGCCCTGCATCGACCACGAGAAAATTACATACAGGGCAACAATCGTCTTAACCTGAGATGACCCATAGGTAGGGTCGTCCCACCTTGAGATGGTCCCTAGGGTAGTGATCTGTTTGTTTGTTTTATTGAAGTAGATTTTCGTAGCTTTTTCTTTATTGCATTGTAGATTAGTTATAATTTATTTATGCATGCATTTGTTTTTCATTTCATCTATTTATCATATCTTTTATCACCATTATATCGAGCCCTATATCGAAGGGCTTTGCACATGCTATTAATGTACTTTTTGTTCCTTGTGTGCAGGTTATAAATATCTACAAGGAAGATGAGTGCAAGACCATTTCACATTAACCATTTCAATAGTCATGAAAAACCTGACCCATATTAGTTTGTGGATGCAAAAACTATCCTACAAAGTGCACCTAGATTCAGTTTATTTATTTATAACTTATTGTATCAAAATTGGTAGCAAATCCCTCAAAGGGATCTCATCGTAACCATTCTAAAAGGACAAATTCAACATTAATAAAAGGGTACCACCATTTACATATATCTTGTTCTTATATTTATGGTTTTGTTATTGCTATTTCTTTGGCTTATTTTCAATTGCTTGGGTGTATGATCTTTTTCAGCATTTTAGTGGTGATCACAGTGGGACCTAGTCCCTATTTTGAATTCTATTGCTAATTTCTATTATTCTTATGATTTTAGGTTTAAACATATTTACCTGATATGATCTTATTATGCAATCGTCTGACCTTGAGATGGCCCCTATTCGGTATTCATCCCAGACTGAGATGGCCTCAGATCATAGAGTAAAAACAACAAAGAGCGGGATCTACATCAAACGTAGGCTATCAAAGTGATTACCTCTATTCTCATTCTTTGTTTTTATAAAGAAAATTACAAAAAAACTAGATTATGAAGATTTAAGTACAAAAAATTAAAGTGTCGAGTCATTGTCTATGACTGTATATGGTCCAAATGATCCCTATTTGAGATCGCCCTTACTCTAGATGGCCCCTATCTATAATAATCTCTAGGATAGATGAAATTTATCTATAGGATGACTCTGTATCTATCACTATTTGGTTTACCTGTTGTTTTCTGATCGAAGGTTGATCTCATGTAGGGTTCTACATTTTAGAATTCTATTATTTTATAGGATTTTTGAAAGTAAAACATCAATTTATGCATTAGAGAAAGGATAATTGAGTGCTTCTTGATTTTACTTTTTGCATAATAAAAAGAACCCCACACACCGCGGTTTATTTAAACATCAACAAGTTGGACTTCATCACCAACCGTTGATCGAGACTAGTAATGGTGGGTTTCATCTCCATCCGTTGGCTCATACCATAGCAACCATAGTGGCAAAAAATGAGTGTCTTTCTAGATTTCACCATCGAAAAGTCCCCTACTCGGGTGCATTTATAGTAGGAAGGATTAGTGAGCCCATTTACCATAGGTCTCTTTAAAATAATTAGTTGATGCAACTGTCGTTATTATTCATGCTCTAAATACATGGGTTAAGAAAAGTAAGGCTTTGGCGATAGCAGAACATTATACAGTGCAACCCCTTCAGGGATTATTTTGTTCCTATAAGGTTACCTTGAGCCACATCCATAGGAAGCCACTTTTTATTGTTTGAGTTATGCTCCTTGATAGGAAATGTGCTCGAACTACCTTTAGTAGTTTTTTATTTTTCACCCTTATTTTTCATAGGCATAAGGTATAACATCAAAACACACTCAAGCAATTATAGGAATGTAGAATCAAAATTTAAGTGAGATAATCACATTGTTTGCTTGTGTGTGTCTTTACTATTTTCTTAATCCACATCATGGTAATAATGTGTAGTCAAGCTTAATCAAGAGCTAGCACTGTTAAAAATTTACAAGGAGACATGGAACATCTTCATTTAGTCCAAAGGACATGGTCATTCCTAAATGACATCCTGGTATTTGTCATGATGCCAACATCATCTACAAGGAATATGATCTTCAAGATATCCTTATTCAAGATGCCTCTAGGGATCCTCAATATGATCTTAATGAAGAAATTCTAGATCAAGCAACATTGCTTACTTTTTATCAAAAAAATCATCAGCCCACTGAAGTGCCTAGTAGGATAGTACTGTGCATTTGCATCTTGGATAATCTTACCAATCAATCACTAGAGAAAGACCAAGAATATACCCCATGGACGAGGCTAGATGATCAAGCCACTTTGCTTGATCATCCATGGATGAGTTGGTAGTATGCTCGTTTAGATAGGTATGAAACTCATCATCCTACTTAGATATCCATGTCAAATCATCTATCCCTTATCAATGAGGAAGAGGAAGACTTTGATAATCCTCTTACCCCTTAGGAAGAGTACTCCATGTAAGCATGTTGTGCCTTTGTGCTACTTGAGTGTGTGGAGTTTACATTCAAGCCTGAATACCAAGTCAATGTGGCTTCCCTCGATCATGATAAATTTGTAGCCAACCCTTTGGGGCCATGAAGCAAGTTAAGTACCTTCATATTAATACAAAGGCCAATCAACCCTGCACTACTGATTAGATAAAACAAGCACTTAGGTAGAATGTTGATAGACAAGTATAGTTATACCAGTTATAACTAGATAACCAATGCTTAGATCAACAATACCAGTTGAATCAGCAGAGGCTACACCAACATAGGTTGCACCAACAATAACTATATCAAGAACAATTATAGAAATCCTTGCATGAGATGGTTCCTACACCTAGTACCCATAGGAAAAAAATCCATCAAAGGTGTCTTGCGCATCATCAGGACCTACCAATTAGGTCAAATTAGAACCATCCACCTCATGCACCTATCCATCCCCATAGGTCCACACAACATCCACCCTACAACCAACAACAAGGGTATGAGACCTATGAGGATTTGCAATCAGAGTACTAGGAGCAAGGGTATCCTGGGTCACCTTATGAGGACATGGTTGATGATCACATTCAACCACCACATCCCAATCAAAATATTTCTTGCCCCCCTCTTCGAGAATAAATGTGGGAAGATGAGATCATATTATCTAAAGCTTACAATTTGCTTACCTAGCTCATTAATTCATTGGAAAAGCAAGCTTCAGGAACGAGTTATCATAAACTCACATTGAGCCAAATTTATAATCAATTACTCCATCCTTTTATCCCATACCCATCCATATCCTAAGAATTTCAAGATGCCCAAGCTAGAAAAATTTAAAGGAGATGATGATGCACATGAGCATATCACCAGCTTTACGAACCTTTACTTTCAAATCTAATATGATGATGCCTTGTTACTTAAAACCTTATTAATAATGCTCTCTGGCCCAACCCTAGAGTGGTATAACCATATGCTAAGGCACAATATCCATAGCTTTGGATAGCTTGTGAATGCATTTTTGGAGCACTTCTCATTTAGTTTGAAAAATAAACAACCTTGACTAATCTAAACAATATTTGCTATTTTGATGATGAACCAATATTGAATTATGTTAATAGGCGATGAGTGATTATCTCAAAGTTTCCATTTACATTACCTGTAATAGAGTTAAATCATCTATTTATGAGGAGTTGTTCAAAAAATATTTCATTACTATTACAACTCCAACAATATCAAACATTTGAGGAAGCCCTTACTCATGAAAAGGTCATAGAAGAGATCAAGGTTTAGGAATGGGAGATCAAACTTCATAAGGAGTGGAACAAGAACCCCAAAGTAAACCATACATAATAAAAGCCATATTTAGTTAATCAAGTTGTCTTAAGTGTTCTAGGGCCTGTAAAGAAAAATCCACCTCAACAAACCAATTATCAGGCCCAACCCCCTTCTACGTAGTATCACAACCAAAATTAGTAGAATTGAGCATAAATCCAACAATGTTGCCCACCTTGCAACTATAAGCCATTGTATGAATATTTGGCATCACTTTTTAATCGACTATGCAAGGAAAAGGCCATCAATCTTCTAGATATTTGTCCTTGGAATCCTAATTTTCCAAATCCTAAATGGTATCAAAAGGACCTATACTATCTTTAACATAGACAAAATGGTCATAACATTTAGTCATGTTATACATTCAAGAACATGGTACAGGATATGATTGAGAGAAATGAAATTCAAATTGACAATCCTCTTACAACCAATAATCAACAAATGGGTGTATTCAAGGATCCACTACCCACACATGAGGTTCAAGTAGATCAACTAATACAGTTCAATGAAATCCACACAACCCCACCCAAACAAGGCTTTGTTGGGATAATTAATATCATGACAAGGAACCAAAGGTATCCTAATCAAGTTGCAGCACCGGTAGCTTCAATCAATGTTTCTTCCATGTCACAATCTATACCACAAAAAAATCTTGTCCAAGATCCTCCACCTCACCTGATGGTGACGATCAGAAGTAAACTTACCTATATTCTATGAATAACATCGCCAAGACTCTCCATTTATAAGCTAATACAATAGTCACCACCACACATAGAAGCTCTAATGGAGATTATGAAATCGATTGAATTGTAGTTCCAGGATTCCATCTCTTTTTCCAATTTTGTGGGGCATGTTCAACACTGTAAGGAGCCTATCATCATATTTCATGATCATGATATCAAGGTGACTCCCATTGATGTACCTGATCCTCCACTACACATCATTGCTAGTGTGAATTGGATTCCTTACAAGTGATTCTTGATCGATACAAGCTCCTCCATCAATATCATTACAACTGCTGCACTACAACATCTCAATCTTCCATAATTACACATTATAGCATCTACATTCACCCTTCGAGTATTTAACAATACTTTATGCTCTATCATCGATACAATAGTCCTCCCTATTTAGGTTGGACTAAAAATTATTTCTTATTTCCACGTGCCATATCTTGGAGGGTACAATGTAGTATAACATATTTATTGGAAGACATTGGATCATAGATATGAAGTGCATCTCAACTATATTGCACTAGTGCCTTAAGTACATCCATGAAGGGTAGGTTCATGTAGTTCATGCAAATCTTGAGCCCTTCAAGTGCTACAATGTAGTGCACCATCCACAAGAGTCTATCTTGCCATCCATACATATGGACATCTAACCAAATAACCCTATAAAAAGTCTAGCTCCTTCACCACAATCATCCACTAAACCATCACCACCTTTATCTCCCCCACCGTAATTGGTTTATTCTGATATCCCTTCTTCGTCATTGGATCCTTCGAGTGAGAAAATGTCGAAGGTGCCAATCGATGAAATTCCATCATCCATTTCTATAATTTTTGTAGCAGATATTCCAACTCCTATGAATGAGTAAGAATCATTTAATGCAATGTATGAGTTACCTTCAACCACAACCCCATCATCCTCATTCGCCCCACTACAGGTTATGGTTCATATGGCTAATCCTAGACTCGCTGAGTATCTTGTGCAAAATATCACATTCACCCACTCATTGAGTTAGTGCAAGACATGGGTAGACCTCACTTGTCATCACTATCCATTGGTACCATTGTACCCTTGGGGTACCCCCAAACTAAATAAACTTTGTCTATGGGGATTTTGATGAGTCTACAAGTTTGTCCCCTATGGTGGACGATGATAATGATCTATTTTTTAGGGAATGACAGTTATTTGTCAAACCCAAATTTTGCCTTGTGTTACTTTTACTACTACCATTTGCATGAAAATGGTCTTGGTCAGTATGAACACGATCTTCAAAACCCTTACCAACCATAGTATCAGCTGGCTAAAGATAGATTTGACTTAGGGTATTTCGTGTGTATGCTAGATGAGCTCCTTGTAGACTCACTATAACACCTAACCATAGGCTTTGGAGATAAAATTAATGAGAATAAATATGTCGACCAAGCTACATTCATCAAATGAGTGACCATCTGCCCATCATGATGGTAACTATGGAGCACTTCGACTCTTACAGGAAGACATCTAAATAAAATGAGGATGGGACAAGCCCATAGTATTTTTGTCCTAGTCATATTCAGTATCTCATCGACCAGGTTCATATTAATCCTCTCTCATCCTCTAGTCAAGAGCATACAAGTGGGTGGATCTCTAATGATGTGTCTAACATAGGTAATGATCCTAAAAATGACTAGATCGAAGAAGATGATGAATTTTATCAAGATTGTGATGACATATCTACTGATTCATCTTTCATAGGGTATGAAGTAATATCTATTGCTTCATATAGCTCAAAGGATGCATCAGCTGCTATCAAGCCCCTTAATTATCTTGATGAATTCTATATTTGGTTTTTTTCTATGCATCAACCTATCTGGAGGTAGTTGTTGCCTCTAAAATATCCAATCATACATATTCTACCTAGGCCTCATACAATAATTCCACTTCCACATCAACCACCTTCGGTGTGCTTAAGGCCACCCATATTCGATAGGCTCTTTCCATCCATGAATGAAAACCATATACCATCGATCAATATGGTTTCCAATTATCTGACCACCCTACTCCATAATCCTAGTGACCCTTCAAAACATTTCCATAAGGCCATTGATTTTGATCGTGTCATATTTTTGTCATCACCCTCAAAGTTCTTCCCTTGCAAAGAAATATTAAAACCATTTCATTTCTCCTAGGGACCGTCTAGAGATGTTTGTTAAGCTGAGATCAAACTTGATGATATGATCGATTCTTCAAATCCAGCTAATGACATCCATTTGATCTCTATACCTCATCAACTCGAGGAGGGATCCCGCATGTCATTTGAAGACACAATTGATGTAAATATCAACACTGACCCTGAAGTTCCTCATAATTTCAAGTTGGAATATAGTTTGTCCCCATAGGAACAAGTCTATATTACAAGTCTTATAAAAAGAGAGGCGAATAGCCTTTTATTGGACTTACAAAGATATGTTGGATCTCGATCTGAATTTGGTCATACACAACCTCACGTTCGATCCAAAAATCAAATTGATCAATAAAAATATTCACAAAATGTATCCACTAATAGCCTTAATGGTTAAATATGAATTACAAAAATTGTTGGATGTAGGGTTCATTCAACCTATCAACTATCCTGATTGGGTTTCCAACATGGTACCCATAGGAAAACCCGATGGGAGGATTCACATATGCATAGATTTTTGAGATCTTAACAAAGCGACTCCTAAGGATAAATTTTTCCTTCTGAATATTGGTGCTCTACTTATCACAACTACAGGTCATGAAATATTATCCCTCATGGATGGTTTCTCAGACTAAAATCAAATCTAGGTCAATACCGAAGATCAATCCAAGATAGACTTTACCACATCTTGGGGGAATTTTTGTTACAAAGTCATGCCTTTTGGCCTCAAAAATTGCTAGTGCAACATATCAACAAACCATGACATACATATTTCATGATTACATGCACAAAATCCTAGAGGATTACATATATGATTTACTAGCTAAATCCCTATTGCATCATTGATCACATTGATGTTCTACAGAAGGTCTTCGATTACTTAATCAAGAAAAAAATTAGAATTAATCCTAAAAAGTGTGTTTTCAAAGTCACATATAATAAAATTTTGGGTTTTATAGTCTCAAAGCGAGGAATTGAAGCTGATACCACCAAATCCAAGGTAATACTCGAAATGGTTCCCCCTACAAACCTAAAGTAACTTCACAACTTACAAGGGAAGGTCATATCTATTCGATGCTTCATAGCACAACTTTTGGATAAATGCCGATCAATTAATCATATGTTACAATAGGGAGTCCCATTCAATTGGGATTATGAGTGTCAAAAATCCTTTGATAAGATTAAACAATACTTGGTGTCACCAATGGTATTAGCTCCACCTCGAACAGGTGTGCCATTTTTATTATACATATCAGTTATTGAATTCACCTTAGGGACCATGTTGGTCTAAAATAATGCGGTAAATAAGGAACAAGCTATTTATTACATCAATCATACCGTGGTTAGCTATGAGCTCAAGTACACGTACATTGCAAAGCTTTACTTAGCAATGGTATTCACCACCAAGAAGCTATGCCATTACATGCTAAATAAAAAAACGTATATCATGTCCAAAGAAAACTCTTTGCGGTACATGATAAGTTGCACATACCATAATAGCCATACCGCAAAGTGGATCATGCTATTGATAAAATTTGACCTCAAATTCATAAGTAAAAAATCTATTAAATTTCAAGTCATTGTTGATCAAATAGTAGATGCTCCTCTCTAGGATGATAAGCCTCTCATAATCGAGTTCCCCTATGATGCAATTTTTACATTATCAAACTTTCCAGAACCTGAAGAACCTAAAAAAAAAATTGATATGACTCTATTCTTCGACGGTTCCAAATATGAGCAAGGGGTGGTGTAGAAATTATGTTTTTCACACCACAAGGGATTCCCATATCTCTTTCATTTAAACTCAAATTTCCATGCACCAAAAATAATGCTAAATATAAGGCTCTCCTTCTGGATCTTCAAGCAACTATCACCATGAAGATCAAAAAGCTAAATATCTTCAACGATTCCTTGCTCATTGTTAACCAAGTCAAAGAAATTTACCAATACAAATGTCCAATCTTGAAATCATATAAAGCCCTTGTGGACAAGCTATTAGATAAATTAGAATGGTACAATATTGAGGTACTCCCTTGATCATCTAATCATTTTGTGGATATGCTGGCTTATGTGGGATCCCTAATTGCATAGAACCCTTCAGATGATATCACAACCATTCATATCAAAACACTATCGTAATCAACAATTTCGTATGAGGCTTCGAAATATGAGAAAGTTATCCACATTATTTAGTTTGAACCGTACCAAGATCGATTCTCTTGCATACACAACTTTTTGAAATATGATTCCTAGGGGTCTTTGATCCTAAAAAGTCCTTTTGATAACAACACAATGATCTATCTTAAGGTTCTCTCCCAATCTGCATTCATGTGGGATGAATCTCAAAAGGAATAGACAATTCATTCAGTTGAGACTCAATAGTATCAAGATTGATTCACCCAACTAAAATATTTTCTAAAACTTGGTAATATCTCTTTGGGATTGTCACATGTTGCAAAATGAACATTCAAACAAAAAATGATAAAATTTATCGTTAAAAAGCATCCTGTATTGTCAAAACTACAAGGGTCTTCTCCTTCATTTTCTAAAGTTCCACAAATCTGCTTGGGTGATTTCTTAAGCTCACAATGGTACTTGTGGTTTCCATTTCAATGGCATGGCTATCGCTAAATGTATCCTTCAAATGGGCTATTATTGGCCTACCATGAAGAAATACTATTGCACTTATGTTAAGAAATGCATGAAATGTTAACCATACTAATATTTTGCATGTACCTTCTTAGGCCTTATAATATATTCATTTGGTATGGCCTTTTTCACTTTGGGGATTTGATTTAATTGGAAAAATATCACCCCCATCCTTGGACCGTCACACGTTTATCTTAACGATCATAGAGTATTTCACAAAATTGATTGGAAGCCATCCCTCTTACCACTACGACTGGATCTCAAATTGCAGATTTCATACTTCATAATATCATATGTCATTTTGATATTCCATCCAAGATCATCTCAAATAATGGGCCCTCATTTAAGAATAAATATATGTGACCTTTAATCGTCAAGTATAACATCTAACACAACTTTTCCATGTCCTATTATATGCAAGCTAATGGGTAAGTAGAGGCATCAAACAAGATAATCATTACCATTCTAAAAAAGACTCTAAAATATAACCACAAAGATTTGTATCTTCAACTACGTCTTGCATTATGGGCTTACAAAACTAGAATTAGGATGCCCACTAGGGCAACTCCTTTCTCGCTAGTGTATGGCACTAAGGTTATTATACCCTTGGAATTGGAAATTCTTTTGTTGCGCATATAACTACAAGAGTTCATAGATGATAATACTGCACAAAAAATTTACCTTGATCAATTGACTCTTCTTTATGAATGATGCGTTAATGCTCTCAAGAACCTTCAAGTTTATCAATATTACCTTAAATGATCTTATGATATGAAATTCCACATTAGGAAATTTAAATATAGGGATCTTGTGTTTAAAGAGAATCAACAAAACTTCAACTTATTACCTCATTTGCAAGATAAATTTACAATAAACTGGTTAGGCATGTTCATCATCATGCAAAAGATAGGGTCAAGGACTTATTGTTTAGCTTCTCTTGAGGGTGTTGAGAAACCAGAACCTCTCAACATTCTCCACCTATGGGTATTTTATGCATGATACACAATGCATATAAAAAAGAAATAAAAAAACAAAAACCACAAAAATAATACAAAACATAAAATATTGCATTCACATTTGCATTGCATTCCATCATGCATTTCATGTTGCTATATTTTCTTGCTTGCATTAGGCATGTTCTTTCATTGCATTAGCATTAGGACTAGTTTTATTCTTGCATGATAATTTCTGGTGCCACACTTGTATAGTTGTCATCTCCCTTAATCAACCTTTTTCATCATCATCATTTTGCACTTTTTTATGAGCTTTTTCTTATTAAGGGGTCCTCGTAAGATAGGGTAGATACTGGATGATTATTAGTAATGATATTTAGATGACCATTGACTATTTTACACACATATTTTAGTTTGTAAAATATCATAGGGAAAATCATCACATTCCACTTATCATTAACATCCACACTCCTCTTTTTGGTAATTGTGTTTTTCAACACAACCAATGGGTTGCTATAGGGTGTTCACTAGGGTTTTCGAGCATTTAACCACTCCTATTTCCATTTCATATTTTGTAGTAAGCTATCTAAATTTTTGAAGGTAGGGTCTTACTTTGATAGTACCTTTCATATCTCAAAATACCAAACACGCAATCACATTCTACAATTGGAGATTTTGAACAAGGAAAGACAACACTACAATGTAGTCCATACCCCTTAAGAAAAAAGTTTCCCTTGCTCATCCTATTATGTGCATGGCTTAGGATTATGAGAATTGACAAAATAAAAATCTCCCCCTACCTAAGAAATCCCCTTGCTCCTCCAAAAAAGGAGCAAGCTTCCAAAAAAAAGTGGTTCTCACCACTAATAAAATTCCTTACTCACCCTAAAATACGAGAAAGGATCCCAAAAAAATTCATAAGTAATTAAAAGAAAAGAAGAGGGTGAAGAGCTTGAATCCTTGGAATTCTTAGTGTTCAAAAACCATGGGGTGATCTCCATTACAACAATGGGCTCTAAGATTCAACTTGGCAATGGGGTAGTCTTACGCATGGTGATATGTCTGTCACATTAGTGACCTTATTTTGTACAAACCAATGTCAGCTTGCAGATGAGCTAGATTTTGGTGCCTTGATTTACCTAATAGTGTAGTATAACTATGTATAAAATCAAGATAATGATGACCATTAGGTGAACTTCATTACAACAATGGGCTCTAATAAATGGTCTGGCAATGGGGTAACTTTATGAGTTTATCACATTAATGAATATCACATGCAAACATAGGGATATTGAATATCTTGGTATTCCTAGAAGACGTTTACCTTTTAGAATATTTCTTGATCAGTATACATATTTTGAATGGTTACCTAGGGTGTTTGAGTCTCATGAAAACATTATTTCTTATTACATCCTATTTTTTCCCATATATTAGTTACATTTTATCATATCACATTTTAGTCACAATTTAATCCATGATCTTTTGAAATGGGTAACATTTGGATTGATGACTTTTATACATTTTGTGGTGTTTACAATTAGTTTGTTAGTGCATATAGATTCATTCATTATGTTTTATTATTTAAAATATACATTCACATTTCACATTAGCCACATCACATATAATTAGTGCATCTCATACATGTCTAAGTCTATGCATACATATTAGATTTATCAAATCAATAACATGAGTTACATAAATTTAGAATCATAGAAACAAATCTCAAAATGCATCTACACATTAGGTATTACATCAATAACTACATCCACAAGTGTATCCACACATGTAATATAACACCAATAAATACATAATAAAATAAATAACATCATATCACATATATGGTAAATTTGGTATATGGTGATACAAAAATACCCACAGGCTACAATATAGTGGGTCCTCGAACCTCACACTCCAAAAAGAGAAGCAAATGCACATCACAAGTTAGGTTAGCCCTGTACCACTAGTTTCACCTCCACCCTCAACCTCATATTGATGAGGTTTTATAGATCCACTAGTCTCTGATCTCTAGGGAGTATCTACAAACCTCAAAACTTGTGGTCTAATTGATGGCTAGATTGACTCACTATATCAGCTCTAATATGATGCCCTTGATGAATCTCATGAAGGTAGTCTGCCTCCAAGCTGCTCTACCTCATTCTCTAAACTAGAAATGTACTCTCAATATAAACATTGACAAGAGACATGGCGAGCCACAATCCTTTGCAGCTCTACCACTTGTACCTATATCTTGACTACATCACCCGTGGCCTATCCACCTATCCCATATCCAATAGTCAACCTTATCACCTACCCCTATAAAGTATCCCACTCTCCTATCAACCCTATCAACTATGTTCATAGAGCATCTTTCTCTACGGTCAACCTATCCACCTCCACCTAAGAAGTCTATAATTGTGCACGTAGAGTGTCCCTCTCCTTAAATAAGTCTCTCCATTGTTGTCTCCACCTATCTAACTCGATTCAAAGCAATGATACTATGGTATCTCGCTCCAACAATTGCCTCTACAATCTATGGACCTGTAATTTGAGTGAAGATTCCTGATCCTATGAATCCTCATCACCTCCACCCTCATCCTATGGCTTGTCACCTCTCTCTAAGATCTTACTCCATCCCCCCTCCATTCTATGATGCACTCGTCACTCATCCATGTCCTCCCTGATGCCCTCATCCACTACCATCCTAGACTATCCACCCATAGGTCCACCTCCCTGCTATAACCGAGTCACCCAACATAATATTTACTCTACCATAGTACCTAGATCATCCCCACCTAGATCTACCATTGGATGGTCTATGTTCTCCCCTTCCTAGCCTCCATTTTTATCCAATCATGAACAATGCAAATGATGTTAGAAAAGTGCTAATTTATCTTTTATATTTTCAAAACTATGTGACCATCTCTAGGTCAGACAATCATAATTACTGTGACCATTCTACCAAGAGACGACCACCAGATTTCTAAAAAAATACAAAAAAAAAACTCCAAAGGTACCACACTCCTTTGGTCAAATTCAAAAATATCCAAAGGTACCCAAATTACTTTAGTCAAATTCAAATTCAAAAAGCTCCAAAGGCACATAACCCCTTTGGTCACATCAAGTCAATAATGTTGAGCGAACCTCGTATATAGTGATTTACTCTAGTAACATGACAGATGCAATGATTGGTTATCTATGCAATTTGATATGATGAGTAAATTACCATAAGACCACTCATAAAAAAATTAATAAAGTGGGTCAAAATCAAGGTTGTAATGGGGTATTATGCACTTTTACTTTCACAATTATCCTAGAAAACCCAAATCAAGTCATCTTGGTCAAGCGACTCGTCACTTTCATAAATTTTCATTTCCTCATTGACTCATCACTTGAGAGGGTAGTCATACATCACAAAATTCATAATCAAGTCAATAATAAAATAATCAATCGTGCAAATTATGTTCATTCAAGAATCATTATCAAAGACTATCATACACTTTCCTATTTGATGAGGCAAAAGAAAACATTTCAACCAAACAAATGCTCGGTATTCTCAAAGCCTAGGGCATATGGACCCCTATGTCTACCCATGGCTAAAAAGTGTTCCAATATCAATTATACCTTAAGCCTATGTGTCATCGATTGAAATGTTTACTTGAATTAAGTTCTTCAATTTGTCAAAATAAATGATTAAAAAATGTATGCTCTTTTCATGATTGAGACATATTACATTGATTAGATCAATGAACATCATTAACCCTCAGTTTGACTTTAGGTCATCAATTTTTGCTCTGCGTTGTGCTTTCACACAATGCATCCAAAAAAGGAGCATTTGTAGACACCTAAAATATGTCATGTTGAGGAGACTACCTATATGGACTCTTTTTGGACGATACGACCCACCTTGGGAAGATCTAGGGATCAAACAATGGTTTTCACCACTCAAATAAGGATATTTACCTTTACAACCATGGCCATATCACCCTGATATGAACTCCAAACCATGGTCATCTCACCTCGATATGGCCTCCAATTAGGATCATCTCACCTCGAGACAGTCATGTCAAAAGCATAATTAAAAAAATAATGAGACATAACTGGTAGCCAAAATTATCAATTAATCTTGTGTATGAACCTGCGTCACAATCTAGCACATGCATGAGCCCAAATTAGAGAAAATACATGATACAAATAGTTGCATGGAAATTTCTAATATAGGCATTCACTTTTCTTAATGCGAATTTCCTCTTTGATTTTTCATGCACAGGGTTGTGCTATTATTAGATTTCCTTCGAGGAATATATATAATAACACTCACCCCTTAGTGAAATAGATAAAGCTTTTGAATATTCAAGTAACAATGTGTTACCAAAATTCAATCGTGAGTTCTCAAGCCTTCACATTCTTCTCACTGTAGAAGCTATATTGCTTGTTTACTCTAAAGGTTGAAGATCACACCCATATTCTTTTCATGGTCTAATATTCCTGCTTTGAAGATTGATCCAGACCCACCAAGCTGCTCCTTCAAGCACACTAATCCATCAACGAAACCCCAAATCAAGCCCAAGAGTCACCCCACATTGGCCATGAGAAAATTACATACAGGGCAATGAGCATCTCAAGCCGATATGGCCTGCAAGTATGACCATACCACCTTGATATGGCCCCCAAGAAAATGATCTATTTGTTTATTTTATTGCAATAGATTTAAGCAACTTTCTATTTATTGCATTGTAGATCAGTTATAATTTCATTTATGCATACATTTGTTTTTCATTTCATCTATTTGTCACATCTTTTATCATAATTATATTGAGCCCTATCTCGAAGGGATCTACATATGATATTAATGTACTTTTGCTTTCCTTGTGTGCAGGTTACAAATATCTATGAGGAAGAGAAGCACAAAAGATTTGCACATTAACCATTGTGTCGGTCATGAAAAACCCACCTTAGATCAGATTTTGGATGCAAAAAAGATCCTACGAAGTGCACCCAAATTCAATTTATTTATTTGTAACTTATTGTATCAAAATTGGTAGTAAATCCCTCAGATGTATCTCATTGTAACCATTTTGAAATGATAGATTCAATATTAATAAAAGGGCACCACCATTTACATATATCTTGTTCTTATATTTGTGGTTTCATTATTTCTTTTTCTTTGATTTATTTTCAATTTCTTGGGTGTATGATATTTTTCAGTATTTCACATATGAAGAGATAAAATAATATAATCTTTTAAACCATGTTGAGAACTGGTATCGATGTTAATCATCCATCCATCCCAATGAAACTATAATTGGTAATGGTATTCGTTTATGTTGGTATGCCCTTCTAGCACTTGAGTATATTAAAGTAATCCTTTCATTCCATGTGTTGGAGGCATCTTTTTTCTAAGCACAAATATCACTCTTTCTCATAAATGCTTGTTTTTCCCACTAATAGTATATCTAAGGTTTTGGTTCCTTTGGCTCAATGAATGTCCCACATAGTTTCTATTACATTAAGCCTTGTTTCTATGATTGATTCCCATAAATATGATATGGGTGGCGATATGTTCCAACATTAGCCTGATGTTCTACCTTTTTTTACTCTTCAACATGTTGTTCCTCTATTTTGTATTTTTTGTTATACTTTTATTTTTGGTTTGTTCTTCAATTTTGACTTTGCTTCTTTTTGTTTATCTCTACTTCTACCTCCTCCCCAGGCTCTATTTTATGTTCTTTTGCTTCTTCGATATGCTTCCCTATAATATCTTTATGGTTTTCCCATGGTCCTTGCTCCTTAAGTTGAGAAATATCTTGCAATGTTATATTTTTCTTATCATATCATAACTTCATAAATTTCTTTTGTATATTAATATTAACAATATCCAAAAAATCCAACAAAGGATATACAAGAACAATATCCACTTCATCCATTTCCATGAGATGAAAATTAGAATGAAAATATATACTTATCCATAGAAAGATTCAAGTCTTCAAAAATTTGACATCATTTCCTTGAAACTGTATACCCTTGATATTCTTTGTTGGAACCTGTAAACTGTTAGCCAAATCCTTGCTGAAGAAGTTATACTTACTGCTAAGGTTTATGAAGGTAATAACTTTTTTCTTATGAAAGTAATGATAAACCTAAAAAATAAAAATTTTAGATTCACACAAACCTTTTTAAACACCATTTGACTCATATGATGTCCATGTTGTGCTTCCTTCAGTTTGTAAACTATCATATTTCTCTTTTTATTATATCAATTTCTTGCAAATTAACTCTCTTTATTTTCTTTTGTTTTTTATTCTTTTGCATTGCTTTTAAATTTATTATTCAAACTAGCTATCTTTTCATATTTTTCTCAAATTCTCATTTGCTTAGAAATGCTACCTCAAATTCTTTCTTTGTATATGAAAAATCATAGTCACATTTAAATTTCATAAGCCATGTTGAAGCTTCCCCTTACAAAAAGTCACCACTATTATATTTTTATTCTATCTCAAAGAAACTTAAAGAATTTCTTTTCTACTTTATAAATCATTCCCTAGAATCATTTTCATCCCTTCTAGTGAATATTGTGAACTTAATGATCTCAAACCCCCCAAAATTTCAAAACTTAGATTTTTTCAAAATAAAATTCCTCAAGTCTCCTCTATTCCTTTCAATAAATAATTAAATTTACAAATTGTCTTCAAAATAGAATAGACTACAACTGATTTTCTTACCTTGGCTGATAGATATTTGCACTCAAACTAGTAACTATTAATGGCATGCGGACTATTTTTTGGATGATAACAGACTATGGATTACATTTTTCTTGCACTCAACCTAGCAACTATTAACGACCTGCAAACTATGTACTTCCTACAACTAATAACAATTGCTCTACGAACTATTTTTTTAGACTTCTACCAAACTATGAATTGGGTATGTTTGTACTTAGACTAGAAATTAATAATGACCTACTCTGTGGACTATTTTTGGTAAACTAATACCAAACTATAGACTAGGTATTTCTACATTCAAGCTAGCAATTGATAATAATTTTCTCTATAGACTATTTTTTGGTAGATTGCTACTAACTACAAACTGGGTATTTTTTGTATTTAAACTACCAATTGATAGTGATTTGCTTTGTGGACTTTTCTGTAGACTATTACCAGCTAAATATTGAAATGACTAGGTTGGAAGTTTTCTTTGCAATTTTAGATTATTGCCTAATTACCACTAATTGTTGCTTTTCCTTATTGTTATAGAGTGTATAAGTGTTCTAATGGCTAACAAGGTATTCTTTACACTATCGATATTTTGAAAGCCAAACAAGGTATTTTTATTAGATGATATTACATTATTTGATAAACATGTGTCAAGAAAGAAGGCTAAGAGTCTTCCATGCGAGTGGCAAGATAATAATTCAAGGATCATATGGAAAGAATATGAAAAGTTATTTTATAAATTGATATCATGGATACAAATCTCCATAATTTGTATAAATCTTTATTATTCAAAATAAATGAGAAAGTGACATTGTTTATTGTGAGTATTTATCTTATTTTCTATTATTTAAGATTCATATTATTATTTTGACCTTTATTACATTGTGGCTATTTTATATTGGGTTCTATGTAAAATAACCTATGATATATTGTGGTAGTATAAGGCTTATAAATCCATCAATGGTATTAGAGCTATGATAAAAAAATTTTGAGATTGATAGAGCTCATTTTATTAGCAACTATTATAAATTGGATTTATCCACATTTGATAAACTCGATTAAGAGTCTATCTACTTTAAATGCATTAAGACTGACTCTATATGTGAAGGTCTTATTAAGTAGAAAGGCTAGGGCTAGTCCATGGTTGAAGAATAACCAGTAAAGACTAGGACTCAACTATATTGATTGATAAGTGTACCAATTCAAGATTATTTGGTCATTCAAAGATAAATCTTGTTAGTGTATAATTTTATCATTCCATTATTTTATTTTGGGCATATTGTTATGCTGTTGTAATTAGGTCTATTATTACCTCCGATGGTTTCGTATTTGCAAGACTATTCTCAGGGTGAATAGAGCTATATATACTTCATTTATATATTGAAATATCATTTGTTGCCTTGACATGGTATCAGATATGTTAGAGCTCTAAGCTCATTTGTAGCCTGGAGAGATGGATCCCAGACATTTTACAACCATAATAACAATTGATTATTGGGCTTGCTACGTGGATTTGCAGAAAGTGTCATTTTCTTCAGAGGCATTGCGCACAACAGGTGAATTCCAACCATCATTCAGAATAAAGATTGCTTTGGTTAATTTGAGATTGGAGATTGGTAGATTGGAGATTTTTTTTTGTGTGTAGCTTCACAAACAATTTTTTTTTGATGATCTCTATTGTCTGTGTAAGGCAATGTCCCTAGTTTTGTAGTATACAGGAGGAGATACAACTATGACGCTATGATCACTGTTGAACAAGGTTTCTACCTACAGATAATTACATGGTGATATCGACTGAAACAAATGCAGTAGACGTGGATTTTTTAGCTGACGACAGGTAATTTGTAGATGAATTTATTGTAGATTTATGTCGTCCTAGAGAGAAATGGATATTAGCTGATAGCCAAGTGAACCGATCGCTCGCAGGAGCAAAGCAGTCCACAACAACGATGAAGGTGTGCTTGGTGGAGAATGACGTTGGGTTATCACCGATCTAGATTGAGAATTTGTAGAATGATCCCATGGTAGGTGATTAATGGTAACAACATCGTGATGCAGTCGTGAGCAGTTGTAATTGCATTCTCTAAAAATTGTAGGTGATTTACTGCCTGGTGGAAGAGCACCATTATGGTGGTGAAGAACAGTGGAGGTCATGCCACTTCATATAGGAGCATTGATCACTTCGATTGAAGGTTACAAAGCACTGACAAATTGCACCAAGAAGCCGCTGCCACCATTGGGAGCCACCGCCACTAAGGAGGCGCCACCAAGGAGCCATCGTTGGGTTGAGCGGAGGTGGTCGGTGAAGGAAGGACTCAGGGAGTCCTTCTCAAGTAAGGTGAGCCCACTGATCCTTTCAGATCACCCCGCTAGCCCACTTGGTTGTGGGTTGAGCCATAGGGCTCAGGGAACCCCGAGGTCACAGGGTCAAAACCTGTCGACCCCTCTGACGTACCTTAGAAAGAAGGTATATAAAATTTGTTTCCTTAAGTTGTGATTATTTTTTTTTTCTTTAAAGTTTTTTTTTTTTTTTAATTATTCTTTCTTTAGTTTAATATTAAATTTATTTACTTTTTTCATAATTAAATTATTGTATTAAAAAAAAAATTTAAGATAAAAGTAAAATTTTCTATTAAACTTAAATAAAGATTTTTTTTTTTTAAAAAGCTCTAGAAAAGGAAAAAAAAATTCAAAAATTTAAGGGGGGACCTATTTCTTTCAAAAATCAAATGGGGGATAGTGAGTAATTTTTTTAGCATTGAAAAAGGCAATTTGGCATTATTGTAAAGGTGCATTTTTGGCAGCGCCCGACACCTAGAGATTTATTTCTATGGGCAACTTTATGTTGTATGTTGCATTTTCCATTTTTTTACACTACTTCATTGAAAGTTAAAAATCAAATTCACTCCCTAAGTCCCTGAAATAAATAAAACCCATCCGTGCAATTTATTGCACTATAGCGTTCGGTATTTGTGATACCTCTAGCCAACACTTATAGTTAATGCTGTCGTGATTTGATGAATGAGCATCCAACGAAATTTGGGAAATTTTATTTTTTTTTCCTAAATTTTAGTGCATTTTGGGGGCCATAACTTCTCAACCGTAGCTCCGATTGATGTGAAATTTGACAAGGAGCTAGTTGGGAGAGTTCTAAACAAATACGACTCTTTAGAGTCCTATTTGTCCAAAAAATCTAGTTTTTGGGGCCAAATTCCATCATCTAGTGCCCCGAAATTAGGTTTTAAAATTACTTACCTAGTTTTTTATGCTTTTTGAGCTGTTCGGAGGTTAATATATCCTAATGTATTTAGAGTTAGGACTGGAAAATTTATTTTTGGCTTGTCTATTGTAAGAGGGATGTGCACCCCAATTTTGGGCCCCATCCGAATCATTTTCAATTTTTAGGGTTTTTTGGCTATATAGCCACAAAATGAGGGTTTGTGAGGGAATATTTTCCAAGTTTTTGAATGAGAATTGGTTTGAGCAAGTTTGGCTCTCCATCAAGTGGTATTGAGCAAGTTTGGCTCTCCATCAAGTGGTATCAGAGCTTAGGGTTCCTGAGTGTGTGAGCAGATCACCGAAAGTGAGGCAGTTTGCACCAGGATCTGTGGAAGGGTTGTGAGAAGAGAGTGAGGAAGAATGCCTCCATGAAGAAACCATGGTGGTGGGAGAAATGTGGTACCTGAAGGAGATTTCAGAGCTTTGCAGAGGCAAGTGCAAGCCCTACAAGAGGAGTTGCGAAGAGGGGTTGAGCCAAGGAGAGAAGACCGTAGTGAAGATGAAGCTTGGGAGGTTGATGATCCATCAGATGAAGAAGAAGCAATGGATCCTACAGAAGCTAGATTATTTAGGGCCATATCTATGATCGGGAAGAGGCAAAATTTTGATGTCTCCACGTATTCTGGGAATCTCAATCCAGAGGAGTTGATTGATTGGATCAATGATATGGAGGAGTATTTTGAGTATGAGGAGGTTGTAGATCCAGATCGGATCAAGTTTGCAAAAATGAAGTTGAAAGGCCATGCTAGCATATGGTGGAAAGAAGTGTAGCTAGAAAGAAATAGAAGAGGAAAGGAAAAGATAACCAGATGGGATCGAATGGTAGAGAAGTTGAAGAGGTAGTTTATTCTTGCAGATTACGAATTGGATCTGTTGAGGAAAATGCAGAGTTTGAGACAGTCAAGCAAATCTATCAAAGAATATATAGAGGAGTTTTACAAGATCTCAATCAGAACTGGCCATTCAGAGGCTAATAAGGAGAAAGTAGCTCATTACATAAATGGGTTAAGAATGAATATCCAAGAAGAACTCAGTTTGGTCGGGATGACCACCATTGAGGATGCATATCAGTTTGCCTTGAAGGTTGAAGAGAAGCTGAACAGAATATTTGAAAGCAAACAAAGAGGAAGAGGTCATGGTGGAAGAACTGGTGGAAGAACCAGTGGAGAAAAATATGAAGATCAGAAGAAGACTGGTGAAACAAGTAATAACCAGGATCAGAAAGAGGAGAATACCTATCGCCCCCATGATCAGAACAATGGTTACCAAAGAGGAAGAGGTAGATCTAGACATGGGTATGGAAGAGGAGGATTTTGTGGAACCTATTTCCATTGTGGGGAAGAGGGACATCGGGCATATGAGTGTCCCCAACACCAAGGGAGGACGAATAAGAGACCTGAGGGTCATGCCAGAGCTGTTGTAGCAGATGAAGGTGTTGAATCAGAACATTCTAAAGAAGTAGAAGGAGGAGAAGTGTTGATGACAAGAAGAGCATTGATGAAAGGAGGGAAAGATGTGGATCAGAGGAAGAGCTTATTTCGCACAAGATGCAAATGTGCAGGTAAGGTCCGTAATGTTATCATAGATAATGGTAGCACAAATAATTTAGTTTCGGGAGAAATGGTTGCTAAGTTGAAATTGGAGAAGAGGAAGCACCCGCATCCATATCGGATTGCGTGGTTGCAGAAAGATCATAGAGCATTAGTCAGTGAGCAGTGTTTAGTTAAATTTCATATTGGAAATTATCAAGATGAGGTTTTGTGTGATGTTTTGCCTATGGATGCTTGCCATTTGTTGTTGGGGAGGCCATGGCAATTTGATAGATGTGCGGTGCATGATGGGCATGCGAATACTTACTCTCTAACGAAATATGGAGTGCGTCACAAGTTGAAGCCATTGAAGGAAGTGGATGAAAAGGTATGCAGTAGTGCTAGAATATGTTTGGTAGATGGTAGAAAATTTTTGGATGGCCTGAAGAGGGATTCTATGTGTTATGCATTAATTCCTACTGTTAAGAAGGAACAATGTATGGATATTCCAGTAGAGGTTGAAAGTCTGTTAGAAGAGTTTCCTGATATTGTGTCAGATAATGTGCACGAGGGTTTGCCACCAGTGAGAAATATTAGCCATCAAATTGATTTGATTCCAGGAGCTAGTTTACCCAATAAGGCAGCCCATAGAATGTCTCCCATGGAGAGTGAAGAGTTGAACAAATAGGTTCAAGAGTTGTTGAGGAAGGGGTTGATTAGAGAGAGTTTGAGTCCCTATGCAGTACCTATAGTACTAGCATCGAAGAAGGATGGAGAATGGAGAATGTGTACTGATTCCAGAGCCATAAATAAGATTACCATTAAGTATAGATTTCCATTACCTAGAATGGATGATATAATGGACTATTTGAGTGGAGCTAAATACTTCACAAAGATTGATTTAAAGAGTGGGTATCATCAGATTCGCATTAGAGAGGGTGATGAGTGGAAGACAACCTTCAAAACCAAAGAGGGTTTGTATGAGTGGTTGGTTATGCCATTTGGGTTAACCAATGCACCTAGTACATTCATGAGGCTGATGAATGAGGTGTTGAGAGAATTCCTAGAGAAGTTTGTTATTGTTTATCTGGATGATATTCTAATTTTTAGTAAGACATTGGAAGAGCATTTGATGCAAGTTCGGATAGTTTTTGAAAAGTTGAGGGAGGAGCAATTGCTGATTAATTTGAAGAAGTGCAGTTTTGTGAAGAAGGAGTTGGTGTATCTGGGATTTGTCATCTCATATGAGGGTCTAAAAATGGATCCAGAGAAGGTGAAGGCTATCATTGAGTGGCCTACTCCAAGGAACATAACGGAGGTAAGATCATTCCATGGTCTTGCAAGTTTCTACAGAAAGTTCATTAGAAACTTTAGCAGTATTTGTGCACCCCTGACAGAAACCATGAGAGGGGATAAGGAGTTTAAGTGGACTGCAAAGGTAGGTGCAAGTTTTGAGATGTTGAAAAATAAGGTGATAGAACAACCCATTTTGGTACTTCCAGATTTTAATAAAGTATTTCAGGTTGATTGTGATGCTAGTGGCAGTGCCATTGGAGTTGTGTTGAGTCAGGAAGGTAAACTTGTTGCATATTTTAGTGAGAAGTTAAATGATGCTAGGAAGAAATATTTTGTTTATGATCAGGAATTTTATGCTATAGTTCGGGCTCTTAAGAAATGGAGACACTATTTGTTAGCAAAAGAGTTTGTTTTATATATTGATCATCAAGCTTTGCAGTATATTAATAGTCAAGGAAAACTGAATCAGAGACATTTGAAGTGGGTTGAATTCCTACAGAGTTATACCTTTGTTTTGAAGCATAGGAGTGGGAAGTCTAATAGAGTTGTAGATGCCTTGAGTAGAAGGCAAAATTTGTTGATAGAGATGAAAGTGGAAGTCGTTGGGTTTGAAGAACTCAAGAGTTTGTATCCAGAGGATCCATATTTTGCGAGAGGCTTGGAAGGCATGTTTGTCTCCTACTACTTTGGATAGAACTAAGTGGTTGGATTTTATAATCCAAGATGGGATGCTATTCAGAAGGAACCAATTGTGCATTCCTAGAAGTTTAATGAGGGAGAATATGATAAAGGAGAAGCATAGTGGAGGACTAGCTGGACATTTTGGTCGAGATAAGACCATTGCCCTTGTTAGTGAAAACTACCATTGGCCACAGTTGCAGTAGGATGTGAAGAAATTTGTGTAGGGTTGTAGAGTGTGTCAGATGGCTAAGGGAGTGAGATAGAATACAGGATTGTATCAGCCATTACCTATACCGGAGAGACCATGGGAGGACATCAGTATGGATTTTGTTCTTGGCCTACCAAGGACACAACGAGGGAATGACTCCATTTTTGTTGTGGTTGACAGGTTTTCGAAGATGGCTCATTTTATTCCATGTCAAAAAATGAGTGATGCAGTTCATGTTGCAGACTTGTTTTTCAAGGAGGTGGTATGCCTTCATGGTCTACCCAAGAGTATAGTATTTGACGAGAGATACCAAATTTGTGGGTTATTTCTGGAGGACTTTGTGGAAGAAGCTAAAAACGGATTTGAAGTTCAGTTCCGCATACCACCCACAGACTGATGGACAAACCAGAGGTGGTGAACAAAATTTTGGGTAATCTTCTAAGATGCCTGGTAGGAGATAAGCCCAAGGGATGGGATTTTATTTTGCCACAGGCAGAATTTGCTTACAACAATTCTATCAACAGAAGTATTGGTAAATCACCATTCTAGATTGTGTATGGGAACAACCCAAGGAATGCTTCTGAGTTGAGAACGATGGGTAAAGGAGAAAAGAGCAGTGTTGAGGCTGAAGATTTTGTAGAGCACATAAAGAGTTTACATGAAGAGGTACAACAACATATCAGTAAGATGAATACTCAGTACAAGGCCAAAATAGATCAGAAGAGGCATTTCAAGGAGTTCCAAGTGGGAGATGAGGTCATGGTTCACTTGAGAAAGGAAAGGTTTCCTAGAAAAACCTACAACAAGCTGAAGATGAAGAGGTTTGGACCATGTAGGATCATAGGTAAAAGAGATTCAAGAAATGCCTATGAAGTGGAACTGCCAAGTGAGATGAATATATCACCTATTTTTAATATTTTAGACTTGGCAGAATACCATGAAGGAGGCAGTAGTGAGACACCAAGTACATATTTGTGGAGTATTCCAGTGTCTACTCCAGCCATAGATGAGATAGAGGAAATACTAGACACTCGAGAAGGCAGAAGTACCAGGAACAGGCAGTATTCAGAATATTTGGTCAAGTGGAAGGGCAGACCTGTAGAAGATGCAACTTGGTTGTCCAAAATAGAGGTTGACCACCTGGGTTTTCCTCTAATAGTACAAAAGTGAAGGTCACTTCTCAATCCACCCCGGGTGTCTGATGCAGGAGCATCCAACGAAATTTGGGAAATTTTATTTTTTTCCTAAATTTTAGTGCATTTTGTCGGGGCCATAACTTCTCAACCGTAGCTCCGATTGACGTGAAATTTGACAGGGAGCTAGTTGGGAGAGTTCTAAACAAATATGACTCCCTTGAGTCCTATTTGTCCAAAAAATCTAGTTTTTGGGGCCAAATTCCATCATCTAGTGCCCCGAAATTAGGTTTTAAAATTACTTACCTAGTTTTTTATGCTTTTTGAGCTGTTCGAAGGTTAATATCTCCTAATGTATTTAGAGTTAGGACTGGAAACTTTATTTTTGGCTTGTCTATTGTAATAGGGATGCGCACCCCAATTTTGGGCCCCATCCGACTCATTTTCAATTTTTAGGGTTTTTTGGCTATATAGCCACAAAATGAGGGTTTGTGAGGGAATCTTTTCCAAGTTTTTGAATGAGAATTGGTTTGAGCAAGTTTGGCTCTCCATCAAGTGGTATTGAGAAAGTTTGGCTCTCCATAATGATTGTGCTACTGTATCCTCCACCTAATATAGCTACCAAAATGACGTCTGAGCTTGTTCTCTATTAATCGTCAGGGAGATATAAGTTTACCATTTTGCTATTTTTTTACTCCATACCACTACCCTAATTGTTCTTGTGTTTAGACGTAAACCTTGACGAATGTTCTAATTTCTAAAGTGTTTAGGGGAAGTTATGCCCCACACATGAGGATTGATGAATTTCTATGGTAGGTGTCATCAACAAGATGATTCTCTTTCAGTACCACCTAAGTACCACGTATCGTATAATCATTGAAATTACTTATAGTATCCCTCACGTAAGGGTAGGTAATTTCTCTGATTTTTCAAAATATCTAGTCTCCCTCACATAAGAGCGGGTATTTTATATGGTATAATGGCCTAGCATTAAGGTATATCGAAAGGGGGACCATTTGGTGATATAAGGAACCTTCACAATGTCTGCAAAATTAATGACTGATGCTCATCAGTTGTTGAAAGGTCCTAACTATACACCATGGAAAAATAATATGAAGGCAATCCTAGAAATGGATGACTTATGGGATGTTGTATCTAGCATGACAACAATACCTTCATCTGCTGCCAGAGATACAACTCCAACTGCTGATCAGAAAGACTTTGACAAGAAAGACAGTAAACCAAAAGTGCTCATTTTGCTTGTCATTTCTGATGAAGTTCAACCCCATATTGCTGACTGTGAACATATTAAAGAGGCATGGGATGCTCTTAAAACTATATATGAAGGAAATAATGATTCCACCATTCTATTTTTTCAATCTCAATAATAGGGAGAGACAGTTGAACTCTTTCTTTTCAAAGTGTTTGAATTGAAAGGAAAATTGAATTCTTTGGGAGCACCTATTGATGACAAGCTCCTCACCTCAGTGGTATTGAGATCTTTACCTGATTATTATAGGGTGTTGATAACCTCACTTTAGGTGTAACAAAGGAAAGTTACCTTTGTTGATTTGGTTAATTTGCTTCAAGAAGAGGAGGCACACCAACTGCAAAGAGATGATTCTTCTAACATCGCCCTTTATTCCAACAGGAAGGGCCCTAAGAATAAGGGTAACTTTCAGAAAGGAGGGAACTCTTAAAAAGATTCAAAATGGAAATAACATCAGCAAACTAAGAGATATTACAAAATCTATAACAAAGAGGGTCATGATACAAACAGATGTTGGCATAAGAATAAAAAACCTAAACAGAAAGGCCAGAATAAACCACAAAACAAGAATAAGCAGCCTAGAGTGAATGTTTATGTTGAAGAATCTGACCCAGATTTTGAGAGGGCACACAAGGTGCTTATGACTACCATAGTTTCCAAGCAGAAGGATCCTATATGGTATGTCGATTCTAGTGCTAGTAAGCACATGACTAGTGATAAATCATGGTTTGAGTCCTTTGAGGCCAAAGAGGGAAAACCTGTCACTATTGTTGATGATAAAACCTACAAGGTTTAGGAAGAAGATACAATTTTAGTCACTCTTCCTGATGGAAAGTGTTAGATTGAAAATGTCCTCTATGTTCCAAGATTGACGAACAATCTATTGTTAGTCACACAAATTTTGGATAAAGATATGGTTGTGAACTTTAGTGTTGAAGGAGGCAAGAAGTGTTGTTCTATTACCAGGAGAGGTAAGAACATTGCAACCGCTTCATATAAGCATGGCTTATTTACCTTAGATGCTATATCTACTCCACATGTAGCCATGACTGTCTTTACAAAGGAGGCAACTTCTATATGGCACAAGAGATATGGGCATATTAGTTCTGGCAACATACTTGAGCTTAGTAAGTATGAGATGGTAAAGGGTCTCCCTTACCTTTCTTCCACATTGCCAGTGTGCTCTGACTACTTGACAGGAAAGAAACATAGAGTACCTTTTGAGAAAATCTCTACACGAGCAAAGAAACCTCTGGAGTTGATTCACACCGATCTGTGCGGTCCTTTCACACCCATTAGTTTTAGGTGGAAGAGGTATTTTCAATTGTTTATAGATGATTACTCATGAAATATGTGGGTGTTATTTCTTAATCTAAAATCTTAAGCATTTGGTTTCTTCCAACAATTCAAGAAATCTGTTGAGAAGGATTCAGGGACTTCTATAAAGACCCTCCACTCAGATCGAAGAGGGGAGTTTACCTCAAAATAATTTTTTGCATTCTTGACTACACATGGGATCAAGCGAAAGTTAACTACTGCTTATACTCCTTAGTAAAATGGTGTTTCTGAAAGGAGGAAGTGTTCCATCATGGAAATGGTTCATTGCATGCTCACATGAGCTAGTCTTGAGCAACAATATTGGGCAGAAGCTATCACCATAGTAGTATATTTGTTGAATAGGGCACCCACAAAGGCCCTACAAGGAATTATTCCACATGAAGCTTGGAGTGGTCAAAAACCCTCCATATCTCATCTACGCATTTTTGGATGTAATACTTTCATGCACATACCAAAATAGAAAAGGAAGAAGCTAGATGATAAGACATTGAAGTGTATTCTTCTTGGCTATGATGAGCACTCTAAGGGTTATCAATTGATTGATCCTTTGACCAAAAAGATTCATGTTAATAGAGATGTTGTTTTTTATGAAGCTTTCACATCATGAAGCACATCTGATGTATACCTAGATCTTATGGAAATTAAAGTTGAGAAGTCTCCTTCATCATCTAATGTTGGAGGTCCTTCTACTTCTTCATCACCACAGAAGAATAATCTAAAATAGTATACAAATACAATCAGAGACTCCAAGTTATCTACTCCACCAAATTTGACTTTGGAGAGACCTCATACTCGTAGCATGGCTCGACAAGAGAAAGCATCAATAGAGACTACTGAGGTTGATGATCTTTGTCAATATTTTAAGGAAATTTTTGTGGATCTAGACAGAGAAACAGAGGATATGGATGTAGATGATGACAGGGTTTTTATGTCTTTAATGAATGAATATGAACCTAATTTTGTACAAAATGCCCTTAGTGAGCCACAATGGAAGGCTGCTATGGATGTCGAGTACAAGTCTCTGATGAAAAACAAAACTTGGAAGATTGTCGATCTACCACAAGGAAAGAATCCCATTGGCTGCAAATGGGTGTACAAAATCAAGTACAATGCAAATGGGACAATTGATAAGCATAAAACAAGTCTTGTTGCAAAGGGCTATTCTCAAAAGGAAGGCATTGACTATGAGGAAACGTTTACACCTACTACTCGAATGACCACTATTCAAGTTCTTTGTGCTATGGCAGCACAATATGGGTGGAAATTTTACCAAATGGATGTCAAGAGAGATTTTTTGAATCGTGATCTTTAAGATAAAGTCTACATGACTCAACCTGAAGGATTTGAAGTGGAAGGCCAAGAGCAGAAAGTGTGCAAGTTGATCAAATCCTTATATGGTTTAAAACAAGCTCAACAAGCTCGGTATATAAAAATGGATAATCACATCCTACAACATGTATTTAAGAGATGCTCTTTAGATGCAAACCTCTATTTCAAAAAAAAAGGTTATGAGATAGTGTTGTTTGTACTCTATTTTGATGATCTGCTCATTAAAGAGAGTTCAAAAACTATGATACTATCAAAAAGGACTTGTGTAAATCTTTTGAGATGACAGATCTCAGACTTCTCCATTACTTTCTTGGTCTAGAAGTGAACCATAAGGAGCACTACATCAAAGTGTCTCAGAAAAAATATGCCAAGACACTATTAGAAAAATATTGCATGACTGATTTCAAGCCAATGGCAACACCGATGGAATTTGGACTTTAGTTATTGTGATATGATGATTCACCTTAGGTAGATGGTACTCTCTATCGATAGCTAATTGGGAGTCTCATATATCTGACCAATACTAGGCCAGATATCATATTGGTTGTTAACTATCTTTCGATGTTCATGCAGGAAACTAAGACTACTCACTAGAAAGCAGCAAAACATGCTCTTCACTATGTTTGTGGCACCATGGAATATGGCCTAGAGTACAAGACAAATAACAAATTCTTCTTGGAAGGATACATGGACTCTGACTATACCAGGTCATATGATGATCGTAAGTCAACTTCAGGATATATATTTCATCTTGGATTTGATCTTGTCTCTTGGAACAACAAGAAGCAATGGGTGGTTGCTATATCATCTATACAGGCAGAGTATCGTGCCACATGTGAAGATGAGTGTGAAGTGATATGGTTGCATTGCATTCTTACAAGTATGGGTCTTCCATAAAAATATCCAATACACTTGTTCTGTGACAACCAGGGGGTTTTGAACCTTGTTAAGAATCCAGTGCATCATGAGAAAACCAAGCACATTGACACACAATGTCACTTCATTCGAGACGAAGTTCCAAGTCACCAAATCCAGCTTCAGTACATTCCCATCGATGCTCAAGTTGTAGACATTTTCACTAAGGCACTTGCATGTGTCAAATTTGAACTGTTTTGCAGCTCTCTATGTATTGCAAAATGATGTAATCAGGGGGGATGTTAGTATAGCTAGTAGTATTACCCAAATAATGTAATAAGGGGGGATGTTAGTGTATCATTTTATCATTCCATTATTTTATTTTGGGCATATTGTTATGCTATTGTAATTAGGTATATTCTTATCTCCGATGGTTCCGTATTTGTAGGACTATTCTCGGGGTGAATATAACTATATATACGTCATTTATATATTGAAATATCATTCGTTGCCTTGACAAAGCCAACCCTAACATTGATTTGAAGTTTTTTTTGAAAATTAAAAGGTGAATCAAATTGGAGTAAGTTGATAATTCAAGGATATAGCCAACCCTTGCTATTGAAGAATTAGGCAGAACCAACTAAGAGAAAGTTGATCATTCATAGCTAAAACCACCTTGACATTGAAAGTTGCTAAATAGAATGAAAGAGAAAAAATAATATAGATATATCATTGATATATCAATCTTGGACAAATATAAAGAAGCGTACTAAGCTTACTTTATATAGCTTTAAGAATTCAAGTTGAAAGTTATTCGTAGAAGAAGATTTTCAAAATTTTGTGATCTTGACATAGGCTCAAGAAGCCAATATCATAGAGAAAGAGTCAAGAAGGATATCATATTGGAATATTGGCCAACATAAGGATAGAAATATTGGTCATTAGCTATCATAAGGGAAGAAGAGAAGATTGGTCATTCATTTGGTCAACATAAGTAGAGAAGAGTAGCCATTAGGGCCAATACAAGAAGAAGAGGAGCCATCAGGTCCAATATTAGAAGTGAACAGTCATCAGAGCCAACATTATAAGAGAGTGGCCATCTAGGATAAAATTATAAGAGAGCGATCATTTAGTTTAATCGAAGAGAAATATAATTGTGGTATTGTAGAGAGCATATACCTAAGATATTGTATCAATGAAATGCGAATTTAAAACATTAAATTGTAGATTAAAAATACACGCCAAACAGAAATAAAATCACAATGACAGAGTATAGAATAGTTGCACAAAAATAAATGATTTCTATTAATCGATGGAGTTTAAAAACTCCTTTTTTTTTTTTGAATACAACTGGGCTTGTAACCCTTTATTTATGATACACAGTTACAAATTATGCTAGGGTTCTCCGAAACCCTAGCTGGCACGAATGGTGGCACTTCCAAAGAACGTATCTTCAATCCCAACAGAGTGAGTGGGCTTTGTCGTATCCCTTGCTTGGACCACTCCAGCTTAATCAGTTGCCATCAATAAACTGGATCTGTTATCAAAAACCTGCACACATTAACACTATCAAGGAGTTAGAAATTAATGAGAGGGCTCCACTACGTGAGCCCTCAGAAACAATCTAAAACCCTATAAAAATGGAATGCAAGAAATCAATAACAGATTAATACATAAAATACGGCTACTTGCTTTAAACTAATTTATAACTGTTCTCTGTTAACGCAGCTAGACCAGGCGACACCTGGAAGTAATGTTGTTGTCAGAATGGGCTGCGGAAGGCACCCTGGTGCACTCGCCGAACGCCCGCGTGCTTCTGGATCTGGATTACAGACGTCGGTCTGAGTCTGTGGCTATAGGTAAACGACCACGGGCACTTGTTAAACGCCCGTGGGCACTTGGTAAACTCCTGTGGGCACTTGGTGAAGGGGTAAACGCCCACGGGCACTTGCGACAGGAATGGGAGATTCTACAGAATGCTGCAGAAGGAATGGCGACGAAAGCGACGACGGAAGCGACGATGGATGCGGCGAGAAGGGTAGCAAAAGAGAGGAGATAGCCGTAGAAGAATTAGAATCAGATATAGAAGTAGCAAAAGACATAGGGTTTGAGCCATCAAAGTGACTCGATTTATAATCCACTCTTAGGGCACACTTTAGGGTTTTAACGACACTTTGAACGTGTGGCTAAGATTAAAGCGGATCCAAAGGTAGAGAATAAATCTTGGTTGTGGAATGGATTAAGATGGATGGACGGATGAGATTAAATGAAGGATGGACGGCTCAGATCAAATCACTTAAACTATTATTTAAATATATATATTAAAATATTAAAATATATATATAAATATTAATTTAAATAAATTTGGGGATGAAAAATGGCGGGAAAGGTGAAATTGGGCCAAATAATGGCGGGAAGGTGGATGACCGACACGTGGCTAACAGGAAGGTATAGATGACTTGTAAGTGGCTAGATTTTGGTGTCTACAGATACTCCTTTTTGAGCTACTTTGTGTGAAGACACAATGCAGCACAAAAACTTAGGACACCTGAAAAGCTGGATCAGACGCAACTCTCTCTCAAGACTAAAGCACAACTTTGAACACCAAAGTAAAAGAATGTTTAAAATTTATCAGCTTACCCCCTCAATTGGCGAGCGAGAATGGTTCTCACGAGCCAATTGGAAGAAATTCGAAAGAAAATGAACCGTTTTTGCCCCAACGGTAAAAGGGGTTGGTGTATGAACCATCCGTTTATGTCCCAACGAGAAAAGGGGTTGGTGTACAAACCAGAAAATAATATGATTGAAGACGATATGAGTGATGTGAAAGATGAACCGTTTTCTGCCCCAACGGTTAGAAAGGGATTTTTGCCAAATTTTAAATTCCATGATCATGTAAGATGAATTCTACTATTAGGAAAGTTAAAAATTGATAACGGATGCCCCAACTCCGTGGGTGAATCCATCATCGTTGATGAAATTGCCTTGTTGGTGCCATTGATATGCAGAGATGCAATATGAAAGAGTCTAGAACTTGAGAGATGCTCCTAGTGATTGTATGGATAATTCCTCGGGTCGGAACCAATCAACCTAGGTAGCCTTAATCTCTAGCAAGACTCAAAATAATGATGATATTGAAGATTGTCCACGTTTAAGGCCCCATGAACTAGGCCATCAATGACAAGCTGTTGAGCAAATTAATCTTGGTATGAGGTCACTTGAAAAGTAGGATACCCAAAATTGATTTCCAATTTTCAAAGAGTGAAATAATTGATGATGATAAATGGTAAGTGTCCTTATGGTGGTTTAATCCTCTTACCGAATTGCATGGATGCAAATCGTTGCAATCGCCAAGGTGATAGAATATACCACTAGATACGAGGTTTACTTTAATTTAATTTGGCAAAAATATGCATGATGAAAGAAGAATGAATGAAATTGACGATAGATCAGAGGAATTGATGAATGTTGTTAATTTTGTGAAGGTTTTGAATGTTTTTAACCCAATTTGTAAATCAATGATGAATGATGCGCTTTTTGAGCAAAATGACAAAATTTGTTTCCAAAACTGTTGTAACCTTCACAAAATGTTTTATTATGATAAGAAGAATGGATGAATGCAATTTAATGAAATTTGGAGGAGGTAAGCTTCAATTTTGCAAGTTTTGTTCTTTTATTCAATACTGACACCAAACGCCGGTATGCATTTGGAGGTGGCAAAAATGCCCGTCGGTGTTTGAATGCATCATGAAATGCCCCACTGCGTCTGAATGCACCATGAAATGCCCCACTACGTTTCAGGGTGCCAAAACCAGCTATTTAAACAGTTTCAGCGAGAATTTCGCTCATTTGTGCGTTCGAGCTTGAGAGAAGTGCGTCTGAGGGAGTGGAATGAAGTGGAGTGAGAAGTTGTGAAGCACGCGGGAGCTATGGCGGAGATGGGAGCGGACGCGCCAGTGCAGCCAGCTGAGGTATTTGTTTATTTAAGCAAGTACTTTTATTTTTTATTTTTATTTTTATTTTTTGCGGTTTTTTTTTTTTTTTTTGCAGTTTTTTTTTGGAAAAAAAAAAAAAAAATTTGTAACCAATTTTTGTTTTGTTGTTTTGCAGCTTAGGGTGTTAGAGGCACGACACCGATTCTCCCCTATCATTTCGGGGATGAGGAGATATTTGTCCCAGGTAGACTGGGAGATAATGGAGGCAGTAGGGCTAGCGGAGGCAGCCCGGTTGGAGGTAGTTGGGGCAGATGAGGGGTACCTCTCGACTTTGGCCGAGAGGTGGGATCCAGATCGGGGGACGTTCCAGCTCCCGACTGGAGAGATGACGGTGACGCTTGAGGATGTATATCACATCCTCAAGGTGCCCGTGGAGGGGGTGCGGGTGGAGGTTGGATGAGATAGGGCCACGGAGATGGCCAAGTTGTTTGGGGATGACTGGAGGGAGATCCGGATGGAGAGCGGGGGGATTCCTTACTTGGCCATGTATATGGCCAAGGAGTTGGTAGCGGTGGAGGCTCTGATGATATTCGTATTGGCCAACATTGTGGCCCCGAACAGCACCGGGTGTAGGTTTCCATGGAACCTGATGGGTGTAGTGAGCGAGATGCTCACTAATAGGGTAGTGTATGCCTGGGCGCCCACTTTATTGGCGTAGGTGTACCGAGAGTTGTATGAGGTTCGGAGACGAGGCCGGAAGGGCCTAGGCTACGGTTTGGTTCTCCAGTGCTGGGGCTAGGAGCACTTCAGAGTGGCCCGACCGGAGGGGTTGCCATGTGCTTACTGGGACATGAGCCAGGCTTATGGTAGGAGATGGCCAATGGCGGAGGAGAGACAACCGAGCCGCCCCGTGAGATCGAGGCAATGGTATAGGAGTTTATGGGCGGACTTGATAGATGCCCAAGTCATTTGGAGGCCCTGGCGGGAGGCGAGGTGGATCGGTGATGGAGAGCATCTGAGATGAGTGCGACAGGCCAGATGGGTAGTGGGTCGGGGCCACAACGAGGCGAAGTACATACAGATGTCTCGAGTGCTCCGCCAGGTCGGATTGAGATAGGATGTCCCTGGTGAGCCAGTGCGCTACCGAAGGCACAGATCAGAGGGGGATTTGCCGTGTCCCGAGCCATGGAGATAGGCGACAGAGGATGATGAGGACATGGAGATCCCCGACGTGGACGACGTCGGGGTAACAGCTGAGTATGCAGCATGGATGGCCGTAGAGCCAAGGTGGGAGCCACCATTGGTGGTTGTTGGAGCTGGAGAGGATGAGGGAACCGTAGAGGTTCCCAAGCGCAGGGAGGGTCCCCGCCTTCGAGCTGACAGTCGAAGGTGAAAGGGGAAGATGGTACGGTAGACATCGGGGAGCGGAGATGACGAGGAGGATGATGGCGAGGGCCTAGGAGAGGCCGCGGGAGAGACTAGGGAGGTACCCCCTAGCGGGCACGAGGATGATTTGGTGCAACTGCAACAGCAGATAGCAGAGCGTGATGCTATGCTAGCGGTCTGGGATGAGAGAATAGCTCGATTGGAGAAATAGGTTGCAGAGCGATATGCCCTGATAGCTGTTCAGGAGGAGAGGATGGCCCAAATGCAGGTGAACTTGGATGGAGCGACTAGGGTGCCCCAGGATGACAGGGTGACGAGACTCCAGGCAGAGCTAGCGAAGCGAGAGCGACGACACGGGATAGACATATCTAGACTTAGGTCTAGGACTCGTTATATCGAGGCTCTGGAGGACACATTGTTTAGGCATCACATTGTGTTTCCTGATCCTCCAACCTCCTCTGTCTCTAGGCGTAGTGAGTCTAGGCACACCACTAGGTCTAGGGTTCTTACTAGGTCACAGGGGTCCTCTTTTGATGGTTAGCTTAGTGCTTAGATGCACTCTTTATGAGCCTTGGTGTTCTATTGTATTTTGTAGCCTTTTGGCATTCACTGTATGTTTTTATCTTTATACATAAATATATATACATGGCTTTTATTTATTTGGTGTTTTACTTTCTTTTGTGTGAATGCCTATGTTTTTGTGATGCATGTTTTTATATGTTTTAATGCATATGTGATGAAATGGAATGCAAACTTATAGATGATTAATGCGAGACTAAGTAAATGAAATATGCACTAAGAATCACTCATACTTTTAGATAGTTAGATCTAGCCAACTGTTATCATAATTGTTTAATCAAGGGCACCGAACTTGGTGGCTTGTGAATGAATGACATATGGAATGACATGAATATGGAAGAAGATATGGAGGTTGATATGGAAGAAAATATGGAGGAAGACTGTTTTACAAAGACTCAAACATGCTAGTGGTATCAAACAAACTTACTAATACTGCCTAATTCAACTAGGACCAAATGTGTGTGCATGTGAGTTCATTAACCAAATCAGAAGCATGGTAGTGACTCTAGGCAATCAAAAACCTGTGTGTGTGCAAGTGTGTTCATTAACCTCATCTTGCATAAATTAAGTAACCCTATTATGGATAAGACCCCGAAGCTAGTTTGCCCGTATGAGCATTCAGAGGTCTCTCTTTGAGGAGAGACATGTCGCCACACAATGAGTATACTCCACTGCCAGTCAAGCGTCTATAGCCCCGGTGAAGGTTAACTCCATAGTCCATGTTGTTTTTGACCTTTGTAAGCCTTGGGGATGACTACCTATCCATATGACTGGACAAGTAGTACGATCCTTACAACTTATTTGGGATCAGTGGTTTGTGAAAAATGTTCATTTCCTTAGAGCTTTGGGGAATCGGATTCTCAACCGAAGTATGATGAGAATTTTACCCTATCCTTACTACTCTGTTTATATTTATATTTTGTTATTTGCTTGTGATAGTGGTAAGAACCACTGTTTTATGAACTATGTTTGCATGATAGGACATACGAGGATTACCCTATTCACTTTGAGGCACAACCCAAGGATGGTGTTATCTCTCTTTGACACAAGATGTTTTTAAGATGTGAAAATGTGATAGGTTCAAGACCGCTTTTGAAATCATTTCCCAATACTCAAGATTTTATTTAGTGTAATTTGTGATATGGCCCTAGAGAACTTTAACATGCATTTCAAAGTTTGCTTAAAACACTAGAAATGGCTGAGTGACTGAAAACATTTTGGCAATGTAAATATATGCAAATGAAAAATGGGTGTACGAATGACAATTCGGTTTGATGGATTTTATGAAGGTGCCCCTGATTAAGGCAACATGACTTTTGCTTGACCAAATTTTATATCCAAAAGATAGAATGGTCTCTAACATGATATGCAACTATGGCTGAAAATGAAATGTTATGGTTTTCAATGAGATGTATGCAACTAACAATGAAATGCAAATTCTTTTTATTTTATTTGTTTTTTTTTTTTTTTTTTTTTACAAGCCATGTATATATGTACATATAAAATTCAAACTATGCGTAAAATGCCCTCAAGTGTATAATATTAAGTGGTTTGGGTTCTTCCTCTCCCTCTAAACTGGCAAGTCTATAAGTTCCATTACCCACTCTTTCAGTGACCATATATGGACCTAACCAATTAGCCACGAATTTATCTCGAAGATGCGGCAATGCATTGGTGTTTTGTTGATTCTCTTTAAGGACAAGATCCCCTACTTGAAATTCTCTTAGATGAACTTTGGCATTGTAAGCACGTTTCAATCAGTCTTGATAAACTCGCAAATGCTCTAAAGAATTTATTCGTTTTTCATCTATGAGTGTGAGTTGATCAAGACGTGTTTGTCTAGCAGTATCATCATCGATAAATTCCTGCAAAGAAATTCGCAAAGAAGGGATCTCGAGCTCAAGAGGCATGATTGCTTCAGCTCCATAGACCAAAGAAAATGGCGTTGCCCCAATGGGAGTTCTGATGCTTGTTTCGTAAGCCCATAATGCCAAGGGGATTTGTGTATGCCAATCTTTATGATTTTCTTTAACAAGTTTCTTAAGAATAGCAATTATGGTCTTATTGGAAGCTTTCGCTTGTCCATTGGCTTATGGGTAGTAAGGAGTTGAGAAACTATGTTGGATATTATACTTTTCGCAAAGAGCTCGAACATCCTTATTCTTAAAAGACTTGCCGTTATCATAAATGATTTTAGAGGGAATACCAAAATGACAAATGATATGATGAAGTATAAACTCCACAATTCTAGGACCCGTCGTACTGGTTAGAGGAATAGCTTCAACCCACTTTGTGAAGTATTCGATGGGTCTGTAATGATGAAAGTATGCTGTCTTGAAGAGGCAGGTGAAATATTGCCAATTAAATCGAGACCCCATTGTGAGAAGGGCCAAATGCTTTGGATGGGCTGTAAATCTTGTGATGGTATATGGATTAAATTAGCGTGTTCTTGACACTTTTTACATTGTTTAATATATTTGCAACAATCTTGTTCCATAGTGGGCCAATAATACCCCATACGTAAAATACGCTTCGCAATGGCCATTCCACTAAAATGACCACCACAAGTACCATCATGGGCTTCAGCAATAGCTCTATGTGTTTCACCTACTTCTAGACAGTGGAGGAGTACTCCATCATATCCACGTTTATACAACACATCCCCCAAAAGAACAAACCGAGCTGCCTTTTGCTTAAAGCAACGACGGGCAGTTCAAGACAAATCAGATGGAAGTGTTCCAAACTTGAGGAAAGCTACTATCTCACTAGACCAAGGCTCATATGGATCCGAATGGATAAAGCAAACATCTTTTTCATCCTTAGACTCAGCACGGACAATTGCAGACTTAGAAATTGTGGAAATGATTAGGGGCTGTACCTCTCCAAGGGAGTCCTTTGGAATCAATGATCCAAGAGAGGCCATGGCATCTGCAAATCTATTAGTCGAACGAGGCAAACTAGTGATCTCATACCAATAAAACTTAGAGAGCAACTTCATTGCTACATCATGATAAAGCTTAATGGTAGGTTCTTTGGCTTGGTATTCTCCTGTAATTTGTTTAACCACGAGTTGAGAATCCCCAAATATCTGAATATGCTTAATACTCATAGCTATGGCTGATTGAAGACCTAAAATTAAGGCTTCATACTCTGTTGTATTATTGGTGCATTGGAAGTCTAGTTTGAATGATAAAGGGATGGGAATCCCTTGAGGTGTATGAAACACAACTCCAGCACCCTGACCTTTCACGCACTTAGAGCCATCAAAGAATAACGTGATGTCAACATCTTCCTCCGGAATGATGTCCTCTTCTTGTTCAGTGATAGCAAATACCGAATCATCTGGGAGCTCAATAATCAAAGGATGATCACTAGGTAGTGGAGCTTCCGCAAGTTGATTGGCTATAACTTGACCTTTAACGGATTTTTGGCTAATGAATTCAAGATCGAATTCGATAAGCAACATTATCCATTTAGCGGTACGAGTGTTATTATAAGTGCGAGACATCATATAACGTAGAGGTTTTTCTCTAGCTATGACATATGTTGTATGGCTAAGCATATAATGACGAAGTTTCTTAGTGGCAAAAACCACTGCTAAGCACAACCTTTCCACATAAGCATATCGGGTTTCATAGCTTACCAATGTTCGACTAATATAATAGATAGCTTGCTCTCGATTTTGTTCATTCTTTTGTGCAAGCATTGTCCCTAAGGCAAAGTTCGTTCTTTGAGATATAAAGGTTGAAAGGGACCACTGGACGAGGCGGAGCTAAGACTGGTGGAGATGCTAAGTACTTGCTTGATGTCATCAAAGGCTTTCTGACATTCATCTGTCCATGAAAATTGTACCCCCTTTTGTAGTAGGTGGCAAAATGGCCTACATTTATCAGAAAGTTGTGCAATAAAGCGACGGATTGAATTAATCTTTCCTTGTAAACTACGCAACTCCTTCAAATTAGTTGGGGGACACATTTCCATAATGGCTTTGACCTTGTTTGGGTCCACCTCAATACCTCGTTTAGAGATAATAAAACCTAGGAGTTTGCTTGAGGTAACACCAAAGACACATTTCTTAGGGTTCAACCTTACTTTATGCTCTAGAAGTCTATCAAAAACTTTTTCCAATACATCAAAATGCTCTTGTCGAGTTTTAGATTTTGCCAATAAATCATCCACATAATCTTCGATAATCTTATGCATATAATCGTGGAAGATATAAGTCATGGCTCGTTGATAGGTTGCACTGCGTTCTTAAGGCCAAAGGGCATCACCTATAACTAAAAGTTCCAAAAGGTGTAGTAAATGTTGTTTTGTGTTGATCTTCGGGGTTTATTCGAATCCGGTTGTATCCTGAAAATCCATCCATGAACGAAAGCATTTCATGACCAGCGCAGGTGTCGACAAGAGTATCAATGTTTGGAAGAGGAAAGTCATCCTTAGGACACGCTTTATTTAGATATCGAAAATCGGTGCAAACACGTATCCCCCTGTTAGGCTTGCGAACGGGTACCATGTTAGAAAGCCACTCAAGATAATCAATCGGGACGACAAATTTAACATCCAGAAGTTTCTGAATCTTCGATTTAACTATGAGAGCCACGGTAGGATGCATTTTCCTAAGTTTTTGTTTGACAGGTTTAGCATCTTTTTGTAAGGTGAGGTTATGGACAACCAAATTAGGGTCTAGGCCTGGCATGTCTTTGTAAGACCATGCAAATATCTCCTTCTTCCACTTGAGTAGAGCAATCATTTGCTCTTATTCCTCTGATGATAGACTTTTAGCCAGTTTCACAATCTGGGTGCCATCTTGGTCTGTACTAAGGTCTACATCGATAGTTTCTTCAATAGACATGTGAGAACCTTCCTCAAGCTGATGGGGAGTAGGGATCAGATTTATGTCATCTAAAATGTTATCAAGCTCCTGTGCCTTGCTCTCATCTATGTCTGCCTGGAAGACCTCTGGCTTAGAAGATGAAGGTGAATGTGGAGGTGAAGGAGGAATGTAGTTGGCGGAAGCCCTTAACAATTCCTCGAAAAGAATGAACTCTGAAATAGATGGAGGGGATGAAATCCGATCCATGTCAATCAGGCTTGGATTGATCGGGATTGGCTTATCCGGATCATATGGATTATGGAGCGAGGTAAATAAGTCTTCGAAATTCATGGTCGACTTATGGAAGAAAGGATGGGCGGAATGGAAAAGAAAAACCGGTGAAGACCTCGGAAGACCTGAAGTGCAAAACAACATTGTTTTTCAGTTTTTTTTTTATTTGTATTTTGAGTTTTTTTTTTTTTTTTTTTTGTAGTGGTGAAAACCACTATTACACACATACATAAAGCAATAAAGTATTTTTATATGTTTTGATTTTTTTTTTTTTTTTTTGGAATTTTCTGATTTTTTTTTGTTTTTGGTAGTGGTGAAAACCACTATTTTAGTATATACATATAATACAGGTTTGGATTATGGCTTATGGATGTGGCGGGGGTGGTGGTTCACCTCGTTCTTGTGGAAGAAGCAAGCGAAAGATGGCCTCTTGGAGAGGAAACAATTGGAGATAAAACTCTTCTTGTTTAGTGAGGGGAACAATGGGTGCCGACTCTTCTTCAGATTCATCACCATTTAACATGATGTCAAATTCTTCATAGGCTTCATCTTCGGATTCGTCGGGGTGGAGGATTTCTTCTTCTGAATTAAAATTAATGCTTTGAAAAGCTTGTTCAAAATAAGAAAGGGATGGAAGTGGTTGGTAGCCCAGACAAAAACGCTCAGTGGGTCTCTGATATGGCATATCGATGCGTTGAGTTACTCCTTGCTCGTAGTGACCTAGGCCAAATTGCTGCCAATTATGTCTGTGAAAATAGCGAGAGGGAAAACCCTCCATCCTTTTGATATTGGCAGGGACTGGATGCTTGGGTTCTAGTATGGTGGTAGGACTATAAGATGAATCTATTCCCCCATATACAAAATTAATGGAATTTGGCATAGAACCCATGTTATAAACCGATCCAATGGATAAATGTTGGTCATGTGGACGACCAAAATCTTTAACTGTTTGCACATTGAACGGTGTGATGTGGACATCTTGAATGGCATACTCACCAATACCGGCATCAGTGAGATGGACCTTGAATTGGGAGGGAGATGGACTTGATGATGGAATAGAAGAATGTGGGATAGAAGAATTGGAAGGATTTGGTTGGGTTGATGCTTCATCGACTTGTGAAACATCAGCTGGTGATGGTTGGGAAGATGGAAGAATAATAGGTGATGTTGAAGAAGGTGTAGAAGAAGGGGGTAATGACGTGGAAATAGATGATTGGTCATGGCCACATGTGCATGTGGTCACTGATGAAGAAGAAGGAAGATTAGTTGATGAAGAAAGTGGTGAATGAGATGGAATAGCGAAAGAGGAAAATGGTTGCGATATGATGGGTGGCTCCTTAGGAATGGGAGCTTTAGAAGAAGATGGTATAGAAGAAATAGATGGGGTCAAGAAAAGATGAGTGGATGGCAACACAATATCATAAGGATTTGAGACATAGTTGCAATGTTTGAAGGGTTACGTAGTCGACGGGTACACAATGAACTTTGTCCCTCATATACATACTTCAGACATTGATGTAGTATAGAAGGGACACATCTCATCTCCCTAAGCCAAGGCCGTCCAAGCAATACATTGTATGCCATGGACCCTTCCAAGATGTGAAATAAGGTATGCAAAGTTCGGGCCCCTACCTCAATGGGCAAGATAACCGTGCCAACCAGTGGAAGATAAAGCATCATTGAATGCTTTAAGAGTAAAAGTTGACTTTGTGATAAGGGATGGCGACAACTTTAGATGACTCAACGCCGATGTTTTAATGATATTGATTGAGGAACCGGTGTCAATTAAGACTCTCTTGAATGGCTTGTTATCGATCTTGGCCATGATATGTAGTGGAGGATCTATACTTTATGTTGACATAGGTTTGATTTCAAAATCATAGAAAGTGATGGAGGGCTCCATGCATGTTTAAATACTCCCCACAAAGTTGTTGAAGGCATTAGTATCTTGAGTTTGAAGCTCGATTGACTTTAATATTTCCATTAATGCCTCTCTATGCGGGGGAGATTGTTGAATGAGGTCATAGATCGATAACTTGGCGAAGCCATTTTTAAACTGGTAGTTAATCGGCTACTCAATGACATGATGGGTCGTTGGTGTTGAGTAGAATGATTTAGCGGTTGTTGAGAAGTACTAGCACGTCGTTGGGTCACTGTTACTCGAGGTGGACTCGGGGTTTGTACAGGTGGCTGTGGTTTAGCCTGATTTGGTTCGTTCGCCCTTTGACCCCGGGTTATTACGTTAATAGTACCCATAAAACCTTGGTATTGTTGTACATGGTTGACTTGATTAGGAGGATTTACCTGAGTTACTCCCCCTGAAGTTATTGGAGCTTCCTCCCGATGTGGAAGGGGTGTTTGAAATATACCAAGATTTTGATTTTGTTGGGCTAAGGGGCTATCCAATTTAATGGCTCCAATCTCAATAAGATCTTGGATCACATGTTTGAAAGCTGTACAATTATTGATATCGTGCCCATTTTGTCTATGATAAGGACAAAATAGGTACTCCTTGTAATATTTCCCCCTTCTATATGGGTCTAAAGGTTTAAACTCAGGTAACGTTAATTGATTTGTGCTATATAACTTGTTGAATATGACCACATATGGTTCATCTAAAGGTGTGAACTGTCGCTTGGGACGATTTTTTTGCCAAGGTCGAGTTTCCATGGTTGGCCCAGTATTGGGAGATGGTTGAGTAGGGGCGGGTACCGCATGATAAGCAATTGGTTGCGGTTGACTTTTCATTACTTGTTGTTGTTGAGCCATTACGGGCTGACTCGCCACCACTTGATTAACTTGGTTAACATTTGAGGCCGTATTAGCTTTGTGCTTGTTTGTTTTGGCCATAATTATTATTTCGTTGTTGGCCCTTTTGTTGCCATTCTTTTCTATGGGGTTTTAAAACACCCTCTTGGACTTTAATGTCTTCTATGATACTTGCTTGGGCCAAAGCCTCTTCAAAAGTCCTGTATTGTTGTAATTGAAGTAACCAAGAGATAGGTTTTAGACAACTCTGGGTAAACATTTTGGTTAACTCCTCCATTGGTAGGGAGAATGGCAGTTTATTAATGATAGCCCTCCAACGGTTTCCAAAGTCATAAACAGTCTCATCGTCATGTTGCTTGAGCTTGTATAAGTCAGCTAATGAGACTCTCTTTTGTACATTTAAGGAGAATCGTTCTAAAAATAGATTAATCAATTGCTCGTAAGCATAAATGCTATGGTGAGCTAAATGATTATACCATTGTACAGCATCTCCTCCTAATGTCTGAGGAAAAGTTCTAAGCATAAGAGCATCATTATTTTGGATTCTAAAGCAAGCATGCATGAATGAGCTCACATGTTCATGAGGATCCTCAGTTCCTCAAAATTTGTCAAACTTCGGTAATGTGAAATCAATCGGATATGGTGGTGAAGGTACCGAAGGATGAATTGGTTGATTGATCAATGACCTTAGCGTAGGTTTCTGACTAAATGAGCCAGGCGCGTTAAGCATAAGGTTGTCAATCTGTTGTTGCATAGCATGGAGTCGTGGATCTTCATTAAAATTTTGACTCGTTTGATGATTATGATGATGTAATGGAAGAGTGGAAAATTGATGAGATGGGATGAAATTGCCTGGATTAGGCGATGTAGAATGGACATGTTGTTGGTATGGATGATACCGGAAAGAAGGTGATTGATTTGAATGATGAACTGGACTGGGTTGGGAGAAAGGTGGGGTAGGAATGGACACCACCGAAGATTGGGGTACCAGGTGGGGCCTCGAGCTAATAAAAGCTGGTCGGGTAGAAATTGGTTAGGGTATAGGATTTACTACGACAGGTGGTTGAGCATTTTGTTGTTGTTGTTGCAAAATCAATTTGTCGAGATACTCCTTAACCTTATTAATCTCTAACCCAAGGGAGGTGGGATGATTGGATGAAGGTGGAGGGCAGGCTGCCATGGTAGTCACAGAAGACTACATAGCAGGGGCAATGAAGGTGGCTAAAGTAGGCGGTACCTGGGAAGAAATAGTAGACTGTGCCCCAGGTAGGGTGAAACCATAAATGGTTTGGGAAGAAGCGGGTTGAAATTGGTTATGGCTAGAAGAGTTTCCACCAACTTCATAAAGAGAATTGGTGTACACTCGGGTACATGGAGGAGAAGGTGGTCGGGAAGACACTACATTTGTCTCCAAAGGAGGACAATTGAGCATCCGAGAAGATGTTGGAGATGAAGCCGACTGAACAGATACCACATTAGCCTCAAAAAAAGGGTTAGTGTAGACCTGAGTGAAACCAGCGGGTATGGTTGATGCAATATCCTGCTAAAAAATAGAATCTTGCATAGGGGAATCTTGGATTGGCTCAAGGACATAACCAATGCCATCTCTTAAGTGAGTTTGCACTTGGGTCATATCAATGTGGGTAATATGACAGGAATTGTCTTCCTCCATGGGCATGGCCATGTGATAGACGGTAGAAGGACGTGAAAGACCTATAGGCAAACCTGCCTGAAATTCACTAGGATAAGTGGCTATGTTTGTAGTGGGGATGTTCTATGAATTATCCATTTGATTATTTAGATTTAACATTTTAGATTGATTCCTTGTTAATACCATGAAGCAATAAATCTAAAAAAATTCAGAAAAGAAGAATGCAAAACTAGAATGATAAATTTACACTACAAAAATTATCAGAAAACAGTCACAACCTAGGTTTCAACCAATGTGTCTTACCTGCGGTTAATTAATTATTTTCTAATCTTAATCTGTAGTAAATTTTAAGTGTCCGGTTTATGAGATTTGCATGTGATCTAATCTTGAATTATTCACAAAAAAAGGTAAAAACTATGGCTAGGAAAGGACAACGAGATTCTTACTGGTGATGAAATCTAGCAAGTTTGCTCGGGGGTGACCTATGGTGTCTAAGGCAGAAGTTTAATGGATGGAGATGAATTCCATCGTCACTAAACTTCAAGCAATACCTGGTGATGAAATCCAGATATCACTGTTTTAAATGCAATATGAAAATGCAATGAATTTTTTTTTTTTTAAATGTTTTAGTTATCTAATGTGTACATACAAGGCTATAAATCAAAAGTTCTAATGATCTAAGCAAGAGGCTACTGAAAACATGTCATTTCCTTTGAAGAAGTGGAGTACACCATTTAAAACCCCCTGCCTACCAATGATATCAGATATCAAAGGAGCAACCGGAAGGTTCGTCCACTTCTCTGCCTGGAATCACCCAATGGCAGGAGTACTATTGACATCCAATCAATAGTCCTACTTAGATAATTAAAACAAATAATTCGTAGCTATTCTAATATGCAGCTAGGTATGCAAAAAAAAAAAAAAAAATTTAATGCAAGCAACAATCAATAATGCAATGCAAAGAAAAATGTAATTAAAAATAACTGTTCTTTTCCAGATTACTTAGTTTTTGTTCATTTTAAAGTAATGATCTGAAAAAGAAACAAAATATGGCAGAAAAACCAAAAACGTAAAAAGTACAGCACTTACTTGGAAGCCTACGCTTTTTTGTAAAACTAACTTCAAATGCCCACGGGAGTCTGCACAGGCTGAAATGCACCTCTGCGTTTCGTATTGGACTTCCAAATGCCCCTCTGTGTCTGCTGTGTTTTTTGCAAGCTCAGAAACCCTAGTTCACTGGAACAACAAATTTCACAATTTTTGGAACCTGCAAAATGAAACAGAAAACAAGAATAGAAATAAAATCACAATGACAGAGTACAAAATAGTTGCACAAAAACAAACGATTTCTATTAATCGGTGGAGTTTAAAAACTCCTTTTTTTTTTTTTTAATACAACTGGGCCTGTAACCCTTTATTTGTGATACACAGTTACAAATTATGCTAGGGTTCTCCAAAACCCTAGCTGGCACGAATGGTGGCGCTTTCGAAGAACGTATCTTCAATCCCAACAGAGTGAGTGGGCTTTGTCGTATCCCTTGCTTGGACCACTCCGACTTAATCAGCTGCCATCAATAAACTGGATCCGTTATCAAAAACCTGCACACATTAACACTATCAAGGAGTTAGAAATTAATGAGAGGGCTCCATCTGCGTGAGCCCTCGAAACAATCTAAAACCCTATAAAAATGGAATGCAGGAAATCAATAACCGATTAATACATAAAATACGGCTACTTGCTTTAAACTAATTTATACCTGTTCTCTGTTAACACAGCTAGACCAGGCGACACCTGAAAGTAATGTTGTTGTCAGAATGGGCTACGAAAGGCGCCCTGGTGCACTCGCCGAACGCCCACGTGCTTCTGGATCTGGATTACAGACGTCGATCTGAGTCTGTGGCTGTAGGTAAACGCCCACGGGCACTTGTTAAATGCCCGTGGGCACTTGGTAAATGCCCATGGGCACTTGGTGAAGGGGTAAACACCCACGGGCACTTACGACAGGAATGGGAGATTCTGCAGAATGCTACAGAAGGAATGGCGACGAAAGTGGCGACGGAAGCGGCGATGGATGCGGTGGAAGGGTAGCAGAATAGAAGAGATAGTCATAGAAGAATTAGAATCAGAGATAGAAGTAGCAAAAGACATAGGGTTTGAGCCATCAAAGTGACTCGATTTATAATCCACTCTTAGGGCACACTTTAGGGTTTTAACGACACTTTGAACGTGTGGCTAAGATTAAAGCGGATCCAAAGGTAGAGAATAAATTTTGGTTGTGGAATGGATTAAGATGGATGGACGGATGAGATTAAATGAAGGATGGATGGATCAGATCAAATCACTTAAACTATTATTTAAATATATATATTAAAATATTAAAATATATATATATAAATATTAATTTAAATAAATTTGGGGATGAAAAATGGCGGGAAAGGTGAAATTGGGCCAAATAATGGCGGGAAAAGGTGAAATTGGGCCAAATAATGGCGGGAAGGTGGATGACCGACACGTGGCTAACAGGAAGGTATAGATGACTTGCAAGTGGCTGGATTTTGGTGTCTACATAAATCACAATAACAAAAAAATTTATGAGAAATAAGGATTTCTTTGTATTAATATATTGCCAATGGATTACAATTCCATCCCTCTTAGGGATACCAAATTTGTGATACAATAAATACAATCATTTGAGCCCCACAACGGGGTTGGTATAATCCACAAACTCTCCAAATGCACACGAACTACTCCAGGTCAATGATGACCTTCTTCTCTCCTTGGAAGAGGTATTTTTTGCCTTGAATGCATTGACAATGGAGTCTTGAAAACCTTGCATTCAAGAAATGACAAGAAATAATTAAAAGTAAAGGATGCCTCTCTTGATGAGGTTTTTAGAGGAATCTTGCATAAAACATGTCATGAAATCAATAAAGCATGTAAAACTATCAATCTATCCAAGAAAGGGTGTAATTGTCATAAATTATAATAAATAAGTAAAGATATAGCTATGAATCAATCTAATTAGCCATTAGAAATGTTAAATGCATAAAAATAACAAGGAAACTAGTCTAATTGCCAAATGCTAAGAAATAAAGGAAATCTATCCTAAATATCTAATTCAACCATACAATTGTATCTAAGAAAGTAAATCTAACTGAGATCTATCTAAAAAAATGCAAAGAAAGATAAATCTATTGCTAAAACAAGGGAAATTAGGGATCAAACCCTCACCGCATGTTTGAGGTGCAGCTGGAACTGTTAGTTGTGGCTGATAACTACGACTAAGATAAAAGTATTTTTGCTCTCCAAATTTGGGCTTGGATCTCTAATTCTCCTTGATGAATTGATGATCAAGGGTCACCTCAGTATCCTCTTATGGATTAGTGGTGTGAATTGTTTGAATCTATGATGGAATTGACTCAATTATGTTTCTTTATTCTACTAGACCTCTAGGAACTTCATGGCTTCAAATGCATTCATGATATCCAATTGGGTAGCAAGAGTATTCCTCTCAAAGGTGGAAAGTGATTCAACAATTCAATAGGTCTTCACTGCATTTCAACTCAAGATTCTTCTAGAATTCTCCCAAATTTGGATGGGGGTATTATAGCACTTGATAAGGCCTTGCCTTGACTTCATGGAGAAGCCAAGATCAAAAACCTTCAGTTGGAGTAGTTGGAGGGAAATTTTTAGAGGCTTCCCCATCCAAAAGTTGTTTGGATTCATCGCCCAGGCTATTGTAACCGATTCTTGGTCCAAAACAACTTTTATGCTAGTTGTGGCTCTGAGGTGCAACTAGATATGTTAGCCATGGGTCTCAGCCATGGCTAAGGCTGAGTTAGCCAACTCTACCCAAATCAAGTGGTTAGAACCATTGCTTCACCTTGGAGCTATCCAATATCATTCATATGGTCTATTAGCATGTTCCATATGAGTAGTCACCTTGACATGATGCATTTTAGGTGTTTACAAATGCCCTTTTTGAGATGCATTATGAGAACAAACAATGCTGAGCAAAAATAGACCTCTTAAAATGATGTCGTAGGTTGAATGATGATCATTAGTTGGATCAACATTAGATACCCAAGTTCTGTAAAAGAATGTGCATCCTATAATTATTGCTTCCAACTATGGAAGGCCTAAATTGAAAGAGCTTGCACTCGTTATCAAAATTTTGAGTAGATTTAGTGCTACTTTAGGAGTTCAAGCCTATGTATCCAAAAGGAAGAGAGCTACAAATCAAACTACCATATTTGTTTTTTTTCCTAGCAAAGGGTAAGCTTATGATAGTTGTTGGAAATGATTGGTAAGATGAACACAATTTGACAAGATCGAGGGATCTACGATCAAGGGATCTTCTATTAACTTTGATTATGATTATGATATTATGACTACCCCCTCAAGCGATGAGTCAATGAGAGTAATGACAATTAATAAAGCAATGAGTCACTTGACCACCATGAGTGATTTAAACAATTTAAGGTTGTAGTACTTTGATTTCTTGGTAAGGCTTAATTTACCCATGATTGCAACTATTAATGGTAATTGTACATTTATATCTCGTGGAGCAATTCGATCGATGTGGCCTTCTTAGGGAATCAAAATTATAGCAATGCCAATTAGCTTATGTTGAATCATAATGGTCGATGATATGCTGAAATATGTCATAGAATAATTGAGATGAACACTTCGTTCTCATGGAGCCATTCGACTGTTGAGGCCTTCTTAGGGATTGAAGTGAAGCATATCAATTCCATGATGACTAATTTACCCCAAATGAACTTATGGTAATTTACTCATATTTTCGGATTGCATGGATCACAAGTCGCTGCAACTACCAAGTGTATAGGGTAAATAACTGGATACAAGGCGCATTTGCAATTTTGATTTATTATAATTTTTTTGTTATTTTGAAAATTTTGAAGATTTTGACCCTTTAAATATTTTTAATTTTTCATTTTGAAACCCCTAATGGTGAAATTTTGAGGGTATCTGTGTCCAGATGCTAGTCTAGATGCAACTAAAAATTGCAAATTTCTTAGTCGTAGATCTGACCAACGGTCGACAAACCCTAATTATGATGTCGTGGGTGCTAGACGTACTTGGGGGAAAATTAGAAAATAAAAAAGAAAATCTATCATTATCAACATCATTAATTTCCAATTCACTATCGCTATCTAGATATCTCTAAGAGTTGAGGTGAAAATTTTGACACAGAATGTTGTCGAACCGTACACTCAACCAACTCAACTTGGCTGACCTACCAAAGGGATCTTCCAGTGGTGGAGCTGGTGCTACAAAGGTAACACTACAACTCTCTCATTTGATTTATCGAACTAAAATTGAACCTCACTAATAAGTGAGTTAAATAAACTACACTAAAATGTTGGTAAAGAACCTCACTATAGCTTAGGGTTAGAAGTTAAAAACAAACCTCATTAAGTAATGGGTTAATTGAACCATATTAAATTGTCGATAATGAACCTCACCCTAGCTTAGGATTAGTCTAGGTTAGTTTTAGTAGGGAGGGTTTAATTTTTAATTATTTTTTTGTCATTGTCTGGGTGGTATGTGACCCTAAAAAGGTCACTGGCCTTAGCCACGGGTGGTAGCCACAACTAGGTTCAAATTTCAATGGTCATAAATTTGACCATTGGCACCGATTGTGGGTCCCAGTTGTAGTTAGGCAACATTAGGAAAAGTTTCCAAATTTTTCAAATTTTTTGAATGTTAACTGGTTTAATTGACTTTTTTAATTTTTTTTGAACATTTTTAAGTGCAATGTGTGATTGTTTTATCATTTTGAATATTTTTGAATTTGTTTGACTTTTAGGTTCATTTTTTTGATATTTTTGGTTGATTTTATGTTTATTATTATGTACTCTTCTAGCTGACCTCCTAAGTGAGGGAATCTAAGCTCTATCCGGACATGCTTCGAGATATTAAAGATGCCAATCAAGAGTGGTTTGATGCTATATGGCTCGACTATGTCCTCAATATCCCTACCATTAGGCCTGATCATGCTTATCTAACTGTGTTGGTCTGTCACTAGGATGCATGGATCAACACATTTCACCTATCGACCAGGGAGATCACGATCACTTTTGAGGATGTCTACTGCATCTTCTGCATCCCCATTTATAGCGAGGCCATCACCTCTTCACCTACTACAATGAAGACTACAATTTTTTGATGGATATTAGGTGCTCGGAGTGATGTAGTGCTCCAAGACATTGACCATGGGGGTGTGCGCATAGAGCGTTGGTACAAGGCACACATATTATCAAAGAGACAGGATATTTTGATGTTCTCATGCATCCACATCCTCTTGCTAGACACATCAAGAATGAGGTTCCCCTGGAAACCTCCTCTCTAGGATGTAGGATCTTCTTGGGTGTACTACAAAGGAGCCGATGATTCTATCATGGGGCAGCGCCCTCCTAGCCCAAATCTATGATGATCTATATTAGATTACATAGTGGGGCCGTGTTGGAGTTGCTTACAACATGCTATTGTAGATATGGGTATGGAAAAATATCACCATCGATCATCTAGGGGGACTTCCATCAGATTGGTGATATTACAAAGGTTTCACAATGCTACGTTGTCTGTTGGCCCAGAAAGACTAAGTGGTTTTGGAGTAGGACTCGTTTAGGATACCTGGAGTACTACATCAATAGGATCTCATGAATATAGACTGGACAAGTAATATGGAGACCATACATGGATTGCCCTATGTAGCCAGAGGTGGATAGGTACCTGAGGTGTACCAGACAAGATAGATGGTTGATTAGGTGTAATTTTGAAATGCATGATATTTTTTACTTCTCATACATCTTGAGGTAGTTTGGTATCCACCAAGACATTCCACTTGTGCCTACTATCTACCATCACCTAAATATGGAGAGAGATCTAGCATGGCCATAGGTCACCCCCTTGGGTTATGAGGATGATGACTAGTAGGACTCTAGGCTAGCAGACTTGGGAACCACTGTATATTATGACACCTGATGGGCTCTTATGATCTAGTGAGGTGGTGGCCCACTCGGTAAGGATGGAGAGGGAGTCATAGGATGGTATGAAACTAAATGGTGCGGGAAGTAGGATCATTTTTATTTTGAATCACTTTTTGATTGTAAGGTATAAAACCCACAATAGACTTAATTTATATATTTGTTCGATGATGCCTTATTATCATATGTGGATTGCATTTAAATACCTAGTCTAATAGTTGTAAGAGTGAAGGATTATGACCCTATAATATAATGAATAAATAATATAAGTAATTAGGACATGTTAGGAGGGTCCTAACATGCCACCCCCCTTAAAGGAGCTTTGTCCTCAAAGCTAGAAATTTGGAAATTGCTGCTGGATATCTTGAAAATTTTCCCACATTGCGTCTTCTAAAGGTAGACATTTCCAATGGATTAAAACTTCCATGATATCACGAGTACGAAGATGACAAGAGCGGTGATCCAATATAGCTTTCGACTCGACTAGAAGTACTCCATCATCAGAGAATTCAGGGAGAGTGGATTGTGTTGTGATATGGGCTCCCACTGCAAGCTTAAGGCAAGATACATGAAATACATGGTGAAGTTTGGAAGAGGGAGGAAGCTCTAGTTTGTAAGCAACGGTCCCAATACGTTGGAGAACTTTATATAGCCTGTAAAATTTGGGTGCTAACTTCTGAGAACCTTTTTGTTTAAGAGAGGATTGACGGTAAGGTTGGAGACGTAAGAAAACCATATCACCCTCGTGGAAACTACGTTCGCTTCTATGTTGATCAGCTTGCTACTTCATGCGATGTTGGGCGATGTGTAGGTTCTATTTTAGGATCCGTAGTATGTCATCTCTATTAGCAAGTTCTGTTTCCATCGCATGGACTTTTGTAGTCCCTGGAATATAGGAAGTGAGGGATGGTGGTGTTTGACCATATAGTGCTTCATAAGGAGTCATTTTGATGGACGTATGGTATGAAGTGTTATACCACCATTTCTCTAGTGAAATCCACTTTACCCAATGGAGTGGTTGAGTAGAAATAAAAAATCGAAGGTATGTTTCCAAGCATTTATTTACAACTTCTGTTTGGCCATCGGTTTGAGGATGGTAAGCAGAGGTCATACGAAGTTGAGTACCTTGTAATTTAAACAATTCCTTCCAAAAGGTGCTAGTGAAAGTTGGGTCGCGGTCATTAACAATTGTGGAGGGCATACCATGTAATTTAAATATGTTATCTAGGAAGAGGTGGGCTATAGTGCTAGTGGTATAAGGATGAGACACGGAACAAAAATGGGCATATTTAGATAAATGATCAACGACTACGAAAATGGTTGTTTTTCCTCCTGATTTTTGTAATCCTTCAATAAAGTCCATAGAAATATCTGCCCATGTTTTGGTGGGTATAGGAAGAGGTTGAAGTAATCCCGGAATAGCGAGGGTCTCCCCCTTTTGTCTTTGGCAAACTTCACATTCTTTTACAAAGTTTTTGATGTAATTTTTCATTCCTACCCAATAGAAGGAGGTAGTGGCTCTTTTATAGGTTTTTAATAACCCTGAGTGGCCTGCAATGGGTGAGGTATGTAACTCATGAAGAAGTTTTTCACGATAAGTTGAATTGGTGGTGAGGACCATCCTCCCTTTGTATCTTAATATATTATCCTTCCAAGTGTATGGAGTTTTGCTACTAGGATTATGTTGAAGTTGTTGAATTAAGGCATGGATAGTAGGATCATTTATCCATTCTTCATGCACCTTATCTACCCATTTAGGAATAAGGGAGGAAAGAGCATGGAATTGAGGCATATCTTCAAATTTTCTAGAAAGTGCATCGGCTGCCATGTTGTCCTTTCCATTTTTATATGTAATTTCATAATCATAGCCAAGAAGTTTAGTAACCCATTTTTGTTGTTTCGGGGTATTAGTCCTTTGTTCCAAAAAATACTTCAATCTATGATGGTCAGTGCATATAATGAAATGTTGGACAATAAGGTAAGGCCTCCAATGTTTAATAGCATGGACAATCGCCAACATCTCTTTTTCATACGTAGAGCGAGCTAAATTCTTAGGAGAAAATGCTTTGCTTATAAAAGCTAGAGGCCTTTCATCCTGCATGAGTACGGCTCCCATTCCTATTCTTGAAGTGTCACTTTCAATGACGAACGGTTTAGAAAAGTTGGGCATGGCTAGAACAGGGGTGGTACACATTGCAATTTTCAAGGTGATAAAGGCCTCATCCGCTTTAGACGACCATTTGAAAGCATTTTTCTTAAGTAATGTTGTTAGAGGAGCAGCGATTTTACCATAATTTTGGACAAATTTTCTATAATATCCCGTTAGTCCAAGAAACCCACGTAGAGCTTTTAAGGTTTTTGGAATAGGCTAATTTTTCACCTCCTCGATTTTGGAAGGATCTACCATAACTCCTTCCTTTGAGACAATATGCCCTAAGTATTCAATTTCTTATTTTCCAAAGGAACACTTTGATCTTTTTGCATAAAGTTTATTTTTCTCCAAGATTTGGAACGCTTGTCTAACATGGTCCAAATGTTCTTCCAATGTTTTGCTATAAATCAAAATGTCATCAAAGAAAACTAATATAAATTTATGAAGAAAAGGGTGAAATGCCTTATTCATTAGACTTTGAAAGGTAGAAGGAGCGTTGGTCAGGCCAAATGGCATCACCAAGAATTCGTAGTGCCCTTTATGAGTGCGAAAGGCCATCTTAGGAATATCCTTTTCATTGACTCGTATTTGGTGGTAGCCTGACCGTAAGTCTAACTTGGAAAAATAAGCTACCCCGTGGAGTTCATCTAATAGCTCGTCTATGACCGGAATAGGAAATTTATCTTTGATGATCATTTTATTAAGCGCTCAAAAATCGACACATAAACGCCACGAGCCATCCTTTTTTCTAACTAAAATAATTTGAGAGGAGTAAGGGCTTTTGCTAGGTCTAATGACTCCTACCTTAAGAAGCTCTTGTACTAATTTCTCTATTTTGGTCTTTTGGAGGTATGGATAACGACAAGGTCTAATATTAGGAGGGTGATGCCCTAGAAATAGTGGAATATTGTGATCATGACTTCGTTGTGGAGGTAGTTCTTTTGGTTCATTGAATACCGCCTTATGGTGGTCTAAAATATTTTGTAACTCTGGTGTCTCATCTTCTTTGTGACTACGTTGAATTGAAAATAATTGGGTGACCATTCTTTTGTTTCCTCTTTGGATAATTTTCTCCATTCTATGTGAGCTGACGATTTGGGAAGGTCCTGATTTTAGGCCTTGGATAATATAGGTTTGGTTCTTTGCTGTGAATTTCATCCATAGTTCATCAAATTCCCATTGGACTATGCCCAAGGTTTGTAACCATTGTACGCCTAGTACAATGTCACACCCACCTAGGGGTAGGACGTACATGTCGCCTTTCATGTTATAAACCCCCATAGTTTTATATTTTTACATTTTCCTTTGCATGCAATTTTTTTGTCGTTTCCAATCATCACTTCGAAGTTATTGCAAGGGTATATAAAACAATTTGCTTGTTTAGCCACCTTTGGATCAATAAAATTGTGCGTGCTACCAGAATCTAGGAGCACGGTAAGGTTTTATTTCTTAAAATACCCTTTAACTCGCATTGTTTGAGGGGCAAAAAAATCGGCAAGGGCGTTGAAGGAAACCTTTGGTGCATTTTCTTCATCACTTTCAAGTGTGTTGGATAATACCTCTACTTCGAGTTCAGGTTCCTCTTTAGTAGAATTCCCTTCCTCTATGGCATCTAGAATATATAATTTTTGTGAGGCACATTTATGATTTCTGTCAAATTTCTCATCGCAATGGTAGCAAAGACCCTTAGCTTGTCTTTCCTTCATTTCCTCGAAACTCAAACGCTTAATTGGTAGAGCGGGGTTAATTTTGGGGGTTGTGTAGGAGTTTTGGGTTCATCCATTTTGCATTGGTTTGGGGTTGGTACAAGTGTTTGATGGTTTCCCCCAAGTTGGTTTTGTGAACCGATTTCATACCTTGATTTTGTCCTCCGCTAATTTCGCCAAATCGATGGTCTCTAACATGTTTGTAGGGTTATACATTTGCACCTCTATTAAAATTTCTTCTTTTAATCCACTGAGAAAACATTCTTGAAAGAAGGCAGCATCTAATCCAAATGTTCGATTAGCTAGCCTTTCAAATTCTGCTTGGTATTCACTTATCAAAGTGGTTTGCCATAATTTAGTGAGGGCCCCTGTAAAGCTTTGAAACTTGCTAGGGCCGAATCGCACTAATAGATTCTGTGTAGAGGTTGACCACATCGGAGTGCCGTTAATTTTATTGAACCATTGGTACCATTGGATGGCGTCATTTTCCAAGTGGAAGGAGGCGATATGCACCTTTTGCATCTTTGGAATTTGATTTAGTGTGAAATATTGCTCTGCTTGGTAGATCCAGTTTGTAGGGTCTCCTCCTTCAAATTTTGTGAAGTCTAATTTTGTCATCCGTGGTAGAATGGAAGTTTGTGGACCTCCTAACATTGCTCAATTTGATGACCCGTGGTTGGGTGAATTTGCATGTGTTGTTGCCTGATTTTGACTGATGGCATCAAGTTTAACATCCATTGCAAATATTTTCTCGAAGAGTTCTCTTGTGGTCCGGGTATTCTCCTCTCTTTCCTATTGAACTTCTTCAACGAGCCTTTTGTGTTTCTCATGAATGGAATCCAGTGATCGTCGTCCTTCAACCATTGCGGTTGGTGTGGGTAATGATCAATATGACTTGGTATAGGTGAGCAAAAAAAATAATTTTAATTTTTTTCCTTTGCGTTTCGGATGTCGAAAACCTTGATGTTGCGTTGAAGATTTTAGCTTTTTCAAAACAGCCACCGATCACCACGCGAAAGGTCGAGCAATTTGGGTGTAAGACAACTTAATTCGTACCTTAGGAGAAGGTTTAATTTTCTGCGAGGATTTTGACACGGATCCATGAAGCGTGAATGTTGTTTGCGTCCTCGCGAATGTGGACTGGCTAAAATGTGCGGTGGGAAAAAAATTTTAATGATGAATTTGCTCCTTGATCTAGCTCTGATCCAGATGGTATGAAACTAAATGGTGTGGGAAGTAGGATCATTTTTATATTGAATCGCTTTTTGATTGTAAGGTAGAAAACCCACAATAGACTTAATTTATATATTTGTTCGATGATGCCTTATTATCATATGTGGATTGCATTTTTATACCTAGTCTAATAGTTGTAAGAGTGAAGGGTTGTGACCCTAGAATATAATGAATAAATAATATAAGTAATTAGGACATGTTAGGAGGGTCCTAACATAGGATCAGAGGCAGCTAAGGAATACCCAAAGGGAGTTGATCCTCATGGGCATAGGATTCGCCAGTAGACTAAGGGTGGATGGGGATAGGGTGCAACTACTGGGGATGTGCCCCAAGTTGAGGAGGAGGAGGAGGATCCCAATGATGAGGTTTCATAGCTTCGATTCTAGGTAGCCAACCTAAAAATACAAATGGGGACCTTACATATGCATATCCTATAGAGGGATACCACTATGGCTACTCTACAGGCACAATTGAGAACTGTGCAAGATTAGCTAAGGTAGGAACAAGAGCTGTGATGGAGCTACCAAGAGGAGAGGACTCTTCACTAGGTATAGATTGACAGTGCCACTATAGCCTTGGATAATATAACACTCAATCAAGATCTAGCATGATCTCAGCTATAACTCATGACCCATGAAAGGGATCAATATATTGGTGCATGATGGGAGCCCTCAAATCCATAAGTTGGTCCTATGGTTACAACTACATAGGGATTCATTGGTTTTGATCCAAATACAGATATCAAGAGGTTGCGGGCTCTGGTTCAACATCTTGTCAACAAGTGAACATCATATGCAACTCACATATATCACCTAGTAGGAGAGATCGAACTACTTGGGGGTGAGGTTCCTGAGAGGACCATAGATCTAGGTACTCAAAGGACTTAGATTAAGGATACAAGGTAGTCTTAAGCTCGTTCTAGCCATAAAACACCGACGACAAATAGGTCTATTAGTACTAGCTCTAGGTGGACTCACAGGGAGGGTGGAGGCAATAGAGGGGCCTCACAGACTGGGGATATAGGAACTACCTAGTATAGATCTTGATAGATGTTGTTGTACCATTTTTAAGTGTAATGTTGAGGACCTACACTATTATAGCTTGTGGACATTTTGAACATATGCCTAGACACTCTCTATTTTTGATACACACATATATATGATCTGAATTTTATGAGACTCATTATATGTGTAGATTTATTTGTTTTATGGTATGATATGCATATGGATGCAATGCTTATATGTTATATTTATTTGATGCTATATGATGTGATGTTTGGATGACATGCACTAACTAGATGATGTATGTATGACTAGATATTGTGATCTAGATGTATATATGGACTCATATTATGTATGCATATGGATGCAATGTTTGATGTAAAATGCATGTTTAATTTGTTGTACTTATATGCATTTAATTCATGATATTATGACATGATTCATGCCATGTATGTATTGCATAATTTTCATGATGATGATTTACTATAAATGGACATGTATGCTTTAATCACTTAAAACATAATGTATGAATGTAATATGAGTTTAAAAATCTAATGGATGACACCACATAATGTATAACAATCATGAACTATAATTGCTATATATTATTATAATAATTAATCAATTGGACACCCATATGTGAGATGAAATGATGTATTGTTTCTATTCATAAGCTTTTGTAAATTAAAATAATATGTGCAACATAGTCAGTGGCCATTTAAATATCATTGTTGATATCCATCCGGTATCTAACCTATGTTATGAACCCTTCTAACAAACAAACTCTTATAAAAAGAAGTTGATATTTGATGATTGCTTGAAAATTGTTGTTGCTATTTGGGAATTTTTGAGGTTTTCCATGAAACTCAAACACCCTAGTTGACTTATCAAAAGTTGTATAATGACCATACTAGAATTCTAAAAAATAATGTTTTCGCTATGAAATACCAAGCTATTCATTACACTTGTGTGTGCAAACAAATATATTAGATGAGACATAAGCATACCCCAGTGCCATACGGTATTCATTCAGCCCATTGCTATATTGGTATCCTAAAGTATCCACCTAATCCTAGGTTTGGATTTATTTAGACCAGACCACTAGGCAATACAGGCCATATAAAGCTAGCTAATTTGTAGATTGCTTAGACCTACCCCAATGCTAGGTAGGTTTCATTCAAACCATTGTTGTATTGGGGATCACCCTATAATTTTTTAGCATTGATCATTCCAGGGATTCAAGCTCACCCCCTTATTTTCTTTAATTTATCGGGATACTTGCTCATGTAAAGTGATAAGAATCATTGTTTATTTTGTATATATATATATATATATATATATATATATTGGGGATTTTTATCCTTCATTTTTAAGCAAGGGATTTATTTGGGTAGGGGGTAAACTTGTCCTTTTGCCAATGACCACTACCCTAGACCATTGCACCTCACAAAATGAGCAAGTAACAAAATATTTCGCCTAAGGTGACCCAAACCACTTTTGTAGTGTTCATCCTTCCTTAGCCTAAGTAGGATTATTAATGTGTTTGATTAGTGATAGTATTCTGATATGCTAAGTGCTATAAAAACTAGACCTCATCTACAAAAGCAAAGCAAGCTTTCTACCAAACTCTTGAGAAGACCACTAGGTATGGCTGAATGACTAAAAAACCCTAGTATATTCTTCATAGTAATAGTAGGGGTTGTGTTGAGAAACAAAATTACTCACAAGGGTGATGAATGATGATGATAATGCATACATGCATGATTGAAACACAAATATGGTATCATTTGTAAGATTGCAAACACAAACTATCCTAATGCAAGTGTGACGAATGGAAATACCTAATGCAGTGCAATTAAATGAATGTATGTGCAAAATGAAATGCATGATGCAAAATGAATGCAATGTTTTTATATTTTATTGCTTTTTAATTATGGATTTTGAGATTTTTCCATATATACATATTAAGTTCTTTTAATTATTATGTGTGGAACGCCTTAAAATGAAGGATGTTGAGAGGTTCAGGCTCTTCAACAACTTCAAGCGATATCAAGCGATACGTTCCAGGTCCAATATAATATGAGATTATATAAGAACCTAACCAGTTAGTTGTAAATTTGTCATGCAAGTGCTACGACAGATTTGAGTTATGTTGGTTCTCTTTTAGCACAAGATCACCAACCTTAAAGTCTCTCAAATGGACTTTACTATTGTAAGCTCATTTTAAGTGCTATTGTTAAACATGGAGATGCTCAAGGTCATTTAGGCGACATTCATCAAGAAGCATCAATTGATCTAGGTAAGCTTACCATGTAGTGTCATCATAAATTAACTCTTTCAATGCGACACACAGTGGTGGAATCTCCAAATCTAGCGGTATAATGGCCTCAATGCCATATACTAGTGAAAATGGGGTTACCCCAATGGGTATCTAAATGCTAGTCTTGTAAGCCCATAGCACAAGGGGTAGCTGGATGTGCCAATATTTGTGGTTTTCTTGTACCATATTTTTCAAAATGGCTACCACTGTCTTGTTGTATATTGTACTTAGAAATTAAAGCCTTCATAATTTTATTCTTCAATGATGTTCCATTATCCAAGATTATCTTGGATGGTATCCCAAAATGACTAATGATATTGTGAAGTATAAAATCTGCAATACATGTTCTAGTTATTGTTGTTAAGGGAATGGCTTCCACCCACTTTGTAAAATACTCAGTAGCGGTTATAGTAAATGTATGTTGACCTGATGATGGAGGAGAGATCTTGTTGATTAGATCTAGACCCCACTGAGAAAATGGCCAAGCCGCTTGAATGGGATGTAAGTCTTACAGTGGTAAGTGTGAAATATTAGCATGATACTAATGTTTGATGCATTTCTTGACATACGCGGTGCAATCCTTCTCCATAGTGGGCCAATAATAACCCATTCGTAGGATGCGCTTGACAATGGCCATGTCGCTGAAATGGCCACCACATGTACCATCTTAGAAATAAACCTCCTTTTTAACTTTTTAATAATTATTAAAACCTTAGAAATAAATAATTATTTAACCTTAGAAATAAATAATTATTAAACCTCCTTTTTAACTTTTGCAATAATCCATCTTGGGTTTTTATAAACCAATCATTTAACCTGTGCTCCCAATAATATTAAAATATTATGAAGCCTTTTTCCTTTCGCTTTTGCATTGATGAAGCTTTTTCCTGGATGACTTGGATGATTTTATTTCTTTTTGAATTCCTTGATATGAGTGATAACTCTATCAGGTGACATCAATGACAACTCTGACTTAGAGGACTCAAAATTTCCAACAATATCCCCCTTAGTCATTGATGGCAACCCTTATCCTTTTATTGAAACTTGACCTTATTTTCTGCTCCCCTTAGGACTTTGCTCCCCTTGTCTCAATGCTCTCTCAAATATCAAATCTCTCCACATAACAAATCTCTCCCCAATACACAAATCCCTCCTTCTTTGACATCAATGGCAAAGGGTCACCTTTTGGTCTCGGGGCTAAAAATGAGCCTCTTAGCTTATCCCCTCCCCCACCTCCACATGAGGTGGTTAATTCTAGGGTGGGAGTATTTCTACTTCCTAAAAGCACTGCTCTTTGTCTTTATCTTTTTCTCTTGTTTTCTGTGTTTTCTGAATCCTCTCACTATTTCTTTCCAAGTCATCATCCATATTCCTGTCATCACTTTTGTTTCTATTCCTATTTTTGTTTTCATCCATGTTCCTGTTCCTGTTCTTGTTCTCATCCATGTTCCTATTCCTGTTCGTGTTCTCATCCATGTTCTTGTTCCTGTTCTTGTTCTTCTCTATGTTCCTATTCCTGTTCATGCTTGATTATGGAATATTTGCTCTACACCATTTTGCTATGTGACCATCATTATTGCACTTATAACACTTAATATTATTATTCCTTGGATGTGCAATTGTCTTAGGATTTCTCCTAGTGAATTCATATCCTCTTCTGTCATGAACCCTGCAATTCATTGCCTTGTGACCAAACTCATTGCATGAGTAGAAATATCCTTTGAAAAGTTGTCTTTTCCCATCTACCTGTCTTTCATTTGTCTTGCATTGTGAAGCCATGCACCCAAACCTATGGAATGAAAAATATCTTCCATTGAAAAAACCTTGCCTAGACCCCATTGGTCTTCTAGTTTCTCTTGACCTGTTCTAATTGTTGTTCCATTTGAATCTTCTTTGTTCATTGTTCCTGTTCCTCTTGGACTCACTACAATCTGACTCATCCTTAGGAGTTTCACTTTCACTTTCTCTCTCATTTGAGAAACCCTCTTCTGAAGTATCCTCTTCTTATGAAGTGTATTCAGAACTGATAGTTAACTTGTCTTCTTGAACCTATTTGGAACCAAGACGTGTATTTTTTGTTGCTCTTATTTGTATCTTGACTATTTTATCCACACTTTTTGCACTGTTTACATACTTGTATAGCTTATTATTGGATCCTCTAAATCTTATTTTAATAGGATCACTTCTTGTGTTAGCTTTTCACATTCCAAGATCTTTTCTTCTAACTTATATTTGAACTTGCTTGCCTTAGCATTTGACTTTTCTAGATCCTCTATGAGCAATAATCTCTCTTCATCACATTCTTGAAACTGTATTTCAAGATTAGAGTGTTGCTTTCTTACCTTATTTACTATGTCAAGGGCATATATAAGTTCTCCCTTGAGATCATATCCATTCTCTACTGAATAATCCTCTATTTTTTTACCTTTTTCCATATCATTACTTCCTTTTGGCTTGTCTTCTATAGAATCACTCACTTCTTCTTCTAATTCCATTAGAAGATTTTCATCTGGTCTATCAAGTGCATCTTCAAAATCATCATCACTAAAACTATAACCATTCCTTGTGCAATCATCTTCAAGATGTCCAAATCTACCACATCTAAAACACTTGAGAATAATTGGAGTCTTTTTCTTAACTGGATCTTTTTCTTCAACCATAAATAAGACTTCATATCTATCATTATCTAAAAAACTAGTATCACTATCAACTAAGTACTTACTTGTATTATCCGCATAGTAGCTTATATATTGTCTTTGGAAGAACTTCTTCCCTTGTTTGTTTTGTCCATCCTTGCTCTTCTTTTGGTACCTGTATCTTTCTGATTCCCTGTATCTGTGATCCTATTTTTCTTCTTCATTGTTGATCTTGGGCTCTTTGCACTCTGTTGCATAATATTCATACTTTCCACACTTGAAGCACTTAATAGATCTTATATCTATGGGTATTATGGAACCTTTATCTCTTCTACCATAGTTAGCTTCTTCATCACTGTAAGATTCACTACTTGATTCTGACTTCTTTTTCTTTTTGTCCACTTTGAATGCAGCTTATTTTGGAGGAATATGATCTTTTGTTCTTATCTCAAACATAGTAAGCATGCCAAGAAAAGAATTCCTTGTCAAAGGATCACTATCAATTGATGTTTCTATAGCAGAAACCTTTTCACTGTACCTTTTTAGAAGAGTTCTCAATATCTTATCACAAGCATATGATTCATCAACATTCATTCCAAGACCTTTCATCTCATGTATGAGTTCATCAACCTTGATGAGATAGTCATGAATATTCTCATCATCCTACATTCTTAGGTTCTCAAATTATCCTTTGAGATTTTTGATCTTAGCCTTCCTGACATTTTTATCTCCTTCATATATGGTATGCAATAGATCCCACATGTCTTTTGTTGTCTTACAATCCATAACCTTCATAGATTCTGATCTAAGAAGTCCTTTTATAATTTTATTCATAGCTCTTGAATTTGCATGCATTAGAAGCTTACCTTCCTTATCTGTAGGAGGATTGGCTCTTGCATCATATCCAAATTCCACTAAATTCTAAACTTCATTGCTAAGTGCCATCAGGTGAAATCTCATCAATACACACCAATACAAGAAGTCACTTCCATAAAATACTGGTACTACATTATTGAAGAACCCATCCTTTTGATCCATTGTGTTCTTAGACCGCTTTTCCTTCAATCTATCAAAATATTTTGAAGGAACCCGCTCTGATACCAATTGAAGAACACAAGCTTATACTGAGAGGGGGGTGAATATTATTAGACCACTTTTTACTTTTTCTTTCAATTAAATATTATGTAGTGTATAGATAGCAATATCAATAACAGTAATTAAAGTAATGCACATAACACCATACACAATAAAGACACAAATTTTAACGTGGTTCACCCAATGTGGGCTACCTCCACAGAGAAAATATTTCTTCTAAATATTTCTCAAATAATATATTTGGGAATCCTTCCCAATTACAATATTTATGGATCTCTTTCAAAAGGAGATGTTGATCCCCTAATCTCAAGTTCGTGGATATCTTCCATAGGAGAACTCTTTCCCCTTCTGCTTTGGCTAGTCATATTCTAGAAGACTCTGTCTCTCTGATACACTAACTGGTGGATCTATCTCCACTTGAATACTCCTCACTTAGAATATATGTATTCAATTATCCTCGATGTTGGATCTCTATCCACTGAGACTCTGTCCTCTATACTTTGTCACCTCCAAATATTTTTAAATAGGCTCACTCAAAACCTTCTCAAATTTGCTCAATAGGTTCACTCAAAACCTACTCAAATTTGCTCAACAGGTCCACTCATAACCTACTCAAATATGCTCAATAGGTTCACTCAGAACCTGCTCAAATATGCTCAATATGTCCACTTAGAACCTACTCAAATATTCTCAATAGGTCCATTTAGAACCTACTCAAATCTACTCAAAATGTCCACATAGAATTTGCTCAAATATGCTCAATAGGTCCACATAAAATTTGTCTAAATCTACTCAACAAGTCCACACAGAATATGCTCAAATATTCTCAATATGTCCACTCAAAACCTACTCAAATATGCTCAATAGGTCCACTCAGAACCTACTAAAATATGCTCAATAGGTCCACATATAACCTGCTCAAATCTACTCAATAATTCCACACAGAACTTGCTCAACAGGTCCACACAAAACCTACTCAAATCTGCTCAATAGGTCCACACATAACCTACTCAAATATGCTCAACAAGCTCACACAAAACTTGTCTAAATATTCTCAATAAGTCCTCTCTAGGACTTGCTCAAATCTGCATTGCAAGCTTCTACAAAAGCTTACACAAAATCAGTCCACAAGCCTTCTCAAAGACTTACCTCAAATCTTCTTAACAAGTCCACATAGAACTTGTTCAATCACATAGAATCATAAAGAGAATTGTTAGAGACTCAATATGTTCTATACTCAATGCTCAATCAATATCTCAACTCAATATCATAGAAGCATAAAGAGAATTGTTAGAGACTCAATATGTTCTATACTCAAATCCCAATCTCAACTCAAATCAATATCATAGAAGCATAAAGAGAATTATTAGAGACTCAATATGTTCTATACTCAAATACCAATCTTAAATCAAATCAATATCATAGAAGCATAAAGATATTTTTTAGATACTCAATATGTTCTATTCTCAAATCTCAATCTCAACTCAATTCAGAATATAGAATAGTTTGTTTTATGGAACTTGAACAACCACTTCACACAATCACTTGACTAGGCTCAATAAAATCTACTCAACCAATCACCTCAAGGATAAATCCTTTCTCACAAACCCTAGTCCAAGCATGTATCAACCAACTCAAAATGTTTTCAATAATGCTCAAAAACAAATCTCACATAACAATAATACTCATGTTCTTTTCTAACTCAAGTTCAAGTTCTTTGTACAACCAATGGGCTTCAAAAACAATGCTTATAAGCAAGGTTTAATCACAACTCTCAATTCAAAAAATCTTGAAGCATTAAACCTAAAGATATGAAATTTACTACACCGTCTTAAGGGCATTCATTGCAATGTATAACAGTTATAAAGCATTCAAAGGGAAATAACACATGAACTTATAATCTATCAAAGTGAAGCAAATATATAACCAAATGGTGGATTTCTCCTTCTATTTAATCATTGTATAGCTTCAAATGTGAGATTACAAATTTCCCCTCGAGGGATTTACAAATTGATACAATTACAATATTCAAGGGATCTAATCCCTTGAAAGAGGCCTCAAAATGGTGTAAACTATGGTTTGTCTCTGTAAATATTGCATCCCACGATTGAGAGCTATCCTTAAACCTATTCTTTTGGTCTTCTTAGCTCCTTCCTCTTGCGTAGAACTACTTGGACCTACACACAAGGGCTTAAAATGGGGTTAGTAGCACCTATTTCATAAAATGAAGATAGCATAGAAAACATAGTAAAAGGTGTGAATGCTACAACCAAAAAAAATGATCTACATATGTAAAAACTGATCTAAAATGAGCATATATATATATTCTAATATAATATAAATAATAATAACCAGATTTGGAAGCAATATTTAATACAAAACTATGCTAAACTACTGGCCGCTCCATGGTGAGCCATGGAGACCTGCAACATTGGGGACTCCAAATCCCGAACCAAAACTCCTCCAAATGACCTCAAATTTGGACCAGAGGTTCATCTAGATATCCTAAGGAGGTCTATGGAGGAATTTATCCAAAATTATCTATTGTTTTGAGACCGTCCCTATGAGTGCCATGGGCTGACTACTAGATGTCCCCAAGTGGGATGGTTACAAAATTGGCTTAGTTTTGTCACCTATGGCCTTAGGAATTGGTCCAAAATAGGGTGAGGGTGTTGTTGACATATGGGGCCAAGTTGTCCTTCAATTTGGCTAGTTTTGGATTGGTAAATTGGGTCCTATTGCCCCTAAAAGTGCCTTCAAAGTGAAGAGGATTTCAAGGTAGGGAAAGGGTGAGTTTTGGTTTGCAAATGGGTTGGTAGCAAGTAGGGATAGATTTGGGCAGCACTTCATTGCTCAAATGCTACTTCTCTCCTCCTTTGAAATGGAGGTTTGGGCCTCCTTTTATAGCCCAAAAGGGCATCTAGGGCCAAATGGCATCTTTGCCATGCGAGGCAAGTGATTCCATTTGTCCTAATTGCATCATTTATTGGGGAGGGGAAGGTTACCCCTTTGGGGCTCCCAATCTACTACCCTGCAGTCCATTAGCAGGTCTCCAATCAATTTGGGGTGATTGGACGTGCTAATGGCAGTATTGGATTGCCATTTAGCACATCCTTTGACTTTTTCAAAGGTCCAGTTAGGGGTCATCCCACCCAGGGACGGTTGTTGATGGTTGTCCCTGGGTGGGACGGTCACCAACTGTGGCTATCCCTAGGTGGGATGGTCACCATTAGGGGCCCCAAAACTGCCCCAGACTGCTAGGAAACCTCCAAATTGAGTTTTGGAGCATTTTGGAAGCCTTTTGCTAGCCTAGAGGGGTGCCTAATAAGGCCATATGTTATCAATAAGAGGGCATATGTAATGCACTGATATTCTTATCCGATTTACGTGATTTAGGTGTCTATAGATGCCCCATTTTTGGGATGCACGATGTGAAACAAAGAGTTGAGAAAAAATAGATCACTAAATCATCGAATGATCAACTTCAGATGCCTTAATTGTGGAAAATTATACATTCTTGGAATCCTTTCCATTGACATAGTCGAAGGATCGATTGCATGTATACCTTTCAATCGTGCTGTAATGACAGTTTTATGGGGCTTAGGGCATACTAGGTCTTGGTGCCTTGTATTCTTGTAAACATTTACATGGGTCAATTCCTGAGGTTTCAAGGAGGTCAAGCTTATTTAATTTGCTTCTTATGTTGATTCTTTGCCCCAACATGGGCTTGAAAAATTATCTTTAGCCAAGATTCTTTTGAATGCATGGAATTTTACACTTCTGAGTGTTTAAATGTTGATTCAATTTTTGACTTCATTATGATGACTACCCCCTCAAGCGATGAGTTGATGAGGGCATGAAAAATGCTAAAGTGATGATTCACTTGAAACATATGACTTAATTGGGGCAACTCTCTATTTTTTCCATGGTACTCTATACCTGTTCGAAGGTGATTTTCGATTGTTTTGATGAATAGTTTAGGAGGCAAAAGGCCCAATATCTCATTCCTGTGGAGTAGTCCAGCCATGGAGGACTTCTTGGGGACTAAAATAGAGTATTTTAATACATCCAAAAGTATTTTAGGTTCTGTCTTGATCCCTCTCATTTTCTTGCCCAATCTGTCTTGTTTTTTGTGGGTTTTGGCCCATTTTTTGATATTTTTGATGTTTTTAAGTGCAATTTTCTTATGACCATCCTAGGGGGGAATGAGAGAAGTATTTTTAAATTTCCCATGGTGGTGCAACCAGCCAAAAGTGTTCTCATCCCACCCAGGAGCGGTCGGCTTCTTTTGGAGCTATAAAAGGCTAGGAGGTAGAGCACTATGCAGAGGATTTTGTACAGCTCAGGGCAACAAATTTCGATTAGAGACCCTACAAGGATTGTCCTATCTAGGATGAGGCTTTGACACATCTACGTCGAGTTTGGAAAGGTAGGTGGTTGATAGGGCAACATGGCACAAAGCGAGAGTACTTCTCTTATTATCATGTGCTATGATAGTTTGGGCTACGCCAAGGATTGCTTGGTGAGCCTATGGTCTATCATAATCTTGGGGATGAGAGGACTCTAGCATGGCCTATGGTAGGGGAGTTGGAATATGAGTTAGATTTTGAGGTGACAGTCACAGACTCAGATGATGCAGGCACTATAGAGGAGTATGACACATGGTGGGTCATACGGTAGTGGTAAGGGGAGGGACCACTAGGAGGGGATGTAGCTATGAGGACAATGAATGCCATTAGGGGTGCTCTAGATGAGGAGGGTTTCGGTGAGTCTCCAGATGATGAGGAGGTGGACACAAGTGAGCGAGTTGTACGTCAACATGTGTCAGTGGATAGGGTGGAGCTGATATATGTACAAGATCCAGTTGGATTTGATGAGGGAGACTTGGAAGATCAGGGTCTACAGTCAGAGTTATCAACATGAGATGCTAGGATTGCAGAGCTATAAAGTGATTAGGCTTTACTATAGGCACAGGTGTAGAGTGCATAGGAGGATATGGAGAGATATGCAGTAGTGATATCTACATTTAAGGCACAAGTCGGTATACAGGACCCTAGCTATAGGGAGTCCAGCAGTGGTGAGCTAGCCAGGATATAGGAGAAGATAGCACATCTCTAGGGTTTGGTAGTGACATATTAGACTAGGTATCGAGAGGAGTGTACCTACATGGATATTATGGAGGATGAGATAGTGTATTGTAAGGGGCACATACCAGATCGAGCATTAGCTATTGGATCACAATGTAGCTAGGGGAGCAGGATGGGACACTCATCTGCTCGGATGAGGGCTCTAAGTACTTCTTAGAGGATGGATGTATCTAGAGGCAGTAGATCATGGGGGAGCAGGTCGAGGAGCTCAAGACAGATTCATACTGAGAGTAGAGGAGAGATTCGAGGTATCGGTCCTACGTGACCATGGTCAACAGACTCTGATGGTTTTTTCGTTTTGTTTTGGATTGCGAAGTCGGATGACTCGCTTTTATTGTAGCCTATGGGCAGTTTATGGACTATGATGTTGCTTTCAACTTATATATATATATATATATATATATATATATATATATATATATATATATATATATATATATATATATATATATATATTGACTTAGCTTTTGATCATTGTCATTTTACTGCTTTATGATATGAATGCAATTTTTATATTTTCTATATGATGTTATGATGGATGTCTAAAATGGATGCATGTATTTATCCGAGGACGTGATTTGATGATATGTAGATGTGGATGCTTCATTTTATATGCTTTTGTAAATTAAAAGGTATGCATAAAATAGTCAGTGGCTGTTTAAATATTATTGCTAATATTTACCCGATATCTATCCTAAATCATGAATATCACTTAATAAACAAAAGTTTTAAATGTGTATGATTGAAAGTAATGATTTGATTAGATTTAATTTTTGTATGATGGACTTATAATGACTATTTGACGCATTATATGCTAGCACCATAGACTATACAAAATGTATCTTGATTAATTTCATGTTATTATAACACTTTATTTGATGGACATTGTAATTTTGACAAACATGTGACAACATGATGTAAAATGGAATGGATAATTTGATGTGATATGATTTTATTTGATAGTTTTTAAGAGACTCAAACACTCTAGTTACCTAATCAAAAGTCATATACTAACTATACAAGATCTTTTCACAAGGTATGCACGTACTAAGATAACCAAGATAATCAATATCCCTGTGTGTGCATGTGAGTTCATTACCATGATAACACATAAGATTACCCTAGTGCAAATGAGATTCATTCAGTCCATCAGTACTAGAGATCATTCTACGAGTCTCATTATCTTGATTTTCATACTTAGTTGGATTATACCACTATATAACCTAAGATACAACAAGCTAGCTCATACACATTCAAACATTGGTCTATACCTAAACAAGTTGCTTAAGTGATAGACATATCGTCATGTGGGAGGCTACCGCCATTGACAAGTAGGCTATCCACCAAACCTGTAATGAGGATCACCTTATGGTTCTCTGATGCTCGTTTTGATTTGTTGAGCAAGGGATTTTAATAGTGGTGAGAACCATTGTTTCTTTATTTGCTTTTACTAGTGATAATAATCACTATTTATTTATGCATATTTGGGAGTGATAATAATCACTATTTTCTTTGGAATATTTCTTTGAGATACTTGATACTTGCCCCAGTGTAGGGCAATGTATGTTTTCAATACTAGGGGGATAATAATCATTACTGATTTTCTTTCTTTGGGATACTTACCCCAGTGTAGGGTAAGGGATTTTGGGTAAGGAGGAACTTGTCCTTTTTTCAATTCTCAACATATTTGAACCATTTGCACAGGGGGATGAGCAAGATAAACTTTTCTCTTGAAAGTAACCTAGACTACTTCATAGTTTTCATCTTTCCTTGTGCTAGACTTGGATTTATTAATGTGAAAATTGTGTTGGGATTTTGATGTATACCAAGCATTATCTAAGTAGGATTATACCTTCTAAAAATCATGCTAGCTTTCTATAAAATCTGAGAAGAAAACTAGATATGGCTGAGTTAATGAAAAATTTAATTATGTTTATCAATAATGGCTAAGTGATGGGAAAAAAACATATAATGTAAATGGTGTATGTAATATGAACAGGTGGTATTACTTGTCATATGATAACAATGAATTTTTACCAGATGCCTAATGTACAGACCTGGTGCTAGACATATATGATAAATTTGGAATGATGCATAATGCAATGGTGAGTATGCCTAATGCAACTATCATTATAATGCAAGTGATGAGAAATGCAATACAATGCAATATTTTTGTATTTTGATGATTTTTTTTTTGTTATTTTTGAGATATGTGTATATATGTACAGGTTGACCAATGGGATTAATGAATTCCATTGGGGCTTTTTGGGTGACCAAAGTTCTTATAGACGCCTTTGGAGCATTTAGGTTTGACCTAGATAGTTGTAAAACTACCTAGGAGCGTTTTCGCTTGGTATAGATGGTGATAGACCATCTAGGGGCGTTTCGGGTTGACCTAAACAATCATGGACTTCCTAAGAGTGTTTTAAGGTGACCAAATGACTTATAGATACCTTTGGAGCTTTTTGGATTGACCTAGACGATTGTAGATAGTCTAGGAGATTTTTATGTGACCTAGATGGTCAAAAACCGCTAGGAGCCTTTCGGGTGACCTAGGCAGGAAACGACACTTAGAAAGTGTCCACGACTACCTAAGGGTATTTGGTTGTGAACAAAGGGCTTATGGATGCATTTGGAGCATTTAAGGTTGACCTAGACAATCGTAGATAGTCTAGGAGATTTTTTAATGTGACCTAGACGGTCAAAAACTGCTAGGAGCCTTTAGGGTGACCTAGGCGAGTAACGACACTTAAAAAGTGTCTACGACTACCTAGGGATATTTTATTGGTGCTCTAAGCATGAAATGGTCACAAATAACTTATATTCATGGGTTTAGGATCTTCATTTCCTTCAATGGATGCTAGGCGATAAGTTCCAGTTCCAATATGATATGTAATGATGAATGGACCTAGCCAGTTTGCTGCAAATTTGTCTCAAAAATTGGAGGAAAATTTTGAATTTTGCTAGTTTTCCTTCAAAAATAAATCACCTACTTGAAAGTCTCTCTGATGTACTTTCAAGTTGTAATATCTCTTAATATTCTCTTGATAAACACGTAGATGCTCGAGGGCATTCACATGACATTCATAAAGCAACGTTAACTGATCTAACTGAGCTTTCCTAGCTATATCATTTTCGATGAATTCCTTCATGGAAATGCGCAGCAACAGAATCTCTAACTCCAGAGGCATGATGGCTTCAACACCATATACTAGTGAAAATGGAGTTGCCCTAGTGGGCGTCAAAATACTAGTGTGATAGGCCAAAATGGCAAGAGGTAATTGATTATGCCAATATTTATGATTTTTGTGAACGATTTTCTTCAAGATGGCTACTATTATTTTATTTGATGCCTCTACTTGCCCATTGGCCTATGGATAATAAGGCATGGAAAAGCTATGCTTTATGTTATACTTTGTTGTTAACGCATGCACATCCTTATTTTTAAAGGGTGTTCCATTATCCGATACTATTTTGGATGGAATACCAAAATGATATATAATGTTATGTAGTATGAACTCCGCAATGCGAGGTCTAGTCATTATGGTAAGGGGAATTGCTTCCACCCATTTTATAAAATATTTGGTTGTCATTATGATAAATGTGTGACGGCTCGATGAGGCAGGTAAGATTTTTCCAATTAAATCAATCCCTCATTATGCAAATGGCCAGACCAATTGAATCGGTTGTAAGGCATGTGAAGGTACGTGTGTTAAATTTGCATGGTGTTGACACTTCATGCACTTCTTAACATAAGTGCAGTAATATTGCTCTAAAGTTGGCCAATAATAGCCCATGCAAAGAATGCGCTTAGCGATGGCCATGTCTGCTAAAGTGACCACCGCATGTACCATCATGCACTTGGGTGATGGTCCAAGCTGACTCCTGTGGGTCTAAACGGCAAAGGAGAATACCTTCATAACTCCGATGATACATTATGTCTCCTATTAAGACATATTTTGCTACCTTTTGCTTGAATGCTCGCTTTACAGCATGTGATAATCCAGGAGGAATATTGTCTAGTTTAAGACAATATTTAATTTGGATGGCCCAATATTACTTTGAAGAAGCCTTAATATTATGAATCGTGCTATCCCTTTGATGTTTGTCTCGTGCGAATGTTGATTGAGAGTGAACTTGGAGATATAGCGTTGTGCTAGTATCAAAAGTATTATGAGGGAAAAAAGTACCCCAGTTAACATTATTCAAATATTGGTGTAGTTGAGAGAACCTTTCTTAAGAAGGCTCAATATGAATCATGTGAATAACCGGTATAGCCTTATGCTCTTTGCACTCAGTCATAGCTTGTGCTAGCATTTTTACTTGGATAGTTGTGATATCATCTGAAGGGTTATGCAGCATTAGCGACCCTAAGGAAGCCATTGTATTGGAAAAAAAATTAGATGAACAAGGAAGTGCCTCTATATCATACCATTCAAATTTGACCAGGAGTTTGTCCACTAGGGCTTTGTAGGCTTGCAAGATGGGACATCAATACTAGAAAATCTCTTTTACCTGATTAACTATGAGCAAGGAATCACCGAAAATGTTTAGCTTTATTATTTTCATGGCGATTGTCGTCTGAAGTCCTATGATGAGAGCTTCATACTCGGTGTTGTTGTTGGTACAAGGAAAATTGAGTTTAAATGAAAGAGGTATGGGAACCCATTTTGGTTTGAAAAACATGATACCTGCACCACCACCTCGCTCACAATTAGAACCATCAGAGAATAGAGTTATGTTCGCCTGTGACTCAGGCTCGATGGAATCAGGTGATTCTAAAATTTGAAATACTCCATCATCAATAAGTTCTATATTTAGAGGTTGATAATCCTATAGAGGAGCCTCTACTAGTTGATTTGTTATGACCTGTCCTTTGATAGATTTTTGTCCAATGAACTCTAGGTCAAATTTCATCAACAACATTATCCACTTTGTCGTGCGACTATTATGATATGTTTTGCTCATCATGTAGCACAATGGATTTTATTTAGATACAACATATGTGGTGTGATTTAACATATAATGGTGTAGCTTTTTGGTGGCAAAGACCACTGCTAAGCATAGCTTCTCAACATATTCGTATCTAACTTCATAGTTGACCAGTGTGCGGTTGATGTAATAAGTAGCTTGTTCTTTGTGAGATTCGTTCTTTTGGGACAACATGGTGACCAAAGCTAACTCAGTAGCTAAGATATATAAATAGAACGACACTCTTGGTCACGGTGGATCCAATACAGGTGGCAAAGCCAAGTATTGTTTTATCTCGTCAAAGGCATTTTGACATTCTTCGTCCCAATGAAATGATACCCCCTTGTGTAGCAACTTATTCATGGGTCGACACTTATCCGATAAATGTGCTATGAAGCATTTTATGGATGCAATCTTTCCTTGCAAACTACATAGTTGTTTAATAGTTGTTGGGATCTACCTCTATGCCTCTCTTGGAGACTATGAATCCCAAAAGTTTACTAGATGTGACACCGAAGACACACTTTTTGGGATTAAGTCTAACATTGTGCTCTATGAGGCGATCTAGGATCTTATACATTACATCGAGATGTTCATGGCATAATAAATATTTTACCAATAAATCATCTATGTAATCTTCCAAAATATTGTGCATGTAGTCATGGAAGATATATGTCATGGCTCGTTGGTAGGTAGCACCAGCGTTATTAAGGCCAAAAGGCATGACCTTGTAACAGAATGTCCCCCAAGGCGTTGTGAATGTCGTTTTGATTTGGTATTCTGGATTAATACAAATCTGATTATATCTAGAAAATCCATCCATTAGGGATAGCATTTCATATCCTATTGTCGCATCTACCAACGCGTCGATGTTAGGTAGGGGAAATTCATCCTTAAGAATCACTTTGTTAAGATCTCAAAAGTCGGTGCAAATGTGAATCCTCCCATTAGGATTTTTTATTGGAACCATGTTTGAAACCCATGGCGGATAATCTATTGAGATGATGATATCAACATCCAACAACTTTTTGTAATTCATATTTCACCATTAAGGCTACTTTTGGGTGCATTTTTCTTAACTTTTGCTTAATTGGTTTAATCTTGGGGTCTAATGTAAGATTATGCATGACTATATTTGGGTCTAGTCCTGGCATATCTTTATACGACCAAACAAAAGCTTTAATCCTTGCTTTCAATGCAACTTTGAAATCATTTTGTTCACTTAAGGAGAGGCCTTCCCCTAATTTAATGGTATGGGGATTATCTAGATCTGTACCAATATCATTGTCAATTGTTGGCTCAATCGACATGTGATACCCATCCTCCAACTTATATGGGGTGGGAATTAAGTGAATGTCATCAGCTAGGTTTGTTTCTTCCATAGGAAATTCAGCGTCAACCTCAGCTTGAAAAACATCCTGAGTAGTTCTTGGAGAAAAGTTAAACGGTTGTAACATTTCCTCACAAGGCCAATACTCTGAGGACAATGAAGAAGAATCTCCCCGATCAAAGTCAATTGCCTCTAAATCAAGATACAATTGCTTGGATGTAATGGTGTCGTTAAATCTATGGAAATCATGTTGATGGATACATGATCTCCTGCTCTAGGGTGAGTGGGTCTAGAGACCTGATGTTGTCTGATAACTCACGAGTGTGGCTCGGGTGGAAGTGGAAGAACTGGTGGTGGCCTATGCAGAAGAGGGTGAACCTATTCTTCATGAGGCAACAACTGGTGTCAGATGGGTTCTTGTATGGGGAATAACATACGAAGAAAGTATTCATCCTTATCATCCAAAGGTAACATGCTCCCGTATTCATAATTTGAGCTATGGAAGTTAATGGGTGCGATGCCATAATAATCTTTATCATCACTCATCCATTTGTGAGGAGGACCTTGGTCTTGTTCCTCACTGTCAGATTGCAAGGTGTGTGAGCTCTCCCCCACTTCATGGGGTTGGGCGACATCACTGGAAAGACCCTAATATGTCATGTCTATGGGGAAATGATCTCCCAAGGAATTAACATGATTCAGATTAGTATATGGATCGCGGGTGAGGTTAGCCTAATGACTTAGGCATAGGTGTTCAAGAATCTCGGTGAGGACATCCAACAGTACCAATTTATTGTTTTCCAACCTAGATCTATCATACATAAGTTGATATTGGGGTTGACATGGAACACGATTACCCTGCTTATACAAGCTAAGACCAAACCCATGCCAATTACAATGATTTAAATATTTTAATGCATAGTCTGGATTTGGAAAATAATTTACATCCTTAGAAAAGTGTTCATCGTCATCTTCTGTCTGAGGAATGGGCAGAGCTCCATACTATATACCTCCATATATGAAATTCGTTTTATTAGGAGGTATACCAAGAGGTACAATGCTACATATGGGAAGACGAGGTCTTCCCATGTCTTGCATTGTCTTTACTTATGGAACTGTCGTGATATTTCTCACCAAGTATTCTCCTAACCCTATGCTAGCCATCTGGACTGTGAACTGGGATGGCAAAGCTGGATGAGATGGAATGGAAGTTTGAGGTGATTCAATGTTCACCTCTGGAGGTAATTCCTCATTAATTACACAAGGAACCTCCTCTATGGATATTGTAGAAACTAATGGTGGGCTCTCATCAATAGGCCTTTTCGACATGTTCCTTTTTGGAGGGTTTGACGATGTCGAAGCCTTCTCTGAAGGTGGCGATGATGAGGATGGAGTAGATGATGATGAAGGTGGTGGAATGGGTAGACTCTGATCAGGTGTGTTTAATCAAAATTCTACATGAGTTAAAGGTAGTGTCGACTCTGGCATCTACTGCAACATGTTGTAGTACTTGAAGGGATCTAGATCGGCAGATACTACATGTACTTGCCCTTCATGAGTGTATTTAAGACATTGATGAGCGATGGAGGGGACACACTTCATATCTCGTATCCAAGGTCTTCCAAGAAAAATGTTGTAGGCCGTCTCACCTTCTAGCGCATGGCACAATGTAAGTATAATATTTTGTCCCACCTGAATAGGTAAAACTATGGTACCGACAATAGAGCATATTGTGTCATTGAAAGCGTGAAGAGTGTAAGTTGACACCACAACATGAGATGTTGGCAACTTAAGATGCTTTAGTGCTTTAGTTGTTATGATGTTACTTGAGGACCTAGTGTCTATAAGCACTCTCTTATATGCTATCTCATTTATAAATGCAATGATGTGTAAAGGAGGGTCTACCACATCGCTGGCTATTTATTTTATCTCATGCTCATGAAATTGTATGACTGGTTCTTTGCACTATTGCACATGTCCCATAAAATCTATGAAAGAGTTGGACTCCTATGGTTGCAACTCTATGGATTTTAAAATATCCATCAAGGCATCCCGATGTGGAGGTGATTGTTGTATCAACTCATAGATGGAAAATCGTGCTGATGTGGTCCTCAAGCTTTGTGTAAGCTTGCTCTTAATTGTCACTATTGGCCTAGAAGGAAGGCCCTGTACTACAGGTGGTGTAGTTTGTGATGTAGTTGGAACATCATTTGAAGCCGCAGGCTATGAAACTTGACTTGGATATCTCTTATTCCTGGTCACAATACTCACCATCCCAACATACCCTTGAACAAGATGTTTTTGGTTCACCTCATTCATTGGTTTAGCAGGCACTGCCTGTACCTCGTGAGTTGGTAAAGGGTCTTTGAAAATACCCATTTGTTGATTGGTAGGAGCTACTGGAGCACCTAATGTAAGCTCATTCCTCTCAATCATTTCTTGTACTACATGTTTAAAACCACAGCATGATTGTAAATCATGGCCACCTTGTCGAAGAAACTTACAATGTTAGCACAATAAAACCCATAAATGAATACGATAAGCTTCATATTCCTTACATTATGGAGATATTATAAGAGTTATTTATCATTAATTTTGATTTTGATTAGGTATATAAATACTCTAGTGCATCTTATAATTTCTCTCAATGATTTCTTATTCTCTTTTCTCTTGGACTTGCTTTCTAGGCTTGTTCTTGACTCTTGAAAAGTTATCTTTTGTTTGTTAGTTAGCAAAAATAAGATTCATTAAGTCTCTTTTTCTTTTAAATTTAGGAGTGTAATTGGTATTTCTTGATTATGAGGTTTCTTTTAATTGTAGTATCACATAAGTAATATATCATTATTTATATTACATATATTTTATTTGATATTTTTTTAATATAATGTTAAGCCATATTATACACATTAACTCAATCTATTTTTAGCTACCTTATCAATTGGACTATTTTTCTTTTTTAAATTAAAAAATAAGTTGAAAGTTTTTAATCACATGTATACTTCAACTGATCAAATATTATATTTTTACTGCAATCACTCTCAACCAAATTTCAACCTTTGGTTGAGAAGTATGTCTATGTCGTAAATAATTTATTTTCCTAATAATTTTTTTATTTTTTAATTAATAAATTTTATAATAAAGATTTTCAACCTTTAGTTGAAAAATATGTCTAAACATAAGATATCTATAAAGAAATTTATTTTCTATTAATTTTTCAATTAATAGATTTTGTAATAGAGATTTTTAGGTGACCTTATATTAATAGTTGATTGTTATTAGCACAATACTTACATTACTCTACCAACAACAATTGGTTAAATTTTTAAATATAAAAAAAAAAAATTAACTTCAATTTTAAAATCGAACAAAAGTAGAAAAATAATTTTATAGTTAAAAAAATGAAGTTATTATTATTTTTTTATTAATCTTTCAATTTATAATTCTCCGATGATCTTGTATTTATAAACAATTATGTGTTAGCTCAATATGCATCACTCTACTCTAATTAATTATTTTTATATGTTAAAAATTTTCAAATTTTATTATTTTATTTTTTAAAGGTGTGAAAAGAAAGAGAACGTTTACTCCAACCTTAAACTTCTAAAACATTACCATTAAATTGTATAAATAAACTATCAGAGTAGACTCATTCACCTGGTTAAAAGGATTCACTCAGTGTACTTTGATTTAAAGAAAGAAAAGCTTTTGAATATTGATTCCCAACCATTGACTCGTCAACTGGACTTCATTCATCCCGTGGATTACAATTGCAAATACATTGAACTCAACAAAATATGTCGGATTAGTTGCAAATACACTGAAATCCGATAGATTGCAAGGGTAAATAGTTGCAAATACATTGAACTCTGAGTATGTCAAATCTGTTGCATCCAGAGTCAATCTGAATTCCCTCTCGATTTGCTTTTCCAAAATCCATCTCCACTCTAATTACCATATTCCATCCTCTTTGAAAAGTTCCAATTAATGGCAGAGTTGCAGGCATCCTCTTCATATCATCGAAAATTCGAGGAGCATCCTTTTGATGGAATGGCATCTGCGTTTAGATCCCACCATTCATCTTGTGAAAGCTACCATGTATTCATCAACCATCATGGCCTGACGTAAAAAAGTCCCTTGCTAGCGTCCTTTACCACTATCTGCAACATTTCTTAGCTTTCAACATACAGCAGGACATTTGTACAGCTTCAGTTCAATATAGCCATTTTCTCCCACAACTATGTTTCCTCCCCTTGGTGTTTGGATGAGCTTTCTCTCATGTTAAAAACTATGGCTAAAATAGTTCCCCTGTTTTACAACGTTCAGCCTTCTGACCTCCGCCACATAGAAAAGGGGATTTATGCCGATGCGTTCGTCAAATACAAAGAGAAGGGCAGATACCTGGACAAGCTGGAGGAACGGAGAAACGCCCTCCACAAAGCATCGCTTATTTGGGGAGCAGTATTTAAAACTGGTGAGTAGGCCTCAATATTTCAGTCAGTATCAGTTTTATTTAGGAGTCAATCCACAATCGAGATAAATATTTATACAATAAACATAGTGGTTCAACAAAAGTTCTATATGTTTGGTCTTTGCAACATAGCATTAGAGCTATAAGGTATAAGTCCTTAATTCATTTATATCAACATCAAAATAGGCTTGATCGTTGAGATGGGGAGGATGAGATTCAAGCCTGAGTGGCTTAAAGGCCCAGACTCAAGCTTATGTTGAGGTTCTAAGCAGGGTGTTACTAACTCTAAAATGGCTGTGGGTTCTATAGAATAGGAAAGCACATTGCTACAATAAATATTTGAATCTTTCTCTAAAATTTCTGCGAAAAAATAAAAAAATAAAATAACAGGTGGTTAGAGGGGGAAAAGTTTAGAGTACCCAGAGACATAACCGTGTCACATGGCATGTTATATTTTGTCCATCTTCCATTTATATCAGATTTTACCTCAATCTACAATCTCCATAACCATGGACCAGGATTCTGTTGACAAGCTCCTAAAAGGTCTATCCTGAAGCCACATAAACACTGAAAATCTATTTTTTCACGCCAATGTATAGAAAAGCCATAGAAGGTCTACCCACATGTCACAAACATGGGCAGGTAGCTGGCGGTTCAAGCAAATGTCTCTATAAAAGTACTCAAACAAGAACTAGGTCACAATTACTTGCTCAAATTCATTTTCCCTTCCTTTCTTGTTGGATCTTTGGAAAGCAAATGAAGAATGAAATATACTTTGCAATGAAAATTAACCAGACATAAAATATATACACTGCAGCAATAATAATAAGATAAGAGAATTCATAAACAAGATGACACAACAATATCGTGGTTCGGCAATTGTGCCTACGTCCACAAAAGATTAGATCATTTTTTGAAAAGACAAATCAACGATTACATATTACAACTCTCTATCACTCTTGTATATCATGCATACAGATTACACTTAATTTATAGACCTCTCTGCCCAGCGTTTTAATCTTCACCAATGGTGGTGAAAAACATAAAAGTTAATCTTCATCAGCATTGGTAAAGTAAAAAGCGAATGATAGTAAAAAACAGAAAAACTAAACCAAGAAATAAAACAAAGTACTCGCTGTAAAGTGTAAAGTATCTTCTCGAACACTTTCCTCTTATCCACTTTTATCCTCCACATAATAAGAATGACAGCCAAAAAAAAAAAAAAAACTCTTATATAGTGAATAAATAAAGATACCACATCATGGACTGGACCCATGGATAACGGCAGACCTCCACTTACCACTCTGTTAAAAACAAAGATATTTACATGAAACTTTTAAAGACCTCGTGATCTTTTGAGAGATATTTAAATACAAGAATGTGTGGTTTAAGGGTTGCAAACCACTGGAACAAGAACAGGGAAACAACCATCGTTAAAATATTGTGAAGAAAATTGAATAAGAGGATTTGTGTTTCTGGTTATGAGCTTAGGTGTTACCAAGGTCAATCCACAATTTAAAAAAACCAGTGCAGTGATTTTCTTATTCCATTGCTTTTTGTGATTTTCTTATGCTTTTCATGTGCAGCGACTTGGGAAATCTATCATAAATACGGTGGATACAGTACTGAAAGAAATTAAACATCTCCAGGACGGCGGCCGATTAAGGGTTGCAGAGTATACAGTTGGGTTGGATGAGAGCATAGAAGAAATGGAAAGGGCAATTTTAGAGTGTGGAAAAATTAATGGAAAGGGAAAGATAATCAGCATAATTGGAGCTGCCGGAGCGAGCAAAACAACGCTGGTCAAAGAATTATACGACCGCAAGCATTACGGATTTCGCAGATCAAGTTTCTTATCTGATGTACGCCAAGCATATGCAAACAGAACAATGGCAAGTATGCAAAATAAACTGCTTTCTGATCTGAGTATGCTCCCTTCCGCTTCTCCTTTTTGCCCCACTATTCAAAATGAGGGTTTTGTAATCGATACTCTCGTATCTCACTTTCAATGTCGGTGTCCAGAGCCATTTCTAATTATTTTAGATGATATAGACCATACAGAACAACTAGAGGGGCTTGCAGTGAAGGAATTCTTAAAGCAGGAGAGCTTAGTAATACTAACCTCCAGTGACGCCAGTGTTCTTCTAAGCTCTGGAGTCTCCAATATTTATAAAGTAACAAGGCTGAGTAGAAAGCAGTCAAAGGAGCTCTTCTGTTGGCATGCATTTCGCTCGCCTAATCCACGCCATGGATTTGAACAGCTGGTCAAGGATTTCCTGATTGTTTGTGAACGGTTTGCCCTTCTTTCTGAAGTTGATGGGGCAACATCTCTTTGGTGTGAAGGACAAGAATTTTGGAATGCAAAACTGTGTAAAATTTCCAAAATAATGGTTAGAAAATATAGATGTTGATTTGTAGAGTTTGTAATGTTATGAAGTTTGTAAATTTCTTTACTGTATTCATCCCAAGTATTATAGCTTCTTTACAATGAAAAATAGAAAATAAACAAACCTTCAAACTTTCGAATTAAAATTTGTGCAGAATAAGATAACTTCTGGCTCTTCTCATATAGTGCAGTTTATTTCTCTGTTTCCGTGTTGTGAAATTTGATCTATATATATATATCCATTTTTCAAGGTTGATATATTGAAAAATGAAAATAATGTTAATAGGAGTGAGAATCCCGGGAGGAGATTAAGGGCTTGTACTTTTATTTTGTTTGGTTGTATAGCAAACCTTTATAATCCTTAATTCATTGTATAGGGACCTTTTATAATCTCTAGTCTATTGGGTAAAGACCAAGTTGAAAGGACCAACTCTTTATAAACCCTAGCCCGTTGCATAGGGACCTCCTATAATCCTAGGGATCCTTTATAATCCCTAGCTCACTAAGTACAGACGAAGTCAAAAGGACTAGACAAAGTTAATGGGACCCTGACCCTCCAGGGAATCGAACCAGGGAAACCAACCGATAAGCACTCAATAGCTATCAATCAATCTATCTTTTTCTTGGCAAAATTTTGAAATAAAACACAAGTTTTTATGAGGGGTCCTAGTCTCCTCATATAGGATTTGAACTTGGATCTCTTGGATGAAAACCGACAGACACCACTATGGTATCCCTCTTGTGACACTTGCATCTTTGTTATATCATTGGCAAAGGGCTTGACATACGGTGGTGTTCATAAACCATTCAAGTCCCATAACAAGATCAACGTGGGATTATTAACACATATATACACTACATTAATTTAGGATTAAATTCTAAGCAACATTAAATTTGTCTATCTCAAAATAAGGGTATGAAGATTGGTTTTTGATGTATTCATCATTTGATAAATGCATCAAAAAGGTAAATGTCGACACCTAATTTTAAGTGCATCATTATGTCCTTGAAACTTACCAACATTTCTATGAGCTAAAACATACAAATCAAGTCAATCGTCTCAAAGCTCGATCTAGGAGCATTTATTGGTTCAAAAGCAAAAGCATTGAAACCAAATTAAGTTTGGCATCGATTATTTGTCATTAGCATCAAATCTTTAGCATTGTTAGCGCTTATGATCCTAGTGTTATTGACTATCAATAACGAAAAAATAAAAGCACACCCAAGAGCCATCCACTATACACAAAATCCAGATCGAGTCACGCCAATCATGTTTGCCACCCCAACATGTTTTGGTATTGAAATATGCCAAGCCATGCAGATGATGCCACCTCCTAGTGTATCAATCTTGGCAAATTCCCTATAGGATACCCTAAGGGTGTCATAGCTTCTTATAAAATTGGCCCTTTGGGGATCAAAAAATAATCTAATTTTTTAGTAGAGAAGCCCTGTTGGAATAATTTCTAATATGCACTTTTTGTGATAGTGAAGCTATGTCGAAGTCAACTACTATTTGCACTTTTGAAACAACAAAGCTTTGCCAAAGTCATCTCCTATCTACACTTTTCGACAGTGAAGCTTTGTTGAAATCATCACCCATATACTATCTTGTGATAGCAAAGCTTTGCCAATGACCTCCTCTCAAGTAGCAACAAGTTCTTATTCTCTCATCATGATGAGGGGTATTTGCCAAGGCTCGTGGTGTTACACATTTGATTGGTTATGCCATTACATTCATCAACTCATCATTCTCATTGTTATGTTGTTGTCATAATTATTTTAGCATTATAGATATTATCATTGTCTAGTAGCTAGCTTATATGTTATCCTTTCACTCTCATCATAGTTGCAATCCTTTTTTCATCAATTAATCTAGTATGTTGTCTTCATTTGAATCCCTACACCTCTTGGTTAGAGATTCTCACTAAATTGTTTGCAAACCAAAGAGTCTTTTCTCAAAAGACTCAATCTATTGTACATGCAAGCGAAAGTGTCGTAGGATTGCAGTTGTAGAGGCACTATTGCACCTTGTTTCTGCTATAGTAGAGAGAGGCTCCATAATCTCAGTTTGTCACTAAAAATGAAAGTGTCACCAATGAGCATAAGCATCAGTAGTGCTATTGCTCTCTAGTGGTACTTTTGCCATTGAACTTACTATTGTTATTACAATCATACTTATAGCTTTTGCATCTCTCAATCTCTGTTTTTGGACAAGGATTTGATGATTAAGGGAGTTATATATTCTCCATTGATTTAGGAAGATCCCTTTACAACTAACTTAGTCTTTATTTGTCTATTTTGAAGGTTTTTGGAAAGTAATGAGCGAAAAGAAGTTTGAAAAATTCAATTGGAAAAGAGAATATCTATAAAACTTTATAACTATAGGGTTGAAAATCGATTAATTATGACACATTGATCAGTAAGAATGAATTATTTTAGTAAGAGTTAAAAGTGGAATTAGCACTTTCCATGTTTACTATACTAAATTTAGAGTATATATTGTTGGAGGTATTACATTATTTGGTACCTTGAGTACCATTGTAAATATTTAGATTAGGAAGCGTGTGTTAAAAGCATGTGATTATACGATCCTAGGAAATATAGACCTGTGATCTTTGGTTCCATTTGCCAATGGTGGTATCAGATCCATCTTGGTTTAGAGCTATGTTGGTGAAACTCACTTTAGTTTGAGCCATACAAGATAAAGAGAATGTGATATTGGAAGCAAAGGGTTGGAGGAAGTTTGAAGAAATATATTGAAGGAGACAAAGATTATAATATTGTACTGGTGGTCCATGTTATATTTGGAAGAGAGGAAGATTAGAGAGAACGTTTGTTGGAGGAAATTATTGAAGCATTAGAATATTGTTGGAGGATTCAAGATTGAACGTTGTGGAGGAAACATTTAAGTTTCTTAGAGGTGAAGTGATTAGAGAGTGAGCATCGTGGAGAAGATGCATTGGAGATTTGAAGGTGAAGAGATCTGAGAGTGAACATTGAAGAAGGATGTCATGGAGGAGATACATTGAGATTTGAGGACAAGAGAATATTGTTGAGACACAACAAAAGAGTTTGTTGAGCTATATGGAGGCTAGAGAAGCTATAAGCAGTCCAAAGGAGCTATATGTAGTCTAGAGAAGCTATACACAGTCTAGAGAAGCAATACATAGTTTCAAAAAGCTATGTTGCAATACAAATAGCAAGTGAGCAGTGAGGAAGGAAATATGTGCAACGAAGTTGTCTAGAAAAATCCCTAGAGGAGACGAATGTACACATATATATTCAAAATGACTATCGTAGAAAGCCATATTTATTTCTAGAATATTCGTCATATAGAGAGGAATTTGATTTTCCCTGACAAGACATTTAAATGAGCACCATTAAAGGTAAGATTTAACATTTTGGGCATGTTTTATTATTCAAGGCGCATATTTGATTTGAATTTGGTTGCTTAGAGTTAAGGCTTATATTTTAATTAAAATATTAAGGTGTTGTTTTTATATTATTTTTTGGTAGATATAAGGGAATGCTTTAATTAATTAAATAATTGAGTGAATGGAGGCATAATATAATTAATTAATTGAAGGAAGGAATTAATTAATTACAATTAAAGGAGAGAATTTGAATTGTGAAATTGGAAATTGATTAGGGAGATATACAAAGGAATTGCATTTGAAATTTAAAATTGAGGTTGAATAAAAAACTGAAATTGATTGAATGAAATTTGAAGAAGAAGAAGATTATGAAATTGAGATTAATTTGATTTGAAGGAGGGATTTGATTATTAATTTAGAAGCAACAAAAAAAATCTACAAAATAATTGAGAAAGAAATGAAATTGCATTGTAAGGTTGATCATGGAAGAAATTATTCAAAATGCATTTTCAAAGGATAGTGAGGAGATGTTGGAAAAACTAAAATATTACACACAACATTTGATAGAGAATTTTGATGAACAAAGAGATATTCCAATAAAATTGAAGTATCTTTAATTCTCAAAGAGGCCAAAGATGAAAAGTTTACAACATTTGGCAATTATCTACATTTAGAACTTTTTGAAACTAAAAGTTTTTTTTTTTTTGTGGAAAACACCCCAAATGGGATTAAAAAAAATTCTAAATATGCTATTATACTACCTATTGATATAGGTATGATAATATATATGGCATTGCTTACTTTTGAAATCTATAAAGATATGAAGAATTGATTAAGATTTTGGAAAACAAATATGAAATGAAGGATATTGGTTGCAACACAAATTATTTATGGCATATGATAACAAATAATCTTCTTCAATAAATATATTTGAATGTAGATAAAGAATGTATAAACAATATGGATGAAAAAATGATATGTTGATGCATTCAACATATGTTAAATTCAATAAAGAGTCATTGGATTCAAATATTCATAGAATATATTATTGTGATGACTTACTTATAAGAATGATAGACATCAAGCCAAAAGAACATATTAGATGCCTAAACATAAAGGAATACCAAAATTAATAGTAGAAGGACAAAGACAAATATGACAAGAGACAAATATTGAAGGCAAGAAGCCTTCACACAAAATAATGTAATATGAGGAGGTTTTGGCACTATTTTATTGTTTGATACCTTGACTACCATTGTAAATATTTAGATTAGGAAGTGTGTGCATCAAAATCATGTGATTATGATCTTGAAAAATATAGACCTGTGATCTTTGGGTTCATTTGTCAACATATATAGATAGATAGATTTTGGATTATTATATGTAGAAAATAGAAGATGGAGAACATATTACTTTTAAATTTTAATAAAGCAAAAGAGATATAAAGCAAACAAACTTTACTAAGTGGTTCAATCAATGCATTTATTAAAGGTATTCATTTTAATCTTGAAAAGTATTTAAATTATAAATGATTGGTATTTAATAATTTCTATGTTTTTCTATATAACTACATGTTATTTTTGTAGTGTGGTTTCATAGAGCTATTATTGGACAATGATTGGTGGATGAAGAGAATATTATAATTAATCATAAGAAGGTTGATGACTATATAAAAAATCAAAAGAAGATCCAAAAGTGGAAGCTAATGAGAGTACTTGTATTGTTATACTCAATACATCCTTTGAGAAGGGTAACAATAATGAGGATAAATATGGTGATGAGGTTGTGAATGGTGAGCACAAACAGTAAATTTGCATTAACAATAATCATAAGGTTACATAGTTTAAATAAACGTTAAAATAACCATTTGAGAGAAAAGGGGGGAAAGGAGAGATTAGGGGAGAAGAAAATAAACTCAACTTCTCTTGCTGCCCAAATGTTGTCGTCCACTGCCGTCCAGGTAAGGTAAAAGGTAAGTCAACTTTACCCAAGGTAAAACACATTTTTAACCTTTTACTAATGGTAATTTTCCAACATTCTCCCCCTTAAAGTTGAGAGGACTGACTATATAGTCTCTCAACTTTATAAATTGAGCTTTAGCCATGCCTTTGGTGAAGATGTCTGCTAGATTATCCAAAGTGCTACAGTATTGAAGCTCAACTGTTTGCTGTTCCACCATATCTCTTATGAAGTGATACTTCATATCAAAATGTTTTGACCTTTTGTGGTGGATCGGATTATATGCCAACTGTATGGCACTCGATATTATCACAATTCAGTTTGGTTGGACCAATTTGTTTTTCGCCAATCTCTTCAAGGATTTTCCTCAACCAGAGGATTTGAGTACTAGCATGAGTAATGGCTATATACTCAGCCTTCGTAGATGATAATGCTACAACAGATTGCTTCTTGGAACTCCAAGTTATTAGTCCCGAACCTAGACTAAAACAGCTTCCTCGATGTAGATTTTTTGTCATCTATATTATCGCCCCAATCGTCGTCACTATAACCAATTAACTTCACAGAGTTAGACTTGTGGTAATGGATTCCAAAATCCAATGTACCTTTTACATATCGTAAAATTCGTTTGGTTGCTTGAAGATGCAGCTCGGATGGGCATGCCATAAACCGTGATACAAGAGAAACAACATACCGTATATCTGGCCTAGTGTTGGTGAGAAACATTAAACTCCCAACCATGCTTCTGAAATTGGTCAAGTCAACTTTTGGTGCTCCATCTTCTTTGCTTAGCTGGATTCCATGTCCGGTTGGTGTTGCAGCTGATTTGCACTGCTGCATAGCAAATTTCTTGATCATGTCATGAGCATATTTCTGTTGACATATGAAGATCCCATTCTTTGATTGATGTACTTCCATTCCTAGGAAGTATCTCATTAATCCGAGATCCTTCATCTCAAACGGATTCATCATGGAGTTTTTGAACTCCATATTCATTTTATTATTACTACCCATAAATATTAGATCATCCACATATAAACAAACTATGAGGATATCTACTCCATTCTTCAGGTAGTATAGTGTTGGTTCACTCTTGCTTTTTGTGAAACCATATTTGCTGAAATAGCCATCAATTCGTGAGTACCATGCTCGTGGTGCTTGCTTGAGGCCATAAAGTGCTTTTTTCAATTTATAAACAAGGTTCTCTTTTCCCGGTTCTTGGAAACCTTGAGGTTGTTGAACATACACCTCTTCTATTAGGTATCCATTTAAAAATGCACTTTTCACATCCATGTGTTGAATGTTCCATCCTTTATGGGCTGCCAAGGAAAGAACAGTTCTGATTGTTTCTTGTCGAGCAATCGGAGCAAAGGTTTCCTCATAATCTATTCCATATTTCGAGTAAAACCCTTAGCTACTAATCTTGCCTTGTGCCTTTCAATGCTTCCATCAGCATTGAATTTGGTCTTATAGACCCATTTACATCCAACACATTTTTTTCCCTTGGGAAGCTTCACAAGCTCCCAAGTATCATTCTTTTTAATTGAGGATATTTCCTCTTCCATGGCATCTTGCCATATACTTTCAGTGCATGCTTTTTCATAGCTAGATGGTTCTAGCTATGCAAGCATCCAACAAAGCATAATTGACTACATCACCCCTTGGTTCATGAGACTCATCATCTCCCGACATTTGAAGATTTTCAAGTCTTGACAAAATGTCGTCCATCTCACTAGCTTGACTCCTAGTGTATCTTTGTTGGAAATTCCTATCCAACATTTGAGAAGATGGATGACTCTGTAGTATGCGCTTTCCTTTATTTGTCTCTTTCCTTTGAGAAACTGGATCTATCTCCATCGGACTTGGAGCGCTTACAGATCTATGAAATCATTTTGGAGAATTTGGGGGTGCCAACAAGGAAGTCCCTCTTGGACTTGGTGTACCACTTGATGTACTTGATGAAGATTCCTGATGTGGAATTTGTGGAGGAGGACTTTTTCCATTGCTTTTCTTGGGTTGTACAAATGTGGGAGGTACTAATGTGGAACTCGTCCGAATTAGAGTCAAAATCAACAAATTTTTTATGACCCCATTCTCCCCCTTCATCAAAAATTACATCCCTGGAGATAATGATTTTATGTGTCTTGGGATTGTACAATCTATACCCTTTGGTTGAATCACAATACCCTACAAAAACACATGCTTGACTCTTTGGATCAAGCTTCTTTCTCTTCTCCTCAGGAATGTGTGCATAAGCTAAAGAACCAAATACTCGGAAATGTTTGACATTTGGTTTCTTACCGTACCATCCTTCATAAGGAGTGATACCATCTAAACTAGAAGTCGGACTTCTATTTAGAATATATGCACTAGTTTTCACTGCATCTCCCCAATAGCTGTATGTGAGATGCTTTGTCTGAAGCATTGTTCGTGCCATTTCAACAAGGGTGCGGTTCTTTCTCTCGGCCACACCGTTTTACTGTGGGGTATAGGCAATGGTGAACTTGCCTTTTTATCCCATTTTGCTTACAATAATGTAAAAATTCATTTGAGGAGTACTCTCCTCCTTTATCAGTGCGAAGACATTTGACATAGTAGTCACTTTGCTTTTCTACATTATTTCTGAAGTCTATGAAGCAATCAAATGCTTCATCTTTGTGTTTCAGAAAATAGATCCAACACATTCTAGAATAATCATCTATGAATGTTAGAAAATAAGAATTGTTTCCAAGGCTTTTTGTTTGCATTGGACCACAGATGTCCGAATGTACTAGCTGAAGAGGATAGCTTGCTCTCCACGCTCGGCCTCTTGGAAACTTCGTTCTGGAGTGCTTTCCCAAAGCACATGCTTCGCATACCTTCTTATGTTCTGGAATTTTTGGTAGTCCTGTCACCATAGCTTGTGATGTTAACATTTTCAAGCTAGCGGAATTGAGGTGACCATATCTCAAGTGCCACAATTCACTTGGATTTGTAATAGCAATGTTTGCAAGTTGAGCTCCCCCCGGCTCACCAAATTTTAGAGGGAATAACCTATTCTTTGTCATAGGTACTTCGGTGATGACACGGTTACAATTGTTTTTATCAAAGATTGTACATTTTCTTTCATCAAAAACTAATTTGTAATGCTTCTCCATCATTTGGCCAACACTCAACAAATTGTGTTGTAGTTGTGGAGTATAGTATATGTCATTCACATTTTTAAGGCCTTCTTTTGTTGGAACTTCCATAGCTCCTATGCCTTCAACTTGCAAAGATTTATTATCCCCTAACTTAACATGGGATTTGTAATTTGAATCTAATGTAGCAAAGAGATTTTCTTTGCCACTCATGTGGTTGGAGCAACCAGTATCTAAAATCCATGTATCTTTAAGATTTTGATCTGGCTGTCCATAAGAGAGAAAAAGATTTGATGGACCTTCTTCTTCTCCGTAGAATGAGCCATATTGACTGCTTTGATCTTTTGAAGTCTTTGACCAGCAGTCACGAGCGAAGTGGCCTTGTTTCCCACAATTGAAACAAGTTGTTTTAGTCTTGTTACTTCCTCGTCCTTGATTTCCACGACCTGCATTGCCGCTTTGGTTCCGATTGGCTCCTCTGTTTTGATTTCCACCTCTGTTTTGATTTCCTCCTCTGTAGGAGTTGCTTTGGCCTTTGCCTCTTTGTTGTTGTCCTTTGCCTCGGCCTCTTCCTTGTCCTCGTCTTGTAGTTTCATTTGAAGTGAAGGCTTTGTCATCACCTCCATAGCTTGTTGAAGGTGCTCCTTGAAGTCTCTCTTCATGTGATGTTAATGATCCAATCAAACTATCAAATGTAAGAGTAGAAAGGTCTTTGGATTCTTCAATTATGATGGCAATGTGATTCCACTTAGGAAGAAGTGTTCTCAACACTTTCTTCACAATTGTTTCATTTTTTGTGTCATCACCTAAAGTTTGCATCATATCAACTACTGCTTTGACTCGTACACAATAGTCTCCGACTCTTTCATTTTCCTTCATTTTGAGATTTTCAAAATCTCTTTTTAAGGTCTGAAGCCTGACTTGCTTCACTTTATCACTTCCTTGGAATCCTTCTTTCAAGGCATTCCATGCATCTGTAGCAGTTAAGTAAGATGCAATTCTAGGAAAGATACTTGGATCTAATGCTGATTGAAGATGGTATAAGGCAAAAGAATTATTTTTCTGTGCATCTTTGAAGATTTTTTTGTCATTTGCACTTAAAGTAGTCCAATCTGTTGGAGCAATGTAACCGTCTTCAATAATATCCCATAGTCCTTTTTCGATGAGTAATGTCCTCATTTTGATGGACCAGTACTCATAATTATCCCCACTGAATTCGAGAATTGGTAGATTATTATGTGATCCCATTATTATCTACTAAAACAAGAAACCTCTCTTATATAGTCTTATTTCAAAAAATACTTTACAAACTATCAAGCCTTGCTTGATTTACAATCATAAACAACTCATTCTTGTTGTTCAGCAATTACAAAATTGTCAACGACTTGTTCATCATCGTCACTGATCAATATTATTTCAGGAGGAGTTTGTAGGATTTCAACTGAATTACTATAATGAGAATATTCAGATCCTTGTGAAGCAATTGCCACTGTGTCGGATTGTTCAAATCTGCTGCCAAAGGAGTTATCTTCTGAATCTGCTTCGTATCCTAGATCAGGATTTCTCTGGTGTGCAATAACCGCATTTTGCAACTGTGAAAAAACTGTATTAATTCCTAGTGTTTTCACGTGCCTATCAAAGTTTTCAGCGTTTGTTCTCAGTAACAACCTGCAGAGGGCTTGGTAACATCCTTCCGATCTTATCATTTAAGAAAATTTCCCAAAAATTTTCTTTTACAAAGATTTCCTCTTAGGAAATTTTAAAAAAAAATTTAACTTTCAAAGTTTTTAAAAAAAAAAAAACTTTACAACTATTTCCTCTTAGGAAATGTCTAATATCAACTTTAAATAAAACTTTGCAAATTTTTTTTTTTTTAATTGTACAGTTATTTCCTCTCAGGAAATTACAATAATTTTTTTTTTTAAAAGATTTAAAATTTCCTTATAGTTTTTTTTTTGAATTTTTTTTTTAAACTATTGACCCCGTCGAGGATCGATCGTGCGACCTCGCGGGCGTCAAGGCAAAGGGTAGCCGCTGTGCTACCGGGCAGATCTGGGAGCTAAAGCGAGCTCCCTGCCCTTGTTGCTATCGCTAGATCACGCGAAGCAAAAAAATGACCCCGTCGAGGTTCGATCGTTCGACCTCGCGGGAGTCAAGGCAAAGGGTAGCCGCTGTGCTATCGGGCAGATCCGGGAGCTAAAGCGGGCTCCCTGCCTTATAGCTGTCGCGTCGAACGCGAAGCTATTATTGGCTTCGCGCTTCGATGCAAAGCTTAGTTTTTTTTCTTGGGACTTTAGTCCCACATCGCCGCTGCGGCGATGTTTTAGCTCTTTAAAAAGAGCGAAGCACACTTAGTGCTTTGATTGCCTGCGGGCAGTCTATGACAGTGTAGACCACCTTTTGCCTCGGGCCGCACGTGGGTCGCCACGTCAACGAGCCTCGGGCCGCGCGTAGGTCACACCATGCCACGTCGCCACGCCACGTCAACGAGCCTCGGGCTACATGCAGGTCGCCATGCCACGTCAACAACGCCACGTAAATGAGCCTCGGGCTACGTGCAGGTCGCCACGCCATGTCAACGAGCCTCTCCAAGCCTCGGGAATCACGTCGATCTGCTCCTACGGGCCGCCTCGTCCAGCTCCACCAACGCCTCGAGAATCGTGTCGATCTGCTCCTGCGGGCCGCCTCGGGATCCGTGCCGCCTCGGCTCTCGTCGGCTGCCTCGGGATCCATGTCGTCGCCTCGAACTACGGGCCCCATCGCCTCGGGATTCGGGCCGGTCTCGGCTCTCGGCTCTGATACCAAATGTGAATGGTGAGCACAAACAGTAAATTTGCATTAACAATAATCATAAGGTTACATAGTTTAAATAAACGTTAAAATAACCATTTGAGAGAAAAGGGGGGAAAGGAGAGATTAGGGGAGAAGAAAATAAACTCAACTTCTCTTGCCGCCCAAATGCTGTCGTCCACTGTCGTCCAGGTAAGGTAAAAGGTAAGTCAACTTTACCCAAGGTAAAACACATTTTTAACCTTTTACTAATGGTAATTTTCCAACAGAGGTTGTATATAGGGAGACAAGCATGGTATTAGTAATTATGGTTGGAAACCCTCCATGGATCATAGACAAATCGAGTCAACTATTGACCCCTATTGATATAACATATGTGAGTATTAATTTGGATAGTATATCACTATCTTAAATTGATAGATATAATTATACTTTTTATATATAGTAGTTGAATTACTATTATATATAGAACTAAATTAAGATATATTATTTTATATTCATTTTTAATTCTCATGTAAACGTTAAAATTGTATTATGTTTATTGATTTAATATATATAGCATATGACTTAATCAATAGTTAAAAAGCTTGAATTTATAATTGTTGATCTAAAATATGCTTATTAGGCCATAGATTGAACTTCATGGAAAATGTACTAAATAAATATTGAATTTCTTCATAATTATGTAGAAGTATATCTTCTTCTCAATGTTAAAGATTGAAAGTATGGGAAAAAATAAGATAAAATTGCATAAAGAAAAATACTTTCAAACTAGCATTCCTCTAATAGCTTATTGCTTAACCTTTATGATCCTAAGGAAACCAGAGACTGAGTAATATATTAAATCACTAATCACATGTGCACCTCAATACAAAATTGAATAACTTTCAAAATCAACAACAAATTTGAAAAAAAGAGAAATGTTGATAGTGCACAATCATTTTGAACAATTTGGCAATAGAAGCATTTTATTTCTTCAATTGTTATATCATGATATGACAAAAAACCAAAGTCTCTTACAAAATTAGGAATCATACCCTTGGTCCTTCTATTCCATCCTTGTATACAAAGCTTTAGTTGGTTACATGGAATAATCAAATCAACTACTTCTAATTGATTACACGTAATTAGAATTCAAGTTATGTCCTATCAATACTAATTATAGTTTTATACAAAGAGCACACTTGGTCCTTCAGACAACCTAATCACAACAAGATTTTTTTTAGATTTTTTCACAAGGGAAATAAAGGGTATGCCACAAGCTTGCTATAAAATATCTCCATCAATTACTTTTTCCTTTATGATATTTTGTTGATATTTTTCCTAAGCTTTAAGCCATGCAGCGAGGAGCTCCAAGTTAGGCTTGCCCATGCTATACAAGATGCTATCAATCACACTCTTCTCATGCTTCATTTGCTCTTTGTTGGTATCCATGTAATTTATCCACTTTAGTAGTAGTTTTTTAATCGAGAACAACCCTCCAAAGTTTCTTAGGAATGCTTCATCAAACTTCTCAAAATTTAGGAAGACTTGACTCTGTTATGATTTGAAATCAAGGAGAGATGCATACTTGGTATTCTTCATCACTTGCTTTGAGCTTAAGTTGACATGAGTGCCTATCCCTTGGAGATATTCTTCTATTTTATTGACTTGGTTGGATTCCTTGTTAATAAATATAGAATAGTCCTCAATTTCCTATTACAAAGTTTAATTCCTTATCTCTACTTGAGCTATCCATAGGAAAGGATTGTCATGTTCTCTTACATGTTCAATCCTTGCATTTTCACACTTTGTTTCTTATAAATTATACAATGTTGTAATGGTTGGAAACATGACTTGTATGACTTGATCTCCATATAAACTACATCATTATCGGCCAACAAATAGGCTAACATGTGATTATTACTTATGTACACTAGCCAAGCCTTATCCACCATATCCTTGAATTCCTTTATAACTAATCAATCATGTCATCTAAAATCTTCCTAGTTATAGTATTACTATATATTCTATTGATGTCCATTGTCATATTTTAAACTTAATATTCCTATTGCACTAGAGATTTTGTTTCCCCTCTTAATATCCTCTATGATTTTTTTGGTGGGGTCAATTATTTTGATACCCTCCTCATGTTTATGGCACTTTAGATTCAAACGACCCAATATGTTCTTTATAACTCTTTACACTTCAAACTTGTCAAAGAGCTTATTCATGTACTCTTTATCTACTTTCAATATTGTATTTGGTGACAAGATCCCTAAAGTTATCCTCTACGAGATCAAACATTTATGAGTATATATATATATATATATGTGTGTGTGTGTGTGTGTTCAATTTGTGTATGACAATATTGAAGTCCTTCGTAGTAAGATTTTTTTCAAATGAAGTGTTGGGTTTCACAACTTACTTTACTATTAAATTCTTCTTTCCTTTATTGTATGAAACTCAACTTGATGTCCTTTGGCTTTGGAGTCATTAAAACATCATCAAATAAATTGGAGAGATCAATCTCCTTCTGAATCTTACCTAGGTTTTGGTTTTTTTTAATATTTGTATCAGAAAGTCCTTATAATATTTTATCCTTTGTTCCACTAAGGCCAAGGCCTTTTGATGCGTGTCATTAATAACATCATTTAATATTATGATTTATCAATACGAGCTGGTGTCCAAGGTTGTCTATGATAGAAGGTTAGGGCATAGTACAATTCAGGAATTCATATTTCATGCATTTATTAGGTGAAATATATTTTGGTTTAGCCTTTTGGTGTCACACTAAACCTAGTCCGCAGAATGGAAACTGAATTAAATTGCAAGAATTGAAAACTAAATCTAAGTTGCAAAAATTGACAATTAACTACAATTGCAAGAATTGGAAATTGCTGAATTGAAATCTAATTTACTTTTGCAAAATTGAAATAACAGAATTAAAATGTTGTTGAATTGAAATCCTAAATTACACTTGCAAAATTAAAACCTAGTTTACTCTTGCAGAATTGAAATGACGTTTGGAAATAAAACTTATGCTAAAAACACCTGTCAATGTCCTACCACAAAAGGTCGTCAATCTTATGCTACAGGAATTGATAACAAAATGAAATCTACTAAAAATTGAAAGTTGCTGAAACATAAAAAAATAGGGGAACATGGAAAGCAGAGGAAACAAAGGAAACAAATGTCTAATATAATTTTTCAGCTGACACACACACAAATACTGCATATAAACATAATGGAAAATATAAATAACGTCACACAAAATTAAAATAAGAAAATGAAATCTGACAAGCAATCTGTTAATTCTGCTGTAGGAAAATTATAGAAAAATATGTCATGAAAATCCTCCTTCTAGGCCTGAAAGTGGCTACAAGATTCCTGATCTAGAAGAAGGTGGGAAAAACACTCCTTAACTAATTAACAATCACACTTTCTCATGAATAAAAATTGACAAAAGAACTGCACTTTTATTGTTGTCAAAACATGCGAAAACTATTATAGAGAATTGTTGTACTGTCCTATTTTCTGCTACTAACTACTCTCCTTTATTATACTTCCTACTTAGCTCAACCAATAAGGGAGTTGTGTTATTTATAATAAAATATTATAATATATCTCATTCTCAAATCAGCCTATTTGCTATTTTACAGTGATTTTCCAATAATTATGAATATGAAATAAGTGTAATTTTGGATAGTTTGTGTTACAATAGCACTCGTTGGACCTTAGAAGACATATTCAGTGGTAATACATTGGAGGAGTATTAGAATATCTGGTATACCTGTCTCCACTTTAAAATATCATTTTCCTACCTTACAACTTATTTGCCTATTATTCTACAACTAATCTAGGTCTATTTCAAGACAGGATCAGCTGTATCAGTTGATATTTCCTCATGAGCTATGTCTTATGGTCAGTAATGAATGGTGGATACGGCTATAGAAATATTTTCCTATATCCTCTCAACCTTAGTTTACCTTTTCAACCACTTAGAAACCACAATTATTCAAAAATAAGTGTGTTCCCTTGTTATTTCGAAGATATTTGAAATAACTGGCTGTAGGTGCACTTGATGCTCAAACACACATTCAAAATGTTCATTTTTGCTATTTATTTTAGGTAGGTCATTTAATCCAACTTACAAGAGGTGATTCCAACTGATTTCATCCTTCTCCATTCGTAAATTCTAGGCCTTGCCATTCATTGGCATCTGGTTGGAATTTACATGGTGATCTTTGCATTTTCCTGTCTCTGCTTGTTGTTGCCTATTTAGACCATGTGGGAATGCTTCTAAATAGGTTAGATGTCTTCTATAGTCCTTCTAAACTTATTCCATTTATTTCTTCATGTTTTTTTTGACAACTTCAAGGTGTTCCTATAAAGTGACAACTTGTTGATTTTTATATGGCTATTTTCTGTAGATTTTCAGATTTATAACAATCTTGAAAATTTGGCTCCAATGTGGATTTCAAACAAGTTGAAGGGTAGGAAAACATTCAAAAACCATTTTGAAGTTAATGGATATCAACATACCACATTTGGCTAATTGAAATGCATGTTTTTATTTGCTACTTAATCAAGCAAAAACAATCACAAAATGATGAAAATACTCAAAAACATAGATATAGTGTTCTTAACATAAACTCATGCAAACACTTAACAAATAATATATTCTAATCAACTATTTGGCAATTAACTTTGTCATGTTTGGTAATATGACAGTTTTTATATGTCAAACATTATGCAATAATGAGGTATTTTTGGGCCTCATCACCTTTTCTTCTCCATCCCCCTCAATTGCTTTTAATATACCCTAGTCTATGGGTTGAGTAGTATTATTACGGTCTCCTTCTTGCCATTATTCTTCTTCCCTTTTGTGGTAGTAGATTCCTATTTCTTCTAGGTTGATCATTATTATCAACATTATCATCATCATCATATTTATCTACATTAGCACTTCCAATAATCCTATCCTGATCTCTAATTAATATTTGCTTTGTGATGAATCTATGGGAGCACCTTAATGGCCTGTCTTTGAGGAAAAACTTTGTGGGGGTTTCCATGCCTTTGAGGAAGAACTTTATGGGGGTTTCCATGCCTTTGAGGAACTAGTTGGCACTTTGGAAAATTCATTACACTTCAATGTGTAAAATTCAATTGGTGAATTATTGGGAGAATCTCTCCCAATAATATGGAATTTTTGGTGCTCTAGCCTTAACATCAATTCTAACTTCCTCATCAAAGGAATATTCGTTAGCGACATTATCTTTCATAAAAGTGATATCATTTCCCTTAAGGACATGTAGTATTTCTTCTACAAACCTGGTAGTTGAGGTTCCTTTAGAGACTTATTTTATGTCCATTCAACTAGTCAAACCCTCAGACTTCTTTAGTCTAAATTCTTCAATAGCCTCATAGCCATTATGAAACTTAATCCATACTTGAAGATTTATGTTCCCATTTCTTTGTGTTGATCATTGTTACAGTTGACCCAAAAGTCTTCTTCATCTTCTTCATGCTCAAAAACCAAGTCTACCATTTTGGATTAGGTTGTTTTAATTACTTATCTTTTATTATAAATACCCTTTTTTTAAATCAACAAGAAGCTAGAGTACTAAATCTATTTCTCCATGTTGCTTAAATATTTTGTCAATTCATAGGTATAATAGCCAATAAAAAAAAGCTTTAATAGTCTCTTAAGATGTTTTCTAGTAATCATTTAATGGAAATAGAGGTACTATTGGTAGAATTCCATAAGAACATGGTCATCAATAGGCCTAGTGGGAATCACCATTGATTGGCTTACTAAAGAACATAAGCTTATATTGAGAGGGGGGGTGAATAGTATAAGATAAACTTTTTACTTTTCAATCCATATGATAACATTAACAATATTAAAACAGTAAACATTGTACAAATCCTCACACACATGAGAGACATGATTTAATGTGGTTCACCCAATGTAGGCTACTCCATGGAGAAAATATTCCTTATAAATTTTCTCAATGAATTATTTTTGGGAATCAATTCCCTATTACAATTTTATGGACCTTTGCCCAAAGGAGACACCAACCTCCTTATTCTAGTTTGTGGAACTCTATCCACAAGAGAACTCTATCTCCTTTGCTCTAGTTTGTGGATCTCTATCCACAGGAAAATCTATCCTCTTTGCTCTAGTTGATGATCTTCTAGAAGACTTATGCCCCCACTGCTCTGTCTTGTGGATCTCTCTCCACAGAAGACCTATGTCCTCATTGTCCTCGCTAATGGATCTCTATCCACTAGAGACTATTATCCTTTGCTTTGTCACCTCCAAATCCTGCTCTCAAATCTGTCTCAAATATGCACCAAAATCTATCCCAAGTCTAGTATAAATCTGCTCACAATTCTGCACTAACCTTTGTCTCAAATCTATCCTCAAGCCTTAACACAAAGCTTGATAAAATCACTAATCAAATTTGTTTAGATCTACCCCAAGCCTTAAAAAAAATCTTGAACAAAACACCAATCAACTATGTTCAGATCTGCCCTCAAGTCCTCTCAAGAACTTTCTCAATCTACTTTCAAGTCTTCACCAGGACTTGCTTATTCACAAACACACTCAAATCAATACTCAAAAGTTTCACTCAATTATTCAACCAATGAAAACTTGCTCATAAACCCTAAACAAGTGTTTTCATACTTCTTCAAACAAATAGCACAATGTAGGTCTCAAATGTTAACTCAAATAATTCCTAATCTCTATCTCAAATGTTCTCAAAACATTCAACAATGAAGCATATAAGACTCACTCAAATATTTCCAGAAATGCTTATAAAACAATCCTTTTCACTCCATATTATGTTTCACAACATTCATTCTAAATTTTTTTTTAAACAAAGTATGATGTGCCCATACCTCTTTGCTTTGATGAATAATTTTTTTATCAAGACTGGTACATATAGTACTTTTTTAATGGTGCATTTCCCATATAAAATATGAATTGAAACATCACTACTCCTTTGACCTCATAGGTTTTATCATCGATGATGGTCACAAGTTTCCCTCATTTGGCATTGAAGGTATCCAACCAATATTTATCCCTTGTTGTGTTGGCTAGCACCAAAGTCAATATACAAAACATCATCCTTGGTTTTAATAGCAACTTTGATCACAAGTATTCTAGGTGCCTGTTCAAAATCTAAATTTGACTCTTCATGTGCTTGTTCATAATTTGAATCTAACTCTTCAATGATAACATGCCCTTTCTATTACTTCTATTGAGGGTTATGGACTTGATATCCTAGTGGGGCAGCATTGTACCAATAATATTTGGTATTATGGTTGTCACATACACAAATATAACAATACCTCTTTTGGTTTTGAGGTTGCTAATATTATGATGATGAGGAAGGACATTTATTTGAAGAATGTTTGTATCTTCTCTATTTTCCATATTTTGACTTATAGGTTTGTGCCTTATGAGTGCACTATTTGATAATTGGTCCCTTATTTTGTAGGTTTCTTCTTCTTGTTGAAGCATATTAACCAACTTATCGAAGGAAACTGCCCTATTAGAGACATGTAAGGAGGTAATACGTACCCAAAATAAATAAGGTAAAACTCAAAGTATAATGGGAACTAAGAGCTTATCGTCCACATTTTCACCCATTTCATTTAGTTTTTCTTTAGGTCTACTACTCTATAAAGAAATTTCTCCGTAGTCTCTCCATTTCCCACTCATAATATGTGAAGTTGGGATTGAATATTAAAAATAGTGGAGTGATTCTTTCCTTCATAAATGGTCATAAGAGAATCCCATGATTGACTAGACGTTTATGCATCACAAATGTGTGGTTGGACCTCTTCAACTATAGCAAGGGTGATTAGCATCAGTGCTTGTTGATATGCTTCGTCAACCTTCTTTCCTTGGTCTATGCCTTAAGATCAAGTTTTAGTGTCTGCCACAATATGCTATAGTTTCTCCACTATCAAGATAGTCCACATCTTTATCTTCCACGCTCTAAAGTTGGGTCCTTTGATGAGATAATAATTTGTGAGAAACACTTTAGAAGTGACCATCTGTACAAAGCTACAAACTATCACCTACAAAATTTGAAAAACATGGAAGCAAAATAATGAAGGTATCGAACTCCGCCAATAATACACCTTTTACAATATTTGATGAATTTTGCAAGGAGGGGAAAGGTGTTAAATTTTGTTGATATTACACCTTGCTTAAAATCATAATTGATTAAACCAAACACATAAGAAAATAATCCTTCTAACTTGTAAAGAACTTAAATTTAAACCCTCCTTTAAAAAATTAAAGCATTAAAAAAACCCCTTTAAAGGTTTTACTTATATATATATATATATATATATATATATATATATATATATATATATATATAAGGTATCATTTTATTTTGAAAAATATGGTGCTCTGTATGTATATATAGAAGTATATGACCCCCTATATAAAAAAAATAAAACAACCCCCACACCTGATTTATTAATGTGTGGGAAAAAAATATTAATGAGATTTAAAACATATAGTTTTTTTGGCTGTTCAAATCTAAAGAAGCCGGAGGAAGAAGTTGCATGCATTAGGATTTCGATTTCTTAGTGCCATACTGCCTCTCCACTCTGGAGTGTGTGCAGAATGCCTCTTAGGGTAGTTTTTTGCTACTTTCACTGACTTTACTCTATCGTTTGGCAGATTGAACCTATTTTTTATGGACGAAGCTCAATCAGCAGCTCCAACTTTTATTGAAGCTACAGAAGGGAGTAATGGCACTAAATTTGAACAAGCAACCACAAAAGTTCATTCCCAAAGTTTATCATGAGGTAATATTTCTTCTCCGGATGTTGTTATCCCATTGAGTGAGTTTAATACTACTTGTTCTTGGATGGAAATCCATACAATGGTAGGGTATTTTCTAGGTCACATCCCTGGCGAGACCCTCCTTCGAAATTGGATCCAGTAAGCTTAACATGATATCAAGGTTGATTGTATCTAGAACCTCATCAAAGGGTTCTTTTGTTTCATTTTTTTGATCCTACTCGGGCCAAATCGGTCCTCAACCATGGGCCTTGGTCTTTTCATAGCTCCTTGTTGATTTTTCAGCCCTGGACCAAGGACTTTTTAGACACTAATGATGTTTCCTTACGGGTTCCGATTTGGGTTGAATTCCTTGGTCTTCTTCTATCACTCTAGCCTTACTATCAAAACATTGTGGCCCTCGTTGGTGAATTTTTTTTGTTGTGAAACGGATAAATTTTATGCCTCATGACCTCAAAAGAATTTTTGTGTCAAAGTTGATCTTTCTAAAGACCTTAGGGAGAATGTTGATGTCAAATTTGGTTACTATAGGTTCCAGCAACGTGTTGTCTATATAAATCTACCTAATACATGTTATCATTGTCAATCAACTATGCATAAGATAAAATATTTTCTTTTAATGGTGGATAAGATTAAAGCTAAGGAGACGGTTGTGGCTCCCGTTACTACTAGCTTTATCCCTGCTTCCAAAGGGGGGTAATATGAATGGAAGGTAGTCCAGAAGAATGGTAAGAATGGAAAAAATGTAAACCCTACGACTGCTCCCAGCAGCTTGCCTCTTATGTCTTCTGCGCCATTTGGGCATGCAGCATACTATGCAACCAATGGAACCCAATTCTAGGGCTTCATAAATGGTTTCTAATGTATCACTGACTAGTGCTTCATTTGCCAAAATTGTTACTTCTTCTACTCCTACTCAGTCTTTAGATTATCTAGTTTTGCATATCAATGGGAAGTCTTCCTCAAGCTTCATGGAACCTGAACGGGCTTCTGTCAATGGCTGAAGATCCCATAGCCCACCCTAGGTAGACTTTGTGGTTCACTAGGACAAAAGGCATCAAATGAAGTTTTGGGAATCAGGTTAGGAGTATTTTCTTAGTAATATTTATGATTCTCTTTCAAACCTCGGAGACGCTAAAGATGTAGTCGGACATATGAGTCTTGATCGATCTCCATGATTTTTTATCATGGAATGTTAGAGGGCTGATGGACCCAGTCCACAAATACTTGGTCCAAGATGAGATTGCTTTATGCTCCAAATTTTATGGTAATATTGACTTTCTCTATCTTTAAGAGATTAAGATTTTTGACTTTATTTTACAATGTACTTGCCCTTTTCTTTGGATAGGTTACTTTTTTTATGCCACCAGTCATTCCCCTGGCAGAGGGGGAGCTGTCATTTTTTTGGTAGCTAGGTGGAAAGATAGTTTTGTATCATGGGGTGTGGACCCCTCTAATCACATAGTTTGGATTTTACTTGAGTTTGGTGGGCTGTATTTTGGTATTATTAATGTCTATACCTCCAATTATGCTCAGGAGCATTGTAGCCTCTGATAGTGGTGTGCTTTTTATTTATCACCTATTGTTTGGGTTATGTATGAAGATTTTAATATGACTAAAAAACCTACAAATAATATAGGACAACTTACCATGTGGTGGGCTACTAGGAAAAGATAGGCATGGTACTTCATGAAAAGCAAATTGGGTTTGTCATACCCCAATTCTTATTTTTCTCCCCAAGATTTTCTTGAAAATTTGTGGTATACATGGTTCAATTTCCAAGATGGCCATGCAAGAATTTTGAGAAGGATGGATAGAGCCATGTTTCAGATCATGTGCAATTTTTCTTTCATAATATAAATGCTTCAACTCCGTTTGTGGAAACCATTCATGGTATCACTACTTCCGACTGCTCACCCATCATGTTTAATGTGTTGATCAAATCCTTACCTCAGAGACACTACAAGTCACAATTTTTTTCAATACTTCCTTTCTTCAACACCCTTCCTTGGTATGTCATATATGTAGAGTCTTGAATCTAGTTCCTAGACCTACTAGAGAGTTGGGTTGGATAGAATGGCGGAATGATGTCATTTTTCATACAACTGTCTTACTCCGTACTTGGGAAAAAAGGTGGCACAATTCAGATGATATTCCAATGTTGTCCTTCATGATGAGCTTGCAAAAACTTCTCTCAGGCTTGAGGCCTATCCATTTAATCCTGAACTTCAGTCTCATGTTGCCCAGTTGAAGCATGAATTTAAATTTGTTAAACTTTATGAGGCTTTGGGAGTTCGAATTAAAGCCTAACTTCATTGGCTTAAAGTTGGTGATAGGGTCACCAAAGAATTTTTTCAAAGGCTTCTCCCTCCCAGGTAAGCTACTCAATTCAAGGCGATTCAAGACAATGGAATAAGGCTTACCTCTCTTCCTAAGATGGTATTCCTAATTAAATGGCAGGGACTTCCAGAAGAAGATGCTACATGGGAGACGAAGATATTTTTCCAAATTTTTCCAGCTTTGAGGACAAAGCTTTTGAGGGAGGGAGCCATGTTACGAATCAATGTTATTAAGGGTTGTGACCCTTCACACTTTATGCATATTTATATTTTCACCATTATCATTTTAATTATAAATCATCAAATATATTTACTATACATTGCTTGAATAAGTAGATAACTGCCCTCTCTAAGTGGTATAAACATTATCCAATATCTTAGTTTTCATATCTTGTTGTTTTAATTATGCAATAAAGGAGTAAAAACCTTTCAATTGATCCTTTTTTAGAGCAATATACTAATGTTTTTGTTGCTCAAGATTATTTCCTTGAGCAGGAGCAAGCATTGGTAACTTGTATGGTAGTTGTACTAGTTAAGATTTCAGAGTCTCAAAGAGCAAGGTGTGATAAACTACTCTCCCTTATAGATATAGAGGATGCATTGTCTCAAATGGCAAATGATAAAGTACCAGGTTTGGATGGCTTTCCTTGTGAGTTCTACAAGGGTCTTTGGGACTTAGTTGGTCCTGATCTGTATAAAGTTTATCTAGAGGTTTTTCGAGTAGGCTCTTTGGGAGTAATTATTAAAAGTGGCAACATCAAATTCATACCCAAGCAAGGGGACTCGGAGTTGATCACTAATTGGAGGCCTATTACTTTGTTGAATGTTAGGTACAATATCATTTCCAAATATTTGGCTCTTTGCCTTAGGTCTCTTCTTCCTTTCATAGTCAAATTAGAAAAAACTGGCTTTATTCAAGGAAGGTACATCCTTGATAGTGTTTTGGCTATTTGGGAGGGCATGAAATGGGCCCGAATGTCAAACCAGAACATGCTTTTTATTAATATTTATTTTGAGAAAGCTTCCGCATTGAATGAAGATTCATTCTTGCTATGCTCAAAGCTTTAGAATTCAGGTTAATTTTCATTCAGACTATTGCTATGCTATTCAGAGATACTTCGACTATTCTCAATCTGAACAATTCACAGTCTGAAGCAGTGGGTCTTTTTAGGTCTATTCGGTAAGGATGTCCTATTGCTTCCTCTTTATATGTGCTTGTTGTTGAAGCCTTCAGCTATATTTTAGTTTCTCAAGCTTCTACAAGTCTTATTAAAGAAATTGCTCTTTCGAATGATTAGGGATAACTTATTAATGGTCACTTTGTTGATGACTCCTTTCTTACTATAAGAGAAGAGGAGCAATCTGTTTCTAATGCTCTATTTAATCTTAACACCTTTTGCATAACCTCTAGTTCTAGCATACAATGGAGGAAGACCTCCTACTTCAAACAACCTCCCTTGCCTATGCCACCTTGGCTTCAAGGGTATCATTGTAATTGGATCCCTCCCGAAGAATTTTTTAAGTTTATTGGTATTCCTTTTGCCTTTCAAGGCTCCCCTACTCAGCTTTGGAATTATGTGCTTCAAAGAGTTGAAAAGAAACTTGATTTCTGGCTTACTAAGAAGTTGTCATTAGCAGGTAAATTTTAGATTTGCTCTAAAATTTTAGCTGCCACTCATGTATACTATTCCTCTTGTTGGGTTCCTTCACAGGCTTGCTATAAGAAGCTTGAGAAACTCCTTCAATATTTTCTTTGGAAAAATTCTTCTAAAACAATGAGATTTCATAGAGATGCGTGGAATATTTGTTGTCTTCCTAGAGAATCTAGCGGAATGGGTTTGTTGTACTGTAGACGATAAGGTATTGCTTGTGTGCTAAGTGGGTGGTCAAGGCTCTAAGGGGAGCTAAAGCTTGGAAAGTTTTTGTTTGACATTTCATTTCCTTTGGTCTTCCCTTAAATTGTAGAGCATGAAGAGGGTTGGATTTTCCCTCTCTCATTGTTGCTCCAATTTTTGTTAATTTTTCTAGATCCTTTGTTATTAAAAGCATATAGAAGTCATGGCAACATCTCACTCCTTGGATCTGTTGGAGAGGAAATGAATTTAGTAAAGGCTTATCCATCAATTCTATGAATATTTGGTGGTCCCCCGTGTTTCTTCATCAAGGTTCTCCCTTAGCTCGGGTGCAATGGATTCATGCTCAGCGGTTTTTCAAAAAGGGTATTGTTGCAATAGTTGTTTTCTTTTCTCGCCAGACCAAGGATTGGATCCCATGGAATAAGTTCAAACGTACCTTCAAGATGAATGATGTGAACAAAGATACTTATGATATTGTTATTGCTCTCACCCTTTTTTCTATGTTGCACAAGATTGGTGTGCGCTCATAGCGTCCTTGGTGGTCATACTGGAGATGGCATGTTGACACTCCTTTGCTTAATTATAAGGCTCATTTGGGGTATAAATGGTTATCTCCTCATCTTCCTATGGTGCCTAAGCTCAATCAGCATTGGGACTTATTTTCTACAAGGACTAGATGGAATTATAGATTTCAGAATGTTTGGGCTACTTATGTTGAGCCTAAGCAATATTTTTTGCGTGGATCTTGTTGTGTCAAGGCCTTCCCTTAGGGAAACGTTTGAAGCACCCTAAAATTCTTGATCATAAATGTCCTTTTTATGGTGTACCCGAGTCTTGTAGTCACCTCTTTTGGAATTGCAAAAGATCTAGGAAATCTTGGGAATGGGTTCTTTTATTTTTACAACAGCAAGAGTTTCTTGGCCCCAAGATCTTCTTGGGGACTCTTTTACTTTGTCTCTCCCGCTTTTTGAAGTGTGGCAAATTTTCAAGATTAGCCTACTCTTTCATATTTGGAAGGCTCGTAACATAATTGTTTTTAAACAATATACACCTTCTGTCACATTTAATCATGTTGATAAATTAGAAGTTTTTAATGACATGTGGCTACATATATGTACTCAAGCCAATAAAGTTGCTATGGAGTTGGATCACCTGCAAGTTCTTCTGGCACATTAGACCAATGCTCTATGTACAGTCAACCGGATCCCCCCAAAGCACTCTTCTCAAGAGCGGTTTCGATTTCGCTCTCGTCGTCGGTCTCTGTCATATGCAAGAAGTGCTCCTACAGATAGGCATTGGCCCCAGCCCTCGCTAGTCAAGAAGCGGCCTAATGTTGACATTGTTTGTTTGTCCCGCCAGGTTGGGAGGTGGGATGATGTTCAACCGGTTTCACCTAGGCCAGTTGTTGGTTGGAGTGACGCGGGTACTGCAGGCCTTAATCGTGATGCAGAAGGGTAAATTCCTATCCCATAATCACTAACAGTTTATATAGGACAACATGTCACGACACATTACTCCATATGATATGTTTTCTTTGATGTAATGATCATCATTGATCATATTTGGTAAACTTATGTTTTGTTGATGACTTTGTTTTCTAACCCTTGTCAATAAAGGTTAATTTGATTTCCCATAGAATATGTTAACCCACCCACCCCTTTTTTTTATTGTAAAAACTTTTATCTTAATTTAATATAAATTTATTTTTTTCATTCAAAAAACATATTCCTATTTGTTTTTGTTTTTTTTTCCAAGCGCCTAAATTATGAGGAGTATAAACCAAGACACTAAATTATTGGTTTTTTTTTCCCTTTTAATATAAAAGGAAAGCGCCTAAATTATGAGTATAAACCAAGACACTAAATTATGAGGAGTATAAACCAAGACATTTTTTTTTTTTTAATTAAGCACCTTAATATTTTAAAAATAAAATATAAAGCACCTTAAAAAATAATTTTTGGGATTTAAAAAAAATAAAATAAAACACCGTGGTATTTTAAAAATAAAATATAAAGCGCCTAAAAATTAATTAATTAATCCCGCCCTCTCCAGGTGCAAATGAAAATAGGCGATGAGATTCCACTCCAAAGGCTTAAATGCTACGCACTATCCAACCTAGCAAAGGATCTTGTGCGCTATCTCTGCTTGGGCGACAGCGCTCGGGCTTTCACATTTTTGGCTCCGTCGGAGATGTGGATTCTGACGTTGTCAGTTCAGAGGAGGAAATGATTACTCCAGTCAATAATGAGCTACCACCTGGATCTATTTAGTGGATTGGTATTGCCCAATCAAACTTGTGTAGCCGTAGACTTGTCCGCTCATCCATGTGTCACAAGTGGGATTTATTTTTATTTTTATTTTTATTTTTTTATTTTTTATTTTTATTTTTATTTTTTTGGTAGCTTCGCCTGCGTCTAATGTTGAGAGAACAATAATTAAAATAATAATTAAACTATAGTAAATGACGCCACAAACGGGAAAAGTGAACCAGAGCTAAAATGGCCAAACCTGCGTAAATAGCCATAGCCGAAGTCCCCCCAATCCAAAGATACATAGGAGGGCTTCGAGGACTGAAACTTTAGTAGGCGAACAACGTGTTCTGCCAAACTTCTAGACAAATTTGGAAAGCCAATGCCCAAAGGTATAATATGAACTTATGCACAATTTGGTTCCTTGACCAGTCTGCTACTGCAAATTATACAATGTAAGAAGCCTCTCATCACGTCCAGAGAGGGAGCACTCAAATATTTAAAGCCAGTCTTGGGCCTAATTTCCTCCATCTATGGGCTGTGGCTGCCATGTGGACCTTCAGCCTGAGATTGCTTTGTCCAAGCAGACTGATCTGCTCAGCCATGTGTCTCAAATGGATTCATCGTTGGAATCATTTTTTTTAAGTCAAGTTCCTTCTTGAGCTCTATGGCGATAAAGCTACAACCACGTCTTTGTTAAAATCCGTAGTAGTACTTGATCTCTTGTGCGTCAATCTTGGGACCTATGAAAGGTGCAACCCTGCGGTGATGCAGTGTTTTTTTTGTCATCCGTTCGGAGTTCTTGAAGTTCAGTATGACAAATTTCATGATGGCCTATGATTCTCTACAATGTGTGGAGGTCGATTGCAAAAGGGACCGTTCATTCTCTGATAGTTTCTCGTATCACTATCCAAGCCTCAGGCTTTATCAGAGGATCAAGAAGTTGCAGAGGTGGGAATGCTAATCTAATAGAGAGGTATGATGGGGAAGCAACCAAAATTCATGTCGATCTTGGTCTTGCGTCGTTTGCCAACTCTGCAACTGTGCGACAAGTTTTGCCTAACCAACTGCAATATCGTTTGTTTTGTTGCCTCCTCAACACCACTTTAGCTATGTCAACGTTGCTCAAGGGTAGCGACTAGGATGGTTGGTGGATCATTCAAACTTACAATAATGCCTTAAGTTAAGATTAGCACCTTTGCAGTATATGTGCGTCGATGAACATCATCTGCCCACATATTATGAGTTCCATAGTGCCAGACCAGTGGAATGGAATTCCAACATAGGAATATATTATTGAAAATAAACAGTTTCTATGGTAACACAACATCACATTAAATCAAGAAGGCCAACTAAAATTAATTTGAGGTATATAAGTGAGGCTTCAACCAATGTTTTGACATCTCGACGGAATGTTCTACGAGTACTAGGATTCTATGATGCTATCGACAAAAAATGGGGCGACTCGAAATGGGCTTGGATTTTGGACAAGCTGAACAACACATAAAGGGACCTCCCTGACAGGTGACAAGCAGAGCTGATCATAAATAGAAAGTTTAGTTCTAATTCGCTAATCGCCTATGTCGACCAGGTTGGGTTGACTTCAAAAGTTGAACCCAAGATTTCGCTATGCCACGAGAAGACACACGCAGAGAGATTGACCAGATGACGAGCAGGATCGAACCTCTCGTGCTAGACGGATTCGATACCGACTCAAGTGATCTGGATCGAACCTCTCGTGCTAGACGGATTCGATACCGACTCAAGTATACAAGTGCTTGGGAGTTGGATGTTCAACATAGAATATAAACGTGCACAAATCATACAAGTAGAAGGGCTTGTCGTCAGATAGCCACGATTGTCCCTTATCTCAGATCTTTCACACTCAATGATAGTTCACATGAAGAAATTCTTTCTGATAAACTAAATCAGCGTCATGATGTAGGTTCAGAACATACTTGTATTCCCTACTTTAATATCAATGATGGAAAAGTTTATTATTCATTGAGGCAAGAGCCTATTTAATACATGTTCTAGGGTTGTAGAAGATTAGAAGATCTTTACATGTAAAAGATATTAAAATAATTTTCCAACTAATAATAATCTTCTAATTAATTAATGCATGATCTAATAGTAATGTAATAAAATATCATAATACCGGGGGCATATTTGTCATAGGTATTGTTGCATTCATTTTCAAGGTTAAAATTTAATTTTGTGTATGCAACAGGGAGGTGACTATGCCAATCAGGAAGTCTTCCACTTCTCGCTATTTGGTAGATTAGCAAATTTGTTAATTGAAAAGTTTTTAGGCACTGTATTCATTAGGCAGCAAATTAAAACATAGGCAACATATTCATAACAAACATAGAAATAGGTACGTACAACTTCTTTCTATTTCTGAGTCGTAGCATAGGTTGTTTGTTATTTCTTACATGTATATTTCTCCGTCGTTGTATTTAGAGAACACGTACAAAAGAAAAATCAAAAGAAATCTCCAACTTAGCTTAGCATTTCTATTTTTTTTTTCTTTAGGCATCTAATCAAAACTACATATAGCTTTCTACATTAGGATAGTTTCTTGTTTGTGCATTTTCTTGGCTTACTTTAAAAGAAAGGAAAAATTCTACATATGTTAGCATTCATTAAGACAAAATTACATATAGGTTAGCACCATATTTTATACACATTTGTCTTCATATTGTATTGCACTTTCATCTTGCTTATTAGTTGTTAGGATATAACCAAACCTTAGGCATTTGTCAAATTAAACACAAACTAGATATAGGAAAATCTTTAAACCCTTGGTGAACTTGAAACCTTTCACCAAAGATAAAATCTCGAAGCACATGACGACGAGTTAGTAGTAGGGCTCTCTCATCCAAGTGTGGGTCAACCCTTGAGGAAGAAATTCAAAGGCCAATGCTCCGAGGAGCATTCCTTTTTGGTGACCCATATATTTGGTGAATTCGATGTGAAATACCACATGGGTCCAAACTTTTTGACCTAAAACCTTGTCTTTAATCAACATAAAAATTTACTACACTTTAAATAAGACCACTTACATTGTTTACATAACATAAACTACATTAAACAAAGATAACAAGAATGTAACCAATTGTTAGTCCTATTGGGGGAGGCATAACAAACCCTTGAGTAAACCATCATACGAGCCTTGAGGGTTATCTCTCTTGGTGAGTATATCATTATGGGTAATAAGAGTCATAAGGTGAGATGTTCTCATTGGGGATATAAGGACTATAAAAACATCTTCTCTTTCTTCTCTAAGCAACTTCGAAAAAAACTATAACAAAATTTGTTTCTCCCTTCCTTTGTCCATGTCTGAACCCCCTTACCTTACTCAAAATGTTGCATGACAATTAGCACAAAATCCAAATGCTTTGTCTAAAATTCTAGGGAAGCAACCTATGAATGAAAACACAACATATGATGAAAAAGAGGAAGAAAGTCCTCCTTCTAAAACCCTTTCTCCTATTCATAATAAATAAGGGGACGTAGTTTTTAAATCCATGGACTATCTAGCTACTTTCCTATGAGGAAATAGGGAACACATGCAAACCATCTTAAGGGTGGATGACGTGCCTACTTCTATTGTGAATAAAATTCTCTTAGAACTTTTGTAACAACCTAGATCCAATCACTTGAGTTCTTATGAAACAAACTCTATCATTACAACAACCATAGAAAGGAGGTATTTGAATATCCCATATTCCTCTAGAAATTATGGATCCATACCTCTAAACATAGAACCATTTAGGTTAAATCACGCTATCTCTTAGTCTGTAAGCATTCCATAAGTTCAAAATATGGATGTTTTGTTAGGAACCTATTATTAAAATAAAGCTCACTCACACAAAATACTAGAAAATAACTAAAATACATCAAATAATAGAATAACACTATGCAAAAAGTAATTACAAAATTGAAACAATCTCACAAATAACTCAAAATCACAGGCCTCTTCGAGGGGGCAACCTCCTTCAATATTTTATTAACTTGTCAAAAGATACATTCTTACATGGCTTCATGTATTTTAAAGAGAAAGCTACATGCAACCCTACCTAAAGGATTAAGAGTTGGCTTACATGTAAAATATCACTCAAGCTAGAATCTTCTACCAAACATCAGTTACAATCTTGATAACGGTTACATGAGATGGCACCACTTGGCTAGGTGTCTTACTTGCCACATACATTACAAAGTATTACAAAATAACATTATAATAGAATCCCCCATGTTGGAAGTGGGTCATTACATAAGCCAATAAAAATTACAAAATAACGTTAGGATGGGATCCTAACATGTCCTTCCCCTTCAAAAAGCTTTGTCCTCAAAGCTAAAAATGAGGAAATTGGTACTGGAGTTGGTGGAGAGACTTCCATGTAGCATCTTTTAGCTAAAGTCCATACCACTGAACAAGGACCTCAGTAATGGTGTTGTTGGGGAGAGTGCGAGTTTGATGATCCAACAACTATTTGAGCTCGATAAAAATAAAGGGGTCACCGAAGTGCCCATACGTCCAAGGAGTCAAGGTGTTTACAAACACCGGTTTTCAATATTCAAATCAAGCCCTAGAAGAGTACGTATCACTTGTAGCATTGGAAGCATAACAAGGAGCAAAAATAAGCCCAATATTGCGTAGAAGAGCAACCTACAAGAAAGAAACTACCTACGTAAAAGGAGAATTATCAAAATCAAGTAAAATGGAAGCATTCAAGTTTTGTGAAAATGAACCAGCAGTAAAGGAAAAATATGTGGTATATCCAAGGAGAACATTTGCCATTGAATACTACAAGGAGCTACCATAGAACCACCATGGAGGAGCACTAAAGATCCAAGAGCCAATATGTAGAAGCAACCAAGGACACTAGGATATTACTTGCATTTCAAGAAACAAGACAATTTTACATAGAAGGCAAGATAAAGGCTCCAAGAAATGTTACAAGGGAGGCTCGCATGCATAAGCCTCAAGTTCCACTTGGCACAGATGCTCTATACTCTCCAACATACGTGAAGACTCAAGCACTCACCAAGAAGATGTTACAAATGCTTGAAATATGTTACACATGCTTGGGAGAAGTTACAAACCTCATCATTTCAAGGTTTACATTGAAGGCATCTATAAACAAATATTTTAGATAACACTTATCACAAAGTGCAAGCAAATCATCCTATTTAATGTGCCAAGGAGGTCAAACAAGGAAGATAAAAGGTAATATGTAGCTCATATGGAAGCATAAGACTATTTTCCTTTCATACACCATTCAAGGGTGTAAGAAGTGCATTTAAAGCATTGTCATAAACCATACCTAAATTTAGTTGGAGACATTGTGTTTCAAGATGGAGGAGCACCATTCAGGGGAGAAGAGACTGCAGATCAAAGAAGATTTTGATTTCCAAAGCACCTATGTTCAACATTGAAGACAAAGAATCTCCATTGATTCTAGCATCAAAGGTAAACTAATATAGCTGTTATATCCAACTAAAAAAAGGGCACCAAGCAATGAGGAGATTTAGCAGCAAAAGGTAAGGTTTAATCTCATTTTATTATTGCTTTCATTTTTGGAGATATAAGGGTTATAAGCTAAGGTTGAAACTTATATTTTGAAATAAAAAGCTATAAAGGATAAATTACCAAATTGAAATAATATTTGCAATATAGCCTAGGAGAAATAAGGAATTCTACGTGTATTAAATTCTTTAATATTTTGTAAATATTATTAATTTTTCAATTTTCTAAATTTGGGAGTGATAAGGGTTACAACATCAAACTAGGTTATTGAAAATTAGAAACACTTGAACAAAATCCTAGGGTTACAAAAGAGGTTATTAAAGACTTTTTCTTAAGGTTGGAAATTCATAATTATCTTGTCTCAAAATTTTCTCAAAAGGGACAAAATGAATTCAACATTAAAACCTCTTCAAAATGGGAAAAGTGCTTAGTTCAGTTAGGAGTAATAAGGTGATAGAATAGCTGATTTTTTATCTTTACAAAACTATACAAAATCAACCATAAATTAAAGTATATTTTACAAAAGCACTATATCATATTCCAATACATTAGGAAGGCATAAGGTATTCCATAAATCTTGATAAGAACAACATCATGAAGCATTAGTATATAGATTTGGGTGCAAGTAAGAATATGACAGGAAACATACATTGGTTCAATTTGTTGAAAAAAATAAATGAAAAACCAGTTGTAGTAGTAGATAGCAAATTATATGAAGTGAAAGAAATCAGAAATATTCCAATAAATATTAAGGATGGAAGAGGTATAATAAAAAAAGTATTGTATGTTCCATGATTAACCACCAATATTAATTTTATTTCTCAACTCATGGATCAAGACTTAACAATTGAGTTCAAGGTTCTCGTTGGCAGAAAGCAATGTCACATCTCTAGAAAGGGAAGAATGATAGCATCAAGATCATATAAAAATGACATGTTAGTCTTGGACATTGCTATTCACTTAGCTCTTTCAGTCAACGCTTCAGAACTATGGCACATACAACTAGGACATACCAGTGAGACATCAATGAAAGAATTATTTATATATCAAATGGTGAAAGGAATAGTCATATTATATCTAGAAACTATTGTATATACATAATGTTTAGAAAGAAAACAACAAAGAGTTCCTTTCAAACTTCATCAACACAGAGCTCAACATTCTCTAGAAATAATATATACATATTTATGCGGACCAATAAAAGTTGATAGTGTTGGATCTATTAGAAAAATATGGGTACATTTCATGAAGTACAAATCAGAAGCATTTAGCTACTTCAAACAATTCAAACTTCAAGTTGAAAAAAAATCAGGAAAGACCATAAAAGCACTCCGTTTAGACAAAGGAGGAAAATTTATTTCTAAGGAATTTGAATCCTTTCTTGAAGATAATGGGATCAAAAGACAGCTTACTACAACATACTCGCATCAAAAAAATGGAATTGTAGAAATAAGAAATAGATCAATAATGGAAATGGTAATATGTATGTTAAAAGAAGCACAACTTGATCACAAATACTAGGTTGAAGTAGTTACACAGTAGTCTACATACAAAACATACTACCAACCAGAGTACTCAAGCATATTACACCAGAAGAAGCATGGTCAGGACAAAATCCCAATATAGAAAGACTAAAAATATTTGGATGCAAAGCCTACATGCATATTACAAAGCAAAATAAGACCAAATTAGACGATAAAACTATGACAGGGATATTTTTTGGCTATGATAATGAATCTATAGGATACAAAATATTAGATCCATCTACAAAGAAAGTTTACATTACAAGGGATATGATATTTGATGAGAAAGTTAAAATCAATAAAGATGAATCCGGTAGTGACATAGAAGTTCTCCTGAATCTACCTAAAGAAGACACAATAAGCATGGAGTCAAAGTTAGAACAATAGGATACAGAAGCATCAAATGTACTGCAGAGAAAAGAACCAATATGAATTAGAGATACTATTAGAGAATTAAATCTAGAAAGGATGCCAGATCTTACTGACATAGGCCCTCAAACTCATAGTATGACCAAAATAAATAGAGGAATGCTAAGTAACATAGTGGAATCAATATCAACCTCTCAAGCACTAAAAACACACATTGGAAAATAACCATGGAATCCGAATATGGATCACTCAAGAAAAATAAGATATGGGATCCAGTAAACCTGCCTCCATGAAAACAAATAGTGGGATGCAAGTGGATGTACAACATCAAATTTAAATCAGATTGAACACTTGATAAATACAAGACTCGACTAGTGGAAAAAAGGTGTACTCAAACATAGGGAATTGACTACGAAGAAACATTCACACCAACAATTCGAATGGCTACTATCCAAACAGTTTACGCTCTAGCAACACATCAGGGGTGGAAATTTTTTCATATGGATGTAAAAAGTGCATTCCTTAATGGTGAATTAGAGGAAGAAGTCTATATGACAAAACCAAAAGGCTTTGTCATTCAAGGATAGAAAAGTAAGGTATGCAAATTGAATAAATCTCTATATGGTTTGAAACAAGCTCTGAGAGAATGGAACATCAAGATCAATAATCATATACTACATCATAATTTCAATAGAAGTACAGTAGATCCTAGTCCATATACCAATAGGATTGGAAATGATATCTTGATCCTCATAGTATATGTTGATGACAGTGATTACTAGAAGTTAATATGAGTTAATAAGTGATATTAAAAAGGATCTAGAAAAGGCCTTTGAAATGATAGATCTAGGTCTAATGAACTACTGCTTTGGTCTAGAAATTTATCAAGGAGAAGACAAAATAGTTATCACTCAATCAAAGTATGCAAAAGCCCTTCTTGAAAAATAAAGGCTGACAGAGTGCAAGCCCAAAGATACACCAATGAAATAAGGAATTCAACTATTCAAAAATGATAAAACACCATTGATTTCAGCAACAATGTATCATCAGTTGATTGGAAGTATTCTGTACTTAACAAACAACCAATCAAACATAGTAATTGTAGTAAATTATCTTTCACGATTCATGCAAGAACCAAGAGAAAGTCACTGGAAAGCTACGAAAAAAATATTACAATATATCAAGAAGACTACAGACTATGGACTAACTTATATGAAGAATGTCAAAGACTTTTGTCTGCGAGGATACTTAGATTTAGATTATGTTGTGTCTATTGATGACAAGAAATCTACCTCAAGTTATGTCTTCTATCTCAGATCCAAAACCATATCTTAGCACATCAAGAAACAACATATAGTAGCACAATTATCAACTAAAGTAGAATATAGAGTAGCAAGAGATACAACCTGTGAAGCCCTATGGTTTCAATACATACTATATGACATGGGAATCAAACAAACTTTGACTATGATATTTTGTGATAATCAAGGAGTACTGAATCTGATCAAGAATCCAATGAAATAACAAAGTGTATTGAAGCTCAATGCCACTTTATTAGAGAAAACTTTCAGAACAAGCACATCATACTCAAGTATGTACCTACAGAATATCAACTAGAAGATATATTTACAAAGGCACGTGAAAAAATAAGTTTCAAATATTCAAAGATCATCTATGTGATTCAAGAGAACTTCATACCAAATAATATAATACGGGGGTGTTAGAATATATTACATCATTTGGTTATATTAGATTACTTTAGGGGGAAGTTATCTAGTTACTTCATGCAACATAGTAAATGCACAAGTGTCAATGTGCAAGTTATCCTTTGCACAATTAGGTAGAGTGTTAGCCAAGGAACCTATCTTCCTATATAAAGGGTCTCATACCCTTACTTGAATGTATCATTTTTTAATTCTCAATAATATATATATATATATATATATATATATATATATATATATATATATATATATATATTTATCTCTTTATGATGGAATGGTGCTAAAGCTATCAGTTGAAAAGTAAATTAATCTTGTCAATAAATTAATGTACCAACTATTGCATCTACCACCATGTAGTTGAGAGACTTATCAAAAAGGTCAGTGCAAGTTGGACTTAATACTATATATACATGCTTGTGCAATATCATGGAACATCCCAATTCTATGTTTCACCAAATTTAAATATTATGCAAACATGCCAAAGAAATATTCTATTGGAAATATTGAACATATTTAGTTTTCATTGATGTCAAAGGGTACATGAGGCAAGAATAATTTGATGTGATAGTCAAGGCACAAATATTCCACTTTGGTTTGACACAAGGTATATGGATAAAATTTAAGGCAAAAATGTTATGAAGAAGGTCAAAAGGTTTGAGAGGTACTTGGAACAAGTGGTTTGGGACAAAGGAGTTAAAAGGTAGACCAAGGCTTAAAATATTTCTATGAGGACCAAAATTTTTGTTCTAAAGCCAACTTTTCAAAAGTTATAATATTTCTTAAATATTATAAGATAAAGTTGTGTTTAAATTTTGTGCCCAAAGTACTTGTTTACCTTCGCTGATGTGACTTATTTTGAAAGAAAACTATATATAAATGGGAGGAAAAAATATTATAAGTGTGTATGATATTTATTTGCGCTATCTAATGACTATTGGTATGTGTAAAGTTCGCAGAGGTGATTAGATGAGCGCCATTTGATGAATAGAAAATAAGAGGAGCTAATGTTTCATGTTGAAGTGATTCGGTAGTTGTGCATTGACACGGAGGAATGTTAAAATTGATTCAATGACAGCGAACAAAGTATTAAAGTTTGAGAAAATTGATTTGATGAAAAATAAGGAGAGTCCTTCATTCGTCATAGCCCTTGACAGTCCTTCGTTCACTGTAATCCTTGAGAGCATTTCGTTCATCGTTGCATCTTAAGCTATTTCATTTTTGGTTCGTCGTTAACCCTTGAGTTATTTTGTTCACTGGATTGCCATGGCTTTGTGAAGAAAGTTCATTCATGGTTTAAGTTGTGCATGGAGAGTTTTGTCATTGTTCATAAAAGATTTAGTTCGTTGGATGAGTAGCACTTCATGGAAAGAAATTTTGTTGCTATTGCTACCACTTAAAGGAGTGATATTGCTGTTGAAATATTGTTAAATTGAAAGAAAGCATTGTTGCCATTTCGTTGTCCTTTGAGTTTCCCAGAGGAGTTATCCATTGATGTTTGGTTCCCTAAGAGAAAAAAAAATTGCTCACTGTTCGAGTTGTCCACTATTGCTATTCGCTTGAGAGAATGAGTTGTTCACTACTGTTGTTTGCCTAAGACAAGGAATTACCCACAGTTTGAATTATTCACTATTATCATTTTCTTGAGAAAAGAAATTTCCCACTATTCGAGTTTTTCACTATTACCGCTCGCTTGAAGGAGTTGTCCACCACTTCCAATTTTTTTGAGAGAGTATTGTCCATTTTTTGTTTGTTTGAGAGAAGAGTTGTCCATTGTCATTTTTTTCGTGTGAAAGAGAGTATTCACTATTTTGAATGAAGAGCTCCTTGTTGTTGGCAATAAGAGATATTTTTGGTGTAATGAAGAAGCAGGAATAACAAAGCACAGATTGACACTATACACCAGATGCAATAGAAGAGCAAGGGAAAGAAAGAATAGATAAATTAAAGAAGTCACATAAATGTTTGATTTTGGTAGACCAAAAGTCAACGCAGTCTTGGAGGAAAGAACCCAGGTTCGAGTCTCATACATGATTTTCTTTTGAAGAAGTGGAAATAAATTTCTTTTGAATGAGGAGGTTTCACCTTGATGTTGGCAGCCAATAAGGTACAAAGAGATAATTTCTTTTATGGCATTATTGTTGACTTCATAAGGGAGATATAAGTAGGTATTTGAAATAAATTATTGTGGCATTATTGTGAACATTGTAGAAAGGGAGATATAAGTAGATATTGTGTTAGTGAAAGCTTTATTATGTGTGACTTGTGCAAAAGATAAAAATAAGTTATAAAGGAAGTATTATTATAATTGGAGTGGTAAAAAGGTAATATTATGTGATAATTATCAATAGGTTAATGATGATTTTGTATATCATAGTTGGGCAAAATTTTGTGCATCATTGTTGGTTGAATTGAGAGTAAAACAAAGGGCAAAAGTTGTGCTTCATTGTTGAAATAAATTGGAAACATATGTGCTAGGGTTTGAGAACAAGTTGTGCTTTATCTTTGAAAGAAATTGGAAACACTTGTGCTAGGGTTGAGAACAAGTTTGTGCATCATTGTGAAGTATTTGGGCATTTATTTGAGTGACATTGAAAGTGATTGTGAAAGTGTTTGAAATCAAGTTTTGTGAAACAATTTGTGCATTGGGCCTTGAGTGACTTTTGGAAAGAACATATTGAGTATTTGCATTGCATATCATTCTCTATATGTTCTTGAAAAGAAAATCTAGATAGAATATGTCTGAATCACTTTAATCAAAGAAAGCATTTTGGGAAAGTTTTGAGCATGTGCTATGAGTTGTTTTGAGCATGTGTTATGAGTTGTTTTGAGCATGTGTGATGAGCAGTCTTGAGCAGAGTTGAGAACAAGTTTGTGAGTTTTTTTGAGCAGGCCTTTTGAGAAGGCTTATGAGTAGTTTTATGTGGAGATAGTAAGCAAATTTGAGAAGGCTTGTGAGTAGTTTTGTGTAGGGTGTATAAGCAGGCTTAAGGCAGATCCATATAGGGAGTGTGAGAATATTTGGGTAGAGTTAGGAGAAGGTTTGTGAATTGACTTGAGCATGCCTAGTGAATAGGCTTGGTACAAATTTGACATGAGCCTAGTGAGTAGGCTTGGAGCAGAGTTAAGTAGAGTTGTGAGTTGGCTTTGGAGCTAACAGAGTTGAGGAGATTGAGGTCTCCAATGGATAGAGATCCACAAACTAGAGCAGAGAGGAGAGGTGTCTCCTGTGGATAGATATCCATGAAAATAGAGTAGAGGGGATAGATTTATCCTATGGATATAGGTCCATAGACCAGAGCATAAGGGATGAAATTCTCTAGTGGATAGAGGTCCACGAACCAGAGCAGAAGGGATAGAGATCTTCTATGGATAGAGGTCCATGAACCAAAGCAGAGGGGATTGAGTTCTCCTATGGATAGAGGTCCAAAAAACTTGAAGCAGAGAGTATTGGTGTCTCCTATGGATTGGTATCCACAAAACCTAAAGCAAAGGATATTGGTGTGTAATATGGATTTGTGTCCACAAAACCTAAAGTAGAGGGGATTGGTGTCTCCTATGGAGTGGTGTCCACAAAACTTGAAGTAGAGGGGATTGGTGTCTCCTATGGAGTGGTGTCCATGAACTTGATATGGGATTGGTGTCTCCTTTGGGTTGGTGCCCATAAACATTGTAATAGGGAATTGGTTTCTAAGATATTAGTTGAGAAAATTTATAAGAAATATTTTCTCCATGGATGTAGTCCACATTGGGTGAACCATGTTAAATCTTTGTCTCTCATGTGTGTGATGATTTGTGCATTATTTCATTTACTGCATTGATATTATTGTTGTTATCATTTTGAAAGAAAAGTAAAAGTTTGATCTTATATTGTTCATCCCCCCTCTCAGTATAAGCTTTTGTTCTTCAATCGATATCAGAGTTGATTCCTTCAAAAAAAGCCTAAAAACTTGAAGGAAGATATTATAGTAACACACGTGGATGAGTTACATGGAATTATCATAGCCTATGATGAGAATAGAGAAAGATCAAACATCCAAAAGAGAGGTAGCATTCAAAGCTTCAAAGAAGGAAAAGAATAAAGAAATAGAATCAAGTTATGAATCAAGCAGTGGAGAAGAATCTAACTTTGTAAAAAGGAATAAGAAGGATCTAAGAATACTCAAATGTTTTATTTGTGGTAACTTTGGTCACCTTGCAGATCATTGTTCAAAATTTGGGTACAATAGCAGTGAAGATGAAAAGCAATACAAGAAAAAGAAGGAAAGAAAATTCCATCATGAAAATAAAAATAGGCACATTCAAGGCAAGCATGAGAAGAATATCTTTCAAATACACAAGAAGAGTCTTTATGTTGAAGAAACAAGTAGTTCTTTTAGCAGTAGTGATGAAAGTCTCTCAAATAGTGAGAAAGAAGATGATCCTGTAGTTGAAGACCAAGAAAAAGAGAAAGATTAAAAAAAATAAGAAGCTATAGTTGAAATGAAAAAGGAACTTGAAGAGCTAAAAAGGGAGAACTCATGATTGAAGGCACAAGTACAAGAATATGGGAAAGCAAAGGCAAAGCTTATACAAGATATCATTGACTTAAAATTTAAGGTTGAAGAGGCAAAGAAATTTGAAGAAGGTATGGTTGAACAGTTGACGGTAAAAGAGCTAGAATGCAGAAAATTAGAACATGAAGTGGTTTCTCTAAGTATGGAAGTGAAATATTCTAACAAAAAGTTACATAATTTTGGGAGAAGAAAAAAAACATTGGATGATATTCTCACGGCACAAAGATCTTGATTTATCAAGACTAGAATTGGTTGTGAATAAGGACAAGGAAAACAAGAAGAAGAGTCAAGCTCAAGTTCAAAAGAAATAGAAGAACCAAAAGTGATTGAAGAAGAACCTAAGACCTACGCTGATGTGTTGAGAGGTGATAGTATCAAAGAGGAAGCAAACAATGCACCATCAAAGAACAAAGATCATCATAGGAAAAGCAAAGAAATAATAATGAGATCAATGCAAGATGATATTTCTTCCAGGGTTATTGTTATTCATGTAATTAGTTTGGTCATAAAATTATGCATTGTAGGACTCATGGAAAGAATGATTATGGCTTCACCAAGAGGAACTTCAATTCATTTGAAGATGAATATTACTTCCAAGGTTATTTCTACTCATGTAATATTTTTGGTCATAGAGCTATACATTGCAGGGTTCATGATAGAAATAGTTATGGCTTCACCAAGAGAAATTTTAGATCATTTGAACCTTCCAAGGACTACAAAATCAAGTGTTACAATTGCAATAATTTTTGGCATAAAGCAAATTGGTGTAGAACAGAGTTTCCATAACTTTAAAATAAAAGCAAGGAAAAATATGCTCAAAAGGGCATGGCTACAAAAGTTTGGAAAAATATTGAAAAAGAAGAGCATTGTAAGTTGGGAGTAACTTTACTCCCATCCCATAATTAGTCACCTCAAGAAAAGGAGGTGGTGAGGGGTCTATGCTAAAATTTCTTATTTTTAACCCCAAAGGAACCCTTTGCCATTGATGTCAAAGGGGGAGAAAATTCAGTAAGGGGGAGAGATTTCAGTGAGGGGGAGTAGCCAATCAAGGGGAGCAGTTTTGGAATCCAGTTACAAAAAAAGGAATATTGTTAGTAAGGGTTGCCATAAATAACAAATGGAGAGTGTGTAATCCTAGGGAGTGTGCACCACAACCGACCCTACTTGCAATGTATTTATTATATCAAATTTAAATGAATGAACATGCAAATGACATGTAAATAAGAAAACAAATAAACACACTTTTTATTAATATTTCCAATCTACAATTACATATCCGTCCCTCTAAAGGATAACTGGTTTTTAATACAATTAGTTAAAATTAGAGAAATAGATGGTGGAATAAATATCCTTGCAAAGGGGAGGTGCTCTTTCGCAAGCTTCCCAATCTCGCATACTAACTTGTTTGAAGACTCACAGATGCCTCCTTCTCCTTCTCTCCTCCAGGAGGGATCTCATGGTTTGGATGTCTTGACATGGTCCTGTAAACCTGTAGACCTACGTACATGGAATCAACAAAGTATGCTTAGTAGTCTCGACTGCCTCCCCATATGAGGCTGTCAGTATAAAACATGATAATCCAGATAAATAAGCATACTACGATTAAATGCAATAAAACTAATGAAAAATACGAGCATGTCTTAAATAACAATAATGTAAATGCATACAGTAAACTAGATCTATGCTAGGAAATAAGTGCTAAAATAGAAAGCAATCAAATCTAATACTAGCATAAAGAAACTAATATCAAACCCTAAGTTGTGCCTACGGGCCATTGTCCAGGACAACAGTCATGAAGTAGACCATTCTCCTTGCACTCCAAAGGCTATAGCACCAGGTTCTCTACTTCAATTGATGTTAAAGGGTCATCGAATGTGTGAGGTACATGAAATAGTGGTGAATAACATTGGATGTGAATATCATATGCATAGTCTCTCCTCAGCTAGACAACACTTCGTTCCTCCTCAAGGACTCATGGATGCACTCTCCAATCTGACAGGGCTTTGTTGCATAAACTTTAAAAATTGTGTCTCTTTTGCTCTTTGTGGGAGAGTCCATATGTAGACTTCCCTCTCTCAAACCTAAACCTTGGCTTCCTAGAGAAGCTTCAATCCAAATTGCATGCAACTGTTCATCTCGAGTGGAAAGCATCAATCATAAACTGGGATTGAAAGGGCAATTAGGAGAAACTCAGGTAGTTCCTCACCAAAATCCACTCATAAACAATGTAAAGGTGTAGTCAGATTGCATGATCTGGGTCCGTTTTCATGGCAAAACTATACATGGTGTTAGTCACTATCAGGTCCAACAGCTAGGTGTGGCGGCCGCTTTGCTTGAGAACAGCCAAGCCTGGATGGGTTAGAACTACCCTATTTGAGTGGTTACGACCACTGCTTACTCTTGGAGAGATCCAAGAGGATCCATATGGTCTACGGATGTGTCCATATGGATAGTCTCCTAAACATGATGCATTTTAGGTATCTACAGATACCTATTTTTGGGATGCATTATGGGAAAACACTACATAGAGCAAAAATAGACCACCTAGGGTCATATTGTAGATGATCATTTATCTGACCAACATCAGATGTCTCAGTCATTCGAGAGGGCACAAATCCTAGAATTATTGCTTCCAACAAAATGGAAGGCTTAAATGTGTGGAAGCTCTCATGAATTCCTTAGAGGCTATTCGGGTAGCCGGGATGCTATGATTGGTCCGAACAGAGGAGAGGTCAAGCTTGACTGTCATATTTACTTTTTTCCCCAACAAAGGGTAAGCTTATGATAGTTGTTGGCAATGATTCATAAGACGAATGCAATTTTGACATGATCGAGATGATCTTTTGTTGAATTTGATTATGATTGTTTGAAAATTTTGACTACCCCCTCAAACAACAAGTCGATGAGGAAAGGACAATTAATAAAGCGATGAGTCGCTTGACCAAAATGAATGATTTAGATATTTTTAGAGGGTTTCTCTATTGTTATAGATTAGTTCCCATCCATGTGTGATTTCCACCCCTTTTTATAATTGCACATCTTTATCCCATGGGGAGATTTGACTGTAATGGCTTTCTTAGGGAATTAAGATGAATGCAATTCTATTTTAGCTTGTGTTGAATCATTATTTGCTACAAGAGAAATGAGATGGATCCTAGCTCCTATGGGGCAGTTCAGCTGCAATGGCATTCTTCGGATTTGAGGTGAAGCGTCTCAATTCTACCATAATTGTTTTACCCCAAGTGGCCTTATGAAAACCTACTCATCTTGTCGAATTGTATGGAGCACTAGTCGCTGCAATCACCAAGTGTATAGAGCAAATAATTGATTACGAGGCTCATTTGGGATTTTTGTTGTTATTTGATTTTTAATTTTAGATTTTATGATGTTTTTGGATTTTGATATATGTAATTTTTTTGGTATTTGTGCTTATTTTGGTTGCTTTGGACCAAAAGGTGTGCTTTATGGCCTATTTTGAGGTGCTCTATGGTGAGAAATTGAGTGAATTTCTCATTGGTTCTTGACCGTTGTCAGGTCCAACAACCCCCAATTGGTGCCTCGTGGCTGTTGTCAGGTCCAACAGCCAAAAATTTTAAGTCGCTGATGCTAGTAGTGGTCGAGGCTTGAGTTGGAAATATAAAAGTAAATTAGGGTTTTTGACCTTTCATTTTCTAGTTGTCATTGTACTTTTGAGCTCTGAGTTGAGAGTGACTGCTGGTGACCTAGGACGCTGTCAACTTGACACCATGGTAGAGTAGGGTGAAGCTTCGACCAACAGAGGCGCTGGAGCTTCACGGGTACCTTTCTAAACTCTAACCCGCTTTTGTTAATATGGTAAAATGAACCTAACTAAACAATTTGGTAAAGGAACCTCATTAACCCTATTGGCAATGAACTAAACCAGTAGATAGGACTAGTTTAGGGTTAATTTTAGTGGGTTTCCTTTAGTTTTAGACCTTTTGCAATTTTTTGTGATTTTTGGCCATGGGGGAACGTTGTTGGAATGTTGCCCACTGGCCGCTATCACTTAGAGCGGTTAGCTTGGCCCGAGGCTGGCTACTATCACCATTAGTGACCAGTTTGAAATCCAACGATAAATTTTTTGATAATTGGAAACTGGCCACTTTTGGCTTCAGCAGCCGCTTCATGGTCGCTCTTGGCTAGAGCGACCAGGTGACCTTAGGTTTGTTTCCTTGATTTTTGAATTTTGAAGTACTTTAATTGATCTTTTTAGAGTTTTGGAAGTGTAGTATTTGATTGTTTTGGATGCTTAGGTGCATTTAGTCATTATGCGTATCGCCTTAGGCTCATCTTATATTACCTTGCACCATTTTTAGGATTTTATTACTTTTATTAGTTTGTTAGTGCATTTGATTTAGATTTATTTTGCACCTCTAGATTTTGTTTGCTCAAGCTCAGGACCCGAAGCTACTTGTGGACCTTCTACCCCTCCTGGGTGACACGGATGGGAGTGGCTTGATGCTCATGGGCTCTAGTATGTCATTGGGTTTTCGACGATCATGTCGGATCAAGCTTACCTCACTGCCTTGGCCCACATATGGGACTCTAGGACTAATACCTTCCATATGCCTACCAATGATATGATGATCACTTTGAAGGATATCTATAGGATATTTCGGATCCCTTTTGATTGAGTACCCATTTTCTCTTCTCCCATTAGTGACAGAGATGCGGTGTTTACTAGGGTCTTCGAGAGACATGTCACTGCTGCCTTCCAAGATACACATTTTGGCAAGATTTTTGTTTCTCGGTGGTACCAGGAGGACGTCTTCTCTTGGAGGCACGCTGTCTTATTGATGGTAATTTATAATATCCTTATACCCGACTATTCTGAAGTAAGTTTCCCATGGAACCTCTTGGCGATGATACATGATTTGATTGATAGCGAGGCACCTATCATCTATGCATGGGGTAGTGCACTGTTGGTGCAATGATATTATGAGTTATACCACATTCATTGCCACGAATGGTCCAGTATTGCTTGCAACTTGCTCCTCTAGATATGGGGATGGGAGCATATCAAGGTGGATTGCCCAGTTGGAATTTATATGGAGATCACTGTGGTAGATGATAATGCCTAGTGCTATGGATCCAGGTGGCCTAGAGTGCTCGAGGAGCACAAGATTCAACCTTTTATAGGGGAGATTTTCCCATTACATAGCCTCTTTGACCAGTTTTTAGGCTACTAACATTATTTGGAGGCCCTATCATGAATGCCCTGCCTGGGAGGATCCAACTAGCTTCATAGCTCGGACTCTATGTGATCGATGGGTTATCGATCACAAGGATGGCATCAGAAAGTTCTTATATTTCTGTAAGGTGCTTAGACAGTTCGACATCCAGTAGGACATCCCTCTTGAGCCAGTTGTATACCATTATATTACTGTAGAGAATAACCTTCCACCGCCTCGAGTTATAATAGTCTTAGAGGAGGATGACCCTCCTGCAATTGATCCTAGTGTGGTTGATGCTGGAGTTACAGAGGCGTATACCAATTGGTATTTTACATGATTATGGCATGGTGACAGCCGCCTAGGGTAGAATTTGGATGAGGCAGACGTCAAGGATTCTGATGGGCTCTGAGTGCATGTTTGAATAGATTATTGGGGGTAGGTAGAACAATAGGATGTAGAGGAGAAGGTGGTAGAGGAACAGGTTGACCCTAAGGAGGAGGAGGATTTATCTTTTGAGGAGCATTAATCCCCTCTTTGGGTTCAGCTACATCAGGTTGAGGCTGAGCTATAGATATCTCAGATTTAGGTGTAGCAGAGGGATGCCACCATTTTTTGATTTTGATCTTAGGTTTAGTGCCTCGAGGTAGAGTGGACCACATTGTAGGACATGACAAATTAGTTTACTGTGGTTGGGGGTGCTGATCAGGGACAGGTTGTGCCACCTCTTAAAATGCCTCAGGGACATGTTGGTCTAGATGTAGGTGCAGAGATCCAACGTTTGCATGGGCTTTTAATATAGGACTTGCAGCAGCGCACCCTAGATGCGTCCTATATCCTGGCACTAGAGCATGAGGTCTAGCTTTGGGGAGACTACCTACCAAAGAGGCCTATGATATGAGGGTCACAAAGGACCGATTGGAGTACTTTAGGGTAGTCATTAGCTCGATCAAGACACTGGACCAGGTTCTAAATAGAGTGAACTAGGTGTGCTAGTTCTATGCTGCCTATTAGAGGGGGTGGTGAGGGTATAGGTGATGCTAGTGGTGCAGGCCACTCTTGAGCACTATGGTCCCTTGGGCATCTTGTACTATTTTGAGTGTAAGTTCAACTGACCTACATAGTTGTAGCCTTATTGGCAATTTTGTACCTACATGTACTTATTTGGACACATATTCATATGATATCTAGATTTTGAGACTCATTATGTGTATCTTTTATGATTATGTTTTCATATTTATGTGATGCAGTATTATGATCTTACGTGATATGATGTGATGTGATGCTTTAGATGTTATTATGTGTATGTGTATATGGACTACTTTATGATCTTATACTTTGTGGTTTACATGAATTATTATTTATGATTCATAGATGGCATGATCTAGATGATGATGATGGATGCATATATGGATGCAATGCTTATTGTTAAATGTATTTTTATTTTTGATGTATTATATACATCTAACTTATGTTGTTATGATATGGTAAATGAAATTTGTTATGCATTATGTGATGATCTAATGTGAATGAACCTATATGATTTAATCACTTAAAACATATAGTATAATGTGATATGAGTTTAACAATCTGATGGACAACACCACAAAATGTATATATAAAAAACATGAATAAATAATAACTCTTATAATAATAATTGATCATTTAAACATCCAAATGTGAGATGAGATGATGTGATATGTATGTATGATTTGACTGATGGAATGATTTGTTGTTATGAGAATATTTTTTAGGTTTTCCATGAGACTCAAACACCCTAGTTTCCCTATCAAAGGTCGTATACTGATCATACAAATCTTTTGAAGGATAAAGTTATGTTATGAAGACCTAGATACTCATTGTACCTATGTGTGCAAATGAATATGTTAGATAGAACATAAGCATACCCTAGTGCCAGGTGAGATTCATTCATCCCATTGCTGTATTGGGGATCCTCAAATGTTTATCTTGATCCCAAGTTGGACTCAGTTGGACTAGACCACTAGGTGGTACAAGACACCTAAAGCTAGCTCTTCCACATGCAAATATTGCTCTGTAAAAAATGGAGATGCTAATGTGACAGACATATCGTTGTGCGTAAGGATACCTTACGACTCGTTCATACTGAGAATTCCAGGGATTCAAGTTCAATACTCCTTATTTTCTTCATATTTATTTGGGATACTTGCTCATGCTTAGTGATACAAACCATTGTTTATTTTGAATTTTTTTTTTCTTTTGAGCAAGGGATTTATGTAGTGATGATAATCATTGTTTATTTTATTTTTGAATTTTGCTTTATTTAGGATTTTTGCTTGTTTTGATTGAAGAAAGGGATTTCTTGTGATCAAGGTAAGTGATGAACAAGAAAATATGTGCTCACAAAAATAATGACCTTGAATTAAAATTAGAATAGCATAGCCTATAGTTTATGTATGAGTATATTAATAGATGCTAACAACTTTAGGCTTAACAATCGCTAACCAACACGATAAAAATATTGAGCGATAAACTAGAATAATTTCCCTAGGATATTTAGGACTAACCATTAGATATTTGAAACAGTAAATATCTACATGGTAAGTGGTAAAAATAAATTCTACCTAGTATAGGAAAATAAGGTAAATATTCTAAATAATGGAATATTACTCTAACATTCCCCCTTATTACATTATTTGGGTAATGTATATAACTGTCCCAATATAGTGAAAAAGATGTTGATCTGTTGGCTCTTGTTCATTCTGTCATAGTGCTCTGGATGCTTCTAAGAAAAAAATGGGTCATTCCTCACTTTGTATTCACATCAATGAATGTCCTTATTGTAATCTTGTCATCCAACCAGATTTCATGGGTAACCAACCGTTGCAACCGCTAGGTGTAGTAGAGTAGATCACTTCATACAAGGTTCATTCTATTTACAATATGATTTTGTAAAAAAATGTTTTGTTAAGGTAGCTAAGGTGTCGGTATCTGCCAAAAATGCACCCTTATAAGTTTCCCCCCTTGTTGCAAAACATATTGTAATCAAATTTCTGAAAGAAGTGTGACTAAGGTGTCGATCGCTACCAAAAATACACCCTTATAAGTCTTCTTCCCTTTTTACAAAAAATTGTGTGAAAGTAAGAAAAGAAATGTTTATCCCTCATTAATTGCAAAATATGGGCAACTTGAGAAGCTTTTTTAAGGTTTTTACAAAGATTGCCTCCTAGGCAAATTTCACACCAAAAAATTCCCTCCTTTTGTTACAAGTACTTCAAACAATGAGAGTTGGCTATTTATGAAGCCTAAGAGAGGTACAATCACCCATTTATTACAAGTAATTCAAACAAAAAATTATGCTATTTATGAAGCCTAAAAGAGAGAGATGAAATGGTGTTTGCTTAAGGTGACAAATGTGTTTTCCCTCTACAATACTATCTTAGAAATGAGAACTCTGTGTGCTTTTTCTGAACCAGAATCAGAATCAGAATTAGACACTTCACTAGCAATATTGTCTTTGTGTTGCTTCTGTGATGTGCCTTTGCCATTTTAGTTTTGCTTGTTTGGAAACCAACATTGAATGGTGTCATGGTTGTCCTTTTTACAATTTGTGCAAAACTTTGCTTTCTAGGCAATTTTATCAAAAAAGTTCACCAAATAATCCTTATTGCAAGTACTTCAAGCATGGTTGCTATTATGAAGCCTAAAATAAAAGGTATAATTTGTGATGACTTCTACTTTTCTGATTTCCATTACAAGTTTTATCTCCCTCTTGTCAAAATCTATGTTTAAAGGAAGAAAGGAATTATCCCCCCTTAGTGCAAAAGATTTGCTACTTTCAAGGTTCCTTAAAAAAAACTTGTTCTTTATTTTGATATACCCTAAAAGAGTACCAAAATATAATTCACTCAAAAATATATTTAATGGCACTTGCCTGAAAATCCTCTTGAAGAGGAATAATCAGTTTGAGGAAATTAAGCTAAACAAATAAGAGTGAATTAGGGGTTTTTATTCTAGGAGAGAATATCAAGTGAAATTGGATTTAAACCTGTGTAATGGTTGACACAAATTTATTGTTAAATTTTGGGGTTTGAGTGTTCTTTATTTTATGACTTATAATTGCAAAAAATAATGCAATAATCAAACAAGAATGCCCACAAAATTCTTATCACATAGGTGTCGATCACTGCTGAAAATGCACCTAATTTGCCAATTAAGGTGTCGAGTAAAATAAAAAATGCACTTTTAATTTTTGCAACAAAATTTGGATTTGTGTTGTGCAAAATTTTAATATTTTATGTCTCCTCCTATTTTTCAAATTTGCAAAGAATGTGGCATAAAACAATTTTCTTTTATTTATTTTTTACAAATTTAACAAGTTTGATTTTTAAGTGCTCCTAACTTTTGTGTTACAAATTTATAAAATAAATACAATTTCTTGTCTTCCCCCCTTTGTTTTGGAAATTTAACAAATAACACTCCTTTCAAGACAATTCAACACACGACCCACATTTGAAATGTTTCCAAAACCAGTCGACACACGACTTGGTTTTAGTAAACCCAAGGTCTTCAATTTCTTCTCAATTTTGCAAAAAATAGAATGTGCAAATTTTATGTCTTATATCCCCCCTTGGAGAAAACAAATGCACACTTTGCCTTTGAAATTTACAAAATTTTGAGTCTCCTTGTGTTTATAATTTGCAAAAAAGAATTCAAGATTGATCCTTTATTGTATGCTAAATAAACAAGGGTTTTGAGAAGAATTTTGGTCTCCTAATTTGCAAATAAAATGGTGCCTTTCTTTGTCTTAAATCTCTTATGTGGAGAAAACAAAAACACTCTTTTTGTTGAAGATTTTGCAAAAATAGGTTCCTTAATTTTAATTTTAAATTTTGAAATTTGCAAAACGTTAAAAAAAATTTAAACATAAATTTTAAAGTTTAATAGGAAAAATAAAATTATAATTTTTTAAGAAATCAGTTTATAAAAAAATAATTTCTTTAATTATAATTTATATTTAACTTTATTAAATATAAAAAAAATTAATTTAAAAGAAAAACAAATTAAAAAAAAATAAAATAAAATTATTACCTTTAGTATTCCGTCGCGGCTTTGTAAAAACAAATTTTAGGCCACGACGGGGCTTGAACTCCCGACCTCTTGGTTGGAAGTCTTTCCTCCGGGCCCCCTCGATGGTCGGGCTAGCAAGCCCGATGGGTTATGGAGGGGACCGCCTTCTATAAGAAGGCTTTCCCACCTCTGGACAGGAAAATGTTTTTTTGAATAAAAGGTGAGGCGCGCCCCTCATTAGGTGACTACCTTTTGGCAATTGCTATTCGAACGCTCCTTTTTGCCTCGGCTAAGTGTTGTAGCAAGGTGTCAGGTGGCACGTGGCCTATCTGCCATGTGTCACCTATGTGTGAGGTGGACACATGGCCAGTCGCCACATGTCTACCATCATTCTGTGTCCAGTCACATGGCCAGTCCACCACATCAGCGTCTATCTTGTCTAGTCAACATCTAGGTGGTTGTGCCACATCAGCGTCTTCTCTATCTAGTCAGCATCTCGAGGTGCATTTTGGTGTCAGTCTGTGTGTCTCAATTCATCAAATGCGCATGATATTTTGTGCATGTGTTAGAATGTTTGTTTTCCATGATTATTTGTCGATGGTCGCGCCTCAGGTGGTCGCCAGAGCATTCCCATCGATCACCAGAGGCTAGTCTTCGATCGTTGATCTGGTTGCCAATGATCATAGGGCCACCTGCCCTCTCAGATCTCGATCATCGATAACCGAACCCATGTACTCCCACGAAGGGTGCGCTTGCACTCACATGGTGGTCGGCCATTGCACGGAGGGCGCTCCTACCCTCACATGTTGGTCAGCCGTCTGGGACGATGTTCTGCAGGTCTATGTGGGATCACCTACTTAGGTGGGCCTTGCTACGATGTGCAACGTATGCACCCAGTTAGGTGGGGCCAAGCCATCACACTTCAATGGAAATGCCAACAAATAAATTTTGTATGCCTTGATCGTGTCTAGGACTTATTCACCTATGGTGGAACCTAGACCAAATGTGAGTAAGGTATTGTCCACCATAAATGGTGGAACTTGCTCACATCCTTACCAACCAGAGAGTGAAGCAAGGTCAAAATAGACCTGCTTTGATACCAATTTGATCAAGGTAAGTGATGAACAATAAAATATGTGCTCACAAAAATAATGACCTTGAATTAACATTAGAATAGCATAGCCTATAGTTTATATAGGATTACAAATAGATGCTAACAACTTTAGGCTTAACAATCGCTAACCAACGCGCTCAAAATATTGAGCGATAAACTAGAATAATTTCCCTAGGATATTTAGGACTAACCATTAGATATTTGAAACAGTAAATATCTACATGGTAAGTGGTAAAAAGTAAATCAAAATAAATTCTACCTAGTGTAGGAAAATAAGGTAAATATTCCAAATAATGGAATATTACTCTAACATTTATTTGGGTAGGGATGAACTTGTCCTTTTGCCAATTCTCAGTATTCTCGAGCTGATCACACAGGGGGATGAGCAAGATAGACTTTCACCTTAGGATACCTAATACCACTTCGTAGTGTTCATATTTCCCTTGTTCCAACTAGGAATTTAGTGTTTTGATTAGTGATGGGATTCTAAAATATACCAGGTGTTATCAAAACTGAACTTCACCTACAAAAATATAAGACAACCTTCTACAAAGTTTGATAAAACCACTAGGTATGGCTGAGTGACCAGAAAAGCCTAGTATATTCCTTATAGCAACAAGAGGGAATTGTGTTGAAAAATACAATTACTCGCATGGGTTATGGTTGATGATGGATTTTTGAAGATGCATGATTGAGGTACAAACATGGTGTCATTTGTAAGATTGTGAACACAAATGTATCTAATGCAAATATAATGGATGCAAATGCCTGTATGCAATGTGACTATATGAATGCAAATGCGAAATGCAAATATTTTTGTATTTTTGATGCTTTCAATTGTTTTTGAGTTTTGACTATTATGAATGTTTTTGAATTTTTTGATTTTAAGTTGTTTTTGTGCTTTTGGCCAAAGGGCTTATGGTGCCTTTGGAGCTTTTTGTGTGTGACCAAAGGGCTTTAAGATGCCTTTGGGGCCTTTTGTGATGTGACCAAAGGGCTTTAAGATGCATTTGAAGCATTTTATGATGTGACCAAAGGACTTTAAGATGCCTTTGAGATTTTTGTGAGTTGACCAAAGAGATTTAGGATGCCTTTGGAGCTTTTTGTTTTTTATTTTAAATTTTTATTCTTTGTTTGGGTTTTTTATGATTTCTATTGTTTTTGAAACTTTTGAAATTTATTTGAATGTTTTTGATATTTTTCTAATTTATGTGTGAAACGCATTTAGATGAATTATTTGTAGATGCTCTGGCTCCTCAACATCCTCTAGTGTTGTTAGGTGATATGCCCCAGGTCCAATCTTCTCAAAGATGATATAGGGACCTATCCAATTGGTCGTAAATTTGTCTCGTAGATGCGATGACAAATTTGAGTTCTGTTGGTTTTATTTAAGTACAAGATCCCCAAATTTAAAGTCTCTCAAGTGGAATTTATTGTTATAAGCTCATGTTAGAAGTTCCTAGTAAACATGAATATGCTCAAGAGCATTGATGCATCATTCATCCAGAAGGGTCAACTAATCTAGGTGATCTTATCGTGTAGTGTCATTACTGATGAACTTTTTCAATGTGACATGCAATGTTGGAAGTTCCAACTCTAATGGCATAATGGCCTCAACACTATAGACAAGCGAAAACAGTGTTGCCCTAGTGGGCGTCAGTATGCTAGTCTTGTAAGCCCATAATACCAAGGGCAACTGCAAGTGCCAATCCTTATGATTTTCTTTCATCGTCTTCTTTAAGATGGCTACTATTGTCTTGTTTGAGGCCTCTGATTACCCATTTACGTATGGATAGTATGGTGTCAAAAAATGTTGAATGTTGTATTTGGTCATTAAAGCCCACACATATTTGTTTTTGAATGATGGACCATTATTTGAGATTATATTGAAGGGTACCCCAAAATGACAAATGATATTGTGAAGTATGAACTTCACAATCTGAGGATAAATTTTTGATGTTAAGAGGACTGCTTCCACCCATTTGGTGAAGTACTCAGTGGCCATTAAGATGAATGTGTGTCAACCCAAATATGGGAGAGAAATATTTCCAATCAGATCAAAACCCCATTAAGAAAATGGCCAAGCTGCCTGAATGGGCTGTAAGGCCTGAGATGGCAAGTGCATCAAATTTACATGATGTTGATATTTAATGCATTTCCTAACATACTTGCAAGAATCCTTCTCCATGGTGGTCTATTAATAACCCATTCGAAGGATGCGCTTGACAATGGTTATGCCACTGAAGTGGCCACCACATGTATCGTTGTGAGCTTGTAAAATTGTCCAAGCTAATTCTTGGGGCTCTAAGCAACGTAGGAGGAATCCATCATAGCTTCGATGATATAATATACCTCCTATAAAGACATATCTTGTCCTTTTTTACTTGAATGCTCATCTTTTAGGATGTGACAGTCCTTGTGGGACAATTCCAAGCCTAAGGAAATATTGTAACTGGGAAATCCAATCCCGATAGGCTATAGCCTTGACTGATAAGATGACTTGTTCCTCCCGTAATTTGACTTGCACAAATGTATATTGAGAAACAACCTTATGGTAAATAGTGGTACCATTCTCCATAGGACCCTGTGAGATCAAGGATCCCTAAGGTACCTTCTTCAAAAAGTCTTTGGCTTTATAGAAATAGTCATGGTCTAGCTCTATATGAATCATGTTGACTGATTCTTTGTTATCAAAAGCCTCATGCTACATCACTAAGTGTGAGAGCATTTTGACATGAATGGTAGTGAAATCAACAGATGGATTCTAAGGGATCAAGGATACCAGAGATGCCATGGTGTCTATGAAATTTTTTGACGAATGAGGGGTTGCCTCAATGTCATACCACTCTAGTTTGGCTAGATATGTGTCAACAAGCTCCTTGTAAGCTTTTAGGATTGGATCCCGACATTGAAATAGTCCCTTGACTTGGTTGACTATGAGGAGGGAGTCATTGAAGATATTTAGCCTTTTGATTCTCATGGCGATGGTTTTTTGGAGACCCAAGATTAGGGCCTCGTATTCAATGTTGTTATTGGTGTAAGGTAAGTATATCTTGAATGACAAGGGCATTGGAGCACCTTGTGGCATGAAAAAGACAATCCTCACACTGCCTCCTTGCTCACACTTTGAACCATCAAATAATAAAGTCATGTCAGCTTCATTTTCCAGTTCTTCAAGTTCAGGTGCTTCTGATAGTGCAAATACTACCTCATCAGGAAGTTCTATGGTGAGGGACCTATTATTATGAAGAGGTACCTTAGTCATCTGATCAACTATAACTTGTCCCTTGATGGAATTTTGACTTATGAATTCCATATCAAATTCTATCAATAGCATGATCCACTTTGCAGTACGTGTATTATGATATGTTCTGCTCATCATATACTACAAAGGATTTTGCTTGGATATTACATATTTCGTATGGCTCAACATGTAGTGGCACAATTTCTTGGTTGTAAAGACCACTGATAAGCACAAATTTTATACATACACATATCCTATTTTGTATCTCACCAAGGTGCGATTGATGTAATATATCACTTGTTCTTTGTCTTTCGTGTTCTTTTGAGCCAACATGGTGCCCAAAGCAAAATCGATAGTGAATATATACAACATGAATGACATGTTTGGCCTTGGTGGGGCTAATACTGGTAGCATTGCTAGGTACTCCTTGATTTTAGCAAAGTCTTACTAACATTCTTCGTCCCACTGGAATGGGACCCCCTTGTGTAGCAGTCGATTCATGGGTCAATTTTTTTTTGATAGTTGTGTGATAAATCACTTTATGGACACTACTTTGCCCTATAAGCTTTTTAGTTCTTTTATGTTCGTGGACGGGGCCATTTCCATGATAGCATTTACCTTTACTGGATCTACCTCAATGCCTCATTTAATCCCAAGAGTTTTCCAGAAGTTACACCAAATATGCATTTCTTGGGGTTCAACCTGACATTATGCTCAATCAGGCGATCGAAGACCTTTCAGAGGGTCTCAACATGCTCTTCTCACAAAAATGACTTGGATAGTAAGTCATTGATGTAGTCTTCCAAGATCTTGTGCATGTAGTAATAGAAAATGTATGTCATAGCCTGTTGATATGTGGCACCAAATTTTTTAAGGCCATATGGCATTACTTTGTAACAGAATATACCCCATGGAGTGGTGAACACGATTTTATGTTGGTCTTCAGGTTTAATCCAAATATTATTGTAACCAAAAAAACCATCCATTAGGGAGAGCATCTCATGACCTGTAGTTGTGTCTACAAGTGCATCTATGCTGGGTAATGGGAATTAATACTTTGGGGTTGCCTTGTTGATATCCTTGAGATCTAGGCAAATGCAGACTCTTCCATCAGGTTTTCCTACAGGTACCATGTTTGATACCCATTTTGGATAGTCAATGGGAACAATAAAGACTACATCCAAAAAAATTTGTAACTCATTTTTAACCATCAAAGCAACATTTGGATGCATCTTTCTAAGCTTCTGTTTGACTAGTTTCTTTGTGGGGTCTAGCGAAAGGTTGTGGACAACCAACTTTGGATCTAGCCAGGACATGTCTTTGTAGGTCCAAGAAAAGATATTTGGTATTTATTTTAGTAGAGGAATTATGATGGTCTGTTCTTTTGGAGATAAGCTTTCTCTGAACTTGAATTTCTTTCATTGAGAATGATCATTATTTATTTCAACCTTGAAATTTTCCTCTATTGCCATATGTGACCCCTCCTCAAGCTGGTGAGGAGTGGGTATTAAATGGATGTTGTCTACTATATTTATAGTTCCCACTGACTCAAGGTAGAAACCAACATGATAGACATCATGTACACAACCTAGTACAAAATGAAACGTTTATGGCATCTCTTCATTAGGGAAGAAATCTTTAGGCTCTAGGGGTAAATTAGCGTGATCCCAATCAATAGTGTCTACATTAAGACACAATGGTTTTTATGGATATGCTATTTTATGGAGTGGAGTGGTTAAATCAATGGATATCATGTTGATGGATGGAATGAAATCTCTAGGACCACGCAGGTGAAGCTCTATATCAAAGGTGTGCCCTCCATACTCGTGATGAGGCTCTAGGGGCATAGGGATCTCAAGATTCGGTCTATGGACAAATGAGATGATGGGATCATTAGGTAGTAACTACTCTCTAAATATTTAGGGGATTTGGGTTGACCATGTGATGGATGGCATCTAGGTTTACTGGTCTTTCTAGGAAATGAAGGCCAGGATTTATGGTGTGGAGCATTGCTTCTCTCTCCACAAGCAAATCAAATGGACATAAGTGTTGAGGCCCAAGATAAACCATATCGGTCTTATCCTCAAAGTTGTCATCACTTATAAAGAAACCATTGGTATTTGTTTCTAGCCGAACGATGTGGCTTGTATGTCTAGGCTATAGGTAGGCCATCTCTATTGAGTCCTTTGACTCATAGCCACTATGATCTGACATGTATCCACCATCATTCGATATGTACTCATTCTCATATGAGGTGTAGCCACTCTATGTTTGGCCTATCAAAGTAAGGTTTTGCACATACTAAGGCCCATGGTAGGTCGGCTGGCTTCATATTCATCCTCACTTGGGACATAGTCATACTCCTCTCACTCATATCCATGCATTAGATCTTCCTCCCATAGTATGGATCCTTATGGGGGTGCTTAAAGAGAGGATTCAAGGTGATACAGATCAGATGGTTCGATATTGGCCATCGACACCCATCTGTCCCTCAAGTAGTTTCTGATGGAGGGTTGATAGGGGTTCCAGTCGATGTCATCCCTGAACCCGATGCTTAACCTGTCTAAGGCTGCTTCCAAAGAATCATCACGACTATATGTTTGATAGAATAGACCCCACATGTCAGTAGGTAGTTGGTACTACAGTTGAAATGGTAGTTGATACCCTTGCTCATACAGGCCTAGGCCATAGCCCTACCAGTAATACTGCTCAAAGTACTTTAGAGTGAACTTGAGATTCAACAAGTAATGCAAATTTGTGGTGAATGGCTCATCCTCATCCCTTTCCATATTAGGAGCGATATGGATGTAATCTAGACCAACATATATGAATTTAGTTGGTTGGGTGGAACCCCTAAGGGAACCACTGTCCCCATTGGCATATTTGGGACTCTTGGTCATCCCGTGTCTTATGCAGACTCAATGATTGACATGAAAGTTATGTTCTGCACAAGATATTCACCTAGTGCTATGTTGGCCAGGTGAACTCTCATCTGCGATGCAAACGATGATATTGATGATGTAGGCAAGGTAGGTTGAGGTACCTCCTCGACTATTTATTGGGAATGTTCTTCGTCCATGGGAGTAGGGATTTTTGCAGCTGTTATGGTCAAAATTTTCTTAGGTCCTTCCTCCACTAGGGGTGCCTTTAGCTTCTGTTTATCTTTTTCCTTAGTTGTCAATGGCTTTTCAAAAGTTCCAGTAGCTTTGGATGTAGGAGGTGGTACCAACGTGGATGGGTCACCTCGTACTGATCTACTTTTGCTACATGACTGCATGGTTGGGGATGAAGGCCTTATGTACAAGTTCGTTGATGAAACAACAAAGTCCCCTAAAAATTTGACTTGATGCACGTACTTGAACGACTCCTCATCATATGGAACCACATGAACTTGTCCCTCATGCACATACTTGATGCATTGATATAGGATTGAGGGTATGCACTACATGTCCCTGATCCAGGATGCCCTAGAAGGATGTTATGGTGCATCACCTCTTCTAACACATGATAAATCATGGGGATGGTCTTATATCCTACCTTTATAGGCAAAATGAATGTATCCACGATGGAGCACAACATATCGTTGAAATCCCTAAGCGTGTAGGAATTTGGGATAATGTTGGGCTTAGGGATATTCAAGTACCCTATAGCCTTAGTAGTGATGATGTTGATTGATGAGTTTGTATCAATAAAAACTCTCTTGAATGGAATATCATTGATTTATGCAATAATTTCTAGAGGCAGGTCTATTGAGGTAGTATGGACTACATTAATTTTGTGATCATAAAATTGAATCACGGGCTCTTGACACTATTCCACCTATCCCACAAAATGTGTGAACGCGTATGGGTTCTATAGCTAGAGCTTGATTGATCTTAATATTTCTATTAGAGTCTCCATGTGCCTAGGGGACTATTGTATGAGCTCGTAAATGGACAACTTGGCCAGAGTCATTTGTAGATTATGTTCCATCTACTCCAAACAGTTACCACAGGTCTTAGTGGTGGACCTAGAGGATTGTCATGCACCTGTCTCTATCGAGGTGCATCCAATATATTTGAAGAACACAAGCTTATACTGAGAGGGGGGTGAACAGTATAAGACCTCTTTTTACTTTTTCCTTTATACTTCAAAATAGTAAAGCAATATACCCAAAGCAATATCAAAGCAATGCACAATATCATCCACAAAGTGACACCAATTTTAACGTGGTTCACCCAGAATGGTTGGGCTACGTCCACAAAACTTTTCTCTAAAAGTTATCTCAAAGTTCTTTGGGAATCCTTCCCAATTACAATGTTTATGAGCCTCGGCCCAAAGGAGATACCTTCCCCCAATCAGAATTTATGAGCCTCTGCTCAAAGGAGATACCTTCCCCCTATCTGAATTTATGAGCCTCTGCTCAAAGGAGATACCTTCCCCTCTGCTCTGAATTTATGAGCCTCTGCTCAAAGGAGATACCTTCCCCTCTGCTCTGGAAATGATCCCTCAGAAGATCAATTGCCTCTACCTCTTGCCAGCACGTGGAACTCCTTTCCACCGAAGACCTCCTGTCCTCAATGCTTAGCCTAAGAGACCTCTACCTTCTATGATCACGTCCACAACCACTTAGCAACCTGTACCAAAAACGGTCGGTCGGTCTAGTACAAGTCTTCCTCTGTCTATCGGATCTGTCCAACACTTGAACAAATCAATCCTCTACACACAAGCCTTCTCAAAGACTTGCCAAATCTGTCCGGCTCTCGGGGTCTCTGTCCTCAAGTTCTCCGATAGAACTATCAAAACTCAGCTCACAAGTCCTCTGCTAGGACTGTCCAAATCTGCTCACAAGTCCCCACGGAACTATCCAAAACTGCTCACAAGTCCCCACCAGAACCTGTCCAAAACCTGCTCACAAGTCCCCATCCGAAACCTGTCCAAAACCTGCTCACAAGTCCCCACCGGAACCTGTCCAAAACCTGCTCACAAGTCCCCACCGAAACCTGTCCAAAACCTCAACAAGCTCACCAAGAAAAACTTTCTTAGTAGGAAATCACAAGGTGAATTGTTAGAGACCCAATGTGATTTGTCAAACTCATAGAAGCATAAAGAGAATTGTTAGAGACTCAATATGTTCTATACTCAACTCCCAATCTCAAAACTCAACTCAAATCAACTCAATCTCAAATATGAAAACTCAACTCAAACTCAATCTCAAATCTGAGAAAACTCAACTCAAACTCAATCTCAAATCTGAAAACTCAACTCAATATCTGAAATGGATAGGATAGAATGCTTTCTTTCAAGAACATGAAACTCCAACAATTGCCAACTATGCAAAGAATCACATAACAATGATACTCATGTTCTTTTCACCATCAATTAGGGCTTCAACAACAATGCTCATCAAACAAGGTTCAATCAACACCATTCAGCTCAAAACACAACCTTGAAGCATTTCACAATCAACATCAAGAAAAGGAAACAAGTAGAACTCCTTTTCTCTCCAATATTGTTTGAACAAAAGCATCCACCAACTCAACTCACAATAGCACACACAACTTTTCAAATCATCAATAAAGGAGTAAGCTCAACACTTTAACCAAGTAAAGAATAGCTTGATTATTACCAATTTAATGAAAGCAAATATCAATCTCAAAGCTGCCCACTTAAGGTTTCACAACTTCACACAAGAAGCAATTGACCTTAAAACATCATGCTTTCATTTCCATAAACAACCAAAAGCACTCTCAACATTACAAGAAAGATTTAACCCTTATACACCTTATTTCTCCCTTATAGTCTTATCACAAATAAAATTTATCTCTCATAAGAATGCAATAAGAAATTTCAACAACATCTTCAAAAAGAATCTTTTATCAAAATACAAACAAGCTTTAAACTCCTTATAACTCCTAAGTTGTTTTTCCCTCTAACAAACTTCCTCCATCCGCAAAAACACTTAGCAAAAATTAATTTCGAAAATACCTTAGCCACATCAAAAATCGCTATGGAGAAATTTGTGCATGAATTCTAACACCACCCGCTGCGTCCACTTCACGACGAAAAACCCTTTCGCGATATTCGAACGCGGAACCTCCCGTTCGGGTAGCGCGCCAACAGCCTAGCCGCTACCGGTGCGCCAAAGGCACCCGGTGAGGTTTAAACCTCACGTTGTTAACCTTGATCCTTCTGCACCAGGGATAAAATGAAACCACAGTCCCTTCCTTTCCTCTGCCGTGACACGACGACAATAAAATTTACGACGGATTCGACAAACGGCGAGTGCAGACAAACGAACAGCGGATCCACGAAAATCAGCGAAGACACAGTCGAATTTACAGCGAGCAACTCCTTTCGAAATTTGGATGGGATAAATCTTTGTTTTCGTCGAGGGAGATTTATATGCAATTTACCATAAGCTCTTTGACGTCGACGAGGAGTTTAACACGTCGGCGGAGGTCTTGGCTAGCGCCCACAATGTTAAAACATTTGCGCCATGGATTAGGAGAACCCATTGCAAATAATAATTTATTTATTTAAAAATAATTAAATGGAACCTTAACAAGGTTTTTAATTATTTAAATAAATACTTCCTCCTGGACCCAAATGCATTAAAACAATGCATCCACTATAATCTCTAAACCTGCCAACTTGGGGTTTGCAAAAGACCTTTGAAACTGTCATGCCGTAACCTTCATCAAAACAAATTATTTGACATCAAATCAAATTCCTTCAAGAGCTTCTTGACATCAATGACAACTTATACACTTGAGCAAAGGCAATGTACCCAAAGTACCCAAAATTGCCAACAATCTCCCCCTTTGTCATTGATGGCAAACCTTTACTGAAAACACTTCTCAAGAGCCAAAACTGAAACCAACTGTGCTAACAAGCGAGAAACTATGCCCACAACCGAGAATCTTCCTTTGAAGTTTTGCTCCCCCTGACTTGAAGCTTTCCTCTTCACTTTGAAGCTCTCCCCCTTACTCATATCTCTCCCCCTTTGTCATCAATGGCAAAGGGCCACCTTTGGGGCTCGGGACTAAGAATGAGCCTCTTAGCTTAGTCCCTCCCCCACCTCCTGATGAGGTGATTAATTCTAGGGTGGGAGTAAAACTCCCATTAGGCACTGATCATCATCAGCGTCTATAACTTCCTTGTCGGGCCTTCTCTTGAACTCTTTGTCCATATTCTTGTTCTTGTTCTCATCCTTGTTCTTGTCCATGCCTTGATCCTTGGACCTGATCATGCCACTGTTCCTGTTCTTGTATTCTAGAATTTCAGCTCTACACTGTCTGATTATGTGACCTTCATTGTTGCACTTGAAACACTTGACGATGTTGTTTCTCTGAGGTAAACCTGATCTTTGAATCCACTTGTTCTGACCAAACCTGTTCTGTTATTTACCTTGCAATAGACTGCCTTGTGCCCAAACTGTTTACAAGAGTAGCAATACCCTTGAAAGAAACTAGCACTTCTGAAATTGTCATTTACCTTCTTCACTTGAGCCATGCAATGTGAAGCCATGTGACCAAACCTGTGACAAGCAAAACATCTGCCTTGAAACTTTCCTTTATTTGACCTCTTGGGTCCTGAAAACTTCTTCTTCTCATTCTGAATTCTGTTTTCTATTTCTGTGCATCTATCATTCAAGGACTCCTTTTCTGAAGTACTTTCCTCATCAGAACTCTCTTCCTTTTGGAGTCTCTTACTAGACTCTCCAACTTGTTCCTTGTGTGGCTTAACAAAACCAAGGCCTGTTTTATCTGTTGTCTTTCTTTGACCTTTGATGAGTGACTTAACCTTTTTGGAGCTATCTTGAAACCTGTAAAGCTTATCCTTGTACTCTTTAGTTTCCTCTTTCAAAGAAGCCATTTTCTGTTCTAACTCACTATACTCAAGAACCTTAGACTCTAACTCATCCTTGAGTTCTTGTGTCTTAGCTATAGAGAAGTCAAGACTTTCTATAAGATCATCTCTCTCCATACAACATTCATCTAACTTATCCTTGAGTCTAGCATTCTTCTTTCTTTCCTTTTTCAAAGCACTAAGAGCACTAATAAGTTCACTTTCAAGATCCTTTATTTGATTGCCTTTTGAATCATCAAAGCCTTTTTCAGATTTCTTATCACTAGAGGTGCTACCCTTTTCAAAAACCATACATGCATCTTCCTTATAGTTTTCTGAAGCATCCTCATACATACTAGAAACCAAATCATTATTTGTGCAATCATCCTCAAGGTGACCAAAATTTCCACATCTAAGACATTTCATGATAATGAATCTATGTTTCGGTTCTTCCTCTTTTTTCGATATGAACAACATCTCATTTTCATTATCACTTGAAGAACTTTCACTATCACTACTAGAACACTTACTTGCTTTGTCTAGGTAGAAACTCTTCTTGTGCTTGTGAGAATACCTCTTTCCTTGATTGTTGTGCTCATCTTTGATCTTCTGTGATGCTTGTGCTTTTCAGAATCCTTGCTCTTAGAATCCTGTTTATCTTCATCACTTTCATTCTTGGGAACAGTACAGTTAGTAGCATAATGACCAAACTTTCCACAATTGAAACATCTTATATTTTTCATACTTTTGTGTTTTCTAGAGAACTTGCCTTTCTTGCTGTAATATGCCTCTTCATCACTAGAAGACTCATCACTATCTTGAAGTTGTTTACCCTTGGATTCCTTGGTAGCCTTGAAAGCTGCCTCTTTCTTGACATCAACCTTCACTTGAGTTCTCAACTCAAATTTTGCAAGTATACTATGGAGCTCATCCTTTTTCAACTTATCCAAATCTTTAGCTTCCTCAATAGCAGAAATATTTTCACTAAATCTATTAGGAAGAGATCTTAAAATCTTATCACAAACATCATTTTCAGCAAGCTCAAGACCTAAGTCTTTCATGGAGTTAACAACCTCATCCATACGAAGCATGTAGTCACTAATATTTTCATCATCATTCATCTTGAGTTGTTCAAACATACCTTTGAAGTGTCTTAACTTGGCTTTTCTGACATTTGTATCACTTGTATGAACCACCTTCAACTGTTTCCACATTTCACTAGTTGTCTTGCAGTGAATCACTTTGGTGAGATCTGCTTTATGTAAGCCTTTTAGGATTGCATTCATTGCTTTTGAATTGTTGTGATGTAGGAGCCTTTCTTCTTTAGTATTAGGACCATGTACAGGAATAGTGTACTCATCTTCAATCACTTCCCATACCTCATTACCAAGTGCCATTAGATGAACCTTCATCCTTGCACTCCAAAGACCAAAATCTGACCCATCAAGAATAGGTGCTGCATTACTACTTGAATGATCCATTGTGTTCTTTACTAGCTTTTCCTTCAAGTTGTTAAACTTTTCGAAGGCACCTGCTCTGATACCAATTGAAGAACACAAGCTTATACTTGAGAGGGGGGTGAACGAGTATAAGACCTCTTTTTACTTTTTCCTTTATACTTCAAAATAGTAAAGCAATATACCCAAAGCAATATCAAAGCAATGCACAATATCATCCACAAAGTGACACCAATTTTAACGTGGTTCACCCAGAATGGTTGGGCTACGTCCACAAAACTTTTCTCTAAAAGTTATCTCAAAGTTCTTTGGGAATCCTTCCCAATTACAATGTTTATGAGCCTCGGCCCAAAGGAGATACCTTCCCCCAATCAAAATTTATGAGCCTCTGCTCAAAGGAGATACCTTCCCCCTATCTAAATTTATGAGCCTCTGCTCAAAGGAGATACCTTCCCCTCAATCTAAATTTATGAGCCTCTGCTCAAAGGAGATACCTTCCCCTCTGCTCTGGAAATGATCCCTCAGAAGATCAACTGCCTCTACCTCTTGCCGGCACGTGGAACTCCTTTCCATCGAAGACCTCCTATCCTCAATGCTTAGCCTAAGAGACCTCTGCCTTCTATGATCACGTCCATAGCAGCTCAACAACTTTGTACTAAACATAGTCGGTCGGTCTAGTACAAGTCTTCCTCTGTCTGTAAGATCTGTCCAACACTTGAACAAATCAATCCTCTACACACAAGCCTTCTCAAAGACTTGCCAAATCTGTCCTCGGGTTCTTCTCAAAGAACCAGTGCTCCTCTATCCTCAAGTTCTCTGATAGAACTATCAAAACTCTAGCTCACAAGTCCTCTGCTAGGACCTGTCCAAATCTGCTCACAAGTCCCCAGGAACTGTCAAACACAAGTCCCCATGGAACCTGTCCAAAACTGCTCACAAGTCCCCATCGAAACCTGTCCAAAACCTGCTCACAAGTCCCCATCGAAACCTGTCCAAAACCTGCTCACAAGTCCCCATCGAAACCTGTCCAAAACCTCAGCAAGCTCACCAAGAAAAACTTTCTTAGTAGGAAATCACAAGGTGAATTGTTAGAGACCCAATGTGATTTGTCAAACTCATAGAAGCATAAAGAGAATTGTTAGAGACTCAATATGTTCTATACTCAACTCCCAATCTCAAAACTCAACTCAAATCAACTCAGCTCAAACTCAATCTCAAATCTGAAAACTCAACTCAAACTCAATCTCAAATCGAAAACTCAACTAAATTCAATCATCTATTTGAAAACTCAACTCAATATCTGAAATGGATAGGATAGAATGCTTTCTTTCAAGAACATGAAACTCCAACAATTGCCAACTATGCAAAGAATCACATAACAATGATACTCATGTTCTTTTCACCATCAATTAGGGCTTCAACAACAATGCTCATCAAACAAGGTTCAATCAACACCATTCAGCTCAAAACACAACCTTGAAGCATTTCACAATCAACATCAAAAAAAGGAAACAAGTAGAACTCCTTTTCTCTCCAATATTGTTTGAACAAAAGCATCCACCAACTCAACTCACAATAGCACACACAACTTTTCAAATCATCAATAAAGGAGTAAGCTCAACACTTTAACCAAGTAAAGAATAGCTTGATTATTACCAATTTAATGAAAGCAAATATCAATCTCAAAGCTGCCCACTTAAGGTTTCACAACTTCACACAAGAAGCAATTGACCTTAAAACATCATGCTTTCATTTCCATAAACAACCAAAAGCACTCTCAACATTACAAGAAATATTTAACCCTTATACACCTTATTTCTCCCTTATAGTCTTATCACAAATAAAATTTATCTCTCATAAGAATGCAATAAGAAATTTCAACAACATCTTCAAAAAGAATCTTTTATCAAAATACAAACAAGCTTTAAACTCCTTATAACTCCTAAGTTGTTTTTCCCTCTAACAAACTTCCTCCATCCGCAAAAACACTTAGCAAAAATTAATTTCGAAAATACCTTAGCCACATCAAAAATCGCTATGGAGAAATTTGTGCATGAATTCTAACACCACCCGCTGCGTCCACTTCATGACGAAAAACCCTTTCACGATATTCGAATGCGGAACCTCCCGTTCGGGTAGCGCGCCAATAGCCTAGCCGCTATCGGTGCGCCAAAGGCACCCGGTGAGGTTTAAACCTCACGTTGTTAACCTTGATCCTTCCGCACCAGGGATAAAATGAAACCACAGTCCCTTCCTTTCCTCTGCCGTGACACGACGACAATAAACTTTACGACGGATTCGACAAACGGCGAGTGCAGACAAACGAACAACGGATCCACGAAAATCAGCGAAGACACAGACGAATTTACAGCGAGCAACTCCTTTCGAAATTTGGATGGGATAAATCTTTGTTTTCATCGAGGGAGATTTATATGCAATTTACCATAAGCTCTTTGACGTCGACGAGGAGTTTAACACGTCGACGGAGGTCTTGGCTAGCGCCCACAATGTTAAAACATTTGCGCCATGGATTAGGAGAACCCATTGCAAATAATAATTTATTTATTTAAAAATAATTAAATGGAACCTTAACAAGGTTTTTAATTATTTAAATAAATACTTCCTCCTGGACCCAAATGCATTAAACCAATGCATCCACCTATAATCTCTAAACCTGCCAACTTGGGGTTTGCAAAAGACCTTTGAAACTGTCATGTCGTAACCTTCATCAAAACAAATTATTTGACATCAAATCAAATTCCTTCAAGAGCTTCTTGACATCAATGACAACTTATACACTTGAGCAAAGGCAATGTACCCAAAGTACCCAAAATTGCCAACAATATTAATGGGAGCCATTGGAGGATGTGGTTGACCATATCTCTAAATTTTGGTTGCCACGTTAACCAATTAAACCATTTTGATGCATCCCTGAATAAGTGGCTCAACCCGCACTTGGTTGACTTGGGTGCCCTAATATTTAGGGGCCTCATTATTGGGCAATGTGTTCCTGAATATACCCATATCTTTGTTATCAGGATCTAGCAGGTTGTAACTCTTAGATCTCCCTTTTAAATCATGTTTTGTACAACATTATTGAATCTGATGCAAATCTCTATATCATGCCCCTGTATCCTATGATATGGGTAGTATTGATATTCCCTATATCTCTTTGTCTTGGGACGGTTAGGGTCAAGAAGTTGTACATCAGGAAAACTTATTCTCTTTGTCTCATTCAACTGATTAAATACTAACTACTTTGATTCATTTAGAGGTATGTAATAACGAGGTGATTTACATTCCTTGTTCTGGCCCTGGTTGTTCTTAGGGTCATAGTTGGCTGACGAGGGGTGAGCCTGATAATTTTGGGATTGCTATCCATTCCCCTCCTTCAGTGTGGCAAATACAACCTAATTAACCTAAGCAAGCTTGGATTGCTTTTGCTTATTCTTATTATTCTAATTGTTCTTGCTCCACTCTTTCTTGTTGCAGATCTTGAGGTCTCCCTTATTGACCTTAATGTCTTTAATAAGCTTGGCTTAAGCCAAGGCTTCTTAGAATGATTCATATTATTGCAGTTGCAATAGTAGAAAGATGTGCTTTGTGTAGCTCTTTGTGAACATCTGGATGAGTTCCTCTATGGGGATGAAGAATGATAGTTTTTCCATGATTTTTCTCCACCTATCCCCATAGCCCATCACTAGATCATCATCATACTATTTCAAGTTGGCCAGATCAGATAGGTTCACCTTATTCTTTACACCAAAGGAGAAACATTCAAGGAATGCATTCACCGGTTGCTCAAAAATGGTGATGCTATGCTTGGGAAACTGGTTAAACCATTGTGTTACAATGCTCAAGAATGTCATGATGAATGTCCTCAACATTAGGGTATCATTCCTCTCAAGGTGGAAGCATGCATTCATGAAGTTATTCACATGTTCTTGTGCATATCCCTCTCCCTTAAACTTGTATAGCCTAGGCATCTCAAAGTACCTAGGATATGCAAGACTCAGGACTGAAGGGCACAGAGATTGGTTGTGTATCTTGCTCAATGTTGGCTTCTGTCCACCCCTATTCTTATTCTCGAGAGACTTGACTCTCTAGGTGAGTGTTTGGTATACCTTCGAGGAGATAATCTCATGTTCCTAAAGGATTTCTCATGGTGGTAAGGGAGGTAACCCTATTTTGGCTCGATTTGGGTGTCTATACTCATCTACCATAACCATGGATGGAGGTTCAAGATATGTCTACTCCTAGTTTTCCATCCCTACTCGTTCCTCATTGAATTGTGTTTGTTCAAGGTCCAAGTGTTGTTGATGTTGTGAAGTGTGGTGAGCACTCTTATTTCCTTACCTAGTGCTTCTCTCCTGTTGAGGATTGACATGTCTCTTATATCAGTATCACTCACCACCTATGTGTGCATCTGTTCAAGCTAGCCTCTCTGCTAGCTCTTTGTGCTTAGCTCTTTCTTCTCTTAAGCATTGTTCTTGTAGGTGCAGGTGCCTCTTTCTTTGATCTTCTTGCTTAAGAGCTTCTACACACTGGCTCGATTCACAAGGCTTCCTCTAACCTACATATTCGATCAGATCGACCTGCTACTAAAGTTTCATGCCTTTCTAACTCCATGTGAGGAGTTATAATGCTTAGGCCCCTTAGGAATGCTCTTGTTGTGTGCTTTCCCTTGTCCACTAGGATGACCTACTTTGTGTACTATGTTATGGGTCAAGTACCCCCATGATTTGAAGCAGTGTATGTGCTACAATGTCACTTTGAAACTTATCCTAGTTCATTGGTGCATATAGTAGCTATGCTACGTAAACTTCCTGAAGCAGAATGTTCGATAGCAATACTTTTGGGAACTGGTATCGAGGAAACTCGATCCAAATCATCAAGTTGTTAGGTTCTCCATGGATGATCCTATGGAGTCCCATTGGCACCAATGAGCTCATAGTCCAAGGAAACCCTCCCATCTACAGGGAGGTTGTAGGATGTCCTGGGTCTACGACTATGTGTAGCCCTATGGTCTTGCCCCTTAGTGGGTTGATCTATCTTATGTGTATCTTGTTAAGATTAGGATCTTGAAACCCCTGCATGTCTATGCAATGATGGAGTCCTTGATGCCTCCTCATGTCGACATGAAAATGGAGGCCTTAAAGCCTTTGCATGTCTGTGTGACAAGGGAGGTCGTGATGCCTCTACATGTCGGTATGAAGAGGGAGGTCATGATACCTCCACTTGTATATGCAATGAGCAAGAGCTTGAGGTCTCCTTGTATATGTGTGATGAAAGAGGTCATGATGCCTTAGTGTAGCTGAGTGAAGAGAGAGGCCATGAGGTCTCCTCATGTCTATGTGACAAGGAACCAATATGTGGCTCTCTTGTTGGGGTTTCTCGAGGAGTCCTCCCAAGGGTTGAGTTGTCACCCCTAAGACTTGTCAAAATTCGTTTGACGAAACTATGGGTGGTCAGCTCAATGCTAGTGTGACTGTGAGTGTATGGAGTACTAGTTTCCCCCTTAGTGGTGGATCAAGGGTAGTTTCTCCATGTGAATACCATGGTGACTTATGAGTTATCTTCTTATGCAGATTCAAAAGCATACAAATAAAATAAGTATATGTTTATCTCTTTTAAGGATTTATGTGTTCCCTAAATTGTTTGATATGTTTTGATTCATTGGAAATATAAGCTAATTATCATCGTGTTTCATTCTTGATGGATGGTATACTTATATGTTTAAAGGTTTTCATTTATATACTCACACAAGCCAAATATGGTGATGAAATCCATACTCAATGAGGTAGCATAGGTACTACCAATCCTCACCCCACACCCCATGCACAATGATACACCCCTCAAGGAGGAGTGCATGCCATTTTGCATGGTTAGGATAGTTCTTGGGTTGGCCTTGGCCATGGAAAAGTCCCAATGATACTCTTCCTCACGATCCAAACAAGTGGTAATGACCTCCATTGTTGGTCTCGATCAATGGGTTGGATGTGAGAGCCCAATGTCGTTGATGTTAAAGATGAAACATGATGTGTGTGGGGTTCTTTTTAACCTTACATGTAAAAAAAATGCATCACCAAGCAAGCATGATCATTCCTATATACCTAATATAACAGATGTTTCATTTTAAAAATATGCATGTATTCAACTTATATGATCTTCAAAGAATGCATTCTATTTTATGAATTAAGGGCCACTAGTTGGGCTGCATGCAAGCAATCCAAACACATAGAATCCTATAATGTTGGAGACTAGGGTAGACCTTACAAGTAGAGGCCCGCTATTCCTAGAAGCACCTAGAGAAACTAAAGAAAATCCTAGGAAACATCAAGTGCATTTTCTTTTTCCATTTTTATTTATATTTTTCGATTAAACTATGATTTCACTTGTTGTTTTTGGAAATAAAAGTTGTAGATAGAAACACAAAGAAAACAGAGGATGAAACCAACCTCAAATCCTACTTCGATGATGGAAATTTTGACTTCTGCTGCACTTTGTTGCTGGTCACTATTGACCATAATGGTTGATTCTGGCCACTGACTGTAGGAGCAGCTAAGATAAATTGGTTACTGTTGACCAGAGCAGTCAAGACCTAAGGGTTGCTATCGACCAGAGTGACCAAACCTGCACATAGAAAAACTTGTGATTGTCAAAATATTGACTAAAAAATAAAACCTGGTGGGGGTCCCATTGTGATGACCATCTGTACGACCCTGAGGAGTGCACACCACAACTGACCTTACTTGCAATGTATTTATTATATCAAATTAAAATGAATGAACACGCAAATGACATGTAAATAAGAAAACAAATAAACACACTTGTTATTGATATTTCCAATCCATGGTTACATATTCGTCCCTATGAGGGATAACCAGTTTTTGATACAATCAGTTACAAACGGGGAAATAGATGGTGGAATAAATCACCTCGCAAAGGGGAGGTGCACTTTAATAGGTTTACCGATCCTGCACATGAACTTGTCTGAGGGCTCACAGATGCCTCCTTCTCCTTCTCTCATACATGAGGGATCTCGTGCTCTGGATGTCTTGACATGGTCCTATAAACCTGTAGATTTGTATACATGAAAACTAAAAAATACGCTTAGTAGTCTAGGTTGCCTCATCAGATGAGGCTGTTAGTATAAAATCTAATAAGCAAGATAAATAAGCATACTACGATTAAATGCAATAAAACTAATGAAATATGCAGGTATGTCTTAAAGAACATTAATGTAAATGCATGCAGTAAAATAGATCTACACTAGGAAATAAGTGTTGAAACAGAAAGCAATCAAATCTAATGCTAGCACACAGAAACTAATATCAAACCCTAGGTTGTGCCTACAAGCCACTGTCTAAGACAATAGCCATGAAGTAGACTTTTATCCTCACACTCTAAGGTATGTAGCACCAAGTTCTCTACTTCAATTGATGTTCAAGGGTCGTCGGATGTGTCAGGTACATGGAATGGTAGTGAATAACAATGAATGTGAATATCGAATGCATAGTCTCTCCTCAGCTGGATAGCACTTCGTTGCTCCTCAAGGGCTCATGGATGCGCTCTCTAATCTGATAGGGCTTCACTACATAAACTCTAAAAAATATGGTTCTTTTACTCTTTGTGGTAGAATCCATATGTAGACTTCCCTCTCTCAGATCTAGACCTTGGATTCTTGAAGAAGCTTCAATACAAATTGCATGTGATTGACCATGTGGAAATCATCAGTCACAAACTGGCACTGAAGGGGTAGTTAGGAGTAAGTCATGTAGTTCCTCACAAAACTCTGATCGTAAACAATGCAAAGGTGTAGTCAGACTGTGTGATCTAAGCCTATTTTCATGTCCAGACTATGCATGGTGCTAGCCGCTATCAGGTCCAATGGCTAGGTGTGGCCGTTGTAGTCTTCAACGGGCAGGTGTGGAGGTCACTCTGCTTGAGAGAGGCCAAGCCTAGATGGGCTAGAACTATCCTATTTGAGTGGTTAGGACCACTGCTTGCTCTTGGAGAGATCCAAGAGGATCCATATGGTCTATAGATGTGTCCATATGGGTAGTATCCTAAACATGATGCGTTTTAGGTGTCTACAGGGAGATTGTTGGAAATATTGAGCATATTGAGTTGTCATTGATGTCATATGGTACATGAGGCAATAATAGGTTGATGTGATAGTTAAGGCACAAATATTCCACTTTGGTTTGATGCAAGGTATATGGATAAAATTTAAGGCAAAAACGTTATGAAGAAGGTCAAAAGGTTTGAGAGGTTTGGGACAAAGGAGTTAAAAGGTAGACCAAGGCTTAAAATATTTCTATGAGGACCAAAAGTTTTAAAATATAGTATTATAATATTTTTAAATATTATAATATATAAATGGGTTCATAAAAAGGAAAGCCAACTATTCAAAAGTTATAATATTTCTTAAATATTATAAGATAAAGTTGTGTTTAAATTTGGTGCCCAAAGTACTTGTTTTATGTTAGGATCTCACTATTAAAAATAAGCACACTCACACAAAATACTGAAAAATAACTCAAATACATCAAATAACTCAATAACACTATGCAAAAATCAAATGCAAAAATGGAACAATCTCACAATAACACAGAATCATAGGCCTCTTCGAGGGGGCAACCTCCTTCAATATTTCATTAGCTTGCAAAAGGATGAATTCGTACATGGCTTCATATATTTTAAAGAAAAACTTCATGCAACCCTACCTAAAGGCTCAAGAGTTGGCTTACATGCAAAATGCCACTCGAGCTAGAATCTCCTACCTACCATCGGTTACAATCTTGATAAAAATGGTTACATGAGATGGCGCCACTTGGCTAGGAATCCTACTTGCCACATACATTACAAAGTATTACAAAATAATATCATAATGGGATCCCCCACGTTGGAAGTGGGTCATTACATAAGTAAATGAGAATTACAAAATGGTGTTAGGATAGGATCCTAACATGTCCTTCCCCTTCGAAAAGCTTTGTCCTCAAAGCTAAAAATGAGGGAACTGGTGCTGGAGCTGATGGAGAGACTCCCATGTAGCATCTTCTAGCTGGAGCCCACACCACTGAACAAGAACTTCTGTGATGGTACGGTTGCGGAGAGTGCGGGTTCGACGATCCAACAATTGTTCAGGTTCGAGTAATATGGACCCTTCTTCATCTAATTTTGGTAATGTTGACTGAACCTGTACCTATGTGCCCACAACTTTTTTGAGAGAGGAAACATGGAAAATAGGATGGAGCTTGGAGGTGGGTGGAAGAGCCAATTTGTAAGCAGTGGAACCAATCCGTTGAAGAACTTGGTAGGGTCCATAGTATTTTGCAGCAAGTTTCTGGCATCGACGGAGTTGTAGAGATGATTGTTTGTACGGTTGCAAGCGAAGGAAGACCATATCACCCACATCAAAGCTACGCTCAGAATGATGTTGGTCAGCCTATTGTCGCATCCGATTTTGGGCCATGTCCAAATTCTGCTTCAGCTGGTGGAGAACATCGATATGTTGGCTGAGAGTAGTGTCGACTACCTGGACCTTGGAGCTGCCTGGGATGTATGAAGAAGGCGTGAGTGGAGGGCACCCATAAATGGCCTCAAAAGGGGTGAGTTTGGTTGTTGTATGATAGGAAGTGTTGTACCACCATTCGGCCAAAGGAAGCCACTTCACCCATTGAGTAGGATGATCTGATGCAAAGCAACGAAGATAGGTCTCCAAACATTTGTTGACAATCTCAGTTTGACCATCCATTTGTGGATGATAGGCTGAACTCATTTTGAGCTGAGTTCCCTACAACTTAAACAATTCTTGCCATAAATGACTAGTGAAGGTTGGGTCTCGATCGGACACAATGGAGGTGGGCATACCATGAAGGCAAAAAATAGAATCCAGAAATATTTGGGCAATGGTGGAGGTTGTGTAAGGATGGCCAAGGGAACAAAAATGAGCATACTTCGAAAGGTGATCCACTACCATGAGAATAATAGACTTACCACCAGATTTAGGTAACCCTTCTATAAAATCCATGGAAATATCAGTCCAAACCTGATCTAGAATGGGCAAGGGTTGAAGAGTACCCAAAGAATGTACCGTTTCACCTTTCATCCATTGGTAGGTATCACAAGCTGCTACAAAATCATGGATGTCCTATTTCATACCTTTCTAGAAGAATGTGCGCTTGAGGCATTCATATGTTTTAAGAAATCTTGAATGGCTTATAGAGGGATAAATATGTAGTTCCTTCATGAAAAGCTCATGGAGTGGGGATGTGCGAGGAAGAACAAGGCGTTGGTGATAATGCAGGTCATGGCCATCCCAATTGTAGCCTAGGAATGAAGTAGGATCATCATGGAGTGATGCCACCAAAGCTTTCAAGTCTGCATCCTGAAGTACCTCCTATCGTAAGGAATCTATCCATTGAGGAACAGGTGAGGAAATGGCACATAACATACTAAGGGCCTCAAATTGGTGAGAGAGAGCATCAACCACAAGATTCTCTTTGCCCTTTTTATAGGTGATATCATAATCATATCCCATGAGTTTAGAAACCCATTTTTGTTGTTCTAGGGTAGCAACCCATTGTTCCAAGAAGTATTTGAGACTCTGATGGTCTATTTTAATGGAGAAATGGCACCCAATGAGATATGGTCACCAATGGGTTACGACATGTAAGATGGCCAACATCTCCTTGGCATATGTAGATTTTCCCAAGTTACGATCAGAGAGTGCCTTACTAGTGAAAGCCAAGGGTCTCCCTTCCTGCATCAACACGGCCCCGATGCCATGATCGAAAGCATCACTTTCAATGATGAAAGGCTTGGAAAAATTTGGCATGGCTAAAATTGGTGTTGTGGTCATAGCATGCTTCAATTCGAGGAAGGCTTGGTCAGTGGGCCCCATCCAAGTAAAAGAGTCCTTCTTTAACATGGATGTGAGGGGGGCTACTATTTTACCATAATTATGAATAAATTTGTGGTAGTAACCTGTAAGCCCTAAGAATCCTCGAAGCCCCTTGAGAGTGCGAGGTTTTGGCCAGTCCTGAACTACCTGAATCTTCTTGGGGTCGACCTTGATGCCATATTTGGAGATAATGTGTCCTAGATACTCCACTTCATTTAGACCAAAGGAACACTTGGACCACTTAGCAAAAATTTGATGTTGTGCCAACAATTGTAATGTCTGATCCACATGGATAAGGTGTTCTTCCCATGAGCGGCTATAAACCAAGATATCATCAAAGAAAACTAGGATGAACTTTCGTAGGAGAGGGTGAAAGATGTTGTTCATCAGGCTCTAAAATGTGGAAGGAGCATTTTTTAGACCAAATGGCATTACCAAGAACTCATAGTGACCTTCATGAGTATGAAATGCAGTTTTGGGGATATCCTCATCCTTGAGCCTGATTTGATGGTAGCTATAATGAAGGTCTAACTTGGAGAAGTACATAGCTCCATGTAATTCATCCAACAATTCATCCACTACAGGAATGGGGAATTTATCCTTGATGGTAATTTTTTTGAGCTCATGGTAGTCTATACACAATCACCATGAGCCATCCTTCTTGTGAACTAGTAAAACTAGAGAAGAGTAAGGGTTGGTACTCGATCGAATGACACCAACTTTGAGCAATTCTTGTACCATCTACTCGATTTTAGACTTGAGAGCATGAGGATACCGATACGGTCTGATGTTGGGTGGTGCATTACCTGGTAGTAGTGGAATAGCATGGTCATGTGAGCGACGAGGTGGTAGGGTAGTTGGTTCTAAAAAATGCCATCGTGCTTGGTCAGAACAAGTTGCAAATCTACTGGAATTTGATCCACTATGGAAGTGCTTGGTTGAATTGAAAATATTTGTGCAATGACCCCATGGGATGACTTTTTCAACAATTTCTCCATATGATTGGAACTGATAATTTGGGAAGGGCCTATTTTGGCACCATGGAGGGTGTGTGTTTGTCCATGTTGTGAAAATTGCATCCATAGTTCTGCAAAGTTCCAGTTGATAGTGCCCAAGGTGCTCAACCATTGGGATCCCAACACAATGTCACATCCTCCCAATTGGAGGGTAAACATGTCTTGCTTGAGTTCATAATCCCCCATATTTATTTTAACATTATGACATTTACCTTTACAAGGTAAAGTGCCTCCATTTTCCACCATGACTTCAAAGGAATTGCATGTGTGTATATAGCAATTGGCCTGCTTAGCAACTCGAGGATCAATAAAGTTGTGTGTACTACCTGAATCAATAAGAATAGTAAGGCGTTGGCCTTTGAAAAAACCCACAACTTTCATGGTTTGTGGAGTGGTAACCCTAACAAGAGCATGGATAAAAATTTTTGCTTGAGGTTCTTGGGTTTCCTCTTCCTATTGAGTTGGTGCTTCAGCTGTGTCACTCTCCTCATCACTATGGTCACTGCTATCGGGTTCCTCTACATCTATTAAGAACAATATCTTATTTGCACATCTATGCCCCTTCACAAATTTTTCATCACAATTATAACATAGCCCTTGGGTATGATGCACATCCATTTCATCTGTAGTCAGTCGCTTAGGAGTAGGAGGTTTATTATCAGTATTATTTTGGAATCGAGGAGGAAAGGGAGGTCGAGCTTGAGAAAATTATGGTGTCCATCATTGAGCTGAGAGTTTAGATTCAGCCAATCGGGCTAAACTGATAGCCTCCATCATGGTTTGTGGTTTAAACATCTTGACTTCAGCCTGGAGATCATCTTTCAACCCACTCATGAAACAACTCATAAAAAATCCCTCATTCAAGCCCCTTGTTTTATTGGCCAATTTCTCAAATTGTGTCTGGTAATCATGAACTGTGGTAGTTTGTTTCAGCTTTGTCAATGCTCCTGTAAAGTCTTCATAGTCATTAGGGCCAAATCGGGTGAGTAGTTGGGACTCAAAGTCCTCCCAAGATAGATCAGGGGTAGTGGCTCGTAGCCATTGGAACCAATGTAAGGCTTCAGATTCTAAGTTGAAGGAAGCCATCTGAACCCGATGATATATAGGGACATTGTGGAGTCTAAAGAATTGATCAACCCGACATAACCACCCATCGACATCCTTTCCACTGAACTTAGGAAAATCTAATTTAGGCATTTTGAAGGTCGGATCATGGTCATAGTGAGTGTCTTCGGTTCCCCTTCTTCGGTCTTCTGTTTCCCTTCTTCGACCTCATTCAAAGTTTTCAGCTTGGTGTTCAGATGTGAGAGTACCTTGCAATTGTGTCTCCACCTCTGTAAGTTGTTTTTCTAAGCAGATTCTAGTGGTATCCTGATCCGTTCGGAGCTCTTGAATCTCTTCTCTTATGGTGTGGTTTGTAGTGGTCAAGTAGTCAAGGGATTTTTGCATATCGACCAATATTATGGCAATTTCTAACTCCTTTTGTCCATGAGTGTCGCTCGCCATTGTGGGCCCTCTTTTACTCAGTTACTAAAAATAGATGTGGGATTTCAGGAGTTACTATTTTTAGTAAGGGTCCAAAATTTAATTTGGGAAATGGGTTGCAACACTGATTTTAGGATAGGGTCCACTTCGGTGGTTGTTTGATCTGAGCGCTCAATGAGGAGATATACTGAATTTCTTGACTTTTTGTGATCTCCTGTTGGTTGCAAGTCGATGTCAAGGTAATTTCTTCCACTTGGACTTAAAATTTCACTAGTGAGTCCTTGAGGGTCTTTGGTGCAGAATAACAAGTAGCTTCTATTCCCAAAAATTTGGATCAATTTGATTGACCGTTGAAAAGTTATGGCCTTAGCAAGAAAAATAAAAAATTGCTATTTTTGGAAAATCGGTGCAAAATTTGACCAGGGGCTGCCAAGGACAATTTTGTCTGGAATAGAGTGTAGAATTATCTGCTAAATTTTTGAGTCAATCTGAGCTCTGTGTGAAGAGATTATTTAATTTTTTTTTTGTGTTGTTGGTGTTGATTTTTGATTTGGAGTTACAGTTCAAAATTTGGGGTCTAGGATCAACTATCTTTGACTTGTAGTCTGCACCTTGACCACCCTGTCACTATCCTGTTCCTTCCTCTATCACCTGTATTATGGTTACTAACATGGTTCCTATCATTGACCCTAGGGATTCTCTGACATTGATAGTACTATTTTTGACATTAGAAGTCTATAATTCTGGACTATTATAAAGGGTTGTTACTATCGACCTGACTATCTCTATTACTGACCAGACTATTTCTATCACTGTCTTGACTATTCTATTTCTAACCACGGGTTGTTGTAGACACTTGCAAAATCTATCTTGATTGTTGGTGCATGCAAGTTTGTTTTCTGTGATAAGGAATGCCTTCTTCGTATGCTCACTTTTGGGGTTGTGAATGCAGGTTAGCAGAATAGGGATGGTGTTGATTTGTAGGTGGAAGTTATGTTTTGTAGAACTAGGGTATGCTAAGTAAGGGAGTATGTAATACCCATAGGCCCTCTGTTATACCGTAGTGATGAACAATAGTGCTCGAACCAATATTTTAGGCCACTACCCAAGGAGGATTCCACACATACCCTTGAGCACACTATCTGCCTCTCTGATAGTATGAGAGGGTGATCGTCCGGGATGTTGTGTCCCATGGACTATGGATAATACAAGGCCAAAAAGCTTCCTAATGGATAAAATTTTGTTTAAACCTAGATTGTCTCTTGATACACCCGAAGATGCGTGGGAGCTCAAGTCCATGCGCGAGTGTTGTCTAAGGCCTAGGTATTGGAGCCTGATCACCCCTCACTTCACTAGATGCTTTATGGGCTATCTAGCTTAGCCAATAATGATAGCTCCTTCATGATATTTTAAAACCCTCGACATAGGGTTTCTAACCTACACAACTACTGAAATAGAGACTATATTTTTTGTGTTTTCTAGATTTTTGGTCGAAAAAAGGACTGTATTTTTTTGGATTTTTTTAATAAAGGAAAAATAGAAATGAAAAACACATAAAAATTTATACCTAACAGGCGGAATGGATGGCAAAAATCATCTCAGTTGCAGCAGAACTCGGCCCTAGAAAGCGCTCTGATACCACTTGTTAGGATCTCACTATTAAAAATAAGCACACTCACACAAAATACTAAAAAATAACTCAAATACATCAAATAACTCAATAACACTATGCAAAAATCAAATGCAAAAATGGAACAATCTCACAATAACACAGAATCGTAGGCCTCTTCGAGGGGGCAACCTCCTTCAATATTTCATTAGCTTGCAAAAGGATGAATTCGTACATGGCTTCATATATTTTAAAGAAAAACTTCATGCAACCCTACCTAAAGGCTCAAGAGTTGGCTTACATGCAAAATGCCACTCGAGCTAGAATCTCCTACCTACCATCGGTTACAATCTTGATAAAAATGGTTACATGAGATGGCGCCACTTGGCTAGGAATCCTACTTGCCACATACATTACAAAGTATTACAAAATAATATCATAATGGGATCCCCCACGTTGGAAGTGGGTCATTACATAAGTAAATGAGAATTACAAAATGGCGTTAGGATAGGATCCTAACATGTACCTCCATCGACGTGACTTATTTTGAAAGCAAACTATATATAAACGGGAGGCAAAAATATTATAAGTGTGTATGATATTTCTTTACACTATCTAATCACTATTAACATGTGTAAAGTTCGTAGAGATTTTGTAAGGCTGAAGCAGGCGATTATATGAGTGACATTTGATGAATAGGAAATGAGAGGAGGTAATGTTTCAAGTTGAAGTGATTTGACAGTTGTACATTGACATGGAGAAATGTTGAAATTGATTGGATGACAAAAAACGAAGTGTCAAAGTTTGAGGAAATTGATTTGATAAAAAATAAGGAGAGTCCTTTGTTTGTCATAGCCCTTGAGAGTGCTTTGTTCACCGTAGCCCTTGAGAGCCTTTTTTTCGTCATTGCCTCTTAAGCTATTTTGTTTTCAGTTTGTCGTTAACCCTATTTGTTCACCGGATTTCCATGGCTTTCTGAAGAAATTTTGTTTGTGGTTTAAGTTGCATGGAGAGTTTCATCACTGTTCATGAAAGATTCAATTTGTTGGATGAGTAGTACTTTATGGAATTAAATATTGTTGCTATTTTTGCCACTTAAATAAGTGATATGGCTACTAAAATATTGTAATATTGAAAGAAAACATTGTTGCCATTTCGTTGTCCTTTGAGTTACCCAAAGAAAGAGTTATCCACTGATGTTTGTTTATCCTAAGAGAAAAGAAATTGCTCACTGTTCAAGTTGTCCACTATTGTTGTTCACTTTAGAGGAGTTTTTAACTGCTGTCTTTTGGTTGAGAAAAGAAATTACCCACTGTTTGAGTTTTTCACTACTACTATTTGCTCGAGAAAAGGAATTTCCCACTGTTCAAGTTGTTCACTGTTGTTTTTCACTTGAAGGAGTTGTCCACCACTATCGATTCTTTTGAGAGAGTATTTTCCACTATTCATTCATTTGAGAGAAGAGTTGTCCATTTCCATTTTTTGCCATGTGAAAGAGAGTATTCACTATTTTGAATGAATAGCTCCTTGTTGTTCGTAATAAGAGACATTTGCTATGTAATGAAGAAGCAGGAATAACAAAGCATAGATTGACATTGTACACTAGATGCAATAGAAGAGCAAGGGAAAGAAAGGACAAATAAATTGAAGAAGTCACACAAATTTTTGATCTGGGTAGACCAAAAGATAATGTAAGCTTGGAGGAAAGAGACCCAGGTTCGAGTCTCATACACAATTTTCTTTTGAAGAAGTGGAAATAAAGTTCTTTTGAATGAGGAGGTTTCACCTTGACGTTGGCAGCCAATAAGGTACAAAGAGATAATTTTATTTTGTGGTATTATTGTTGACTTCATAAGGGAGATATAAGTAGGTATTTGAAATAAATTATTGTGGCATTTTTGTGAACATTGTAGAAATGGAGATATAAGTAGATATTGTGTTAGTGAAAGCTTTATTATGTGTAACTTGTGTAAAAGACATAAATAATGTATAAAGGAAGTATTATTATAATTAAAGTGGTAAAAAGGTAATATTATGTGAGAATTGTCAATAGGTTGATGATTTTGTGTATCATAGTTGGGCATATTTTATGCATCATTTGGGAAGATTTTGTGCATCATTGTTGGTTGAATTGAGAGTAAAACAAAGGGTAGAAGTTGTGCTTCATTGTTGAAATAAATTGGAAACATATGTTCTAGGGTTTGAGAACAAGTTGTGCTTTATATTTGAAATAAATTGGAAACACTTGTGCTAGGGTTGAGAACAAGTTTGTGTATCATTGTGAAGCATTTGGGCATTGATTTGAGTGACATTGACAGTTATTATGAAAGTGTTTGAAATCAAGTTTTTTAAAACAATGTGTGCATTGGGCCTTGAGTAAATTTTTGAAAGGATATATTGAGTATTTGCATTGCATATCATTCTCAATATGTTCTTGAAAAGGAAATTTGGATAGAATATGTCTGAATCACTTTAATAAAAAAAGCATTTTGGGAAAGTTCTGAGCATGTGCTATGAGCTATTTTGAGCATGTGTTATGAGTTTTTTTGAGCATGTGTGATGAGTAGTCTTGAGCAGAGTTGAGAATAGGTTTGTGAGTTTTTATGAGCAGGCCTTTTAAGAAGGCTTATGAGTAGTTTTATGCAGAGATAGTAAGCAGATTTGAGAAGGCTTGTGAGCAATTTTGTGTAGGGTGTGTAAGCAGGCTTGAGGCAGATCTATGCAGGACGTGTGAGCAGATTTAGGTAGAGTTAGAATCAGGTTTGTGAGCTAATTTGAGCATGCCTAGTGAGTAGTCTTGGTGCAAATTTGGAGTAAGCCTAGTATGTAGGCTTGGAGCAAATTTAAGAAAAGTTGTGAGTTGACTTTAGAGTTGATATATTTGAGGAGACTGAGGTCTCTTGTGGATAGATATCAATAAACCAGAGTAGAGAGGAGAGGTGTCTCCTGTGGATAGAGATCCATGAAATTAGAGCAGAGGGGATAGAGTTACCCTGTGGATAGAGGTCCACAAACCAGAGCAAATGGGATAAAGTTATCTTGTGGATAGAGGTCCACAAACTAGAGCATAGGGGATAGAGTTATCCCGTGGATAGAGATCCACAAACTAGAGCATAGGGGATAGAGTTCTCCTATGGATAGAGGTCCATAAAACTTGAAGTAGAGGGGATTAGTGTCTCTTGTGGAGTGGTATCCACAAAACCTAAAGTGGAGGAGATTGGTGTCTCCTGTGGAGTGGTGTCCATAAAACCTAAAGTAGAGGGGATCGATATCTCCTATGGAGTGGTGTCCACAAAACCTGAAGGAGAGGGTTGGTGTCTCCTATGGAGTGGTGTCCATGAAATTGATAGGGGATTAGTGTCTCCTTTGGTTTGGTTCCCATAAATATTGTAATAGATAATTGGTTCCCAAGATATTAGTTGAGAAAATTTATATGAAACATTTTCTCCGTGGACGTAGCCTACATTGGGTGAACCATGTTAAATCTGTGTCTCTCATATGTGTGATGATTTATGCATTGTTTCATTTACTGCATTGATATTATTTTTGTTATCATTTTGAAATAAAATTAAAAGTTTGATCTTATATTGTTCACCCCCCTGAGTATAAGCTTGTGTTCTTCATATTCCTCAGTTTCTATAAGTATATTATCATCATCCTAATCCTTGTACTCTAAGGAAACAATGTCATCATTTAAGAAGAGCTTGAAAAGATCACATATATTGTATTTCAAAGCATTTAAAGAGATGATGGATGTCTCATTTCTCCTATCAATTGAACATCACCTACACACTCCTTTATATTTTTCTTGCAAAAATATCAAAAAAACATGTCAATTTTTAAAATATATAATTTGTAGAGATTAATTTTAAGCACAAACATAATTCACAACCTACTTTCCAAGAGCAATGGCAACAATAATTATATGTGAGGGAGAAAACTTAAATAACAAATCCTCTCATCATCCAAATAAAAATGAATATTGAACAATAAAATACATCCATAATTGCTAATCAACATATACTAAATAGCATTACATAAATTCATTAAAATCAAATCCCTTGCCTTGATAGTTATGGTCAACTACATGTTGGCAATTTGAGTTATTTTGTGTTGTCATTGATGTCACATGGATCACATTGAGTTTTGGTGGCAAAAGCACTTCATAAATAATCATTTATGATATTTTGGAGAGCATGGATATTTACAGGGTTTTGTGGCACAAGAGGCATATAATATTTAATTTTTTAAATATTATATTAATGGTTTTTATTAAAACCAATGGTAAAGGTTTTTATTAAAACCAATGGCAAGGGTTTTTATTAAAATCGACGGAAGGGTTTTTTATTAAAACCAACAGAAAGGGTTTTCATTAAAACCATTGGAAAGGGTTTTTCATTAAAACCACTATGCTAAGACTTCTCCAAATTATGATGGATGAAAAGGTTTTCCAATAAAACCTAGGTGCAAAAAGTTTCATGGCGAAATTCAAAAGAATGAAGGAGATATCCCAATTCAAAGTTAAAAGGTGAATTATTAAATTTTTATTTAATAATTCTAAGGTCTAAGGTTGTATTATATTATCCGTCGACGTGCAAAGGTTGGGGAGATAAATAAAGATTCGCCGACGTCATTCGAAGGCATGGAGGTGCATATAAATAAAAGGTGAAAAACCTTTGTTTATTTAAGACTTGACATAGCGCATGAGAGAGAGTCATCGAAAGGGGAGCAACGAAGAAAGAAGGATAAATAACTTTCTATTTGAGAGCAAGGTCAAGTAAACAGCATGGGAAAGTGACATCACGTAGGAGCCTATAGCGCAGTTGGTAGCGCACGAACTTTGCACAAGGCAGGTTCGTTGTTCGAATCCCGCCAAGGGCAAAGTGTTTTGCTAAGAAAGTAAAATTGAGTTTCAGATTTGAGCGCAGGTTAAAGTTGGGTGTTTGGGATTAAAATCCCAATGTGGGCTAGCACCCACGTGGTAAGTGCTTCACAGCGCTAAGCGAGAGGAACGGAGTTCGACTCCCATGAAGGTGTGAAGGCACATTAATTTTGGCAAAGATGATTTCGAAGGTTACGAAGGCAGCGAATTTCATATAAAGGTATTTATCTCCAGTGCATGGTAATATTTGTTATTACCAAAGTTTTGGTGCATTAAAATTATTTCTGTGATAACTAGGGAGTCATAAGGAGTTTAGGGAAATAAATGCTTGTTGTATGTGTTAATGTGCTTAGGGAGTTATAAGGTGTAGAATTAAATATTTGTGATTGTTGTATGTGGAGTTATAAGGTGTGGAATTAAAAATAAAAGCATAGGTGCTTGTTGTATGTGTTAATGAAATTAGGGAGTCATAAGGTTGAAAAGTGTTGAACTTGTTATATGTCCTAGTGCATGATTTAATTATGAAATTAAACTAGGAACTTGAGACCTAGTTAATTGCTACCTTGAGTTAGAAGACATGCACATGAGTTAGGGTTTGAAGTTGAAGACAAATTGCTTGATTATGTGCCTTGGCTATTGAGAGGAAGTGGATGGATTAGAAAATCAATTTTATGGATAAAATTGATGCTTGAGTTCCATGATTGCTTTAGTGGAGTTCATTGAGAGTATTGCCATTATTGAGGAGGTTTTTGCTATTGCTTTGAGGAGATTATTGTTGGTTACTTGTTAAGTCCATTGCCACTATTTGAGACCATTGAGGAGATCATTTGCTAGTCACTTGTGGATACATTTGTCTTTCATTTGAGGAGATCATTGTTGGCTATTTGAGAGCTCTTTGCTTGAGGGAGTTGTGCTTGTTTCTTGAGAGCTTATTGACATTGCATGAGGAAGATATTATTGAGAACCTATTGCTATCACTTGTGGAGATTGTCCTTGGTTGGTTGAAGTCCTCATTGTTATTGCTTGGAGAGGTTTTCATTAGAGAGCTCATTTGCCATACATTTGAGAGTACATTGTTGAGCATTGTTGTTATCCATTTGAGAGTACATTATTGAGCATTGTTGTCATCCATTTGAGAGATCATTTGTCATACATTGTTGAGATCATTGTGGATCATTGTTGTCATCCATTGAAGAGTACATTTGCCATTCATTGTTGAGCACATTGTTGAGTATTGTCATCATTCATTTGTTATCCATTGTTGAGTTCATCATTGAGCCTTGCCTTCATTGATTTGTGGTTGAGATTTGAGTGCTACTTGAGAGTCATTGGTTGAGCCTTTGGGAAGGCTTTTGGGACAGAATTTTTGGACAGATTTGAGATAGCTTTTGTGCATGATTGGTTGAGCCTTTGGGAAGGCTTTTGGGACAGAATTTTTGGACAGATTTGAGACAACTTTTGTGCATGATTGGTTGAGCCTTTGGGAAGGCTTTTGGGATAGATTTGTGACATAAATTTTGTGCATGATTGTTTGAGCCTTTTGTGAAGGCTTTGAGGATAGATTTGGGACAATATTTGAGCAGGATTGTTTGAGCCTTGTGAGAAGGCATTGAGGTAGATTTGTGAGCAGTGAAAGAGATAGGACATAAATAGAAAACACATCAACACCAGTTGCCTAGCTGAGTAGATCAGTGGATAGCCTAGCTGAGCAGATCAATGGAGAGCCTAGCTAAGCAGATCAGTGGATAGCCTAGCTGAGTAGATCAGTGGATAGCCTAGTTGAGCAGATTAGTGGAGAGCCTAGCTGAGTAGATCAATGGATCCCACCTGAGCAGATCAGGACAACCTAGATTTGAGCAAATCAAAGTAATCATTTGTATTGGGATAAGGATCCCTATTTCTTTGTGAAATATTATAAGGAGAATATCTTGTGGACTACCCCACATTGGGGGAACCACGTTAAATCTTGTGTCTCAATTGTGTGTGATGATTTGTGCACTTGCTTACTATTGCTATCTATGTTATTAATGCACACTACTATATTTGGTTATTTTAATTGAGGACACTAATTGATATTGGTTTTGAAAGAAAGTAAAAAGTGGGCGCTATACTGTTCACCCCCCCTCTTAGTATAAGCTTGTGTTCTTCAATTGGTATCAGAGTGGGTTCCTTCGAAAAGGCTAATAGCTTGAGGGTAGATTCTACAAGAACACAGATGGCTTCATAGAATGGATCATCTACAAGTAAGGCTCCATTGTTTGACGATAATAATTATGCTTTTTGGAGCATGAGAATGAAGAACTACTTGATATCACAAGGATATGAGGTATGGCAGATGGTTGCAAAAGAGTATAAGGTTGAAGGTGATCCCGAGACAGATAAGACTATCAAGAAATTGGTTGAGATCAATGCAAAGGCAATGAATTATATTCTAAGTGGGCTACATGAGACAGATTTTGCAAAGGTCATGGTATGTAATTCAGCTAATGAAATGTGGACCAAGTTGCGGAATACCTATGAAGGATATTCCAAGGTAAAGTTGGCAAAACTACAAACTCATAGAAGAAGATTCGAGGAATTGAAAATGGAAGATTCTAAAGATATTACAAAGTTCTTGCTTCGAGTTGATGAGATTGCTAACACCATGAGAGGCCTAGGATTTGAGATGAAAGAATCAGATGTTACTCAAAAGGTTTTGAGATCACTTCCCATGAAGTATGATGCAAAGGTTTCAGCGATAGAAGAAACAATGAATATCGACAAGCTAACAATAGAAGAACTACAAGGAACTCTCACAACTTATGAGATGAGGATAGATAAGCATCAGGCTCCAAAGAAAGAAATTGCATTCAAAGCTTTAGAGAAAAAGAAAGAGAAAGATCCAGAGACAAATAGAGATTCAGATAATGATGAGGAAGCTAACTTCATCAAAAGGAAAAAGGACTCAAGGAATTACAGGGATATGAAGAAAGTCAAATGCTACAAGTGTGGTGATTATGGTCACTATGCAAACAAGTGTCCACATGAAGAAAACAATGATGATGAAAAATAGGATCACAGAAGAAAATAAGAAGGAAAGCATAAGCATGACAAAGATGACAGGTACAAGCAAAGCAAGCATGAGAAGAAGAAAAGTTTTTGTAAGACTAAGAAAACTTTCTACATTGAGGAAGCAAATGATGGCTCAGATCACAGTGATAGAGATCACTCAGATGATGAAAAGGAAGAACATCTATTCTTAGGAATAGAAGGTGAAAGAGAACAATGCTTTGTGTGTGGTCAACGAGATCACAGATCAAGATATTGCAATGGCTTTAGTGATAGTGAAGATGAAATGACATACCAAGGAAATAGGAAAAGACAAAGGATTCATGAGAGTTTGTTTGCTATAGAAGAAGATAATGATCTCAGTGACAGTGAAGATGAAGAAGGATTTTTCTATGGGATAAAAGAAGTAGAAGAACTTCCACTCCAAACATAAGAAGTTAAACAAGAGGATATTTCAAGAAAGACAAATGTCTCAGTTGATCTAAAAGAAGACTTCAATGATATCCATGAGCAACTACAAGAGGTTAAGGAGAATCTAAAAGAATTGAGATGTTCCATACTTGAGAAGTTTGATCCATCACATGACTCAAAAGGTCAAGACATTTTCACTGAGAAGGAAACATGTATTTTAGATACAATAGAGATGGATGCCAGTTTTCTATTGGACACAAATGAAGAGAAAGATGAAGAAAGTTCCAAAGCTCCTATGGCTCAAAATATCCAATTTGGATATTGTTTTGAGATAGGTGAATCAAGTTCAAAAGGCAAAGAAATTCTTGAAGAAGAAAGCAAGGAAGAAGTTAAGGAAGAAGATTTGGATACCACAAAGAAGGATCAAGGATACAATGCACAATTCAAATATGATCACAAGGATAATGGTCAAGAAAGGTATGAGGAACCAAGGCATGAACAAAGGGCTTTTCAAGGACATTGTTTTTCTTGTAATGGATTTGGACACAGGGCTATACACTGTAGGGTCTATGGATCAAAGAAGTTTGATTTTGCTAGAAGGAAATTCAAAGGAAGAAGGTATGGTTTTTAGGGACATTGCTTCTTATGCAATAGGATTGGTCATAGAGCTTCTCAGTGCAAAGGAAATGAGTAATATGGTTTTGATTATAGAGCTACACAATTCAGAGGTCATGGTCAAAATGATTATGGAAATAGAGCTTCACAATATAGGGTTTAGGAAAGGAATGGATATGGAAATGATTTCAAGAAAGAATTCAGGATATGGGCACCATCCAAAGGCTACAATATCAAGTGTTTTAATTGCAATAACTTTGGACATATTGCAAGATGGTGTAGGACTCAATTCCAAACAGGTTCAAGGCAAGAAGGTCAAGCAGTTTCAAGGCAAGAAGGTCAAACAGGTTCAAGACAAGAAGATCAAGTAACTCATCAAGAAAAGGATATCAGAAATATGTGGAAGGAAGTTGACAAAGGAAAGGAACAATGTAATATGGGAGTAAATGTACTCCCACCCCAAAATTAATCACCTCAAGAGAGAAGGTGGTAGGGGGGCTAAGCTTAAGAGTCATATCTTTTAGCCCCATAGGTGTCCCTTTTGCCATTGATGTCAAAGGGGGAGAGATTTGAGTAAGGGGGAGAGCATTGAGTTAGGGGGAGCAACCTCCAAAGAGAGCATTGAGATAGGGGGAGCAGCCTCCAAAGAGAACATTGAGATAGGGGGAGCAACCTCCATAGAGAGTATTGAGTCAGGGGGAGCAGCTTTGATTTTTAAAAATGGCTTTTGCAGTGATTGTGGTGATTTGCATTAGAGGTGTTGCCATCAATGACAAAGGGGGAGATTGTTGGCAATTTGAGTTATTTTGTGTTGTCATTGATGTCACATGGATCACATTGAGTTTTGGTGGCAAAAGCACTTCATAAATAATCATTTATGATATTTTGGAGAGCATGGATATTTACGGGGTTTTGTGGCACAAGAGGCATATAATATTTAATTTTTTTAATATTATATTAATGGTTTTTATTAAAACCAATGGTAAAGGTTTTTATTAAAACCAATGGCAAGGGTTTTTATTAAAATCGATGGAAGGGTTTTTTATTAAAACCAACGGAAAGGGTTTTCATTAAAACCATTGGAAAGGGTTTTTCATTAAAACCACTATGCTAAGACTTCTCCAAATTATGATGGATGAAAAGGTTTTCCAATAAAACCTAGGTGCAAAAAGTTTCATGACGAAATTCAAAATAATGAAGGAGATATCCCAATTCAAAGTTAAAAGGTGAATTATTAAATTTTTATTTAATAATTCTAAGGTCTAAGGTTGTATTATATTATCCGCCGAAGTGCAAAGGTTGGGGAGATAAATAAATATTCATCGACGTCATTCGAAGGCATGGAGGTGCATATAAATAAAAGGTAAAAACCTTTGATTATTTAAGACTTGACATAGCACATGAGAGAGAGTCGTCGAAAGGGGAGAAACGAAGAAAGAAGGATAAATAACTTTTGATTTGAGAGCAAGGTCAAGTAAACAACACGGGAAAGTGACGTCACGTAGGAGCCTATAGTGCAGTTGGTAGCGCACGAAATTTGCACAAGGCAGGTTCGTTGTTCGAATCCCACCAAGGGCAAAGTGTTTTGCTAAGAAAGTAAAATCGAGTTTTAGATTTGAGCGTAGGTTAAAGTTGGGTGTTTGGGATTAAAATCCCAACGTGGGCTAGCGCCCACGTGGTAAGCGCTTCACAACGCTAAGTGAGAGGAACGAAGTTCGACTCCTGCGAAGGTGTGAAGGCGCATTAATTTTGGCAAGGCATTTTGGCAAAGATGATTTCGAAGGTTATGGAAGCAACGAATTTCATATAAAGGTATTTATCTCCAGAGCATGGTAATATTTGTTATTACCAAAGTTTTGGTGCATTAAAATTATTTTTGTGATAACTAGGGAGTCATAAGGAGTTTAGGGAAATAAATGCTTGTTGTATGTGTTAATGTGCTTAGGGATTTATAAGGTGTAGAATTAAATATTTGTGATTGTTGTATGTGGAGTTATAAGGTGTGGAATTAAAAATAAAAGCATAGGTGCTTGTTGTATGTGTTAATGAAATTAGGGAGTCATAAGGTTGAAAAGTGTTGAACTTGTTATATGTCCTAGTGCATGATTTAATTATGAAATTAAACTAGGAACTTGAGACCTAGTTAATTGCTACCTTGAGTTAGAAGACATGCACATGAGTTAGGGTTTGAAGTTGAAGACAAATTGCTTGATTATGTGCCTTGGCTATTGAGAGGAAGTGGATGGATTAGAAAATCAATTTTATGGATAAAATTGATGCTTGAGTTCCATGATTGCTTTAGTGGAGTTCATTGAGAGTATTTCCATTATTGAGGAGGTTTTTGCTATTGCTTTGAGGAGATTATTGTTGGTTACTTGTTAAGTCCATTGCCACTATTTGAGACCATTGAGGAGATCATTTGCTAGTCACTTGTGGATACATTTGTCTTTCATTTGAGGAGATCATTGTTGGCTATTTGAGAGCTCTTTGCTTGAGGGAGTTGTGCTTGTTTCTTGAGAGCTTATTGACATTGCATGAGGAAGATATTATTGAGAACCTATTGCTATCACTTGTGGAGATTGTCCTTGGTTGGTTGAAGTCCTCATTGTTATTGCTTGGAGAGGTTTTCATTAGAGAGCTCATTTGCCATACATTTGAGAGTACATTGTTGAGAATTGTTGTTATCCATTTGAGAGTACATTATTGAGCATTGTTGTCATCCATTTGAGAGATCATTTGTCATACATTGTTGAGATCATTGTGGATCATTGTTGTCATCCATTGAAGAGTACATTGCCATTCATTGTTGAGCACATTGTTGAGTATTGTCATCATTCATTTGTTATCCATTGTTGAGTTCATCATTGAGCCTTGCCTTCGTTGATTTGTGGTTGATATTTGAGTGCTACTTGAGAGTCATTGGTTGAGCCTTTGGGAAGGCTTTTGGGACAGAATTTCTGGATAGATTTGAGACAACTTTTGTGCATGATTGGTTGAGCCTTTGGGAAAGAATTTTTGGACAGATTTGAGATAACTTTTGTGCATGATTGGTTGAGCCTTTGGGAAGGCTTTTGGGACATAATTTTTGGATAGATTTGAGACAACTTTTGTGCATGATTGTTTGAGCCTTTTGTGAAGGCTTTGAGGATAGATTTGGGACAACATTTGAGCAGGATTGTTTGAGCCTTGTGAGAAGGCATTGAGGCAGATTTGTGAGCAGTGAAAGAGACAGGACAAAAATAGAAAACACATCAACACCAGTTGCCTAGCTGAGCAGATCAGTGGATAGCCTAGCTGAGCAGATCAATGGATAGCCTAGCTAAGCAGATCAGTGGAGAGCCTAGCTGAGCAGATCAATGGATAGCCTAGCTAAGCAGATCAGTGGATAGCCTAGCTGAGCATATCAGTGGAGAGCCTAGCTGAGCAGATCAGTGGAGCCCACCTGAGCAGATCAGGACAGCCTAGCTTTGAGCAGATCAAAGTAATCATTTGTATTGGGATAAGGATCCCTATTTCTTTGTGAAATATTATAAGGAGAATATCTTGTGGACTACCCCACATTGGGGGAACCACGTTAAATCTTGTGTCTCAATTGTGTGTGATGATTTGTGCACTTGCTTACTATTGCTATCTATGTTATTAATGCACACTGCTATATTTGGTTATTGCAATTGAGGACACTAATTGATATTGGTTTGGAAAGAAAGTAAAAAGTGGGCGCTATACTGTTCACTCCCCCCTCTTAGTATAAGCGTGTGTTCTTCACTACATCCTCGATGCTTCTAGTCAGTCAAAGGAAGTTGAATTGGTTATTTAGTGGAGATTGTTTCTCATTACTTCTAGTCAACCAAATGAGGATGAAATGGGTACTTAAAGGGAGACCTTTTTACCATATTTATAATTGTTAAAACATAGTAGTTAAATTAAAACAACAATAAATATTGCATAATTTACATGAGGTTAACATTATGATATTATAAACTAAAAATGTAATAGTTAGATAGATTAAAACAACAACAAACATTGCAAATCCAAATTTAAAACCACAATCCTTCTTAGACTTAATATAACCTATGGAAAAAATATTTCATCTATCAATAATGATAAAATATTAAAATAAACCATCCATATATTTTCTTTGTAAAAACACTTGTTTTTTATATCACAAATAATAAATTAAATAAAAAACTTAATATTTAAAAATTCTAAATATTAATGTTTTTAAATACAACCAAAGAGGGAGCGATGAGAGGGAGCGGAGCTTGTGCTAGTTCACGAGAGGTTGTGAGTGGTTGCAGGGTCATGAGAGGGTGCTGATTAAACAAAAACCTTAATATTTAAACATTATAAACATTAAGGTTTTTAAATACAACCAAATAGGAACCGATGAAAGGGAGCGGAGCTTGTGTTGGTTCACGAGAGGTTGCAGGGTTGTGAGTGGTTGCAGGGTAGGGAGAGGGTGTTGGTTCAGGGGTGTTGAGTGATCTTGTCATAACAAGGATTGGAGTGGCATTGGATTTGATGGGCTATAGGCTGGTCAATGTTGGTGGGCTATGCATTGGTGGGTGGTTAGGTTGTTGCAACCAAGCAATATGGTGTTGTGTGGAGTCTTTCCCTTCAACAATGCTCTTGCCCTACCTTTTTTTTTTTATGTGCCCTATTCCTCGGGGTCCTTGTTTTCTAGTTTTCTTGGAAAGAAAACTAGGCTAGGGGAAGTCTAGCTCTATGTTTTTTAGGGCTGGGGTTTATGTTCCTAGATTCGCAAATCCAATTTTCTTCCTACTAAATTGTTTTTTTAGGGATTGGTTGGATGTGAGAGGGCTTCTATCCTTCTTTATTTGGGTCGCTAACCCTAGATCTACTTTGTTTGAAATTTGGTTTCCTTTAGAGGATCTTATGAGATTTGTTCAAACTTATGGTTTAAATTCATCAGACATCGGTGTTATCCCTGTCCCAATCGAGATGTTGGAGGTTTATGTTGATGTAAGCAATCAAGATTCCAACTTTGTGTTTTATTTTTGCTAGTCCTAGCTATGTTTTGCTTGTATTTGAGGATCTTTATTTTAGATACTTAGAGGTTTTTTCCTAAAGCTATAGAGATGAGTGGGAACATGTTCCAAATGGTGGTGGTTGAGCTAAGAATTATTGTTGTTGCGTTTAATCTTCTGGGTGCTCAACAATTCTGGCTTTTTCTAGTTTGCTGGATGAAAAATACCCAACCTAGTTTAGGCTTCTTCTAACATGGTCTTCTGTTGCAAGGGTTCAAAATCCCATGGTTGTTCAGTGAAGGGGATTCTTTAAACTTTATTTTAGAGTGCTAATATGCTAGTCAAATTCTAAGTATATGGATGTTGCAGCTAATAGATCCTGATGCAGGTTCACCTACTGTAGTTGTTCCAACTACAAGATTGTTGTGTGCTTGCTTCTAAAGACCTGGGTTTTCAAATCTGGGGTTCTTGTCTTGGGCAGGAAGTTTGAATTCATTCAAAATTTCAATGTACCTTTTGGGCGAGATGATTTATTCAAACTTGGGTGCCTTTTGTTTTAAATTTGAGTTGTTAATTCTTGTTGTAGAATTCCTTTGTGCCTACTACAATAGTTCTAGATGCAGGATTGTTGTTTGCCTGTTGTTGAAGGACTGGGTTGTCATATTCGGGGTTCCTGTCTTGGGCGGGAAGTTTGAATTTTTTCAAAATTTGGGATTTCCTTTTGAGCTGGATGATCTATTCAAATTGAGCACTCTTTTTGGGTGGGAAATATTTCATTCTATGTTTGATTCAAATGTAGGCACTCTTATGTTTGATTTATTTTCTCTTTGGAGGTCAGATTTTTGTATGTTTTCTTTTAGTTTTCTTTGAATATGTTCGCTAAGTTGTAAAAGGTTTGAGATCCCTTTCAAAACCTCTTCTTCCAATTAATAAAAAAAAATTAAACATTCTAAAATTATATTTTATATTAATAAAAAATAAAAATAATATATATAAACTTTTATCAATACCAATATAAATGAATTGCAGTTTGTTACATCAAACAATCTAAAGCTCTCCCTTTTGAAATAACTAAACTAAATTGAAATCCCTTTCTAGATAACTAAACTAAATTGAAATATAATTTTAGTAGATCTTGAAGCATTTTATTTCCTCTATACGCCATCATAAAAGTCAATGGGCGTGGGGCTTGGTTTCTAGCAGAGCAAAGCGTGTGGAAGGCAAAGGATAACTGGGCAACGCTAAAAGCCAAGGGAAGTTAATTAAGAAAGCATGTCGAAACAGAGAATGAGGATTAATGTGAACATAAGTAGGATCTACGAATTGGAATTTCCAGGTAAAAGGCTACTGCTGGTCAAGGAATGGTTGGTGCCTGGGAACCGATCAAGAGTCTTCGTCAAGTTGAAAAGACTCTTAACGAATCTTCATAACTGTGGTGACCTTTCAACTTACTCGCACTTATTCAGTGGCTCAGAAGAATTCAGAGAGAAAAATTGTAACCTATAAAACTATTTTCGTTGGAATTTCCAATTAAATGGTTGTTTTTATGTTGTTTTCAGTCTACAAATTTCCACCCAGCAATTTCCAAGTGGTTTCGAGGAGATTCCTTCTTCTAAAGAGTGTCACGTAGATTTTAGTTCCTGTTGGATTGAATTGCGACGTCCTCGAAATAATTGACTTGTATTTATATGAATAATTGGATCTCCTGAATCACGACAACGAACTTAAATTATTTATGTTCCAAATGGTTTTTTTCAAAAGTTTTTATTTGATATTTTGATTATTCAAAATAGTATCTTAATAACAGTGTAATGTAGAACATGATATTTATATTATATTTATTATGAGGATGAATTTTTTTATTTTTATTTTTATTTTTATTTTTATTTTTTATTTTATTTTATTTTATTTATTTATTTATTTTTTATTATAATGCATTTACCATAGATTTTTTTTTTCATTTTTATGTGTCAATACTTTAAATAAGAAACATTAAACCAAAGCATAATCTATTATGATAGATTGAGGTTACTTTAAAATATTAAGTGTTAAATAAAAATTAAGTGAAGAGGAGCCGGAAGGCTTCCGCTTTGGGTAGGATGGCCTCGTTCTACTTTGTCCGCTCTCCTTGCTCCAGGCCTGCGTCTTTTGCAGGCATGTGGAATCTTTTTAGAACCTTCCAAGTTGGATTCTCCATCATTAATTAAACCTTTATAGTTTTTTGGACCATCACAAAGACTTTACCTTTGGTGCCCCCGTGGTTTGCTTGGTTTTTGACTAGTTCAGTTGAGGGTTTGTGGTTTTTCGAAGAGGGTTTGATGCTCACATACCAGTTTTAGTAGCCTGAGATCTCTGACTACGTTTTTATTGGCTTTTGGGACCACGTGCTTAGCATCTGTAGATGGGCATCCCTTCCAGCTTTTGATCGGTTTTCTACGGTGCCTGTGGGATCTCTTAGCAGATCCAATGTTTGTTCTTTTCAAGGTTTTTCAGTAGAGCCTTTCACTTTATTTTATCTTTTGGTCTTGGGTGGGATCCTACGCTTCTTCATGCAGCTGTGGCGTTGGCTTCCATGGTTTTATCCCTGAGCGTACTTTGGTGGGATTAGACATAGATCTGATATGGGTATTTGTCTGGTGGTTCGACTTGTAGTTTCTTTCAGGTCTTTGGGAGGGGCACTTGTGCTTTCTTGCTTGCTGCAGTGGTCAGACCCCTAGAGACAATCTGTGTGTCCAGTTTTCACTTCACTCATGGATCATCATGGTGGCTTTTCTCTGGACTTCTCTCCTTATAGTTTGTGTATTCAGTTTCCTTTGTAAGGAGATCTCGTGGCCTATCGAGAGCTCTGGCAACTGCTGATTTGTTTTTCAGGCTTTGTTCATGTCTTAGTTGTTGGTGGAATTCCTCTTACTGCAACTGGTTTTTTGGAATCGCCCGATGGTGTGATTTGAGAACGAGGTATTTTTCGATAGGAAATCTAGATCTAAAGTTGAGTGGGACAGGTGTCTCACCCAAGATCCAACTTTCCAGGCCCTTCTTGGACGGAATTGTGGTTTTCCTGGGCCTTTCAGGATGGGATTCTTTTTTCTGCAACTGCTTTTAAATTTTCTCAATGGTGTAATCAGTAATTAGTACTCTTTTTAATGGGAATTTTTTGTTCAAAGATGCATTTCTTGGGCTCCCACTCCTGTTTCTCTTGGGTAGGAAATAGTGTTCCGATTTTTTCCTTCTAGGTAGGTTTTTTTGTTTGGTTTTTGATTTTCTAGGCTCCCTCTTGGGTGAGTTTCCGTGTTTGAAACTTTTACCGCTTGTACTTACTATCCTGGGCCTCTCTTGGGTCGGATTTTTCATATAAATTATTGCCTTGTGTTTTAGCTCTCCTGCGTCCTTCTAGGCGGGACTCCTCTTTTGAATTTTATCCCAAGCTCCTACAAGCTGGGTTTTTTAGTTTTCTGTTTTTGCCACGTAGGATGATCCTGTAGTTCATTTTGAATGTTTTAAATATGGTCCTTCTAGGATCATCTCCTATACTATTTTTCTCTTTGTGGAGACCACCTATGGAGATCTTCTCCCTGACTCATTTGTAAAAGGTTTGGGGACCCTTTCAAAACCCCCTTTACAACCAATCAATAAAAAAATCAAGTGAAAAGAAAAAAACTTTGTTTTTATGAGATGAAAACTAATAAAAAAATGTAAGCTACTTGTTCACTCATAACTAAAATAGTGTGATGACTCTACTTGGAAAACTATATCATTTATTTTTTTCTACCCTATACCATTTCTAAATAGTGTATCTTTGCATGAAGCTATTTCTAAATAGTGTATCTTTGCATGAAGAGGATGATATTGTCTACAACCCAATGGCATCCAAAAATGTGGGACTCCCATGGTTGAGGAGTCCAATAACATCAACTTTAAAAGTTGACTCGAAAGAAAACACTTTCTCATATTTCATATTGAATGAACCATAATTGTAATGGTTGGTTTCAAAGCTCAATCCTTTCACTATACAATACCATACCATCTATTATTTTTTTTTGAAATTTTTTGTCTAGATATTGGAAATTCACCTAAAGGCACATCAATAAATGAAATAGTACAGGCTTTATAGCCAACAATGTAACAACTAGACAAAATTTCAAGTAATTATCTTCAAAGGTGATATTCTTGTCTATAACATAAATTGCTTGAATGGATCGTAAAGTGGTGAAATCAGTGGCAACAATAATATATTTGATGCTTGTAAACTTTTGGTCATTCTAATATTATCCTACAACTCCACCAAACCACACAGACTTGCATATGTTTTGCTTGACCAATAATTTACTGTCACAACTTTTTCCATCAATGATACTCTTAACCTTAGAGGCTTTTGTTAAAAGATAAATTAATCTTCTTATTGAATCAATGTATCAACCACTACTTAGCTAAGAGACTTATTTAGAAGGTCAATGTAAGCTTAGATTGAATCCTACAAACACATGCCTATGTTGAAGAATTAAAGAATCAAGTGTCTTAAATATTTGTTTGATTCATTCTACTTTCGTTCAAAGAAGTATCATTATTGAGGCGCATGATCGAAAATATTCGATACCTTTCATTATTGTTTTGATATAGACAAGCTTCAAAGACCACAAAAAGGAGATATTTACATCACTTAATGAAACAGAAAAGGTGGAGAGAAACAAGCTAAAAATAATCCTAATCTCAAAAGAGTGCAACTCAATAAAGTTATTATTTCCAAGATGTAAGTGAAGGTGTAGAACTATTAGCATTGCAACTTACAAACAATTTTTAAAGAAGCTTATGTTTGAGAAGATCATTTTTTAAAAAGAATTTGAAAATTTTATTTTAAAACAAAGATCATTTACAAGTTGGGATGAGACTTCTCCCAACCTGTTTACAACATTAAAATATGATTTGCATTGGAGCCAAATCTCCTAAACCATATGTTTGCAATGGCTATCCAAATTAGCTAAACACTAGATTTGCTTACCAAATTGTCTAATCCTCTTATCATTAATATTCATGCCACTATGCCATTGAACCCCTACCTCCTTCTCGGTACCCATCTTAGCTAAGAAGTATGCCACTTTGTTCAGAGCTCTACCCACATAAATTAGAATCACATCATCTAATTGTTTGAGAAAATCATTTTAAAAATAGTATTGTGTTCCTTATTGATGTCGATACACAATGCACCAACCTATCTTGATATGCTTGAGGAGTGTGAAAATTAAAAAAATAAATGAAAGGTTGAAGATGAAGGCTATGGTGGCAAATATTTCTTATGGCACAAGTGACCTTATTCAAAGGACAAATTGTACTTATGATACTAAAGACTTGAACATTGTTTGTAATAGTGATGTTCATGTTCAAGGATATCATGATGATGGAAATGTAATGGATTCTCATTATAATCTTGTTGATAATGATCATTGTGTTGGCTATTATAAAAGCCATGTTGTTGATGAGGGCATTGGGTGTTTTTAAAAGCACACCAAATGTATTAACTATAATATAATGAAAATAATAGGATATAATAGTAAATGACTCTGAAGGAATGAACAAGGAATAGGATAGAGCAAAACATAGGGCCAAAAAACAAAGGCCTTGGGTATGATGGTTAAACATGAAATGATTGACACTAGATTTGTAAAAGGACAAAGCTATATGGAAAATGTGACATGCATAGGTGCACAAAAACATGTTCAACTATAAGAATCATGTTATATTCATTGTGTCTGATCAAGACACGTACATAAGTGTTGGGACCTGCATCCTTGTGATATTTGTGGTGGAAACAATCATTGTATAAAATTTGTTGGAACAAAGATAAATACCAACAAAATTCATGTTGATTGTGGATGGACATATGTGATAGAATGAGATTAAGTAAAATATATGTTTAAAGAATTTTACAAGAGAATATTTTTTTCTGAAAGGAGCAAGTATAAAATATGACAACAAACCGTGATATGATAGGATCAAGTGTACTGATGGTGTTTGTTGATGGACCAAAGTGATGGTTATGGTTATCCATATAAAATCACTTATAATAGTTGGTTGGATGTCAACCATACAAATTAGAAAAAAAATATATTTTTGAAATAATTTTGGATTAGCCACTTGAAACCGTTAGTGGTGTTTGTGCACAAAACATGATTCTAGTTGTAGTGGTGCAATGACCATTTTGATGAAGATCCTTGTTGTAAATAAGTACCTAATCAACTATAAGGTCCAAAAAGGTTGGCAGGACATATATTCTCCTATTGTGGGAGGGTCTTAAAGTATTAGACAATATTATTTTATGAGAAGTGTTGAAAAATAGATTAATCTTGTCAATTAATTAATGTACCAGCTAGTGCATCGACTGTCAATAAAATGAGAGACTTATCCAAAATATCGATGCAAGCTTAATGCAATCCTCTATACATGCTTGTGCAATGCCTTGAGACATCCCCTATGCAAGTTTTATGTTTCACCAAATTTAACCCCTATGCAAATACCTTAAAGAAATCTTTCTCAATTTTCACAAGGATCTTGTCATCATCTTAATCCTTGTACTCTAAGGAAACAATATCATCAATTTAGACCGAGATTGAAAAGGTCACATATATTGCAATTCAAAACATCTAAATAGATGGTAGGTATCTTTGTCTCTTCTATCAATTGAACATCATCTACACACTCCTTTATATTTTGCTTATACAAAGATCAGGTAGACACGTCAAAATTAAAAAGATATAATTTTCAAAGCTTATTTCTAAGCGAAAAATTTACAACCTACTTTTCGAGAGCAATGACAAAAATAACTATATAACTATATGTGAGGGAAAAAACTAAAGTGACAAATTCTTTCATCATCCAAATAAATATGAGATTGAAATAATAATTTACATCCATTTGCTAATCAACATATACTAAATAATATTGCATAATTATTTTAAACAAAATCCTTTACCTTGATAGATATGGCCAAATACATCCTCGGTGCTTCTAGTTAGTCAAAGGAAGTTGAATCAATTGAAGATAAAATGGGTACTTAATGGAGGTTTTTTTACTATATTTATAATTGTTAAAATAAAAAGATGAAATAAATTGGCATTACATACCTAAGCAACTATCGAACAATAGAAAAATATTGTTTTCAACATGTCTTATTTATTAATTATGTACAAATATTAGAGGCAACACCTAATAAAATGGTAGTCATTAAAAAAATATTATTGGTTTGAGAAAAAAATTTGAGACTTTTTTGAGGACATGTTTAATAACAACATGAAATGTTCGCACCATAGCCATATTGTGTACAACCCTAATACTTGACAATTGAGATTTTCCTACTTTGTTGTTAATGGTTATAAAGAATCCATTTTGTTAACCATACAATGAATTTTAATGCTTTAAGAATTCATGGTAGAGGCTTAAAAATAGTTTATGCTATAAATAATTTATTTATTTATTTTCTTTTTTAAGAAACAATGGTTACAATCATGATTTTTAGTAACTACCAGCACAGCTGGTAGGGTTCAAACTATCTGCGAAGGCTCTCAGGATTTCCACCATCTCGGTACATGGTAACCCGGCGTGAGATGGGGACCGCCGGACGCACAAGGGTTGCACCGTCGTCATCAATCTGGCGCACCACTCAGAGGAATCGGATCTGGGCTACTGTCTGTGCATGGGCAAGCCCGTGGGATTGGAACTTAGGTCTCCTCTCGGTAAACGCCCCAACTTACCAATCCACCTAGACCCTTTACACTTAATTTTAAAAATATTGAATTTTTTTTTTTTTTAAAGATTCATCCAACATTTTTAAAATTTAATTGGGTAATTTTATTTTTATGGAGATATTCATAATAAATTACCAAACTAAAACTTAGTTCAACATGTACCCTCATAAAGTAAAATTAAATTGAAGTAGAACGACATTTTCAATATATAATTTATTAAAAGTTGTTCAAGGTAAAGAACATAAAGGAAGAGATGTTTTAAAAGAAAACACTAAAGATAAAAATAAAATAATTTAGTATGAATCATTGTTGGATAGAAGATAGAATAGAGTGTTATTATTTAATAAAATATTAAATTATTATATAGTTTTGTAAATTATTTATTTTAAATTTATTTTATAATTTAAATTATAAATTATTTTAGATAGTTCTAGATGTGTTATTGTGAAGGATACATGCAATTTTAATTAAAAGTGCCTTACATATTTAACTTTATAATAAAATGTTATAAAATAAAAAGACATAGGTCATACAATATATGTTTATCCATATTTTTAGTAATCGAGGTTTTTGTTAGGATCATGGTGTACAACTACTTCCTATTTGGAGTTTTAAATCAGCCTCTTTTAAAATTTAAAAAATAGCACAGTAGGTAAGTTGAAAAAATAGGCATTCCTAGTAAATTTAAATATAAATTATAATTTTGTTAAATAATTTTTTAAGATTAACACGTATTATATATATTAAATCAGATCTATTAGATATAGAAGAAACATTCATTGTGTTGTTTACCTAATGAACTTATATACCTATTTTCTTTTTAGATTTGAATTTTAAACTTTTTATTAATATTTATTTATTATTAGGCAACAATAGGTAAAAAAAATTTGGTAAATAAAAGTCTTCATTAATTACCGGGTTTTGCAGGTTAACCCAAAACCTATTATAATGTCCATCCTTCTGTTGAGATTGTAGATCCTAGTCATCCTTGAAACTTTCTTACCAAAAATTGTGTTGAATCCCCTACAACACCTTACTAACAAAGAACACCCATACCTAAACATAACTGTAAACATTACTTACATTGACAGGAATTGAAGTTTGGAACTTTGCACTTGTGAAACCTATTGTTTGCCCATTACCTATTCTCTGTCGGAATTTTCCAAGGCTTACACCCTGTTACCTTCATTTCCAATTTGGTATGATTTAGAGGGAAACCCCATAGTTATTACCAGCTCCATGGGAAAAAAACACCCATTCATATTTCTCCTTAATGGGTAGGTTTCTTTTCATGACTAATAATGTTTTCCACTTCACATGGCACACCTTGTGTCCATGTCACCAAACTACCAACATCAACACCTATGTTGGCTAATTTTTCAGCTGACCTGTTAGCTTCATGGCACACGTGACGAGCCCTCCTGTTCTGTCTTGCCACAAAAAGGATCCTCACTTCATGGATGACTCCCTCGATTCTCCATGGAGGTTTTTTGCCATTGGTTAACAGGTTGATGATGTTCATAGAATCACCTTCAATCATCAAGTTACCTTGAGTTGTTTGGGCTACTTGCAACCCTCTCTAAAGGGCTCTAGCTTTTGCTTCGTTATTAGTTCTGATTCCCAATGGTTCAGCAAAATGATATTCATATGGTGATGAGAGTTTGCCCTACATCGATGGAAAAATTCGCTTTAGAGGAGGGACGTTTTTCGTAGGACTGTCCAAACTGTCAAACTTGTTTCGACCATATCTCACTCATTCGGACTCGGATTGAGCTGAATTTTTGAGGGTAGATGCCTGAAAAACCCTAGAACATCTACACAAATTTTCATTTCATTTGGAGTAACACATATCCTATTGCATCCCTATGTGTAAACATGATTTTTTGCAAGCGGCTATGTGAGGGTTTCATCTGGTTGAGTGCAAGCAGCTCTAGAGATTGGTTTTTAGGGCCTCCGAGCCCTAGTGACCAATATTTTTGTGGTTTATGCTTAATATTTTAGCAGGAAATATTTCAGGGGATCCAAGATGAGTTAGAAATTTATCTTTCAACAGATCATATTATGAACTTGAGTGACAACGGCTTCCAATTTGCTGCACAAAAGAAAAGTGAAAACCATATCTTTCTACGATGTCTAGGGCAAGGATTAAAGAGATCACGAAACAAGTTTCAAGAAGTTGATCAAAAAATGGCTCATATCTCAAGTGAATCTGGTGGTAAGGTGCACCCAAAAAATAATTCTACTGTGAAAACCCCCGTCAAAGGTAAGAATTTTGAAAACTCAGCCCCAAAAATAAATTTTAGAGATGCCCTCCGTGGTGGACAGCCTCAACCCAATGCTAATATCAATATTAAGGCTTCCCCTAAACCCCTAAGAATGTCTAATATTGATCCCAGGAAAATAGAGTCAGGATGTCTTAAAGCAACTGATGGAACTCCTATTGTTAAGCTTGATATTGGTAACATTCAGACTGAAATTGAAGATTTGGAAAAAAAGAGGACTAATTTATCGGTTCGTGGGTTTTCGTTCGAGCCTATATGCTTTCAAATTTTGGACTGCAAAAAGGTGGAAAACTAAAGGTGAGTTACAAATCTCTATTTATCCAAATGGTTATTTTCTTGTTTTATTTGCTAATAATGAAGATAGAGAGAAAAATTTTCAAGGGGGTCCTTGGTTTTTTGGAAGGGCGGGGGCTTTTCATGAAGCCCTAGCATACTAAATTTAAATTCGAAGAAGAGATGCCTTCTATAGCTCCCATGTGGGTTAGATTCTTTGGCCTCCCTATTGAATTTTGGAAACCTACTATTTTTTCTTCAATTGGAAACTCTTTAGAAACTTTTATGATAACTGCTAATTATACTCAAAATTGATATTCTCACAATGACACTGAGAGGGGGGGTGAATCAGTGTAGCTAAAAATTCTGATCTGCAATTCTTAAAACTGAAGCAAAGAGAACTGAAAACAGATAAAGCAATAATGACAAGAGAGCACACCACAACACACAATGTAACGAGGTTCACCAATTTGGCTACTCCTCAAAAATGACTGCTTGGACTTCAATCCAAATCCAGCCTTTGTAAAACACCAATTTTACAAACACTTTACCAACACCCACTGGAAGGAGCACCAACCCCTTATTTTTCTGCTGCAACAGATAGGAGCACCAACCCCTGATTCCAAGCACCAACTTGGACTGCAATTCTGATTTAATATAGTGACATAAAAATGCCTTCGCTGTTCATACGACCCTGACTGGTCTGCAATTAAATAATCTCAATAAAACTCTGCACACTCTCATGGCTCTGCTTATTTTTCTCTCGGCTCTCTTCTTACCCTCTTTGCGCAGCAAATACTCACTTCCTGCAGCAACTGTAATATTTACTCAGACCTGCTTTTATTTAAAAAAATGTCTCTATTTTAAGCTTTAATTTTTATGCATGCAGCCCGTAACTGTTCTTCTAAAAATCACTTCTGCCACTTGACAACTGTAACTGCTTCTTTGCGTAATTTCTTTTCGTATATAAATGAGGGGCTTTTTGTCGAACACGTTGCATGCTTCAAATACCTCTCCTATGACTGTTCGTATTTATTTCTGTGCATGCATGCAATTTACGATTCTAAAAATGCGACTGTTCGATTTCTCCTTCTACGACTGTTATTAAAAAGCTGCATGAATTCTATCAGTAAATCCACCTATAACTGTCGCATTTACTCCAGTTAACTATTATTAAAAAGTTGCATGCCTTTTCTCTACTACTGCCCCTTTAACTATCGTTCTGTTCCAGTTAACTGTCTGTTTAACGTGCTGTTGCGACCTGTCACGAAATCGTGACACTTCTGTCTCTTTCTGCCCTTCTCGGCTTTAACCCGCGAAAAAATAGCATGTCGCAAAATCGCGACATTCTCGGCCTCCTAGTTCTCCTTCTGTCTTGCCGTCGCGAAAACCAGCATGTCACGAAATCGTGACATTCTCGGCCTCCTTGTTCTCCTCCTGTCTTGCCGCCGCGAAAACCAGCATGTCACGAAATCATGACATTCTCGCTTCCTTACTCTCTCTCTTCCCTTCGGGTCATGAAAACCCAACATGTAGCGATATCGCTACACTTTTGTTCCTTGCACTTTACCTTTGCTTCGACCCGCGATGCTTCAACATGTAGCGATATCGCTACACTTTTGTTCCTTGCACTCTACCTTTGCTTCGGCTTTTGTTCCTTTACTCTACTTTGCTTCCCGCGATACTTCAACATGTAGCGAAATCGCTACACTTTTTCCCTTTGCACTTTCTCTTTGCTTCGGCCCACGATAATACAACATGTAGCGAAATCGCTACACTTTTTCCCTTTGCACTTTCTCTTTGCTTCGGCCCGCGATAATACAACATGTAGCAAAATCGCTACACCTTTTTCCCTTTGCACTTTCTCTTTGCTTTGTTTCCTAATTCATACAACATGTAGCGAAATCGCTACACCTTTTCCCTTGCACTTTCTCTTTGCTTTGGCCTCGAAAATGCAACATGTCACGAAATCGCGACAACATTTTCTCTCTCCTCTTTCTCTTGCACTATGTCACGAAATCGCGACACTTTTTCTCCTTAGCGCTTCTTCTCGCAACTTGTCGTGAAATCGTGACACTTTTCTCCTTAGCGCTTCTTCTTGCAACTTGTCATGAAATCGTGACACTTTTCTCCTTAGCGTCTTCTTGCAACTTGTCGCGAAATCGCGACACTTTTTCTCCTTAGCACTTCTTCTTGCAACTTGTCACGAAATCGCGACACTTTTTCTTTGCAAGCGCTTCTTCTCCAAACATGTCGTGAAATCGTGACAGTTTTTCTACTTGCTTTCTTTTCTGCAACATGTCACGAAATCATGACAGTTTTTCCACTTGGCTTCTTTGCCTGCAACATGTCGTGAAATCATGACAGTTTTGCTTGCGCCTTCTCTCTCCTCGTCCATGTCGCGAAATCATGACAATTTTACTTGTGCCTTCTCTCTCCTCCGATATGTCGTGAAATCATGACGTTTTTCTTTCTGCCTTCTAACTTCTCAACCTGTCGTGATATCGCGATAGAAAACATGTCACGATATCGCGACAGTTTTCTTACTTGTCTTTTTCTTTGATTTTTTGAATCTGGGTCACTTCTGTTTTCTTGGAATTTCATTGTACATGATCTGACTGACCTCTGAACTCCTGTCCACTGCTTCAACTGCATCAACTGATCTATCTGTCTGTGTTGACAACAATGACAATACTTTTGCTGCACCTTGCTCAACAATCTCCCCCTTTGGAATTGTTGGCAACACTCATGCACTCTCCTGTAATTCTTCTCCCCCTTTGACAATAATACCAAAGGGCTGCTGCAGACTCCCCCGAGTCTATGCACAACATTCTCGGATACACATTGTTATAGTTAGCAAAAATCATGAATATGAGCAAAACTATAAACATAGGCATAAGTACTCCCCCTGAGAATGTGATCCCAATTGATAGTCAGTTCTTTGGAAATGTGACTACTCCCAACTTACTCCGAAGGTACTCAAAAACTTCCTTGGGCAATGGTTTTGTGAATATATCTGCTACTTGCTCTGTAGTTGGAACAAAATCCAATTTGACCTCACCTTCTGCAACTTTATCCTTCAAGAAGTGATACCGGATTGCAATATGTTTGGTTCGAGAATGCATAACCGGATTCTTTGATATGTTTATAGCACTGGTGTTATCACATTTAACTGAAATTGGCTCTTTGAAGTGAATACCAAGATCTTTCAGTGTTTGTCTCATCCATAATATCTGTGTACAGCATGTTGTTGCTGCAATGTATTCTGCCTCTGTTGTGGATAGAGAGACTGATTCTTGTTTCTTGTTGTGCCATGCTACCAACTTGTCTCCAAGATAAAATGCTCCTCCACTGGTACTCTTTCTTCATCAATACATCCTGCCCAATCTGCATCGAATATGCAATAAGAGTGAAGTCCTTACCTTTTGGGTACCACAACCCATACTCCATAGTACCCTTGAGGTACCTAAAAATCCTCTTTACAGCTGTCACATGAGTCTCTTTGGGACTAGCCAGAAATCTTGCTACCATGCATACTGCCTGTAATATATCTGGTCTAGTGGTTGTCAAGTACAACAGGCTTCCAATCATAGACCTGTACATGGTTTGATCTACATCTGGAGATTTGTCATCCTTGCTCAACTTGCAACCTGTTGTCATGGGAGTGCTAACAGGTTTACTATCCTCCATTGTGAACTTTTTCAGCATTTCTTTCACATATTTAACTTGAGAGATAAAAATGCCCTTTTCACTTTGATTGACTTGCGGTCCGAGGAAATAAGAAAGTTCACCAATCATTGACATCTCAAATTCAGTCTTCATTTTATTTGCTATGTCTCTACAAGATTTATCATGACTGCTGCCAAAAATGATATCATCTACATAAACAACAAGGACAATAAGATTGCCATTTTCTGTTTTAACATACAGATTGTTGTCCACCAAACCTTTCTTGAACCCTTGTTTAATAAGATAGTTATCCAGCCTTGCATACCATGCTCTGGGTGCCTGTTTCAGACCATACAACGCTTTCTTTAACCTGCAAACAAAATCGGGATTGTCACCGAGTTGAAAGCCATCTGGCTGTTCAATGTAAACCTCTTCTTCCAGATTTCCATTCAAAAATGCTGATTTTACATCCATTTGATATACTTTGAAGTTTTTATGGACTGCTAAAGCCAGAAACATTCTGATTGCTTCTAGTCTGGCAACTGGTGCAAATGTTTCCTCAAAATCAATGCCTTCAACCTGAGCATAGCCTTTACAGACCAATCTTGCCTTATTTCTGACAACCTGCCCATCTTCATTTAATTTATTTCAAAAAATCCATTTAGTGCCAATTATGTTTTTATTTGCTGGCCGTGGTACTAATTCCCAGGTTTTGTTTTTCTCAATCTGATCTAGTTCTTCATTAATTGCCTTCATCCAACTTTCATCTGTGCTTGCTTCAGCAATATTTTTGGGTTCAATGCTGGATAATAAAGAGTAGTTCCGTATTACTCTTCTTGTCTGAATACCAACTGTTGGGTCCCCAATAATCTGTTCTCTGGGATGATTTTTTTGCCAGCTGCCTGTTTTGAATTTATTGTTCTCTTCTTCTTCTGAGTCGATTCTTAAATCAGCTGGGTCAATTTTTTGATTTTCTTCTTTTTCTATTTCTTCATCTCCTTCAATGACGTCTTCATAAATAGGGTAGTTTTCTTGATACGTAACTTCTCGTTCTCTACCTTCATCAACTTTAACATCAGCACTCTCAATAATTTTCTTTAGCCGCTTGTTGTAACATGTGTAGGCTTTGCTTTTTGTTGAGTATCCAAGAAAAATACCTTCGTCAGCTCTATCTTCAAATTTATCGAGATTATCTTCAGTTCGTTTGATGTAGCACTTGTCGTCGAACACTTTGAAATATCTTACTGTAGCCTTTCCGTCGAACCATAGCTCATACGGTGTTTTGCTTTCATGTGTTCTTAGCATGCACCTATTTTGAATATAAACCGTAGTATGTACTCGCCTCTTTCCGGAATCTGTCGGCTATTTTGTTCTCAGCCAACATTGTCCGTGCCATTTCTTGCACGATCCTGTTCTTCCTTTCAACAACACCATTCTCGTTGAGGTGTCCTTGCTCGCTGAAAACTGTCTTCTAATCCCATATTTTTGATAGTATTCTACAAACTCCTCCGAGATAAATTCTCCTCCTCTGTCTGATCTTAGGCATTTAATTCTTTTTCCAATCTGATTCTCAACCTATTTTTTAAAAATCTTGAACATCTCAAAGGCATCTGATTTAAGCTTTAAAAATAGTACCCATGTCATTCTGGAGTAGTCATCTATGAACAACATAAAGTATTTGTCACCATTTATGCTTTGTGTTCTCATGGGTCCACATAAATCAGTATGTATCAGCTCTAACGGTTTGCTGGTGAAATATTCCTTTGCTTTAAATGTGGATCTGGTTTGCTTCCCTTTTTGGCATGAAGCACAGATGCTATTTACTAGTTTTCCAATGTTAGGTATATCTCTTACTGCTCTTTTTGAACTTATTTTTACCAGATTGTCAAAGCTAATATGCCCGAGCCTCTTGTGCCACAGCCAGTTTTCATCTTCCTGTCCAATCAAGCATGATCCTTCTAAAGTTTCTGAGAGAGTGTATAGATTTCCAGAAGTCCTCGATCCAGTAGCTACCAGCTTCCCACTGTGTGCTTTTCTTACTTCACAGCCCTACTTTTTAAAGATGACTTCATGACCTCTGTCACAGATTTGACTTACGCTCAGTAAGTTGTGCTTCAAACCAACTACAAACAGAACTTCTTTGGAATTGATCTTTCCATCACTTATCTTGACTGATCCTTTTCCAACTATTTTGGCTCCATCATTATTTCCAAACTTTACCGAGCCCCCTTCATATTTCTGTAATTTTTCAAATTTTTGTTTATCTCTTGTCATGTGACTGGAGCATCCACTATCCAATATCCATGGAGCAGATTTGTTCTGTGCTTTGAAAGCTGTCTGTACAATCAATGATTCCTTTTCTTCCTTGAGTTGCTCTTTTTCTTTCCATTCTGATTTGACTGTAGTTTTGGTCACTTGTTTAGACTTTTCTTTGTCAGTGGTCTGTGCATGTTTATCTAGGAATTTTCTGTTTTGCCTTAAACTGTTTGGTTGAGTTCTTCTTCCCTGAAATTTATTTGCTGCATATGTGCTTCTACAGTTTCTTGCAATGTGACCAAAGTTATGACAGTTGTAACATTCTACTGTATAATCCATCAAGGGTGCAAAGACATTTCTACTGGTAAAATTTCTTTGTCCTATATTATAAATGCAGTCTGAAATCTTATGACCGTAAGTATTGCATTTAAAACAATAACCAAAAAAGGAAAGATTGAACCTGGGAGTTGGTCTTTGCCAATTTGTAGTAGGAGCCACAAATTTTCTTCTCCTTTGATGTATGACTTTTGTGAATCCCTCTTTGTCAACAGTCTTCTCGTGCCTGGCATTGTTGCTTTCTTTTGCAAGATTCATTTTTCTTTGGTCAACCTTGATCTTATCCTCTTTCTTTACTGGTTCTACAGTTATGGCCTTTGATCCACTTGATGATTCTCCTTCGACAAACCCCAAGCCAAACTTGATGTCTGTAGACCTCTGACTATTTATAATCTTTTCAAGCTTTGTAGAACTTCCTTCAAGTTTGTGATAGCAACTCAATTTTTGATTCTTTTCTTCTAGCCGCATTCTTAAGACAACAATCTCTTCTTCTAGTTTGTTGCACTCATCTATTCTCATGGTTAACTGTACTTCAAGTTCTTCAGACATTTTCTTAAATTCTTCTGTCTGTACTTTCAAACTGTTTATTATTTCATTCGCATCCTCAAGCTTTCTTGAGACCTTATTATTCTTTTTCCTTTCTGACTTCAACTCTTTAAGTGCAGCAACCAACTCACCTTCCAGATAAACTTCAGCCTCATCCTTATTTTTTGTATCATCTTCCTATTTTTCTTCTATTTTTGCTTCTTCAAATGCCATGAACAGAGCTTCACCTGTTTCTTCTTCAGAATCTTCACCTGAGCTATCTTCGAAGAGCTGACATTCTTGGATATGAAACTTTTCTTTTTGAAATTGCTTTTCTTAAAGTTTGGTTTCTTCTTCCAGTCACTTCTTTCTTGGTGTGACCCTTCATTACTTTTGGTTTTCTCATTCATGGGACACTTAGCTGCAAAGTGACCGACCCCTCCACAATTGAAACACTTAAATGGCAACTTTCCTCTATATTTTCCTTTTCCCTTTGTAAGTTTCCGAACAAAATTGGCTTCCGTTTCATCCGATGTCTCTTCATCCTCAGATTCTTGTTCAGCTTTTGTATTCTTGTGTGCTTTAAAAGCAGCTTCTCTGTCTATGGGCTTAGTTTGTCCTATTCTCATTTCGTATGCAATCAAGGAACCATGCATCTCATCCATGCTAAAATTGTTTAGATCTTTAGCCTCTTCTATTGCAGAAACTTTAGAATTAAATCTTTTGTGAAGAGTTCTAAGTACCTTTTTCATGACAACCGCATCATCGATCTCTTCGTCGAGTCCTCTGATTGCATTAATGATTCCATTGACTCTCAGCATATAGGCCTCTATGTTTTCATCGTCATTCATTTGTAATGCTTCGAACTGAGCTCGATGAGTTTGCAGTTTGGCTTCCTTGATCTTGTTGTCTCCTTCATGGATGCTCTTCAGTTTGTCCCATATGTCTTTTGCTGATTTACAGCTCATGACCCTTATCAGTTCACTGTCTACTAGCCCACACATTATGGCATTCTTTGCTTTGGAGTTATTCTCAAACAGTTTCTTATCGACAGTATCTGTTGGAGGAGTAGCGGGTGTTGTGTATCCACTTTCTACTGACTCCCAAATGTCGTATCCTAACGCACTCAGATATGTCTGCATCTTGAGTCTCTAGAATGAGTAATTAGTTCCATTGAATAGAGGAGCTTTGTTTGATGAGAAACCTTCACTACCTGCCATTGTGTTCCTTCCAAGATCACCTTAGCTGATTAAGCTTGTTCAGGAACCTTGCTCTGATACCAATTGATATTCTCACAATGACACTGAGAGAGGGGGGTGAATCAGTGTAGCTAAAAATTTTGATCTGCAATTCTTAAAACTGAAGCAAAGAGAACTGAAAATAGATAAAGCAATAATGACAAGAGAGCACACCACAACACACAATGTAACGAGGTTCACCAATTTGGCTACTCCTCAAAAATGACTGCTTGGACTTCAATCCAAATCCAGCCTTTGTAAAACACCAATTTTACAAACACTTTACCAGCACCCACTGGAAGGAGCACCAACCCCTTATTTTTTTGCTGCAACAGATAGGAGCACCAACCCCTGATTCCAAGCACCAACTTGGACTGCAATTCTGATTTAATATAGTGACATAAAAATGCCTTCGTTGTTCATACGACCCTGACTGGTCTGCAATTAAATAATCTCAATAAAACTCTACACACTCTCATGGCTCTGCTTATTTTTCTCTCGGCTCTCTTCTTACCCTCTTTGCGCAGCAAATACTCACTTCCTGCAGCAGCTGTAATATTTACTCAGACCTACTTTTATTTAAAAAAATGTCTCTATTTTAAGCTTTAATTTTTATGCATGCAGCCCATAACTGTTCTTCTAAAAATCACTTCTGCCACTTGACAACTGTAACTGCTTCTTTGCGTAATTTCTTTTCGTATATAAATGAGGGGCTTTTTGTCGAACACGTTGCATGCTTCAAATACCTCTCCTATGACTGTTCGTATTTATTTTTGTGCATGCATGCAATTTACGATTCTAAAAATGTGACTGTTCGATTTCTCCTTCTACGATCGTTATTAAAAAGTTGCATGAATTCTATCGATAAATCCACTCGTAACTATCGCATTTACTCCAGTTAACTGTTATTAAAAAGTTGCATGCCTTTTCTCTACTACTGCCCCTTTAACTGTCGTTCTGTTCCAGTTAACTGTCTGTTTAACGTGTTGTTGCGACCTATCACGAAATCGTGACACTTCTGTCTCTTTCTGCCCTTCTCGGCTTTAACCCGCAAAAAAATAGCATGTCACGAAATCGCGACATTCTCGGCCTCCTAGTTCTCCTTCTGTCTTGCCGTCGCGAAAACCAGCATGTCACGAAATCGCGACATTCTCGGCCTCCTTGTTCTCCTCCTGTCTTGTCGCCATGAAAACCAGCATGTCACGAAATCATGACATTCTCGCTTCCTTACTCTCTCTCTTCCCTTCGGGTCATGAAAACCCAACATGTAGCGATATCGCTACACTTTTGTTCCTTGCACTTTACCTTTGCTTCGACCCGCGATGCTTCAACATGTAGCGATATCGCTACACTTTTGTTCCTTGCACTCTACCTTTGCTTCGGCCCGCGATACTTCAACATGTAGCGAAATCGCTACACTTTTTCCCCTTGCACTTTCTATTTGCTTCGGCCCGTGATAATACAACATGTAGCGAAATCGCTACACTGTTTCCCTTTGCACTTTCTCTTTGCTTCGGCCACGATAATACAACATGTAGCGAAATCGCTACACCTTTTTCCCTTTGCACTTTCTCTTTGCTTATACAACATGTAGCGAAATCGCTACACCTTTTTCCCTTTGCACTTTCTCTTTGCTTCGGCCTTCGAAAATGCAACATGTCACGAAATCGCGACAACATTTTCTCTCTCCTCTTTCTCTTGCACTATGTCACGAAATCGTGACACTTTTTCTCCTTAGCGCTTCTTTGCAACTTGTCATGAAATCGTGACACTTTTTCTCCTTAGCCTTCTGCAACTTGTTACGAAATCACAACACTTTTTCTCCTTAGTGCTTCTTCTTGCAACTTGTCGCGAAATCGTGACACTTTTTCTCCTTAGCACTTCTTCTTGCAACTTGTCGCGAAATCGTGACACTTTTTCTTTACAAGCGCTTCTTCTCCAAACATGTCACGAAATCGTGACAGTTTTTCTACTTGCTTTCTTTTCTGCCAACATGTCGTGAAATCGTGATAGTTTTTCCACTTGGCTTCTTTGCCTGCAACATGTCGCGAAATCGTGACAGTTTTGCTTGCGCCTTCTCTCTCCTCGTCCATGTCACGAAATCATGACAATTTTACTTGCGCCTTCTCTCTCCTCCGATATGTCATGAAATCATGACGTTTTTCTTTCTGCCTTCTAACTTCTCAACTTGTCGCGATATCGCGACAGAAAACATGTCGCGATATCGCGACAGTTTTCTTACTTGTCTTTTTCTTTGATTTTTTGAATCTGGGTCACTTCTATTTTCCTGGAATTTCACTGTACATGATCTGACTGACCTTTGAACTCCTGTCCACTGCTTCAACTGCATCAACTGATCTATCTGTCTGTGTTGACAACAATGACAATACTTTTGCTGCACCTTGCTCAACAAAAATTTTGAACATATTATTTATGCTCGGATTTATGTTTTAATGGATTTTGACAAACCCCTACCTAAAAATATCACATTACAATTTGGAGAAGATACTTGGGAGCAAGTAGTGGACTATGAGAACATTCCTTTTCATTGTAGAATTTGCCATGAATATGGTCATTTGGCAGTGCTTGCCCAAATAAAATTCCTGATCAAAAGAAATAAGATATAAACTCAACAGGTTTCCAAATGCCTAAGAAGAAGAACACTAAAAAAAAACCAATTATGAAGGATCAATCAAAGTCATCTACTAATATGTTTGAAATCCTTTCCACAAATGATGTCCCAAGTGAGGAAGAGGAAATAATGGAAACAAAAATCTTATAAACTCAATTTGAATATGAAGGGAAGAACTCAGAGACAAACCAACAAATTAAAGGTTTTCAACAGAAAAAAAGGGAGAAAATTTACACAAGAAAAACAATCTTTTAAATGTCAAAACTTCAAATAATACAAGTCCTAATATAGACTTCGTTGAACCCTCTAGTAAAATTTTGGCTGTGTATGAGCATTCTTCAAGGTTAGAAGTCATCTCAGATTCAATTGGAATAAGTCAAGAAATAGGGAAAAAAAACTGAAGATGGATTCTAATCAAAAAGTAGGTTGCAAGACCAATCAATATCATATGGTAAAAGAAGGTGAAAAGCTTGTAGAGGAAGGTAATATTAATGTCCTTCCCAACTTTTTTAGCCCTGGTATTAATGAAGATCATCACTTGTAATATTAGAGGACTCAAAGGGAGTCTTTCAAAACAAAATGAAATTAGAAGAATGATTCAGATAAATCATCCACATCTTGTTTTCCTTCAAGAAACAAATATGTCAATGGAGGATATGGACTCAATTGCTAGTAAAATTTGGCCAACTGGAAAAGTGGTTTCCCTCAGTTTCGGGGACTTCTGGTGGCATTTCTTGTCTTTGGGACCCAAAAGAGGTAGTTATTCACCATATGGTTGGCATTTGGGGTCTTTGGCTATAGCTATTCAAAGTAGACATTCCAACCAAATTATGCTCTACATTACTGTTTGTGCTCCGATTGCTTTGGAGGAAAAAATAAGATAGTGGAAGGATATAACTCATATTATCTCTCATTTTCTTGAAGCTTGGATCTTGATCGGAGGAGATTTCAATACCATCCTCTCTCTAGATGATAAAATTGGGGAAATAAAAATTTGGACAAAAGCACTAACCTCATGAGCGAATATATTGCAAACCTCCATCTTGTGGACATCCAACCAGAAAATGGCCTTATGACTTGGTCTAACAGAAGGCAAGGCTTAGATTGTGTAATGGAGATATTGGATAGGTTTTTGCTCTCTGAAAATTTCTTAATCCATGGTCACATTCCTAAAGTGAAGACTCTTAATAATGTTGGTTTGGATCATTGGCCAGTCATGGTGGAAATGGGGAAAACCACTATGAGTTTTTGTCCTTTTCATTTTCAATTAATGTGGCTTAGAGACATTTCTTTTAGACCTCGTGTGCAAAAATGGTGGAAGGAAGGTAAACCTAGGCATGGGACTAAGATGTTCTATTTTTCCAAAAGAATTCAATACATTAAATCCAAAATCAAGACTTGGAACTGGAAAGAGTTTGGGGATGTTCATAAAAAAAACATGAAGTTATTGCTCATCTTGAAATTTTGAATAAGAAAATCCGTTTAGATGGCCTCACAGAGAAGAGAAGTGCATATGAAATTAAACTCACAACTCAGTTAGAGGAATGGGAAAAAAGAGAATAAATATGATGGAAGCAAAAATCTAGAATTCAATGGCTCAAAGAAGGAGATTGAAACATAAATTTCTTCCACAAATCTCTTCTAGCTCAAAGATCTCACAAATTTATTTCTTCCCTGGATTCAGATTCTGGAGATGTTGTTTATACTTGGGATGGCATGAACTCTATTGTTGTTGATTACTTTTCCAATCTTTTTGTTGCTACTCCTCTTAACTCAGCTTCTCAAAAAAATGTTCTTCAAGCAATCCCTTCTCTTATCACTTTTGAGGAGAACTCTATTTTGAATGCTCATGTTACTATCAATGAGATTCAACAGGTAGTTTTTTAAATGCAAAAAGGGAAAACCCTAGGTCCTGATGGTTTTCCCATTGAGTTCTACCAAGATTTCTGGGATATCCTTCATGTTGATTTATTAGAGGTGGTGGAAGAATCCAGGAAAGGCAAAGAAATTTTGAAGGTTATCAATAAAACTTATGATACTCTTGTTCCAAAAGCTCAAGAGGTGGATCATATCTCATCTTTTAGACCTATTGCTTTATGTAATGTTCTTCTCAAAATCATTACTAAAATCATGGCAGAAAGGTTGAAGCATATTTTGCATAAGATAATTTCCCCAAAGCAAAGGGGTTATGTGGAAGAGCGTCAAATAGTATATGAGATAGTTCTTTCTTAGGAAGCCATCCATTCCATGTATATGCAAAAATCTCCTTCCATGTTCATTCGGTTAGAATTATCCAAAGCTTATGATAGAGTGGATTGGCACTTACTTATCAAAGTTTTGAGGCAATTTGGTTTCTCTAAGGATTGGATGGATTGGATTATGGGATGTATGTCTTCAGTTTCCTACTTAGTTCTTATCAATGGTAGGCCTTCTCAATCGTTCCCAGCTTCCAGAGGTATTAGGCAAGGTGACTCGTTATCCCCTTATTTATTCATCATTCTTGTTGAATGCTTGGGTAGGACTATAACCAAAAAGAGGGAAAACAAAACCCTTGAGGGAGTTACCATTGCTCAAGGAGCTATAAATATCTCATCTTCAATTTGTGGATGACTCTACTCTTTTAAGTAAAGCTACAATTAAGGAAGCTTCTAATATTAAGCAAATCATTAGCTATTTTTCTAAGGCTACTGGGCAGTTGATCAATGAAGACAAATCTAAAGTTATTTTCTTTCATTGCTCTGCTAGACAAGAATCCATGGTCTTAGATAAATTAAGATATAAGAAGACCTCCCTTCCAATCAATTATTTAGGTATTCCCATAAATATTCAAAGGCAAAAAAATAAATGTTGGAATTGGTTGTTGGACAAAGTCAAGAAGAAAATTGGAAAGTGGATCAACATGTGGCTTTCTTTTGGGGGTAGAATCACCTTGGTAAAATCAGTCCTTCAAGCTATTACTAGTTATGTATCTTCCGTGTTGAATATCCCAAAGGTTGTTCTTTGAGAATTGGATCAAATCAGTCATCGTTTCCTTTGGAGTGGTACTAAGGAGAAAAGAAAATGGGCCTTGGTGAAATGGGACACTTTATGTCTTCCTAAGAATGAAGGGGGGTTAGGATTCCGGTCTTCTATTAATAACAACAAATCTTTAACTACTAAATTATATTGGAGGATGTTGCATAACCCCAATGCTCTTGGGCCAATAATATTCGTGCTAAATATGCTGAGAACAAACGTCCTGAAGACCTTGTTCGCTATCGACTTCCTACCAAAGTTTCTCCCATTTTAGCAGTTCTTAAGGCTAGTGAGGATTTGATAAAGAAAAATTTATTTTGGATCATTCATAATGGTCAAAAGGTAAATTTTTGTATAGATTCTTGGGATGGTCACAAGCCTTTGATAACTCAGTTTTCCGATTGGAGGCCTTGGATGGAGGAGCTTCACCGAGCTAACTCGATAAAGGTGGCTAATTACTATCGGTACCATACTTGGTAATTCAAAGGTTGGTAGATATTGGATCCCTATTGAGGACTGGACTATTCAAATCCCAGAAAGGCAAAGACAAGATATCTAAGGCCTCCTTCATATGAGATCTCTCTCTTGGTCCCATGAAAATGATTTTTTTGGATGAAACGACACTACTATGGGTGTGTATTCAGTTGCTCAAGGTTATTTGACCTTATGCCATAATAATCCCAACCATTCTTCTGACATATTTTCTCAATTGTGGGCTCAAAAGCTCTGGCCTAAGGTGAGGTTCTTTAATTGGATTTTATTGCATTGTAGGGTGCTTACTGGTGAGCAAATTATGAAGTGTGGTTTTCATGGCCCTTTTAGATGTGAAATGTGTGAAGAGAATGTAGAAACTCTCAACCATTTTTTTATTGAGTGTACTTTAGCCTTTGAGCTATGGAGGATAATGACCACTTTACTTGGCTTACAATCATCCAATTTTTTTACTTTTGAACAATTTTGGAGGGATTGGCCTAATCAAGAGGGTGTTGATCATTTTATTAGGCAGTTAGTTTGGATGTGTTCTACCATTCTTCTTTGGAATATTTGGAAAGAAAGGAACAACCAAATTTTTAATCAAGATAGGAAGGATATTCACTATATTTGGCAAAAGACCATAGCCAACTTAGTTGAATCAGTCCATCAACTCCTTAATCACCCCCAAAACTCCCACCAAATATGGGATCAAGTGATGCAGAGATTGAAGATTAAATCTTCTAAGGGCAACCAACTTAAAGGGAATGTGAGTATTAGTAATATGGATAGGACAAGAAATTGGCAACCTCCTCCTAAGGATTTTGGAAAAGTCAATACTAATGGAGCCTCTAGAGGGAACCTTGGAAAAGCCAGTGTGGGAGGAATTGGTAGACTTTTAGATGGCTCCCTGGTTTTTACTTTTGCTGAGAATTTGGCTATTCTTTCCAATAACCTTGATGAGGGGTATGGTATCCTCAAAGGCCTTCAGGAGGCTACTAAGGTTGGTTGGGAAAAGGTGTTAGTTGAGTCTAACTCTCAACTTATGATTAATATTTTGAAGACTCCTAATAATCATAAGGTTGATTGGAGAATAAAAATATTTATTGAGAAGATTCAATTAATCCATATGGGATTTTTAAAAGTTGATTACAATCACGTGGTCAGAGATCAAAACAAGAGTTTTGATGCTTTAGCTAATTGGGCTTTGGAAAAATTTCATCTTACTTGTTATGGCCACCCTCCTAGATGGTGGGCTTCGCAAATTAGGGAAGCTCTTCTTTCTATCATTTCTTTGGATGGCTCCAGTTCTGAAGGTACTTAGTTTCTTCTTGCTTTTTTTTTTCTTCTCTTTGGTTCATTCAGGTTTTTTTAGTTCCCTAGCTCAAACTATTCTTTCTTTTGTTTCCTTTGTTGATTCTCGCCTTAATAGTCTTCTGGTCTAGATAGGTCATTGTTATGTTCAATTTTTTTTTTTTTTCTTTTTTGTTTAGTTTTTTAAGGTGTGTGTGTTCTTTTATTTTTGTTTTTGTGTTCTTTATGTTGTTTTTTGTTGTTCTTGTGTTTTTGTTGTTTTGTGTTTTTTTTTTTGTGTTTTTTTTTTATGTTTTTTTGTTTTTGTTCTTGTGTTTTTATCGTTCTTGTTCTTGTGTTTCTCTTTGTTTGTGTTAATTCGTATTTTTTTGTGTGGGTGTTTTCTATGTTTTTTGTTTTTTTTTATTGTCTGTTGTTGGTTGTTTTTTATTTTTATTTTTATTTTATTTTTTTAATATTTTAGGTTTTGGTTGTGTTTATTTTTCATGTTAATTTTTGGGTTATGTCTTTGTAGTGTTCTGTTGTTTTTGTCTTGTTTGTGTTTTTCTATGTGGTTCATGTTGTGGTTTCTTTTATCTTATTGTGTGTGTGTTTGGTTGTGCTTTTGTTTTTGACAAACTCAAGGAGCATGTTTTTTATTTTATTTTATTATTTTTGTTGTTATTTACTTATTTTTAAATTGGTTTTGTGTGTTTGTTTGCTCCTTGAGTATGTCAAAGGTGGTAGGTTAGGTCCGAGTCTTGGGCGTTTTTGGCGAAATGATACCCTTGCCTCCTTGGGTCTTACCCAAAAGTGGCATCCCTTTGGGATGTTTTCCACAAATAAAAATAAATAAATTATTCATTATCTATTTATATAAAATTTATAAGAAAAATAAAATTTAAACTAAATGTTGTACAACATATTATATACAAGTTTTTTTTTATTGAAAAATACATCATATTAATGAATAATCAGAGAATACATCATCATAGCAATACTACAATAGTTTGTGAATGAGGAACAAACAATCAGATCTAACACTTTTATCAACTCTAATACAGTTTTGAATAATCTCAGACCTAAACACCTTAAGTTGACTAGAAATAAGCTAAACAACTTTGCTAATAGTAACAACAATCGGTACCTCCTCATTTTTAAAAATCAGACTACATCTGTTGTTTCAAATACTAAAAAAGATAGAGAGTCTGATAATGTGCCAAAATATCCTTCAATGGCTCGCACAGTTAATGGAGTCTCCAAACAACCCTGCCTTCCACCTTAGCTGCCCCTGAACAACATTGTCATACAACCAAACTGCATTTCTCCATACCTTTCTCGTTCTTGAACATTCCCAAAAAATATGCTTAATTGTTTCACTTTTTCCACATCTGGAACAAGTATCCATTTGGCTATATGAGCCTTACTATGAAGACCCTACATAATAACTAACCATACAAACACCTTCAACTGCATAGAAACCTGAAACATCCACACCCCAGCGAGACGCTTCTTTCATTTTTTGCAAGAACAACTCAAACCCCTTCTGATGTTTATAATATCACCAAACAGGGTTCCAGGAACCATCAAATGATAAATCTTATAGGCTTTAAAACACCAAATTGGTGTGGTAGGAATTGGTAGACTTTCAAATGGCTCCCTGGTTTTTACTTTTGCTGAGAATTTGGGTATTCTTTCCAATAACCTTGCTGAGGGGTATGGTATCCTCAAAGGTCTTCAGGAGGCTACTAAGGTTGGATGGGAAAAGGTGTTAGTTGAGTCTGACTCTCAACTTATGATTAATCTCTTGAAGACTCCTTCTAAGAATCATAAGATGGATTGGAGAATAAAAATAATTATTGAGAAGATTTAGTTAATCCAAATGGGATTTTTGAAAGTTGATTACAATCATGTGGTCAGAGATCAAAACAAGAGTGTTGATGCTTTAGCTAATTGGGCTTTGGACAAAGGCGATCTTACTTGTTATGGCCACCCTCCTATATGGTGGGCTTCTCAAATTAGGTAAGCTCTTCTTTCTATCATTTCTTTGGATGGCTCCAGTTCTGAAGGTACCTAGTTTCTTCTTGTTTTTTTTTTTGCTTCTTTGATTCATTCAGTTTTTTTTAGTTCCCTAACTCATTCTATTCTTTTTTTTGTTTCCTCTGTTGATTCTTGCCTTAAGAGTCTTCTGGTCTAGATAGGTCATTGTTATGTTCAATTTTTTTTTCTTTTTTTTTTTGTTTTTTTTGTTTAGTTTTTTAAGGTGGGTGGGTTCTTTTGTTTTGTTTTGTTTTTTGTGTTCTTTGTGTTGTTTTTTGTTGTTCTTGTGTTTTTGTTGTTTTGTTTTGTTTTATTTATTTATTTTTTTAATGTTTTTTGTTATTGTTCTTATGTTTTTTTCATTCTTGTTCTTGGGTTTCTCTTTGTTTGTGTTATTTCATGTTTTTATATGTGAGTGTTTTCTATGTTTTTTGTTTTTGTTTATTGTCTGTTGTTGGTTGTTTTTTATTTTTATTTTTATTTTATTTTTTAGGTTTTGGTTGTGTTTATTTTTCATGTTTTTTTTGGGTTATGTCTTTGTAGTGTTCTGTTGTTTTTGTCTTGTTTGTGTTTTGTTATGTGGTTATTATGTTTTTCTATGTGGTTTGTGTTGTGGTTTCTTTTATCTTATTGTACGTGTTTGGTTGTGCTTTTGTTTTTGACACACTCAAGGAGCATGTTTTTTATTTTATTTTATTATTTTTGTTGTTATTTACTTATTTTTAAATTGGTTTTGTGTGTTTTTTTGCTCCTTGAGTATGTCAAAGGTGGTAGGCTAGGTCCGAGTCCTGGGCATTTTTTGCGGAATGGATACCCATGCCTCCTTGGGTCTTACCCGAAAGTGGGATCCCTTTTGGGATGTTTTCCACAAATAAAAAAAAAAAAAACACCAAATTGGTTTTCCATATTTCCACCTCCAATCCTTCCAGATAGGACCTACAAGACCATTGGAAAGCTTGTATAGTTGCTCCATCGGAAGAAGACTTTGCATTTGTTGCATTGCATACCTATTGGAGGACTTTAGTTTAAATTTAACAACCAATTTTTGCCACGGAGTCCAGATACCAGTGTTTCCATCCCAAAGATCCGCCCACTTGAAAATTCCCTTCTTACCAAGTCTCTTGCACTGCAAGGTAGGCATATCTGCTACATACGCTCCATTTTTTTTCCAAAGGCAAATTGCTTTGGAGCAAAGAGTCCTTCAACTCTACTCTTCAAGAAAGAAGCTTTCTATAAGAACTTGGAAGTTGATAGAAAGAAGCTTGATATCAACCCCTTCAACTCTTCTCTTCAAGAGAAGGTTGCTCTCCAGGAAGGAGAAATCAAAAAATTAGAAGATTACAGTGGCAAGGGGGCTCAGATTAAAAGCAGGCTTCACTGGCTGAAAGAAAGGGATATACAAGTTTTTTTAATTGGTAGAGGGCTAAAAACCATTATAACCGCAAAGGGATTTTTGTGGGTGTAAACAATAAATTATATTACGAAGCTTGTGCGTAACTCACCTATAAAAGGATATTTTAATTAATATTTAAAAATTTGAATGAATATTCTTTGAATCTCTAAATTTTATTGGTTAATTTTTGTTTCGTTTAAGTTTTTTTAACTAGAAAATTAGGATCTAGTTGAGATGTATTTCAAGTGAGAAGTTTAATGATAAGATATATATATATATATATATATTAATTTGTTTGAGAAAAAGAGTCATATTTGTGTTTTTTATTTTTGATAAATATTATTTTTTTAAAGTATGAGAATTTACAAATAAATTTAATTTTAATTTTAATAAGTTGTTATAGTTTGATATTTATGTATTTTTTTATAAAATGTTTGAATTTTTTATTTTTATTATTTTTAGATTTTTTTAAATTTCATTTGCAAATATAAATATTCTAAAATTCAACATAGTTCTTGATATTTTTTGTATCAACCTTCACAAAACACAATGCATCTTAGTAGAGTAATTATCCAAAACTTTGCACTATCATAACCTATTTTACCAAATCTAATCTGCTAGTTTCTTTCTTAAAGCATAAGTGTAACCACAAGAATTATAATAAATAATTTATATGAAAACATGTTAATCTTGTAAAATGCAACAAATATTATCAATAGAAAACACTAAAGTAAATCTTAATCATTATTTGATTTAAGTGGTCAACATATTCTTGTCAACTTCAACTAAACTTACTACTTCCTCTAACCATGGAAAAGAGAATTTAACTTCATGATCCTCTATTAAAACCCCTCTATTAACTAACCTATCTTCACATTTGTTCTCTTCCCTTGTAAAACTGATTTCTTCAAACTCTAGCAAGGTTTCGTATTTCCAAAATGATCTCTAGTATGTTTCATGGAGCCTTTGCTTTCCTTAAAATTGTATTTATTACTATTAGTGAATTGTCTCCCATCCATACTATGTTCCATTTTATTTGTCTATATATTTTTAACCCTTTCAAATTTACCCAAGATTTAGCTTCATTATTAGTCTTAAATCCACTTTTGAAAGAATATGATAAAATCTCACCTCTATTGTTTTTAATTATTCTTGTTCCATTTTATTTGTCTATATATTTTTAACCCTTTCAAAGCTGCCCAAGCTTTAGCTTCATTATTAGTCTTAAATCCACTTTTGAAAGAATATGATAAAATCTCACCTCTATTGTTTCTAATTATTCCTCCTCCTGTTAGTCCTAGATTTCCTTTAGATGCTTTATCAAAATTCAATTTGACCAACTCCACTTTATATTCTTTGCCTCCCTTTTGTTTTTCTTGTACCCAAATCATAATTCCATTTGATGATCTGACTCCATCTATGAAAGCTTTATGTTAAAATATTTTCTACCGATTTTGGCATAATATAGAGCACATATAATATGTTGAAATTTTTTGCAAGACTAATTTAATTATTTGCACTCTTCCTGCTAATAATAACCATCTTTCCATACTGATAGTTTATTTTAAACTTTACTTATAAATTGATTCTACAATTCTATCCTTATTCTCCCCTTAAATAATGGCATCCCTAAATATGTTGCTGGCAAAAATACCTCCTCCGTTTAAAGTAACTTGCGTTACAAATCTAGTAATCATTTTATTATGCAAATATATATATGGTTGCCTAGAGCAAAGCAACCACACACTCCTTGTGATTTCTAGTTACAATTAGATTTCATAAAGTTTGTGTATAAGTGGTTCTAATCACTTTGATCTTATTAAATACTGATGTAATAAAACTTCAACATTCCTCCCATTATTCATAAGGGGATGAAGGTCCAATGTTCAAATTTTGGGCCTCGTCAAACTGAACGCTTGTCCCTTTCTTGGTGTTTTTAGCGGTGTAAAAGGTTTAAAATGATTGTGGCATGGTGGTTATAGGGACGGACTGCACTAATAACTGTGTGGTGGCTTCCAGGACGAACAACGCAGAATACTGTAGCGACCATAAAAGTCGGACAGCCTACCCGAATTTGTAGTGGCTACCGATTCCACCATGTAAATTAAAAAAAGAAGTATTCCTCCCCTTATTACATCATAATCCAAACATAAGAAGAAACACTAAATATTGAACCATGGACAAGAACATACTTAGTTTTTCATGATTTTTCAGCCCATAATTGAATAGGAACATACATGTCATATGTAGAACTAACAATACTTCAAATATAAAATCGATCCTTTGCTTGTCTTCTACCTCAACATGTACATGGTATAGTTACACAATAAAAATAAAAAATAAACTAAAACTATGTTATGCGAACTCCTCTGGATTTTAATAGATTATACACAACTACATACACATAAAACAACTATATACACATTATTATTACATGAAATAATAAAACAACATAACTAGATAACTAAAATAAAATAGAGAAAGCACTATTGAAAATGAAAAGGATAATGAGGGATTTAGAATAATTGCATTTTGCACTTGAGTTAGCTGATTCAACAACACATGGTATCACCTGTAGGGAAGATTAAACAATTATCTTAAAAAAAAATACAATAGAGTTGTTAATAATTATGAGGTCTTTCAAGATCATGATAAATGAGGCAAATCCTTGAATGCTTCGATTTCAATAACATATGGTATTACCTGTAAAGAAGATTTAGAGTTGTTAGTGTTTATAGGGTCTACAAGGATCAGGATAAATGACGTAAATCCTTTTATAGTGAGATAATAGACATTCAACTCCAGTTCCTTATAGTGAGATAAAAATAAAATAAAAGTGGTTGGATATGAAAGCATAAGCAAAACCAAATAGATAACAGTAAATGATAATAAGATTGTTGTATTGCCAAAATGGAGAGTGCACTAATAATAAGATTGTTGTATTGCCAAAATGGAGAGTGCACTAATAATAAGATTGTTGTATTGTAAAAATAGAGAGTGCACAGATAATAATCATTGAGAGCGATTGGAGAGTTAGCTATTAGTAAGTATCGCTAGCCGAAATGTCACGATGAGCATCACTTCATCAATATTTACTTTTTATATGTTTGTTCATTATTTATATTAGCTTGCTCTTTTCTTGGGAGGGGTATTTATAGAAAATAATTTGAATTCAATTTTTAAATGGTTGAAGAGAAAGGAATAGTGCTTTTTATCTGTTAGCTGATCATGGATATTAGTTTATGTCAACTACGCATGATAGCTAGTTTGGGCATGCCATTATGATTTAACATGGTTTTATCTGCTAAGCTTACTTGGATAGTAGCAATAAGTTTTTAAACCTAAAGATGATAAGTCTCACTATGAGTAGTGTGATAAGATTGAAGATATTACTGAAGATGAAAGTATTATTGGGAATTAAAACAAGAGAGGAAGACCTAAGAAACAAAAACAAAGAGAAAGAAAAACCAAGAGGAATATTGATATAGGAAAACAATATCAAATATCACAAGGGTTAATAAGAAGTGGAGCTAAACCAACAAACAAAACAAAAATAACAATGAAAATAATATCTTAATAATAGATGAATGAATAAAAATTCTAAAAAAAAATATTAAAAAATTGTGAGGTTGTTATAAACAAGATATTTATAAATATATTAGCTAGGTAACAAAACCTAATATTTTAGCCATTAGTAATATTGAATTTAATCATAATTTAATTTTTACAAGAAATACGATATAAAAAGAGTTGACTGTGGAAATTTAAAAGATTGAAGAAGATAAAGATCTTTGAGAGAAAGGCAAAACTGGATATGCTTTAAAAAACTTGTTAAAAATATAATAAAAATAATGTAATATTTTTTTTAGTAAAAGTTGCACAACTTTTTAAAAAATATATAACTAATCAAGATATACATTGTATAAGAAAATAACTCTTACATCATACTTATTTTCTATAAAACATTTGGTCTGCATAAAAACATGTCTATCCTAATCTGAAAACTTGTAAGACACTCCCTAGAATGCAAACTTTGCAAACATATTCTTATGAGAGTTGCTTTAATAACCAATCACGTCAATTCATGCAACTAAGAATAATAAGTGTTTGATTTAAGATATTTAAGTTACTATATTATATATTTTTTAATTAAATAAATTAAATTGAAAAATATAATTATATTTTGTATCTCATTTTAAGAGAATAAATAAGCATGATTTTTATTTAAACTAGGTCAAACACTGCTTACCTAGGTAATGGTACATTCATATAAACTTTATGAAACCATTGCAAACAAGCAATGGGGTTATCTAATGCCGCACAAGAAACAATAATTAATGGCATGTTCGCTTGATGTCCACACTTAGCGACACTGTAATAATAAAGATGTTGGGTTAAAACATGATGCAAACACCAAATTTCAAAATGAGCATAGTTCGGAGAATTGCAATGGCATCAGATCCATGGATAGTCAGGTTCGATCTCGTTATGAAAGAACCCAGGTCTATGAACAGAGTCCCTTTCGAGCCTTGTAATACCTCAATTCTGATTGAATGGAATGAGTGGGATCCAGGTAAATTTAAAGGTGGGACTCGGATGTCTCTGAGAAAGGGGTCCCTTCCTCCTTGCTAGCCATCATTTTCTCAGGTGACGACTTGTTCTAAAGGTGTTGAATTGGATGTTATGTGTGGCATCTTCCCTAAGTCGAACCAAATTTATCCTCGATGGCTTTCTTAACAATATTATAGAGGCTGAATCGTAGAACCTCTTGATAAATTTCAAGGTGGTAGGCCTGATTTATATGCTTTGAGGAGGTGGTTTTTGGCAAGATGGCGACCTCTAGAATCCCTCAAGATAGTGGCCATCCCAAAGAGTTTCTTCCTCATCATATTGAACTATGAAGAGGATTCCAAAAGGATTTTGGAAGGGGGCACTTGGTTCTTTGGAAAGAGAGGTTTATTTCTGCGAAGATGGAGTTTGGACTTCAATCCCCATACCCAACACGTGAAACTGGTCTCGTTGTGGGTCAAACTTTTGTACTACCCTCTTTAGTTTTGGCATAAGAATATTTTCCAACTCGTGGTCAAGAATATTAGTGACGTGATTTACATTGATGAGACTACCAGATCTAAATCTTTGATGGTCTTTTCCAGAATGTATGTCATGAATGATGAAAAAAACCCACTAAGCTTTGTAGAACTTATTTCTAATCTTGACACTTGGAACCAACCTATTGAATACAAGGACAAGCCCCAAACCTACCAAGTGTGTGGGAAGGTTGGACATCAGAATAATGCATACCCTCATCAATCAGGAGCTCCTCCATGATCGATGAATCTCAAGAGGAGCAGGGAAAGCAAATGGGTGCCGAAAAGAGCTACTCAAAATATGAAAGGAAAAATTCCTACTCCTGATTCCTCATCAAAAATAGATACACAAGAGGTCATTGGGAAGGACTCTCTGGAAAGAACCTTGCTTCAAATATTTTTGATGGAGAGGAATAGTTAAGTAGAAATCCTATCAAGAAAATGAAAGAATTTCTAAAGGCAGGTGATTGTGTTCAACTCCCTAAGAGTGGTGAAGGTATGTAAGAGATAAGTCCATTTGGTCTCATTCTCCAAAATACCTTTGATTGTTTTGCAATATAAGAAACTGTGATTCAACAGATTGTGAAAAACCCTATAACCTCCCCTATCCTAGTGCTAGAGAAAGGTTCTCCAGGTCCTAAAACCAGGAGCCATCGAAGAAACTGAATTGATATAGGGGTCAAGAAAAAAGTAGAAAAACCCAATAATAGAACCCTTAGAAAGAGGGAGATTGACTCTGAAATTGCCAATGGGACCCAACCCCTTTTGAGTCTGGAAAAATTGAATACTAAGAGCAGTAGACAACTAACATTGGATAGTTTTAAAACTGCCCACATGGATATGAGTAAGATGAAGTCCTCGATCAAATCCACCAAATGAAGATATGTTCGTGGAACATTAGGGGTCTAAATGACCCATCTAAATAGAGGATTTTAGCTTCTTTAAGAAAGGATTTATCTTTGGATATTCTCTTCATCCATGAATATAAATTGGATGAAAATAGTATAAATGTGGTTCTAGCTCGGATAACCATAATCATGGTTGATTATGGTAATAATTGGCCTACGTGCAAGAAAGCAGTCGTTAAAAAATTGCTTATCATCTACTGTGAAACCACCTTCAGAACGAGAAAACAGTAAAGTACAGTAGCAAGAGAAGAAAAAGCAGAGGTATTTCTAGTTGAACCGTAGACAAAAAGTAAAGTATGGGGGGAAGATCGAAGAACCATCAACTAAAAAAGAGTGAAACCATCGACTGCTCGGGCATCTCTATAGATGTTCAAGCATATCTTGGTGCTACAGGGTGGATGGACTATTGTCGGTTGGTTAGTCAAGGCCAGGATGTGGCAGTAGCTAGTGAATTTGCAGCATCGATGAATGATGGGGTCGTGCGCATGTGGGGACTAGAGATTCCAGTCACCGAGTACATTGTTAGGGTTATGGGCCTCTCCCTAAAGGATGATAACTTGGCCCTCTATGCATAGAAATTCTTTAATGCACTAACTGAACACCTAATGCAAATTGGCTTGCCAAAACAACACCTTCCCGAGGTTTGGAGGGTAGTGTTCAACCAAATCACCCACTTTTTCACATGCTCTGGTAGGTATTATATGTTGAATACAAACCATTTTTGTTTTCTCAAGCATATTCTGCATGGGAACAAAATCAATATACCCCATACCTTGCATGTGCCCTCAAATATGAGGCTATATAGTACCAGGTAGGAACAACTGCCCTAGCTCACCATGGCCTAATTTTAGCCCTAGTACGACATGCAAAGTCACAAGGCCATGTGATGATTGAGGAAATAGGGGCTAATAATGAAGCCCTTGGGGCACAACCATGTGAGGAAGTGCCAATACAAATTTAACAGTCACCCTAGGTGGCTATATAGTTTCTCCTCAATTTGATGAGGTAGGGCGACCTTTATCTCCCAATGGCCCTCAAACATATGAAGGGGCAAGGCAGGAATCACTAAGCCCTACCTACATGTTAGTGTTCACCAGGACCAGAAGTCGAAGGAGATTATCATCTAGGGTGGTGCTGAGCTCATAAAATGAGGATGCCATGATTGATGAGCTCAACAGGGAGGAGTACTTGGACCAAATTTTGCAATACATTTCAAAGGGGCCAACTCCTCAGGAAGAGGTTGCCATGGAGGACTCACCACCAAAAAGCTAGTCAGAGGATTTACAGCAGTAGCTATAGGTTTTGAGGGAGCAAGCTTCCACCTGGGAAGCCAAGTTCAAAGAGAAACATGCTATGTTTGAAGATTCCCATAAAGAGGTTGCCTTGAAAATAAATAAATTATATCAGATAATTCACCAATTGTAGGGGCATATTAGGGCATCACAGTTATAGGGTACACTAGTAGGAGTTGAGCAACCAATTAAGTAAGATGCATAGGCTCAGACAGATTGGGCAATGGACGTGTATACCACATTTGAAGAGTCAAAAGAGAAAGTGGTATCAAGAGGTGCCTATATATCGAACGCATGAAACATCAGATTAGAGCCTGAGTTTGGAGACCATTCAGAGGTTGTTCCTTAGAGTTCCTCTGAACATGGGAACTCTCAAGCTTAGAGGAGGTCTCCCACTATAGTGATTGAAAGTTACTCCCTACATGATCAGCTAGAGAAAGAAGATGTTGCTATAGAGGTAGAGTAGCCCTTTCCCCCATCTCCCTCAGTAGAACGAGTACACCAAGAAGGTGAAGCTGAGGTTGAAGAACCTCATAATTCTGTGCAATCTACAGATAAAGGAGATAGGGAGGAGAATGATGTAGAGGCTATAGAGGCTCAAATTATAGAAGAAGAAGAAGAGCCATACTATTCTCTGACTAATTAGGAGGTTGAATAGCCTCAAGAAATAGAGGTAGTATAGCAGCATGTTTCCCCACAAGAAGAAGAACATCAACAGTCTGTAACTGCTGAACAAATAAATGCAACAACAACACCAACATGCCCCGAGAGGCCCATAAAGCTATGCCCAAAGAAAGGTTGTTAGGGCATCCCAACGTAGACCAAGAACTAGGGCAAGGGTTGCTGAACTATAGGAACTGGGTATTGTGTCAAATGAGGAACCAGAATTAGATTCTATTAAGGAATGGGAGGCAACAAAGAAATTATTTGCTACCAAAAAAGAGAAATTTGAGAAGCTCAAGGAGAAGATTAAAGTAGATAAGAAGAATTGGAAGAAAACCTCCAAAAGAGCATCAAAGAAAGCTAAGAAGGAGGCCAAAAAGCAAGCTGGAAGGCCTCCCAAAAGAATTCCATGTGCTCAACCTCATCAATTTTGATATTTGTATGGATCAGAAGGTGGTAAACCTTCAAGAATGAAGGAGTATTTTACAAATATGGGTTTGCTAGGCCCTATAACACCATTAATGGAAGAAGCCACAACAAGTAAAACTCTTGAGGAAGCATAAAGGGAATCTAAATATTATGATCTTGAGCCATAAGTGGCTAATCTACCAAAGGCCCGAATGGCAAAGAAATACAATGTCCCATTTTGGGAAGAATCTATAGTTCCCATTGCAGATGAGTTAGCCTCCTTCCATGATTATGGGAAGCAAGTAGAGGAAGCTTTCCAACATGGGGCCTCTAATTTTATTGGTTATTATCTGCATACTACAAGAGGCAAGGTGGTCTGATCAAGGGAATCGTACAATAAGAGAGCAAGGCCAAGTCAACCAGTTCGATGCAGCAAGCGCCAGAAGCAGCAAGAACAGGCAATAACCGCTTTTGAAGCACCAAAGGGACGAAAGCCTTAGGACAAAGAAAAATAAAAGACCGCTATACAGAAAAGGATAGCAACCAACAAGGCCTACTAGAATGTTGTAAATAGAACTGGTAATTACCAGTTCAAAGTAGCATAGGGACATGCCACCCCTTAAGCATGGGGGGATGATGAGCCTCAGAAATGCTCATTTTTTGTACTCCTTTTCTAAACTGTGCCACACTTATTATTATAGATGTAAATGTTTTATGCAGATTATATATATGATTAAAAATTTATTTTGCATATTATTTAATATTTGTCCTTAAGTGTATTTGTGTGTAGATTTTGTGGAAATTGCTTTATTTTGGTGTGTTTTGTTCAAGGTCCAATTTGGACCTGGCATTTGCAAACCTATGAAGGTAAGACATAAGTGGAACATTGGTATAAAGTATGAAGTCAAGCGCTTGATTCCCTTTGAAGCGCCTGACTTCTGTTCGACTCTTAACTGGTTAGGCATCTGTTTCTTGTTAGGTACCTCCTTCCCGTTAGGCGTCTACTTTTCGTTGAGCGCCTATTCTCGTAAAGGCGTCTACTTCTCGTTAGGCACCTGACTCCCGTGTTAGTGCTTGTTTCTCAACTTCTATAGAAAGGGTGCCTGCTTCCCAAATTTTTCTAATAAGGCGCCTGATTTTCATCAACATAAAATTACAACACGACTTTGTGGATGATAGAACATAGCGAAGGATCGGTAACAAATATCAAAAGGAGTTGCAACATTGAATTCGAACAAGGAATAATATCCAAAGTAACCAACCATCTATTTTACAGCTGCTATGTGAAATATTAATGTAAAATTGGGCAGAACAAATATTAGGCAAATTTTAGAAATAGAATACGTTGAAATATCTTGATATTTTACCTGATTCCTCCATTCACATGTACGATTGTAAAAGCAAATAATGTTTTGATTTGTTTGAGACATTGTAACAGGGTGTGGCCGCATATCTTATAAATATGTAGGTCACCCTTAAAGACGCAACCCCTAGACTTTCTTGTAAATTCTTTTCTGCAAAACTATGAATAATTTTTTAGTATTTCCTGTACATTCGTCTAAAAGCGTCCGATGGAGATTACCGTAGGCAAAACTTGCTGGAAGCATGGGCCCACTTGCAATAGAGTTCTCCCCTTTTTTCCTTGCTTTCTGTTATTTCAATTCATAAAGTAGTTTATTTTCATGCATTTTCCCTATTTTTTATGATTTTCCAGCAAAGTAGAAATTAGTTTAACGCATGTTAATTCTTTTGTCTGTCTGCATTCGTATACTGAGACTCTGAATCTTGAATCTAGTGTGCGATTGGGGACTGTACCCTAAAATTTGCCCTGAAGGATACATAGGAGAGAAAAAATGTCCCTATTGCTTTCTTTTATGCTGCCTGGTGGATCGAGGTTTCTGTTATTCCCTCTTCTTAATCGTTGTTACTCTAAACCCTAAATTCCAACGAGAGAGAGAGGAGAACCCTACGAACCCATCCAGAGGATACATAGGGAGGTCGGCACTACATTTCCTTTGTCTATTCTTGGTGTTCTTTGTTGCTATTCGAGTTATTAGTGAGTGATCGTGCTTCCTGTTCTTCCCCACCTTGAATCATCAATCTCTAACCCTTACCCCTTTTTATTTCTTTCTCTAACCCGAAATCCTTTTATCTCTTTCTTGCACTCTTATCTCAAACCCCAAAAGTAGATTAGTATAGGAGCCGGCCTTTCTCCGGAGATTGGCACGAGGGGCATCTCTTCCTCTCGGCCTTTCAATGTTGGTCGCAGGTCCAGGGTGTGCAAACCCACCGAAAGTCCTTTCCTGTGCGGATTTGATGACCAACAGTTTTTGGCACACCCGGTGGGACACAAAGTCCCATATTTAAGAAAATTTCTAGCCCGTCTTCACCGGAGCCAGTAGTTCTAACAAAGTTCCTGATGAGATCCAGTCAGTCTCATCCCCTGAGTAGTAGTGAGAATCGATGCTCTCATTACTAAGAGACTCTTAGCATCTGGCGACTCTATTTTACCCGAGAATCTTCAAGTCGTAAAGACCAAGTACTAAAGCCTGTGCCTTCATGCAAACAAGATGGAGAGTTAGGAATAGAGGAGAGAAAACCGATTTCTTTGAACTTGATATCGATGCCTGTGGGGAACGCTCTAGGTTAGTTACCCCCGAATATCTCTTACGCGGGATGTCCTCGCAAGAGGCCGCTATTGACGAGCAAGGCCTAACTTTCGATAGCATAGCAGCTAGTTTTCCTTCGAATCCTCCCAACTCACCGAAGCATCCTAGTGCCTCCGTTCCCTTTGGCATTTCGACAAGCAACCCAAGAGGGACTTTGGGGATTTCTGTTCCATAGAACCTAGGCACAAATATGGCACAACAACAACAACAACAACAACAACCGCCACCCAGATTATTTCCAGCATGGAATTCTTCGTCACCGTTGAATCTCGTGGGCCAAGGGCAAGTTCCACCTGCTACAATAAAAAAGCTCCCGACGTTCGACGAAACCGGAAAGACTGCTCTGGAGCATATCCAGGACATCATTTCCCTAGAGGCAATCCATGATATCATAGAAGAGTGAGTGATGGTGAAGCTCCTAGTTCTCTCCCTTAGAGGAAAACTCCTCTATTGGTACAAATCTCTACCATCCGGCACTATTACGGGATGGGACCAGTTAGTCGGGCAGTTGATGCAAGGTTTCAACGAGTCCGCCGATCCAACTTCTCTTCTGCAGCAATTCACTTCAATCCAAAGACATCCACAAGAAGAGATTGTAGACTTCAATGTTAGGTTCGCTCGAACCTGGCAAAGAGTCCCAGTTGGACTTCACCCAACTGACGAAGCCGTGGCGTACTACTTCCTTCGGGCCTTCAACCCTGATATCGGCCTTATGATAAGGTACTCCAATGTCAATACCTTTCCAGAGTTGTATGGGTTAGCCAAGAAAGCAGAAATGGACCTCATAGCCGTGGGTAAACTCCCTCAAAGAATGCCAATGCCCATACTCCCCGAGTTCCTTCAAGCCTAGTATGCGAGCGCAGTCGCTCCACAGATTTTTGCAATCCCTGCATATCCGATCTCATCTTGGAACCCGAATCCTGTTGTGTCATAGATCATCGCTCCACAAATACATTTCCCCACACTTTCAACTATGCCACCCACTATCACTCCAACATTTCCAATGTTGCTAGCACCCCTCCAACATCCTGCCTTGCCCTCGATATCGACCATGGCTTCTTTACCATCAGTTCCCAAGGCCGATGATATGCAAGCCAAGATATTGCAAGAAATGCAATCGTTAAATGCCACAGTGCAGACCTTGTCCAATGACATGACCGTTGTCAAGAAGAAGCGCGCAAGTGCAAAAAGAGTTTCTATCAGAGAAGGTCTTATCCCACGCTTGCACTTACCAAAGATCAAGCGGTCCATCAAGGAAAAGCTTCGGCAAGAAATGCTGCGATAGATGAAGTCCCAAGCACTTTCGATCATGTATACTGGTGCTCTACATGTAATGATCCTCACGAGGAAAATACATGCATGTTGCATCAACACTACATGCAAACGCTAACAAGCAGCAGTTAAGGCGGTCAAGTCAACGTCATCAGACAATTGGATCAAAACTTGTCAATCGACGAGGAAGAGCCAGTCGCGGTCCTTACCAGGGGAGGTAAAAGGTCGATAGAGGTGGATGCTACTCAAATGGCTCCTTTGAAGGTACATGCTCGATTTGAAAAGGGACAACCATCCTCTTTGGCCCCGAGCAAAGCTCCTCCGCCAGCTCTAGTCAAGGAAAAGGCCCAAAAGGCCACTACCGAACCACCTCAGGTGGAGACCAAAGAACAAGCTAAGGAGAAGCTCAAGTTTCCCTCGCTCACCAAGCGACAAAGGGTCGAAGCGACAGAGCAATATCGCACCAAGTACAAACCAAGAAAGGAACCTGAGGTGCATAGCTCCCCAGCCTACAACATTGTAGAAGAGTTGAAGAGGATCCCAGCCAAAATCAGTCTGTATGATGCTCTGCAACTTCCTGGACAAGTGGACCTATTGCAAGAATCCTTGAAGAGGATTAATACAAAGAAGGCAGAACCACTCGCCCTGGTGCAGACTCTGTCCGTGTCCATCACAGGAAAAAATAGACCACCACCGTTCTACCTATCCTTACAAATGGAAGGATATATCATGCATAACTGTATGATAGATTCTGGAGCTGCGACGATAGTAATGCCGAAGGCAGTATGCAAAGAAATAGGCATGGAATACACACGAAGTAGTCATGGAGTCCTCCAGTTGGACGGTACCCCAGTGAAGACTATAGGTGTCATCAAAGATATTCCTATTCGGCTACATAAGACACCTCAAATCGTAGTCATACAAGAGGTGGTAGTCATGGACCTTGAGCCCTACTTCAGCATGTGCCTTTCAAGGGAATTCACAGAAAAGCTGGGTGGATATCTGTCCATGGACTACACTCATCTGGAGATCCCCTTCAAAGGGAAGAAGGTGAAGATCTATAATGAAAAGCCTTCTACGTTCCTAGTTGAGAAGATGTCCGAAGAAGAAAGCAGTGGCCCTGTGCATACGATCACGGAGGAACTAGAGCAAGTGGATTTGGTCCAGGAATCCCTCGCACAGTTGTGTTGTGAAGATGAATTTTCATTGGCAGATTTCAATGCCATGATAGAGATTGAGGTGGGGTGCTACACCATCGCCAAGTCCGAGAAACTAGCCAAAATGGAAGGAAAGGTTTCTGCTCAAGAAGGACTATGGAAATTGTTCTTCGACGGTGCCCAATGCAAAAATGGCGCTGGGGCAGGAATCCTTCTGATTTCACCGTCCGATGAGCAAAAGGAATATTGCTACCGATTGACATGGAGCTGCACCAACAATGCAGTAGAATATGAAGCCTTGTGCTTAGGACTCAAGAAAGTTGACAAGTTAGGCATAAGGCATCTTCAAATCTTTGGAGATTCCGAACTAGTTTGCAACCAGGTCACCAACAGATGCTCTTCAAAGAAACACTATCTTAAATCATACCGCAATAGGGTATGGGACCTGTTTGACCAGTTTGAATCTCTCAATATACAGTCTGTTCTACGAGAAAAGAATCGACATGCAGATGTCTTAGCATCCATCGTAGCCCGATATTCTCCAGTGGATGATATGGTGCATAAGCCGAAGGTTGTAAGGATGATCTATAGACCCTCTGTCCCCGACAGAGATTTACACTGGCAAGTTTTTGACAACGATGAGCAGATCATCAATTTCATGATCCAAGAAGCCGCTACAGTCGAAGACCGAAGCCCGGATGAGGAAGAATATGAAGGATTGGTCCAGTTGAAGAACAACCACGTTCCCAAGGGATTGATCATGCTTGAGAGCCTTTTCGATCAAAATGATCGATCGCTCTCTCACAGGATCCAGATCAGCGCGCAACAATATCAAGATTTAGAACTGGAACCTGGGAAAGTAATAAAGGTAGGGACCGATTGTACTTCGAAAGAAAAGGAGCGAATCCGATGTTTGTGTAAGAGGTACCCAGATATTGTGGCTTGGTCTTATCACGACCTCAAGGGATATGATCGGTAGCTGATCCAACATACAATCGAATTACAAGAAGGGGCCAAACCTTTTCGACAGAAGCAAAGGCCGGTTAATCCAAAGATCGAGGTCCTGATGAAGGCCAAACTGCTAAAAATGCTCGAAGCAAAGATCATTTATCCCATCAAGCATTCTTCTTGGGTAGCAAACTTGGTCCCTGTCAGAAAAAAGAATGGAGACATCCGATTATGCGTGGACTTTCGCAACTTGAATCATGCTTCCCTCAAGGACCACTATCCTCTCCCACAGATCGATCAGATCTTGCATTCGATGGCTGGAGCTCAACGATTCTCCCTGCTCGATGGTTTCTCTGGGTATAATCAAATCTGGGTCAGGGACGAAGATCAACATAAGACCGCGTTCACAACCAAGTGGGGCACATTCGCCTACCAACGGATGCCTTTTGGCCTCTCGAATGCGGGAGCTACTTTCCAGAGGGCGATGGACCTTGCTTTTGGCGAGCTTCTGAACAAGGTTATCGTTATCTATTTGGATGACATGACCGTCTTCTCCCGAAAGAGAGAAAACCACCCAGAACATCTTCAAAAATTTTTCGAAAAATGCCAAGAATTTGGCATTTCAATCAATCCAAAAAAGTCTATCTTCGCAGTCAGTGAAGGAAAGCTACTGGGACATGCAATTTCAGAAAAAGGGTCTCACCGTGGATCCTGACAGAGCCGAAGCTCTGATGAAGCTTCCAATCCAAGCAGATAAAAAGGGCCTTCAATCTTTCTTCGGTCAGATTAACTTCGTAAGGAAGTTTGTCCCGGACTTCGCCCGAGTCATTAAGCCGATGTCCGAGCTTTTAAAGAAGGGCGCAAAATTTGTCCGGACAGAAGAGAGGAGGAAAGACATTCAAAGAAATCAAGGCCCGAATTGTTCATGCACTCGGTCTTAATCAACCCCGACTACGACTCGAGATTTTATCCTGTATGCAATAGGAGAACCTGAAAGCTACGCCGCGGTCTTGACGCAAAAGGGGGAAGATGGAGAGGAACGTCCCATCGCGTTCCTCAGCCAGATAATCAATCCCCATGAAGAAAAGTACAATTTCATCGAGCGTCAAGTGCATGCAGTAATGAAGTCTCTCGAGAAATTCAAACAGTTCATTTCTCAGAGTCGAACCACAGTCTTCGTCATTCACCCCGATGTGCATAGTTTCATTATTCAAGGGGAACTGGGAAGCAAGAGAGCTGGTTGGGTGAGCAAAATCCAAGAGTTCGATATTGAGATCAAGCCCACCAAGCTAGTTCGCGATCGCGCACTATGTCAAGAGCTGGCGAAGAACGCGACGACCGAAATAACAGACTGTCAGTCGGACGACTTGTCAACAGGAGAATGCCTCGCTAATCAGGAAGAGGCCGAGAGAGATTGGGTCGACGAGATAGTAGAATATTTCAACATCGGTAGATGCCCCTCGCATCTGAATGCTTCACAGCGAAGACATTTCAGGATGCGGTCCGCCCGATACACTATGCGCCCAGAAGGCCTATTTTTCAAGAACATTGACGGCGTCCTCCTCAGATGCATAAAATATGATGATAAGAGGAGAATCCTGGGTGAATTTCATTCAGGATTATCTGGAGGACACTTTGTTGGAAGGGCGACGACGCTAAAAATAATCAAGGCGGGTTACTATTGGCCCACCCTCTTTGCCGATGCCTTCTCCATTTGCCGAAGGTGCGAGCAATGCCAGAGATTCACCGGTCGAAGCAAAAATGCTTCGATGCCACTCCGACCGATACAAGTGGAAGCCCCCTTTCAGCAATGGGGACTGGATTTCGTAGGAGCCATATCGCCAAACTCCTCCACTGGGCACAAATTCATTCTGACTGCGACGGATTACTTCACCAGGTGGGCCGAGGCAGTCCCCACAAAACATGTCGATCAAGATACCGTCGTCACCTTCCTGGAAGGATTGATTACCCGCTTCGGCATCCCCGAAGCAATTATTATAGATAACGGTCCCGGTTTCACGAGCGCAAAGATCAACGAATTCCTATACAAGTATGGGATATATCACAAGGTGTCTTCCAACTATTACCCCCAGGGCAATGGATTAGCAGAATCCACCAACAAAACCCTGTTGAGGATTCTAAGAAAGTTGATTGATCAAAACAAAAGAACTTGGCACCTCCTTCTGGATCGGGCCTTGTGGGCCGATCGGGTTTCTATCAAAAGGTCAATCAAGACTTCGCCTTATGCTCTGGTCTACGGCAAGGAGGCCATCCTGCCCACTCACATTGAGATACCTGCATTGCAGCTGCTAGAAGAAGATGAAGCTAACCCGATGGAGGAACGCCTGGTTCAACTATTACAACTAGAAGAGGAACATGAAAAGGCCTACCAGAACTTCGCACGGCATGCTGAGGTCACCCGAGAATGGTTCAAAAGGAAGTCATCCGATCGCACATTCAAAGCAGGAGACCTGGTATGGAAGTGGGATTCATGGAAGGCCAAGCCTAGGAATCATGACAAAATGGACGCGTTCTGGGATGGACCGTTTGAAATAGTGAAAGTGAATTCGGCCAACTCCTTCATCCTCAAGGATGCGAATGGCCAAGTCTTACCAATCTCAGTCAATGGTCTTCACCTGAAGGCCTTCAATCACTGAGGTATGTACACTCAAAAAAAAAAAAAATCTTGCATGTATTTTGTATATAGGATTTCAATGCCTTGTATATACTCTGTTCAAAAGATCATGGAGAGCAAGTGCCACTTCAACCGCAGAAGCTAGATTCCCGGCTTCACAAAGCGTGATCGAAATCGCCTTCGGGGGGTTTCGGTCCGAAGTAGCCGACGAAAGGAAGTTCGCCGTGAAGCAGTTCATCCTCGTAGAACCAAACCACATGCAGATCAAGGACGTGCAAAACGCTTCGCTAAAGAAATGTGCCGAAGGCGTTGTCCGAAGTAATTCTTGGCGAAGCCCTCCTCGATGAAATGGGTTTCGGTCGACGGTATTCATGAACCGAAGCAACAGCGTAGCAAAGGGGAACTTCGGGCCCGAAATGAAGAAAATCAGCCCGAAGAAGAGCTTCGCGATGAAGTATTTTCGTCGAACCCCGCTTCGGGGCGAACACATTTAAGATGTGCCTCGAGGAACGTGCCGACAACAGCCTCAAAAGGGGACCAAAGCAGACAAACTCAATGCGAAGGAGGTGGCACTCATCCCAAGGCAGTCCGTCAACCCAAAAGCTATGCTAAAACACCAGGTGGCAGCGATCCGCGCTCTCGATACAAAATCAAACTACTGAATTGCATGGCCCCACATACGACGTTGCCATATAGCCAATCAGATGTCGTAGCGATACTTTCAAGCCAGGCCAGCAAAGTAATTACGATGGTTGCCATAAATGTCGGAGGTTGCCCTTCGAAGCTATAAAATGCAGGTGCCCGTTAAGAACAAACCATTTGCAAGTGTAAGGGGCGAGTCTGCATTCTGTCACCTCGAAGAGCTTCTGCATCAAGGGTTTCGTTGTTCGTCATGATTACCCCATCCTTTGTTTTGAGGCGCTGAACTATTCTGCTGCAATCGCTCACAATGGGAAGGAAGAACCCCACGCGGAAGGGAAAAGAACTAGAGGCGATGACTCCAGAGAAGGCGAGAGCCACGGAAGAAAAGAAACAGACTCCCAGGAGGGTCAATCCTCCCCCACGCACAAGAAAATAGGTGATGGAGGAAAGGGAAGAGTCCGATGATGAGCCCAATATAGAACCACCTGTCGATAAGTGGGCGAAAATCAGAGACCCAGAGCTCTCAAGAACCGTGGCCGAGCTTCGGTATACCATCGATTTCATGAAAAGCAGGCTCTCGACAGAGAACAAGAGGGCCATGGCATATTATTCCCACATATACTGGTATCTGGTCCTTCCTACACATCACTGCCCCGAGCTTATATACGCCATTGCTCAGAACTATCAGCCACAAACCAGGTAGGTGTTGGACGCCTCGGGTAAAAAATTGTTTTCCATTCTGAAGGAGGATGTGCAGGCAGCATTCGCACCACAGCAAAGGCCACCAAAAGGCTATACCATTCGCAAGGTCAGCCTGAGCGAACAAATGGATAAGTTCGCCTCTAATCCCTTCATTCTGAGTTTTTTGCGTGAAAGTCTCAAGAGCGGACTTCCTTCCGGCAAGCGACCCCAGATGCCCCTGCCCCTGGAGGCATTTAAGAACACAGATATATTCTCTATCATTGCATGGGTAGGGGGCTTGTCAAGCGATACTTCGGTATGCCCATGGCAGGTGTCGCTAGCCGAATGCATTTCCAGAGGAGAGTTCTATGCTCCCGACGCTTCGCGGCCGAACACCGACCCAGTTTTCTTTGATTGGGCAGAATGGGTGGCCCAAAATCTGCATATGCGGTTGTCATCCATAAAGGAAGCTAGCAAGGAGCCTCACTTCCAGCCTTGTTCTTTCTTGGTTTGGCTCTTCTTCTTTCATGTACATAAAGCCCTTCCCCATTGTGATGTTTCACCAGTCGGCAAGGATGGGACCCCTTTGCCTGTATATCAATGGACCCGACTCTTGCTGAGGTCGGAGTCCTATTACCCTTTCAATCAGCAGTTTTTGGGACCTGCGATGCACATTCTGACAGGGTCTAGCCCTCGGGTGCCTCTCGGCCTTAGAGATAAAGTGGTACTGGAAAGAAAAGGGGATGTGTTTCAATTGACACAAGGGCTTGTGATCCGCCTTTTTGGCTTCACAGGGAAGCCCTTCTTGCTGCCCTTTTTCCCTTCGGAGTACCAATTTGCCCTGGAAGTTGCTCGGCAAAGTGACGCGACCGACGAAGCCTACGGCCACGGGTGGAAGTGGGCACACACCTACGACTTCCCCTTCAAGATGGGAGTAATCGAAGTCTTTGCCCTAAAGTAGAACATATACCTGGAGGAGAAGCTCGCCGATTTTGGTCTGCTCCAAATACCACAGAGGTGGCTCTACGACCCGTTGGGGGTGATGAGAGATCATTTGAAAAGCAAAAACTTCCATGCCTGTCCTCGCCCCGAAGTTTTGGAGCGAGAGGAATAACCCCAATGGCACGGACCTAGAGTGGCACTTAGAGGAGATGAGGACGTTGCCTCCTTGGCATGACTTCTATCCTATGGAGGTCGAATTCGACCCAGACCAGTACCCATTCCCAACTCCCGACTCCACTTTCTAGAGAAAAGCAAGGGACGATTTAAAAGAGGAGTTGAAGGACTGGGATGAGGAGCGATTAAGAGAATGGTGGATTATGAGAGTCCATCGTCGAAAGATGAATTCTTACGGGCTTCTAACAATGGACAGGGAATTCGCAATTGTGTATCAGACCAATATTGGGTCTTGGAAACCCTTGTCCTTCGTCGATTTCATTCCACCGGCCACCCCAAGTTCAGACGAAGGCCCGGGAGGACTGATAATGCTCCTAAGGAAAAAGCAGCCAGGGCCGCGCCTAAAGCTTTACCACAGAGTCCATCGAAAGATCTCGAGACGACGATAGAAGAATCAGAGCAACCCCTCGAGAGGAGGAAAAGAAAGGAGCGGGAACCTACCCAGGCACCCTCGAACTTCCCAAAATGACCACGTACAGGCATGCCGAGCGCCCCTATCGAAAGATCAATATCGGGTTCGGCCGAAGTAAACGACGAAGGAACTCCACCAAGTGCCAAAGCAATCCCAGACGTAGATGTCATCGACGTGGAGGAACTCATGGAGGTCATGGAAGCCGAGAGTACCGAGGCCCAGAAGGAACAAACGCCAATCACCCAGGAGATCGCCATGGCCGCTCTGCCAGGAGGGCATGCAGGTACGTTTTCTTCATCCTATGCTCTGGTTGCTCGTAAGTCCACCCCAGCCCTGGCCGAAAGCTCTCACCCATCCACCCTACCTCCACAAGGTCAGTCACCTCCTTACGCCGTGCCCCTAACTACTCCCCCTGAGTCTTCCGGCCAGGACAAACCCGTCGAAGCCACTTCGCCCAGCCACACCGCCAATCCTCCAGTCATCGACCAGGATGAAGCTAATAGTCCAGTGCCGAACCCCGAGGCTCATTCCTCCATTGTACATAACGTGCTCCCACTCGTCGAAGCCCCTGTCACCCCTGTTGCCGAACCTTCGGGTGAGGCTATCCCTTTCAACTCCCTATATTTGTTCAATCCCTCGGCTTTAGACCCAACCGCATTCGACTCCGAGCTGTCCTCAATACGGGAGTCCCCCTTGGCCAAAAAACTCCTCCAAGCCCGACAGAACACAGAGAGAATGTTGAAAGAGGCAAGAAAGAAAAGAGGGCGTTCGCTCGCTCAAGTTGAGAAATGTGTCGTCTTTGACTTTGAGGTGGGAAAGGTGCATAAAGTAAAGAAGATACCCAAAGTCCAGAAGCCCCTGGATGAAATGACTCCAGTGGACTATGAATATCAAGATAAAGAAAAGGACCTGGAGCATCTGAACGTGGACGAGGAGTCCGCCTCTATGCACATTGGAATCGAGACCTTCAAGGCGCACGCCAACATTGCCAACAAGCGCAGGTTCGAAGCCGAGAGTGCTAACATCAAGCTGGAGGAGGAGCTAGCAAGGACTCGCTCCAAATTGGCAGAGGCCGAGGGGCAGTGCAAGCTGATGCGAAAAGAAGCACATGCCCTAAAGCTACAGATAGCATAGCTGGAATGCACAGCTGAGAATCAGGCGCAAAGGCAGATCAAAAATGATTTGAGGGTCAAGGAGCTTGAAAGTAGGATCTTGCAAGCTCAGATCCAGCTGCACGAGAAGGAGGGCCTAGGGCTATTTGATAGGAGCAAAATCAAAGAGATTCGCTCATGTCTGCTCAAGAATTTTAGGTCTCGGGCTATCAGTGCCCTTTCAGTTTTAGTTTACACCGTAGAAGCCCAAGTTGCTACCGTCGAAGGAGGACCAATCGTCGAAGAAGTCATTCAGAATGTCAGAGCCCGACTCAAGCTGGCCCTAAAGGTCCAAGATGCAGGGTATCAAGATTTGAAGCTCGCAGCAATGAGTCGGACAACAAGGGATTGGTCAACAGCCCAGGACACAGTTCGTGCCTTTTTCTCCATAGCCAAGAAGGCTCAAAAGGCAAAAATCCTACTGGATGCATTCGAAAGCGAGAGGCATGCGTCAATGGGCTACTTCGAAGACCTCTTCTCCCTAGGCTTCCCGAGCTTCATGGATGATGATGGAAAGCCCTTAGCCAAGGAAGAAATCATGCTGAAGTGGCAGCAGTTTGAAGACAACGTCTCAGAGATAGACGAGTGGGCCGAACCTATAACAGAGAAGTAGGTTGCTGATTACATACTGAAATACTATAGAATCGCCGCTTCCCTAAACGATCTGTATACCAGGTCCCAGCATGCAAAAATCGGGCAGATCGATAGGTTCCGCGCCTTGGTCAAATCTCTGGGAGATCAGGAGCTGTTCACGAAAAGGGTCTGGTCTCAGATTCGTCGAACCTTAAGAAACATCCGTGTCCGCCTGGCCCCATTGCCAACGGCTGAAGACGTAGCAGAAGCAATGGCGATAGGAGAGGAAGAAGCAGAAGCAGGAGAAGAGGAAGAAGAGGGACAAGCTATGGAAGCATCCCCAGAAAAGGAACAAGGAGAAGGGTCTGGAGGTAACTCTGGCCCAATGGATGAAAGCTGAGGGTTCTACCACCGAGACGAGCTCGTTGCCCCGCGAGCCACCAAGAATGTTGACAATATTGTCACATTCCACCAAGGGGCAGAAAAATTAAAAACTTTGTATGATATTTGTTTTGAAAATTTTCTTTGTTTATAAGTTATAGCAATTTTGATTTCCTATCGCCCCCTGGTGGACAAAATGAAAAGAAAAGAACTTCGGGCCCGAAGCGCTTCCAATCATCACTTCGGGCGAGAAGTTGGCCGAAGATACAAAGATAACGCTTTGCACCCGAAACATTTTTGGCAGCCACTTCGGGCGGAAGTTTTGCGAAGCGGCATCCAAACAACTTCGTCGAGGAAGAAAAGATAGGCCGAATCAGCTAAGGCAAAGAAAATACTTCGGGCCCGAAGTATTTCTAAAATCCACTTCGGCAAGATTTCTCCCGAAGCGGTGCAAGTCGAGAAAGTGTTTCGGCCGAAACTCCCCCGAACCGCCTTTTCAAAAGAAGATCGGCCCGAAGCGTTTTTCTCGACCCGTCAGCGAAGCGGTCTTGCCCCCGAAGCAGCGAAGGATAGAAGAAGATCGGCTTCGGCACTCCACGCCCCGAAGTAATTTTGCGAAGCGGAAATCAGCGAGGCACTTCCAGGAACGCTTCCCAAGTTGGGCATTTTTCCCAAGGCAGTCAGAGAGCCTCATAAATGCATATTTTCTTGCCCGATAAGCCCGCTGCTCATTTTTGGCAATTGGATGCGAAGTATCAATCCGAGAAGGAGAGCCCGACAAGCATGGCCGCCACTCGAGCACCGCACCTACAATCCGAGGACACCCAGGTGGCTCATTTAATGCATCTTTCCCCGGTTGACTCGGTCACCATTACCAGTTTTGGTAGCCGATTTGAGAGGTCATTCGTAGCATCAGCGAGGAGCCGATTTCTCAGGGCCCGAGGGCGTACTCCGCCATTTTTGTAATAATGATTCAGAGGGTCGGGTCCTCTATAAAAACCCAGGCTTTGCAATGTAAAAAGGGGGGAACTTTTTGCTAGAAAGCTACTGTAACTTGATGTCCTGCGTCTAATACTAAAGATTTTTGTGCTCCATTTCTCTCTTTTATGCTGCCTTCTGTGCTTAATTCTTTTGTCTGTCTGCATTCGTATACTGAGACTCTGAATCCTGAATCCGGTGTGCGATTGGGGACTGTACCCTAAAATTTGCCCTAAAGGATACATAGGAGAGAAAAAATGTCCCTGTTGCTTTCTTTTATGCTGCCTGGTGGATCGAGGTTTTTGTTATTCCCTCTTCTTAATCGCTGTTACTCTGAACCCTGAATTCCAGCGAGAGAGAGAGGAGAACCCTGCGAACCCGTCCAGAGGATACATAGGAAGGTCGGCACTGCGTTTCTTTCGTCTATTCTTGGTGTTCTTTGCTGCTATTCGAGTTATTAGTGAGTGATCGTGCTTCCTGTTCTTCCCCACCTTGAATCATCAATCTCTAACCCTTACCCCTTTTTATTTCTTTCTCTAACCCGAACTCCTTTTATCTCTTTCCTGCACTCTTATCTCAAACCCCAAAAGTAGATTAGTATAGGAGCCGGCCTTTCTCCGGAGATTGGCACGAGGGGCATCTCTTCCTCTCGGCCTTTCAATGTTGGTCACAGGTCCAGGGTGCGCAAACCCACCGAAAGTCCTTTCTTGTGCGGATTTGATGACCAACAATTACAAGTCACGTTAACTTACATCTTCACATTACTCTGCATATATAATGTAATGTGACTCTTCATATGTAGCACTCTTGGCCTTCACACTTCTAGACTCTTCAACTTCCTATTCTATGGATTCATGTGCACATGGACAACTATGCACATTTATAATACCAAAAATATTTGCACACTTGTGCATTTATTACATTAAATAATAACTCCTAATATAAGAAACACTTTCCTAATCTAAGCATGAACCAAATAATGTAATATACTCCAATACTCCCTTGTATTACATTATTTGGTTATTGAAGACTTTAGTCTTCAATATGGGTCTTCAACTTGATTCTTCAATTTGTGATTGATTCTTGAATTTACATGAAGTGATTCCTATTTTACCTTTCTGATATAACCTCGTCTATTCCTCCTTCTCTTTCGTTTCTTTTGTATCTTCTCTGATGGTATATCCTCTTTCTTGACTTGGATTTTCTTTTTTTTCTCCTGCAATGATGCTAAAGATTCTCCTTCAACATGATAAGTTTGTAAATCATAGTAACATTGACTTAGATTTGAACATTCATCCTTAAGATAATTATATGAGGAATTTCTTTCTCCCTGTATATTTATTTGAAAGAGCAAAAGTAATTAATGGCAAATACATAATTAGACATTCTCTTGTACTAAATACTATGATATATTGAGATTCCCAACACAATTTAAAGAGTTTTTCATGAAAATACTCTATAAAGGAAATAAATTCCCCTTTATTAGCTTCCTTGAAAAACATTCTTAGTCTTTCCTTTACATTAAATATTTGAGCACATCAATATTAGGTATTAACCCATGTGCATAGAATATCAATGCATGTAGCATTTCTTCAATACCTTAATTAAATACTTTATTAACTATTTCATCCATAATTCTTGAGTAGAATTACTTAGTTTTATTTTAAATTTTTCTCTTAAGTTGAATTCCTTATAGCTCCCAAATAGTAAATGAAAGACAAATTTCAAATACTCTACTTTCGTCCGACCTTAGTAAAAAAAATATAAACTCTAAATTTCTTAATTCCTATGTTGATGTCGAATACCTTATAACTCCAAACTTTAGAAATTTAGATAAATTGTATTTGCAATTCTATAAGTCTAATTTGATGTATAAACCCTTATTACTCCATCTTAATTAAATTGCAAATATCCCAAAAATGTTTTGTAACTTCAAATGATTTTAAATTACAAAACCTTGAAATTATTTCTCCAATATCTTCTACCCAACAATAAATCCACAATAATATATCTAAGTTTAAATATTCACTTCTCCAAAATAACTCAAGAATAATAATTATGAATATCCTTATATCTCCTAACTCAAACTTATAAGTAAATTTAATAAAGTGGATTACCTTCTCTTTGAAATGATAATCCATTGGTGATCACTATATGAGTTTTCTCTCCTCTACTAACATCTCCAAATGATGCTTGAAAATATTTGGTGTACGCTGGTCTATTTGGAGTGATTATTTCCTCCACTCTAGGTTCAACATTTCTGCACCTCAATTATCATTGCTATGGCTGACTTCAACCTCCACACTTGTGCTTCTATCTAAACCTGCCAAGTGTTAACTTATCTTCTCTACGTCCAATCAAAAATCCTGTGCTCATGTTGATGACCTACGCTTCACTTATCACTTCATTACTATTATTCCTCTATATTTAACATCTTAAAAAATGCCTTCTATTAATTAGTGCTAAAATTTTTGACCTTCCTCCTTACATGTGCTACTTGGCATTCAACTTCCTTCACTGCCCCTAAAATATTTCTTCTTCCTAGGTGAATTGCACTATGGCATTGAACGTTACTATGTAGATATTTCTAATTTGTCTTTGCATCTCTCCAATATTCAAATGTTACTCTTTATCTCTTCCTCCACATGACATGTGCATGCAATATATCCTGTGACACTTGTAACCTTTCCTTGAACCCATTTCTTCCTTTTTCTACGTATTCATGTGTCCTTTCACGCAAAAAATTATTTTTCATTCATGAATAAATGCTACATCTTCACTTGCTCTACTATGTAGGAATGTATTTTCTTTATCTTACCTTGACAGATTTGGTCTAGTGGCGATCTCCTTCAACTTGGTGGTAACTCTCCTATACCACAGTGGCATTTCACTATATGGTGGTGACTTTTTCTTTTGCTGTGGTGATGCTTTTCTATGTGAAAGCACTTCTATGCTATGGTGACACTTTATCAAATGGGAGAAAATATTCTATGAATAATGATTTATCTTCCTTGAGAAAACAGTGCTCGACTCTTCTTATTTTCCCTTTAACTTGTAGCTATATAGTGTCTTTGGATACTGAAAATCTTGCTATAATTTTAATCTTTTGCTGGTTGTTAGCTTGTTTAAAATATTTTTTCTGATTTCTTATTTTCACTTTAATAAAATTACATTCCTTAATAACTATAAAATAACATTTATTAACACTATTACACTCATCTTATCTCTCCTTTTCTATTATATTAGACTCTTGCTATTATATCTTTGTAGATTTTAAAATGTAAGCAATAATATCACCTTTGTTTAAAGAAATCCTTTAAGCTTATTTTAAGATTCCAACTAATATAATGCAGATATCAAATAATAATATGGTTCTCTTTAATACTTAATGTAAATCTTATTTCAATTTTCAAATAATAACTTATATTGCACCTGCATACCTTTCTAGTCTCTGTTTTGTTGGTTTCATTGGTGACTTGATTCAACCAACTTGCAATCTCAAACTTAGTTTTACACCTTTGTTTCTCCTTCATAAAACTTACCAAATTTTTAGCTCTAGTTGCTACCCAAATTTCTCATAGTTCGTTGTCTAATAACTCTTCCATAATATACTCCAAAGTTCTCCAAACGCGTAGCTCCTTATATTCTTTTGATGTTATCCACAAGTCTACAATTACCTAGTTAATTCCTTCCTTCTTTTGTTATCCAAAACCTGCAACAAAAGTCTCCACAATGCTACCTTCTATCACTATCCAAAATCCTTCAATCTCCTATTCACAGGAACTCCAAAATCTGCCCAACTCTTCTCCAAATAGTAGCTATAGGATTCCTTCAATCTATTCTCCTGCAACCCTTCAATCTCTACTTCAAAACCTACAACCTTCTCCTATCAAACCAACCTTCAAAACTTATGTGGCTATATTTACATTTCTTAAAACTATGGGCTCTTCAATATTCTATTCTTCTACAATCTCCTTGTTGAATTTTGACTTCAAAATTGATCTCCTATGTTGTCTATTTCCTCAAGAATCTAAATGTCTTGTGACCTTGTAATCCCTTCTCTAAAATTTGGCAAACTTCTTACCAAACACTTCTTCCTTTTTGGATTATGGTTGGATGGTGATATTTATCTCAAATATTCCTTATTAGAAACTTTTCATTGCTCACAATCTCCTATCACAAACCTTTTTCAAATCTCCTCCAATGATTACCTCTTCAATTTTGTAGAGTTTCCTACTTCTAGCTTTCTCCAAAAATATCTTCAATGGTTGCTTATTCAAATCTGCATTAAGGCTTTCTCTAGACTTCTTATTCTTCTCCAAAATCTCCTTAAGACCACTTCTCTTGGGTCTTATAATTCATCAACTCTTAAAATTCTCTTCTTGAAGATTCAATTAAACCTATTCTTGATTTCCTCAATATTCCAAGTATGGGAATTTTGTGATGAGATCTCTTTCCTAGATCTCCATAATTTGTTGCTCCTCAATCTCCTGAATTTCCAAAGTATACTACTCTTCAAATATATAGTAGAAAATTTTCTTAGTCCTTCACTCATCTCCAATATATAATGAGAACCTTATACACAAGTCTCTTCAATATCCAATATGCATTTCTTCAATCTGCAATCTTCTATCTCCAACCTTCTATCTTCTAAAATTGGAAGTTCTTCAATCTAGCCTTTTTTAGGTCTCTCCAACTTCTCCAATCTATAGCTTTTCATCTTTAGTTTGCAATCGTCTATGGGGACTTCCTTCTCGAGTCTCCTCAATATTTAATCTCAAATGGGGTATCTTCTTAGATCTCTTCAATCTCTAATTTTATGCAGCAAAGAATTATTCCTTGCACAATAAAAGCACATAGAATCTCAAACAATGAAGGTGAAATTCTTCTATATATATTGTAGGAATATTCTCAACTTTTGGGTGCTAATTTTCTACAACTAGAAACTTAGATAGTATTATCAAATATATTAGAATTTCTAGAATTCTAAAATAAATAAACTTCACTAGTTATTCTCAAAACTAGTGGAATAAATTATGTGTTGAGTCCTAGTCTTCACAATCTTATGGAAAGACTCTAGCCAATATTCAATTTGCATTCTCCTTCAATCTACCAACTTCTCTAATAGGATATCCTTCTTGGGTCTCTTAATCTTCTCAATCTCCATAATATCAAGGTCTGTCTTCAAGATATGAAATCTCCTTCTATTTCAAATTTGTTTTTGAAATATAAATTCTCCAATATTCCCTAGTTTCTTCTTCTAGATATTATCTCCTCACCTTCATTGGTTTCTCCTTCACAACTTCAAAATCTTTGCAAGTCTAATCCTTGCAATAGCTCTCCCTATCTCCTGTCAATCTACCTTGTGCTTCTGATACCACTATTAGCTTTTGAAGCTTAATACTTAATATAAATAAACCAAAAGATATCAAATAAAGTCTCAAACCAATGTATATGATAATGAATATATTTTCAAGTATAAAACACATAAATAACTCGAATATCTAATCATAAACATGCCATAAAGAAATTCTCACATAAATGATGATATAGCTCTAAAAGAACTAAGTAATGGCATTACAAGTCATATCAACTTACATCCTCACATTACTTTGCATATATAATGTAATGCAACTCTTCATATGTAGCACTCTTGGCCTTCACACTTCTAGACTCTTCAACTCCCTATTCTATGGACTCATGTGCACATGGACAACTATGCACATTTACAATACCAAAAATACTTTGCACACTTGTGCATTTATTACATTAAATAATAACTCCTAATATAAGACACACTTTCCTAATCTAAGCATGAACCAAATAAAATAATATACTCCAATAGTAGCTTCTTTTTTTTATTTGATATGACGACTTCCTTCTCCACTCTTTGGAGGTATATCACCCTTTTAGGTGGCTTCTCTATGCCACAATAAACTATAGGTTTTCTGCATTGAATAATGTCTTTAGACACTTTGATATTATGCTGATTTGTGCACTTTGGTCTTCCACCTTAACTTAACAACCAATGCACTTAATAACCTTTAAGAGTAACTAGTATAATGCACTAGTAATTTCTCCTTATTCCTCGTAAAAAACTCTTAAAAATAATTTTAAACTTTCACTAAAATCAATGCTTTATAATGTAGTCTTCTTTTCTTCTAGTAGATAATAGGAAATTGATATTTTTAATTCTCTTGAAATATATCTAACTCCTATTTTGATGTGCAGGTCTTAACCTTAAAAGAAACTATAGTTTGCACTCCCTTGAAGAGATTAATATGAAACCTTCTCCTTGCAAATTTAACTCTAATATGATTCTTAATGAAACTTAATAACAAAGTGTTCAACTAATGAACATTTTGCACCAAATTTGCTTACCTTAATGACTCTATAGATGAAGGATTTCAAGGTGATTAAATTCACCTTATTGCTACTCTTTACTAGATGGACTCATGGCTCTTATTTGTTTTCCAAAATAGCTCTTCAACTCACCAAATCACAACTTTGTAAATCCTTTATAATGCTACTTTAAACTGTAGTTTGGTGGCTTCAACTATCCTTTTGGATGTATCCTGGAAATATGAAACTTAGCAACTATTGATGCTACTCAAATTGTTGCTTTCTTGCTGTCCTCAAATCTAATAATTATAGATTGCAAAGCAGTCAATATCTCTACTAAAATATTATCCTTGAATCTCAAAAATTTGGTAGGGAACTCCTCCAAATTGTAGCTTAGATTTTTCTTCAATAATCCTTCAACTTTCTACTATGAAATCAGTAGTCTTCCTTCTGCAAGTAAGCCTTCAAAGCCTTTAAAGGTAATATTCAAACATCTCAGGTTTGGAATTAATTTCTAGCTCCTTTCTCCTCAAGAATATGAAATTCCTGAGATATTTACCAATATCCTCTAAAATTTGGTAAGCGTCTTTCCAAATACTTCTCCCTTGGGCTTGTTGTCGTATGGAAACAATTGTCCCAAGTTCTTCACTATCAGAAACTTCTCCTTGGTGGCAAATTTCTCCAATGAGTTCTTCTAGAAACTTCTTCAATGACCTTCTTTGAATCTCCTTCAATGAGGCTCTCCAAGCCTTCTCCTTATTTTTCCCCTCAACCTTCCTTAAGACCTCTTCTCTAAGGTGTATTACTTGAAGCTTCTCAAGTTTGCTTACCAATACTTTAATGAGATATCTTGATCTCTTAAATCTACTACTTCAAGAATAGGACCTTCTATGGGTCTCTTCAACTTCTTCAAAATGAAGTCTTCAATATTCAATGAATATCACCAAATATTCATCAGATCTCTTCTCTAGAGTCTTCTTTTCCTCAAATCTACAATAAGGCTCTTATGGCCTTTTCTTCTTCTACTCTTTATAGGTCTGCAATCTCTAGCAATGAGGCCTTTTCTACAGGCCTCTAAATCTTCGATCTTTTATTTGTTGCTTCTGGTATTGGATTGATTCCAAAGAAGATATTCTTCCTAGTTCTATGTAGGAAGCTTTTCAAATTTTTTTGAATCTCCTTTTTCTACAACAAAGTATTAGGTATGTAATGGAAGCAACTCTTAATTTAAATATAAACAATTTTCACCAATTGATTTGTTAATCTAGTGGAATCAATGTCGAGTCCTAGTCTTCACGAGTTTTTCTACAAATCTATGGAAAGACTAGCCAAATGCAATCTTAGAAATTCTAGAAATGATATTGCTACTCTTCTCTCAATCTCTCTTATGGCTCTCTCACTAGATCTTATAAATCTACCATGGTTCTGATACCATTGTTAGCTTTGATGATGGATAATAATGGAAATGCAACCAGAAGTTGTAAGATATGCAAGTTATGATATCTATATGCTAATTGAACTATAATATGCAAGAAAATAATGAAAGAGACTTTTGCAATAACTTAGAAATATGCCATTAATAAATACTCATGAAAATAGTACAATGCAGTATAATGGAGGACATGAAAACTCTATACACTATTTTGAAAGAGCTATATTGTACCTATACTACTCTGTACTATGCATTCTCTATATTCTCTACTGCCATTATTTCACTCCCTATAAGGCCTATATATTGGAAGATAAGTTCCTTCACCCTTACTCTACATACGTGTCTTCAACTACCTTTCCTATGAATCATGTACAAGTGGATTCCTTGTACATTTACATCATTGCACATTAACACTTACGCATTTATTACATAGCTAGAAGTAAATACTTAACTTTAATCCAAAGTAAACTCCTACTCTAGTTATGTACTAAAGGTGGTGCATTGCCATGTACCAAATAATGTAATATAATCTAACAAGAAAGATGTCTACTCCAAAGTATATAGTGAATAATGATATGAAAAACACCATTAGAAAGAAAAGGGCAAGTATTACAAAAATGGGGATAAAGAACATACTTATAAAAACTAGAAACCTAGATCTTGCCTCAAAAGTGATCTACAATGAAGCCTTAGAAGGAAACTTTAACACCATGGAATATTATCTTCATGCTAGAATCATTGAAGTAATTGATAGTGGAAATGATGATATTTGAATTCCTCTAGAATTTGGGAGCATATTATATATGGTCTTACTCTCCAATATTACAAAGAAGAGAATATAAACTAACAAGAATTAATTGGATCACTTAAAGATAAAACTAAAATATATGAATCCTTCTTAGAGAAGATATTTCAATAATCATGCAGTATTGAGACTTCAAGTTCTTCTAACTCAAGATCTTATCATGATGCTTTAAGTGGTTGTACATAAGATTCTATACTAAAAAAAATTGTGATGAGAAAGACAAAGGCAAAGAGAAAGTTATTTTGTAAGAATATGATGATAGCATCACAAAGACTGATCTTAATATTGAAAAAAAAGGAGAAGAGGAACCTAAAAAAGGAGGCATTCAATGCAAAGTAAATTAAAGACAAGAAGCAAAATAAAAGAGGAGCTCAAATTCCAGATATAGAATGAAGATCCATATTTAATACTAAAGTCTTCAATACCCAAATAATGTAATACAGGGAGGTGTTAGATTATCTTACATTATTTGGTACATACCTTGGGTACATTATTAGATTAGGAGTAGTTAATTCAAGCAAGTAATAAATTCACAAGTGTTAGAATGTGCAATGATGTAAATGTACATGAAGTCCACATGTACATGAGTCATAAGATAGGTAGATGAAGAGTCATGGGTAGAATAAGGGCCAAGGCACATATCTTCCTATATATGCCTTTGGAGAGTGAGAGTGGATACATATAGATAGATAGAGAGACATATAGATATATAGGTAGAGAGAGTGATTTGTAGAAAGAGTATAATGTAGTTCATTAATTGAAATTATGGAATGTTCATGTCCTCCATTATAATATATTGTATCATTTTCATGATCATCCATTAATAGCATATTTTTGAGTTATTGCAGAAGTTACTCTTATTATTTTCTTGTATATTATAGTGCCATTGTCATATAGTTATCATTGCATGTTAATTTTACATCTTGTGGTTGCATTTCCTTTTATATATCATCAAAAGCTATCATATCCATTACTAATAAACCAAAAAGAATACTCACCAAGAGGATCTTTGTTCTATTGAACCAACAAATACAAAAAAATCAAGGTAGGGTGAATACCCCATAAATTTATAGAGTAGGTCATGATTGGATCTATAAAAGATTATTTATTCTACTATAATCTGCCCAATGATAATATTTGGCCTTGATTCTAACTATGGAAAGCATCCATTGACTCTTTGAGATGTTTATCTTTTTCCAGTAATTTAAAGAGCATATTTAGTGCAGTTTTTTATGCTGCTTCAGTCTCTATTGGAGATTTTTCCTTCAACAAATTTACGAATGAAATTTTTCTATCTAAGATAGGATTTGTAGGCATCCCCATTGCACCCTATTAGGGTAGCAATCTTGTCTTTGATTTCACAACAACTAAAAAGTACTTTGTCTACCCAACCAATAAAAAAATTTTCTTATGAAGGTTTAATGGTATTTTTTTAATTAGTTATATGGGATTGAAACGAGTCCCACCCATATTACATCATCACCACATAGTGGTATTACAAAAAATCTTGGATATTATCCATGTATCACTTGGCAATATTTAAACCTTGGTCTCCTCTTTAAATATTGAGGAATTTAACCGGTTGAGCTAATGCCACTTGATCAAAGGTTATATGATAATTGTATAGAAGTTTTTTATTAATAAATATTTTTATTATTTTTATAAATATAAATTTAAAAAAATTATAATTAATATTTAAAAATTATTATTTATAATTATTACATAAATAGTTTATAGTTATTAAGTAACTTAGAGCATGAAATTAATAATAAGAAAAAAATGAAAAATAAAATATTTTTAAGAAGAGTTGAAAATTTTACATGCAGCGACAAGGGTTTTGATCATGATTAAAATTTTACAGGTGGTGATAAGGGTTTTAATCGTGATTAAAATTTTACAGGAAACAATAGAACCACGAAAACTACTAGCAAGGGTTTTGATTGTAATTAAAATTTTATAGAGCGACAAGGGTTTTGATTGTGATTAAACTTTTACAAGCGGTGGCAAAACCACAATAGTTGCTAGCAAGGGTTTTGATCATGATTAAAATTTTAAAAGCAGTGGTAAGGGTTTTGATCGTGATTAAAATTTTATATGTGGTGGCAAGGGTTTTTATTAGTGGCAAGGGTTTTGATCATGATTAAAAATTTATAAGCAGAAACAAGGATTTTGATCGTGATTAAAATTTTATAGGCAACGACAAGTGTTTTGATTGTGATTAAAATTTTACAAACAGTAGTAAGGGTTTTGATGTGATTAAATTTTACAGGTGATGACAAGGATTTTGATCATGATTAAACTTTTACAGGTAGTGACAAGGGTTTTGATCATGATTAAAATGTGGTAAGGGTTTTAATCATGATTAAATTATGGTAAGGGTTTTGATCGTGATTAAAATGCGGTAAGGGTTTTAATCATGATTAAAATTTTATAGGTAGCGACAAGGGTTTTGATTGTGATTAAAATTTTACAGGTAGCAATAAGGGTTTTGATCATGATTAAAATTGTTCAGTTTACAATAGAACCATGATAGCTACTAGCAAGGGTTTTGATCGTGATTAAAATTTTACAAGTAATGGCAAGGGTTTTGATTGTGATTAAAATTTACAGGCACAACAAGATCCAAATTGAAGCAGGGAAATAATTTCTTGGTAGGTAAGAACTTCAAATATTTTATGTATGATTGTTTGGAAAATAAAGAATTGAAATTGGAGTGATTCCAAATTGACGAAGAATTGAATTGATCTGGCTAGGTGTAATGGCAACATAAATAGTGGTAGAAGCAAAAAGTGATGGTGATGCAATGATTGATGGTGATGGTAGTAGTGGAGGTCCACTTCAGTTTCAATGGGATCAAGGCAGTATTTTTGATGTTATTATAGGTCAAATTCATAGCGTGGAGATGCCATAGTGGATCGCTTTTACCGATTGTAATAAATATAATTTGTTTTATGTGATTGGAAACAATGGATCTATGGTACTCATTAGTGGGAGGAAATCACCAATTATCATTGGATATGGATCTATAGTTCTTGTTGATATTAATGCCATAGTAGACCCTAATGGGTTCAAGGACAATCAATCTGCATCCCTTATTGGGGAGAATATGTTGAAGGTTTCTGTCAGAGGTAGATGTATAAATTTTGACAACATCGAATAAGTAATCTCAAACTTAGGAGGTGGGGATCTATCGGATCAATGTGGAGGAAGGAATTTGATTGACATAGCATAAGGTAAAATCAGATCCTAGAAGGTTTCCTCCTCCCACTTTTTTGTAGCCCTTTTCAAAACTTTTGTTTCTTCTATTTGCCCCCTCTCCCAAAGATTGATATGTGCCACTGTCAAGGTGCCCTCCAAATTTTGTCAAAGCTTGTCTACTCCCTTGTGGATCAAGACTCTCATTATCTAGTGGGAAAATTTTAGGACCTCTCCTTGACATGGAGTTAATCCGCAAATGGGCCACTACCCGTTGGCGACCTCAAGGATCCATGGACTTGGTTACCTTTCCCAGAGGATTTTTCCTCATCCATTTAAATAATACCATTGATTCAAGCAGAATCCTATCAAGTGGACCATGGTTCTATGGCTAAAGAGGATTTTTTATTAGGAAATGGAGCATGGATTTTGACCCAAAGACCTAAAAAATCAACCTTGATTTGATATGGATCTGCCTTTCAGATCTTCCTCTCCATTTTTGGGATGAGGATATTTTACAAGGAATTGCTCGAGTCATTGGTGAGTTCATCAGAATTGATCTACCTACCAAAGCCAAGACCTGCATGTACCATGCTCTCATGTGTGTCAATGCTTACATCGATTCCTCTCTTTCTTCTTTCATCAATATGATTTCAGATAGCATCTCCAAGACTCAAATAATTAAATATGAGAATAATCCAGCATTTTATTCAATGTGCTCCAAGCAAGGCCACCTAAGCTCTCAGTGTCAAATGTCTAAAGTTTCTAAGGTGCCTCCCATAAAAAATATTCAATCGTAAGGTTCCAGCAACAACATCATTCCCCCAATCATTCTAGATCTTCTTCTTTGGTGGGCAAAGGCTCTAGGTCTCCTCTCTATTGCTACAACCATTTCAAATTAGGAGATTCCACCTCAAGGTCCCTTAGGGAAGGCTTTGAATAATATAAATCAATAGCTACCATCCATTGATACAAGTATGTTGGGGGACCCTCTGAAAGAACCTACCTCTATAGAAAACTCTTTTCAAGATGTTCCTATGGCTCATGTCAATCTTTCTTCCCTTTTTAAGGTATACCCTCTGGTCTCTATTTCCAACTATTTTTCTTATTTATCTATTTTTGAGGCTTTTCCTTTTATTGAGAATGTTGGCCCCCATAGCTCTCCTTAGATTACTTCTTCTAGCCTTTCTCCTTGTAAACAACATCTCAACAATCTTTTCTCCTTGAAGCCCCATTTCACTAGAAATAAAAAAAGGCTCCATGTTGATGTTGGTTTAGGGAAAAAAATAGGTTGCCCTTCCTCTCAGCTCATCAGAAATAGAGAATGCATCAATGACATTGCTAATGGAACTCAAATCACCTTAATTATCTCCTACAAATAACTACTTTTAGGTCCAACTAAAAATAATACCCGATCCAAATTTACCTCTTCACAAGGAAGAGGAAAAGGTTCTTCCATAATTTCAAAATGAAGATCCTCTCATGGAACGTGAGAGGCCTCAATGAACTCAAAAAACAATGTTTGGTTAAGTTCATGAGAAAATACCTAAAAAAATCCATTTTCCTTTTGTAAGAGTCAAAATTGGATGCCCACACATTTCTCAATATATCTAAAAACACTCTAAATTCCTTATAAGCCTTGCCAATGGAGCTTATAATGTGTTGTTATACTTGTGGGATCCATATGTTGTTGAAAGTAGACTCCTGTCTATGGTAGAAAAATATATAAATATCCTATTATTTAGTAAATACTAATGGTATAGATAGGTTTTATCAAACATCTATGCTCCAAACTCCCCATATAGAAGACTTTATATTTGGAACAATATAAGTCATATGAGGGAGGTTTTCTCCAATGAGATATGGATGTTGGTTGGATATTTTAAGTCTCTCTTATTCCCCATAGATAAGAAAGGAGGCTATGAAATAATAGTAAATTCCTATGAAGATTTTGCTTCTTTTGTGGATGAGAATGAACTCATGCCTATCCATTTCAAAGACCCCAAATTTACCTGGAGTAATCGTAGATAAGACAATCATATTATTCAAATCAGGCTTGATAAACTCCTAATATCCCTTAATGGTATCTATCCCTTTGGTGATATTGATGTGGAATCAATTACAACAAACACGAGATATGAATGACAATCCAAAACTATTTTTCCATTAACAACAGAAGCCTATAAATAGGCATTACAAAAACATGTAATGGATAAGGTTACATTAAATGATTACAGTGCACCTTATACCAACTAAAAATTAAAAATAAATGACCATCAATGGTTAATGACTTATTACATTAATTAAACCACACCTAATCCCTATCAACAACACACCTAATCCCTATCATTCCTCCCCACCATAGAAGCATTGGACTCCAATGCATTCAAAAAGGAAGGAATCTGGTGGGAATCCTGGAGGCTGTGGGGATGCTCCATAATGAGGCTCCATGTAGATGTAATTTGGAATACCAATATGAATAGGATGAGTGTGCATGAATGACATTTTATGATATACCACCAAATACTAAAAGTCCTGCAATGTGAAGGAGGCAGGATGCGAAATGGTGGGAACCAAATGAAGAACTGGAAGAACTACAAGTAGAGTAGGATTAGGAGAACAAGAAGAAATTTTGGTGCAACAAGAGTAGGTATGGGTGCCATAGGAAAAACTACTAGAATAACAGGAACAACTACTGGTGCCACAAGAACAACTACTAGAACTGCTGGAACAATAGGAATAACTTCAGGTGAAACAAGAAAAAATGTAGGGGCAATATGAACATGAGCCCAATGCATGTGCTATGAAGTGGATAAAAGTACATGGGGTTGAACATCCTACTACTGTGGTATGCTAAAAATCAAAGCAATGGGTCATACCTGATGTAAATTAGTGCTAGCCCGATGTGTAGTGGGTGGAACACTACATACAAGAAAGGATTTGTTCCCATGCTACAAAGTATAGGTATTGTGATAGGAATCATAAGTGGCATGCTTGTCATACTAATATGACTTACCCAACAATAATCCATAATAATCCATGGGTGTCACATCACAAGTGACCCTATCTTTGAACTTAGGGCCAAAAGCAAAGGCATGTGTGCACATTTGTGTGATCTAGGAAGTGTTTGTATCATCCTTCTACCCAAGAGTGTATGGGTGAGAATGAGATGTTGTGGGAAGTTTAAGCCTATCAAAAATGGACTGCACAATCAATTTTTTTTGTGAGCCATTGTCAATGATACAATCTACAACAAAATTATGCAGCAAATGTGCACGCGTGATGAACAAATTATCATAATCATGTGTTGTGGAATTGTGATGCATCAATGTTACATCATTCAATTGTCCCCTTAATTCCTCATAAATATCTCCCTCACCAGTAGCCTTGATGGGGTTATCACATGTTCCCTCATCAAAATTTACAAATAAATTCTTCTTGTTAGAATTCTATAATTTGGGACATGTAAATTTATCATACCCTAGTTTTTTACAATATCGATAGATTTGTTGAGAAGTAGAAGAAGAAGAATAATAATAATAAAATGTTTTCTTATAATCAAGGGAGTTATTATAATGGTTATTAGAAGAATAAGGGGAGAAATAAGAAGAGGGCCTTGGTTCTCATTTAGACTCGTGTGTAGAACCAACAAATGAGTAGCGAGGACCTCAACATTGTGCAACAAACTTCTCCTCTACAATCTGAGCATGGTTGAACACATCATCAAGTGTGGTGCACTGAGTATATTTCAACTCATGAAATAAGTGTGCAAGAATCCCACTTTTAAATTTTAGAATCATAGAATCTATAGGATCAACAACGCATAGTAAAATGTGCAATCGATTGAATTGATACACATAATCCTAAACTGACTGATTTTGTCCCTATCGAAGATGAAGCCAATAAATCTACAAATTAGCATCATAATGGGATGGATAAAATGTGGCCTTCAAATCTTTGACCAAGTCCTCCCATGTGAGAATGTGGTGTTTAGTTACTAGAACCTTAGCCATGCTAGAAAGTTTCAGCTTAGCAAATAGAACCTTGTCATCCTCCATTGTTTGACTATAGTCAAATCAAGTCTTCATGTCGAGTATCCAAGTATTGAGAATATTAGGATCTCGAGAACCTTCATAAATGCAAACTTCACATTTGGCATGGGAATGAGAGGATGCTAAAGATTGAAGTTTGATTTTTTAATGGTGTCAGCCAAATAATTAATGTGGGTGGTGACTTTGGCCAATTTTTTGGCTAAGGCCATTTTGGCGGTCATATGTCTAGTGCAAGCTAGGAAGAAAACCAAAAAATGAAGAAAGGCAAACACGAGGCAAAAATGCAGACCTGAAATACAAAGGAATATTTGGGACATAATTTGGAAGATGAAATAAGGGTAAACAAAAATATTACCATGGTGGATGTGTAGATCTCAAAACGATCTTTCCAACGAGTATATGCAAGGGTATACTCAGATCAATAATGGCCCTGTAGAAGCAGAAATAGCAAAATATCTCTCAGAATAATGAATTGGCAAAAAAATTGGTTTGGTTCCAACTGTGACATCAACGACTATGCACAATGGGAGTGTACATCAAATTTGAATGCTCAATGACCAATTGAATCAATGTGTAAATTCCAAGGCAATAACTTGCAACGACCAATTCCAACGATAACGACTGGAAATTTTTAATGGTAAGCATCATTTTTTAATTGCATTTATGAAGGGCAACGACACATTTATCAACAAAATTTAATGATATCAGATAAGCAATGGCAGCAACTAATGTTTTCCAATGACCAAAAATATTTATGTTTTCCAACGATCAAGTGACAAATTCTAAGGGCATTGAATTTCAACAGTAGCAATGACTAGAATTTATGAATGGCAAGCATTGATTAATGACTAAAATTTACTAAGGGAAAGCATTGATTAATGGTTAGCATTTACTAAGGGTAAGCATTGATTAATGACTAGCATTTACTAAGGGAAAGCATTGATTAATGGCACAAAAACTAGAAATATTATCGAAAACAAAAATCACCATCGTAAAGATACAAATATTAGGAAAGTTGGAAATGGATCTCATCGAAAAAGAGAAACCATGCTAGAAAATGAAACATTCATGCTAGAAAAACTTGAAACCTTTGAAATGGGTGTTAATTTTTAATGTCAAAAGTGGTAAGTCCACTAAAAAATCTAGGATCAAACTATGGAGTTGCCAAAAATATTGAAGTTCAATGTCCATCAAAGGAGAATAAGAATCACTGTAAATTATGGTGGCCAGTGCAAAGAAGGAAATATGCACACAACGGGTGAGAAGGAATTGAAATCATTGGATCTACACCATGGAGCATCGAAAAAGCAAAATGATCACAAGATTTTGGACAAGCAACAAAATATGTCTAAGGTAGTCATATAAGCAGCAAATGGCTAGAAATGACAGATCTAGCCAAAAAACATAGATTAACGCCCAAAAAGCACATCATAAATGAGCAGTTCCAAATCATGAACTCATACAAAAATGAAAATGGAGATGAATGGAATTTTGTGATTGTCAAAGTATAAGGCTAAAGCGAGAAAACCACATATGGAATCAATAATTCTGTAAAATCCTGCAATCAAAATGTCTAAACAAAAGTAACTACTTCATAGAGAAACCTACGAAGGTGTTCTCATTCCTCGTTTAAACCAATATTGGTATAGGGAAGAGGATACTAGCCTGTAACCTGCTCTGATACCAATGATTGGGAATCAATTACAACAGACATGAGATATGAATGAAAATCCAAAAATAATTTTCCATTAACAATAGAAGCCTATAAATAGGCATTACAAACACATGTAATGGATAAGGTTACATTAAATGATTACGGTGCACCTTATCCCAACTAACAACTAACATTTAAAAATAAACAACCATCAATGGTTAATGGCTTATTACATTAATTAAACCACACCTAATCCCTATCAACAACACACCTAATACGTATAAGATGTTGTCCTTCATTCTCTACCCCAAATTTAATCTAATCACAACCCCCTTCTCCTTAATTATTCATTATAGGTCTCTCTATTCAAATACTCTTTTAGATTTAAGGCTATGTGGCTTCAAGATTCAGATCTCAAGGCACTCATTACAACTTGGTGGTATTGTAGCTTTTCTAGATCTCTAGCCTCTCGGGTCAGCAATAATCTTCGGTTTGTGAAAGACCAACTCAAGAAGTGGAACATAGATGATTTTAGCAATTTTTTTTCTAGGAAATTAAATATCCAATACCAACTCACAAACATAGAGTTTTTGCCCAATAGAGAGAGTTGGACACCCATATTATTGAGGTTGAGAATAAACTTTTGACTGAATACTACAATATTCTTAAAAGTGAATAAGTTTTTAGAAATAGAAGTTGAGAGTTACCTAGTTGAAAGAGGGAGACTCTAGTACTAAATTTTTCCATGCTACTATGATGAGGCATAAAAGCTCTAGCAATATTAGGGAACTCACTAGAGTTGATGGGACCGTTATTTCAAATATTTTAGACATTTAAGCTAAGGCAATGGCTTTCTTTGAATATCTGCTTGGACCTAGTTCAAAGTGCAATCCACAAATGTCAGAATCTCATGAACAATATCCCTAGGTTGGTATCCTAGGAGCATAATAACTGTTTACTCAAACCATTTTTAGCTAGGAAAATCTGCAATGCATTTTTTTTAATGTAAGGTGGGAATGTTCCAAGTTTGGTTGGTTTTCCCTTAATTTTATTTCAAAAATATTAGGACATAGTGGGACCCCATATCATTTTAGCTATCTAACAAATGCATCAGACTAAGAACATTCCTAGAGATGTAAAATATACCTTTTGTCTCTCATCCCTAAGTCCAATAATACCAAATCCTTATTTGATTTCTTCCTTATAAGTCTATACAATATTTTCTATAAAATCTTCACCAAAGTGATTACCACAAGGTTGAAACCCATTCTCCCTTTCATCATCAATTCATATCAAGACAATTTTATTCTAGGGAGGCTTACTATTGATACCATAATTACCATCATGAGATAATTCATTAAATTTCTAAAAGTTGAAAATCTGACATTTTCTTAAGATGAACATGAACAAGGCTTTTGATAGGGTGTATTGGAAGTTCCTCTTCTTTGTTTTGTCCAAATTTGGTTTCCATCTTGATTGGATCAATTTAGTCAAGGCATGCATCTTAGGGGTTAATTTTTCTATTTTAGTTAATGGCTCCACTACTATTAATTACTAGAGTGCTAAAGATTTGAGATAGGAAGACCCTTTGTCCCTTTTATATTTATCATTTTTGCTGAAGCCCTAGGGCAAAGTCTATAGTCTTCCTATTCCAAAGGGAAAATATTAGAAATAAAACCTACCTTCTCTCTCATGCCCATATCCCACCAACAGTTTTTGGATGATACTATTCTTACCACTTAGGCCTCTGTTCCTCAAGATAAAATCATCAAGACCATTCTTCTTTCCTTCGATTTTGTTGTTGGTTAAAAGGTCAAATCCAAAAGAAAACTATATTTTCTCAATACACCCATAAAATAGAAAAATTGTATAGCTGATATCCTAGTGGTATTGTTGACCTTACTACCACTTACCTTGGTTTTCCTCTCTTTGATAGTTCTACCAAAAAATCTCTTTTATTTCCACTCATTGAGTGAATTCACAAAAAATTGATACGATGGAAATGAGGGCTCCTCAGTTAGGTAGGAAAGGCCACCTTAGTCAAAGCAACTCTCTAGAGTATCCCAGTATTCTTTCTGTCCATATTTCAAATTTTGATTGAAGTTTGTAATAATATTGAACAAATCTAGAGGAATTTTCTTTGGTCAGGCTCAAAACACAAGCAAAGATTTCATTTAGTCGTATGGGACCAGGTCTGTTCCAAGAAATAATATGGAGGTATCGGGCTTAGGAAGGTCAAGAATATGAACTTAGCCCTCATTGCCAAGCAAGGATGGAGGATCCTTCAAAATGAAAAATCACTATGGGTTGATATCATCAAGGTCAAATACCTCTGGAACCAACCAAATTTTTTGGATGATCCTTTGCCTATCCAAGGTTCTACTACATGGAATTCCATTTTGTGTTTGAGAGAGATCATCAAAAAAGAAATCTATTGTAAACCTTACAATGACCAAAAGATAAATTTTTGAGAGGACAACTGGTTATGTGACAACCCTCTTCAGAACCACTTTGATTTTATATACCTCAAACCTATGAATGATATGTTATTTGGTACACAGGTTTACCCTAACATGAAGTGTTGGAAAACCCTTCCTCATGGTGATCTGAATGAGGACAAAAAAAAACCTAATATTATTTTATCTAAAATTTTGCATGTTTGTGTTATTCTCAACTATTCAATTGAAGATACGCTTCTATGGGAATGCAGTGAGAACAAGTTTTTCTATATCAAATCTGACTACTTCCTTATTGAAAACCCATAATAGTTGTAGTTTCCTTCAATGATCATTTGGAACAAATATCTTATTCACAAAGTCTATTTTTTCTTTTGGCTTTTGTTTAGGATAAAATTCTCTCCATTCCAAATCTCTAGGTTTGAGGGCTTCCCATTCCTAATTGTTGTTACCTTTGCAAATAGGATTGTGAATCCACCCAATATATTTTCCTCTCCTATTAGTTCTCCCTCAAAGTTATTTGGTCATTATTTTCCACTGTGGGTATTTCCTAGGTTCCTCCCTCCTCTCTGAATGACATTTGTCTACAATGGTCAAATCCCTTCAAGAGATTCCATGTCAAAACCTTTTTGACCTTCTATATTCCCCATTTTATATGGGAATTTTGGCATGAACAAAATTCTAGAGCTTTCAATAACTCTATCCATGATTCCAACTATGTTCTTTCCAGAGTTATCCACATGGTAGTTGAAAATCTCTCTATTTCTTAGGGATATGGGTGGTCAGAGTCCATGAGTGAAGCTCGATTAGCTAAGTCCCTCCAGCTCCCTTCCTATAATATTTCCACCCACTTTGGTGGTTGATACATCACTTGACAAGTGGTCTCCTCCACCTTTGGGATGGATCAAGTATAATTTTGATGTTCAGCCAAAGGCAACCCGGGGCTGGATGGTGTAGGTGGTATCTTTAGAGATCATTTAGGGAAGATCTTGTTGGCCTTTGCAAAAAATCTTGGAGTCTAAACCAATCATTTTGTTGAAGCTCGAGCCCTTTTCCAAGGTTTATCTCTTTTATCCAGCCTAACTGACCTAACCTTATTATTGAAGGTAACTCATTGTTAGAAGCCTTATAGGCACCCATTTAGCATCTTGGAATATCTCTAGCTTAATATTTGAGGTAAAGTTTTTTCTGAGCTCTTCCACTAATGTCATCATTCAATATGTCTTTAGGGAAGAAAACCAAGTTGCTGATGCTCTAGCTAACCTAGGTGTTGCTTTGCCTAACTTTACCATTTGGAATGAAAGTTCTCCCCCTCCCCTAGTTGATGGCAATCCCATGCCTATTTTCTTTTTGTGAACTCTCTTAGGGTTTGGGTTTCTTGAATGAATGCTCGAGGCACGTGGAGCTTGTGGTTCATCATGGAGATTGTCTTTGCAAGCCATATGTGGAGATATTGTAATCACATCATATTCATTGATTACCACCTATGGGATTTTTATCACTTGGTGGATGACACACTGGACCTAATTGTTGTCTCTCCCAAACGTGTGAGAAAATACCCTTCTGGAGGTGTACAAGTACTAGTTCAAAATTTTGGTCGAGTTCACGAACCTGTGGGTGACGAAGGACATCCTGGTGTTTACCGCACTGGCAAATAATTGTATGTTCTCTCTACATATACTAGTGGTTATTTTGCTATAAGATCTTGTGGTTTCCTTTCCATTTCATGCTACTCCTAAAAGGGATTATTTTTTAATTTTTTGAGGCTTCCTCTTTTGCACTTGAAAGGGATTCTCTATCTATTTTTTTGTCTCTTCTTGTTTCCAAAGAAGGTGCCTCCTTTTTGTTTCAGATGGTTGGGAGAACTATTCCTAACTAGAACTTTTTTGTAAAAGGTTACAAGAACCTTTCAAAATCCCTATTACTAATAATAAAAAAAAAACTTAATTTTATTAATATTAATTTACATATAAAAATGATTAATATCAATTGTTTAAAATATTAATCTATAATGTAAACTAATAATAATATTAATCAATAAGTTTATGTTATTTTTATATTTTGTCAACAAATTGAAAGAAGTAGAAATTTCAAAGAATGCAGGCATAGGTGTAGAACACAAGCCAAAAATATCAAAGTGGGGTTTACAAAGATCTCTGACTAAGGATTTTCAAAGACCTTTGGATGAGGGTTTATAGATATCGATGGATAATGAAAAGGTAAGGCCCCAGATGGTGGAAAGAGGATTCCATGGACACCAAAATCAGCCAGAAGTAGTGGACTCCAAAAAGGGCTAAAATAACCATGAGCACATGCAGGTGGAATAAATAATACCAGCTAGTGATCAAATCCCATTTTAGTAAGAGAGATCTAAAGCTTTATTCGAGTTCATAGTAGCCAATCCAAAACAAGAGAAAAACCAAGGATGTAAATGCACAAGAGGCAAAGGACCACCTTTAAAACAACAATCTAGGGTTATATTGCAACAAGTGGAAATGCATCAAAAAGGGGAATAATCTTGGACCACTGGAAAGTAATCAAGGAGGGGCAATTTTTTTGGTCACAACAAAAATGAGTTGATACTTAGTATGGGAAGATATTTTGGTGAAAATTTTCCAAATATGACCTTTTAGGATGCCTTGAGAGGAAGACAATCACAAAAAAATCCAAGTAATACCACTAGGACTTCTTACAAACCTTTAAGAATACACAAAATAGACCCTAGGAAAATAACCTCAGGGTACATAAAAGTGATATATGGATCTCCCATAATCCATATTTAGATATCAAACATACAAATTGGGATCAATTTTATGGAATGTAGAGGATTAATCTACCAATTTAAAGGTCTTCACCCATCCCTCCATGCTTTCAAGATGTGGGTTGCTAGACAATAGAGAACAAGAGATGAGTTAAATATTTCTTAGTTATTTTTGCTAGTGAGGAGAATAGAGAATATTTTTTTAGGAGGTCCTTGTTTTTTAGGTAGGGTAGGGATTTTCATGAAGCCCTAACATATCAAGTTCAATATAGAAGAGGAAATACCCTCAGTAGCCCCAATCTAGGTGACTTTTTGGGCTACCATCATAGTTTTGGAACCAAGCTATCTTCATGATAATAAGCAATACTCTAGGATCTTATATGATGATAATAAATAGTACAAGCTAATTTAAACAAATTATCTATGCCAAATTTTGTGTTCTCATTGACCTTGACAAGCATTTATAAAAACTATTACTTAGTAGTTTGGGGAGGATACCTAAGAACAAGATTTGAACTATGAGAACACCCCCTTCAAGTGCAAAATTTATCATGAAAATGGTCACCTAGATAGGGATTGCAAATATTGGATCCTGGAGTAGGCACAAGAGGAAAAAACCCTTAGAGGTTATGAACTACCTAAATAGAAGAACATACAAATAAAACAATCATCTAAAGAGCAGGTAGTCATATCCACCAATAATTTTGCTAACATCCCAATGGATTATGAGAAGAACATCATGGAGATAGAGATCTTAGGAACTCCTCTTCAAGCCCTAAGAAATGAACCAATAAATGAATAAATAAATCACAAAACCAAGACAATTCTTGATGTTTAAAGTAACCCACAAGAGAATCCATCCCAAAATTTGAAGAAATCCCAAAGGAAAAATATAATCCAAGAGAAATATAATGACTCTAACCAATCAAATGGAAGAATTTATAAAGACATAGATAGTGAAGGTGACACCCAAGAATATTTTGATAGGGCTAAGGTGGTATTCACCAATGCCAAGTTTGGATTCCATCCCATAATCAATAGTAAGTCAGGAGTCTACTAAAAATATGAATCTAGATACATACCAAAGAGTAGAAGACTACTTAACATTAAATAGAGAAAGAAGGTGCAAAGCTGATAGCAATGGATAAGGTCCAAGATCTTACCCATATTTTTAATCCCCATGCTTGTTGAAGTGCATCACCTAGAATATTCAAGGGCTTAAAGGTAGCTCGATAAAGCATAATGAAGTAAAATGAATAATTTAGTAACATCTACATGTTTTCATTCAAAAAATGGAAGTGTTGAAAGAAGAGATGTTAATGTTTGCCAAAACAATTTAGCTTGTGTGTAGGGTAGAATTCTTGAGCTCCCAAGGAGCTTCTAAATGAGTGGTTTGTCTTTGGGATCTAAAAGAGATAGTGATACATCAAATAATGGGAAGTTGAGTGATTTAGGCTTTATTGACCCAGAGTAGACATTCTGCTCAACATTGTTTATGTCCTAAAGTATACTCTCTTATTATCCTAGATGAAAAATGAAAATAATGGAGGAATGTAGCTTATATTATTAGTCATTTCCCTATATATTGGATAATTGTAGGTGAATATTTGAACACCATCCTCTCAATGGAAGAGAATATAGGGGGAAATCACACTCTAGAAGTAGCACTAGCTTCATGATCGAGTATATTAAATCTCTTCATCTGGTAGATATCAAACTAGACAATGATATGATGACCTGGTCTAATAAAAGGTAAGGTCCAACATGCATTCTAAAAAGTGTAGATATGTTTCTATTACTAGAGGATTTTACAAGCAATGTATTTATTCCAAGAGCACAAATATTAAACAATTTAGGATTAGATCATTGGCTAGTGTTTGTGGAAGCATGGAAGACTAGATCCAATCATGCTCCTTTTAGATTCCAACTAATGTGGCTTTGAGATAGTAGTTTTTAAGATAAGGTTCAACAATGATGGTAGAAGGGTAAACCCAAGAATTGTACAAAGATGTATAATTATGTTAGGAGGCTTAAATACCTCAAATCCAAATTGAAAACATGGAACTGGGAGGATTTTTGTGATATAAAGGAAAAGAAATGACATATTTTAACCAAACTTGAGGATCTAAATGAGAAAATATGAAAAAATGACACTACTAAGATCCAAAGAAAGGACAAGGCTAGGCTTACTGCTCAACTAGAGGAATGGGACAAAAGAGAAGAGATCCTCTAAAAACAAAAATATAGGATCCAATGGCTCCAAGAGAGATATATGAACACTAGCTTCTTCCATAAATCTCTTCTAGCAAGGAGGTCACATAATTTCATCTCTTCTCTAAAAATAATAGTGGGTTATTCAATACATACATGGTATGGGACGAAAGATATAACAAAATAATACTTTGTCAAACTACTTAAGGAAGAACCACTAAACTAGGAGGTACAATAAGTACTCCCAAAGCATACTTCTCTAATCACAAAAGAAGATAATGTAACTTTGACTACCCCAATTACTACATATTTTCAAGATGCAAAAAGGTAAAACTCTAGGCTTGGATGGATTTCCCATATAATTTTACCAATAATTTTGGGATATCCTTAAGGAATAATTGTTGGAAGGGGTACAAGAGTCTAGGATAGCCAAAGTGGTACTCAAAGAGGTGAACAATACATATATAGCATTGGTTCCAAAAACCCAAGAGTCTAAACACATCTCTAGCTATCGATCAATAGCCCTTTATAATATCCTATATAAAATTATCACTAATATTATGGAGAAAGAGTCAAACTCTTCTTAAAAAAATTATTTCTTCAAAATAGGGTGGTTTTAAAGAAATAAGACATAACTTAAATGAAATAGTCTTAGCTCAGGAGACCATCCACTCTTTGTAGGTATAGAAAATACTCTCCATGTTTTTTAAGTTAGACCTATCCAAATCATATAATAGAGTTGATTGACACTTCATCCTAGAGGTGATGAGACAATTTGTATTTTTGGGTGTTTAAGTAGAATGGATCAAAGGATGTATTTCCTTGGTGTTCTATTTAGTTCTAGTAAATGGAGCTCCTATCCATCTATTTACAGTTTCTATGGGTATCAGACAAGGAGACCACTTATCCCCATACATGTTCATCATATTAGTTGAATGTTTGGAAATAATATTAGTTAAGGATAGGGAATCCAAAGCTTTGGAGGGAATAAAAATAGCAAGTGGAGCTAAACTAATCATTCACCTAAAATTGATTTATGACTCTACATTATTATAAAAATCAACAACAATGGAGACCTCCAGATTTAAAATGATTCTAGAACAGTTTACAAAAGTGATTAGACAACTTATATAAGAAGAAATATCCAAGGTTATATTTTTCCATTGCTCACCTAGGCAACAGGTAATATTGTTGGATAAATTGAGATACAAGAAGAAATGTCTTCCAATCACCTACCTAGGAATTCCACTTATAGTTTAGAGCCAAAAAAAAGAGGAATAGACTTGGTTGTCAAAGAGAGTGAAATCCAAATTGGTAAAATGGACTAATAGGTGGCTTTCTACAGGAGGATGGATGACCCTAATAAAAATATTCCTCTATGCTATACCTATTTATGTATTATTAGTGCTAGCTATCCCCAAGGTAGTTCTTAAAAAATAAGATCAAATAAGCTATAGATTTCTCTATAATGGAGTAAAGAAATAAAATAAATGGGCACTAGTGAAATGGGATACTTTATGTCTTTATAAAAAGGAGAGAGGACTAGGAATTATATCATCTATCAAGAATAGTAAGGCATTGACAGCTAAGTTATATCAAACATTGCTAAAATATCTTCAGGAATTATGGGCTCAAATCTTGAGGGCTAAATATGCAAAGAATAAAACCTTGATCGAGATTATCTGGTTTTCACTTCCTAATAAAGGATCTCCCATCTCAATGGGACTCAAAATAGAAGAGGAGATAATAAAGGAAATATTGTTGTAGATTGTCTATAATGGATAGAAGGCTAACTTCTAGATAGATTATTCGGATGGTCATCCTCCTCTAATAACTCAATTCCTAACTTGGATGCCATTGAAGGAGAATATTTATAGAAATAATTGGGTTAAGGTAGCCAAATATTGTAATCCTCAAAGAAGTAGTTGGAAGGTAGGAAGGCAATTGATCCCAATAGAGGAGTGGCCAAATATCAAAGGATCAAAAAATATAAATCTATAGGACCATAAAAATGAGAACACTCTTGTGGTTTCAAGAAGAGGATATTCTTGGATGAGACATGAATAATTAGAGTTAATATACAGTTGCCTCTGGATACTTAGCCCTCTACTAGAGAACCTCGAGCCCATTAAGTGATATTCATGAAATTATGGGCACATAAACTTTTGCCCAAAGTAAGATTCTTCATTTGGCTTCTATTTCATGGAAGAGTGTTGAAAAAGGATAAATTTATGAAAAGAGGGATGCATGGGCATTTCAAATGTGAGATATGTTGGGAGAATGAGGAAGTGATCTCTCACCTTCTTATAGAATGCCCCATTAAAATCAAACTATGGAAATAGATGGCAGCTTTGCTAGGCATCCATTGGTTTGAGATATCTTCTATAGAAAAAATTTGGAGGGAGTGGACTAAATGGGAGGAAATGGACCAACCCACTTAGAAAATGTTTTGTATGGGGATGACTCTCCTATGGAATTTGTGGAAGGAGAGAAATAATTGTATCTTCAACCAGGAGTACAAAGACAACCACTTTGTCTAGTAAAGGATCACAACCAATATGAGGGAGTCAATCCAATACTTGTTAAAAGAGCCCTAGAATCATAACAAAAAGTGGATTAAAATAATATTCAAATTACAAGTGTCTCTAACGATGGTCACATTAAAAAGGATAACCTTAAATTGCACACAAGTAATCAAAATTGGGAATTGGAAACCTTCTCCAAAGAGACTGGATAAGATTAATATGGATGGAACCTTAAGAGAAAATCTAGGAAGAGCGAGCAAAGGGGGAATAAGATGCCTCTTGAATGGTGCCCCTAATTTTATCTTCCTAAAACCTATGTATCTTATCCAATAAATATGTAGAGGGATATGCCATCTTAGGGGGATCACAAGAGGATCTGAACATGGGGCAAAGAAAAATTTAGGTGGACTTAGACTCCCAAATTATGATTAACCACTTAAAAGGACCAGGGAAGCACAAGAATACATATTACAGAATATAGAGAATACTTGAGAAAATTTAGATGATCCAAAAATGCTTTAGGATAGTGGAGTTCATACACATATTTAGAGATCACAACAGGGTGGTAGATGTGATGGTTAAATAGGATCTTCTTCAAGGAGACTTCACTTACTATGGATATCCTCCCAAATGGTGGCCTTAGTGGACGAAGGAAGATCTTTTTTTCATTCTTATCATTGATGATAGTTTTTGATCGACTATAATAGCTTACATTTAATTTATCAATACGAGGTTAATCAAGGTTATATTTAATGAGTAGGAATCCAGTATAGATTGTATCGTGGGGATCAATGATAAGCTTAATTCAGATCTCTTTCAGTTTTAAGTGTTTGCAGAAAAATAATAAACATAAATTAAATTGTGTAGAAATAAAAATAAAATGTAATTTATGATTTATGCGATAAATATGACAATTACCTACTGATTAAATGGTCTATTAATGAGTTGATCTATTGGTGAGGATATCTAATGGTAATTTCCTACTGATGAGGATCCTTGTGCAGTTAGTTTTATTTATCTATTCAGACTTTATATTTTATGAAAATGTAATTTAATAAATCAAATAGTAAATACAAATGACATAGTTACCATATGTGAAGAATGAAGTGCTACTTTTATTGCTGGAGATTCAAATGTATATGTTGGCACATTTCTTCAGAAATTATACAGACACATTGAATATTCGATAGTTCTCCCTTATATTATTCAACTTTAGATAATTGGACATTAGAACTTTTCAAAGGTATCCTTATGTAATATATATTGTGACTTGGAAAATTATGAATAATACTTTTCCACGTATTTTTCCATGTGGATTTGTGGACTTGATAATGCGACAACTATGCACTAACGATAATAGTCCAAACTAATACAATTTCTAATTCTGCTTGGACTTAGTAAACATACTAAGTGGAACTTTATGAACGAACTTAACAAAGTAATACTAACTTAAAATTTTCACAAGATGTACAATATAATCATATGTCCTTTATTCTCGAGAAAGACATAATGATCTTGCATCTAAATCTAATCAACCTAAAAATATTCCAATTATACAACTTTAATGAATAAAGTTATAACAACTTTATTAATCACAATATCCTCATGAAGAATATGTGACAAGTCAACTAATCTAAGTTGACTGTAATACTTTATTGCCATGTGAGAGCACCATGTTGTTGTTGATATGACATGCAACATTGATCAACTAACTTGGTCAGCTCTCTTCGGTAACTTCTAGTAAAAGTTCTCTTCAGTAACAGTCTTTAGTAGCTACCTTCTACAACATACTTCGGTAACTATCTTTTGTAACATACTTTAGCTACTATATTTTGTAATAGTAATCTACCACTACTCTATCACCATGCGTAAATATTCCATAATCCTTTGTCCTTACATCCATAGTCCCATGTACAAGGTTTATCCCGAAGCTTGTGCTACTGCATCGTGCATCTGTAGAACACCCTTCAATATTTTCCTGCATAATTACCAATAACTCGGATGTATATTACATGAAATACACATATTATTTAGATTAACTGCATTCATTTTTTTACTAACAAATCACAAAAATAAACAAAAACAACTAACTTAAAATATATTATAATCGTAAATTAAAGATAAAAATGAAACAATTTACTACAAAAATATATGGCAATTAATCCCTCATCAGTATTGCTTATTGTATATAGATTTATATATCATTGTTTTACATGGTTATTTTTTTTAATATAAATAGTTGTAATAGATTAGATGTGAGGGAGAATAGTCCCACATCCTCTATTAAAACTTGGCTTAAAAACCTTCAATCCTAAAAAGACAGGAGATGTAATTTGATTTTCAACTAATTTAATTTATTAATTATTTTTTTGGTTGGATAATAAGGGGTTGTACTAAGGTTCCCCACCCTTGAAAAATTACAAATATCTTCTTTAGAGCTTGAGAGTTTACAAATAGATACACTTCTCATCTCAATTGATATGTCATAGCTAGAAACCTACATCATTTTACATAAAATGTCTCATTTTTTTATTTTCATTTTTTGGATATTTTTAACTTTTTCTTTTATGAATACAAATATTCCAAAATTTAGTATCCTTAACATTTTTCTATAGCAGCCTTCACAATACCAAAAATTCACCTCTACTATCTATGCATTGCATCTTAGTAGAGTAATATTTCCAAAACATCACACTATCATAGTCCTCTTTACCAGATATGGATTGCTAGTTGCCTTCCTGAAACACAAGTGTAACCACAAAACTTATAATAAATAGTTTATATGAAAACACATTATTGTTTTAAAATAAAGTAGATATTACAAATGGAAAACACTAAAGCAAATCTTAATCATTATTTGATTTAGGCAGTCAACATTTTCTTGTCAACTTTAGCTAAAATTACTACTTTCTCTAACCATGGAAAAGAGAAAAAAATCCCGATCCTATCAAAACCCCTCTATTGGCTATCCCATATGTACATTTATTTCCTTCCCTTAATGTATGTTTAAACTTGATTTCTTGAAACTCGTAAGAAAGATCTTGAATTTCCACAATCATCTCTTGTATGTTCCATGGAGCCTTTGTTTTTATCAAAATTGTATTTATTACCATGAGAGAATCACCTTCCATCCATATTTTGTTCCATTTTATTTGTTTGCATATAACCCTTCTAAAGTTGCACAAGCTTCAAATCAATTGTGTCTTAAATCCATTTGAAAGTGTAATGAAACAAAATCTCTCCTATATTATTTATAATTATTCCTCCTCCTCCTAGTGGTCTTGGATTTATTTTAGATGCTCCATCAAAATTTAATTTAACCCACTCCACATCTGGTGGTTTCCACTTTATATTCTTTGTCTTCCTTTTGCTTCTTTTGTACCCAACATTATAATTCCATTCAATGACTTGAATCCATATATTAAGGCTCTCTACTTCCATATTAGGGATTGGGTGAGTTGATAGTGTTCATTTAGACTCCTCTACGGGTAAACATATCTTCCTTTTCATTACCTCTAAACTACTTACCTTTCCTTTAAATATTCTTCTATTCCTTTTTAGACATACAATCCAAAGTATTGTATATTTTGATATATCCCATATTGTTTATAAAGCCTCACTTTTATAAGTGATCTGCCATTGCTTTAACCAATCTTCAATTCTGCTATTCATCACCATGTATTTACCAAACATATTAAGAATCCATTGCATAGTTTCCATACTATTGAGCAATGGTCCAAGAGATGGTCTATACTCTTCTCCTTATTTTTACAAAGAACACATGAGAAGGACCATGAAAACCCCTTTTCATAAGGTTATCATAGGATAAAATTCTTATATGTTCTACTAGCCAAACAAACATTTTAAATTTAGGAATACTTGTGCTATCCCAAATATCTATCCATATTCTAGTGATTTTACTATTTTTTTGATGCTTTACATTATATCCACTTCTTGTTGTGTATTCTCTTGAGCTATTCAACTTGTTGGAAATTTGAGGTATTTTATGTTGTCATTGATGTCACATGGATCATTGATGTCACATGGATCACATTTGGTTTTGGTGGCAAAAATATTTCATAAATAAGCATTTATGATATTTTGGAAAGCATGGCTATTTATAGGGTTTTTATGAAAACCAAGGCAGACAAAATAAAAGGTTTTATTTAAAACCATGGTGGGCTTATGTGGAAAGGGCTTTTCTTAAAATCCAAGGTGGAATTTTGTTTCATCGAAAAATGACCTCCGGTGATGAAGATATTAAAGTTTAAAGTTTAAGTTTAAATTAATGGAGGGCCGACCTATGTGCAATTAATGGAGGTTGGCATATATATATATATAGTAAAGGTTTCAATTTATTTCGGAAAGGGGGCATATTATATATCGTCGGAAAGCTTATTTCGAGGGATATTTGAATAACTTATTTAGAAGGAGAAATAAGGTGTGTGTAAAGAGATATTTCTGATTTTGCAAAGGGGTTCCAAAAGTGAAGTTTGCCTTGTTCTTTTTCAAGAGGAGTAATTCTTTCATGAGGTGACAAGGTATGCAATATTGTGATTTATTTTATTTTATGGTATAAGTGGTTTTGGGAGTGAAAAGGTTATGCAATGTTTTGATTTATTTTATTTTATGGTACAAGTGGTTTTAGGAGAGATAAGGAAGTTGTGCAATTAAAGGCCTTGGTGATGATTATTGAAAAGTGGAGTAATGTTGATTATTTTGTGATCTACTAACCCTTGTGAAGATTGGCAAAAGAATTTTGTGATTGTGGCAGATTTACAAGAGGTTTTTTCATCTTCATAAAAGGTATGGGCACATTCTCCTATTGATTGTTTATGGTGGTTGATTTCTGAAATATCATTGGAGGGAAAAGGATTGTTTGTGGTTTCCTTTTCGAAAGTGGTTGGTTGAATGCTTCAAGGTTTTCTGAATTGAGAGTTGTGTTTAAACCTTGTGTTATAAGCATAGTGGTTGAAGCCCATTGGTTGTGAAAGAACTTGAGTTAGAAAAGAACATGAGTATCATTGTTATGTGAGATTTGTGGTTGAGCATTGTTGGAAACATTTGAGTTGGTTGATACATACTTGGACTAGGGTTGTGTGAGAAAGAGTTGTCCCTTGTGATGATTGGTTGAGTTGAGATTAAGGTTAGAACATATTGAGTATCTAACAATTCTCTTTATGGTTCTATAAGACTTGAGTTGAGTTGAGGTTGACTTGAATTGAGTTGAGGTTGATTTGAGTTGAGATTGAGATTAGAACATATTGAGTCTCTAACAATTCTCTTTATGCTTCTATGAGTTGATTTGAGTTGAGTTGAGTTGATATTGATATTAGAACATATTGAGTCTCTAACAATTCTCTTTATGCTTCTATGAGTTGATTTGAGTTGAGTTGAGTTGAGATTGAGATTAGAACATATTGAGTCTCTAACAATTCTCTTTATGCTTCTATGAGTTGAGTTGAGTTGAGAGCATTGTGGATCATTGTTGTCATTCATTGAAGAGTACATTGCCATTCATTGTTGAGTTCATCATTGAGCTTTGCCTTGATAGATTTGTGGATGAGATTTGAGTGCTACTTGAGCATGATTGGTTGAGACTTTGAGAAGGCATTTGGGACAGTTTTATGGGCAGATTTGTGGACATATTTGGGATAGTTTTGGACAAGTTCTTAGTGAGCTTGTTGGAGCAGATTTGAGCAAGTTCTTGGTGAGCTTGCTAGAGCATATTTGGACAAGTTCTTAGTGAGCTTGTTGGAGCATATTTGGGCAAGTTCTTGGTGAGCTTGCTATAGCAGTTTTGGGCAAGTTCTTGGTGAGCTTGCTAGAGCAGTTTTGGACAAGTTCTGTGTGAGCTTGTTAAGCAGGTTTTGTGTGAGCCTATTGAGCAGGTTCTTAGTGAGCCTATTGATAGAGCTTTGGAGGTGATAGAGTACAGAGGACAGAGTCTCAATGGATAGAGATCCAACAACCAGCACAGTTGAAGATAGATCTGAGTGAGGAGTCTTCAAGTGGAGAGAGGTCCACCAGTCAGTGCAGCAGAGAGACAAAGTCTTCTAGAAGATCACATAGCCAGAGCAGAAGGGGAAAGAGTTCTCCTGTGGAAGAGATCCACGAACTTGAGATTAGGGGATCAACATCTCCTTTGGACAGAGATCCATAAAATTTGTAATTGGGAGTGATTCCCAAAGATATTGATTGAGAAAGTTTTAGTAAAATATTTTCTCCGTGGAGTAGCCCACATTGGGTGAACCACGTAAATTGTGGTGTCTCTATTGTGTATGGTTTCTGTGCATTGCTTTGATTATTGCTATTGATATTTCTATCTTTACACAACATAATATTGAATTGGAAGAAAAAGTAAAAAGTGGTCTTATATTGTTCACCCCCCCTCTCAGTATAAGCTTGTGTTCTTCAATTGGTATCAGAGCGGGTTCCTTCAGAAAGGCTAACAGCTTGAGGGAAGATTCTACAAGAACACACATGGCAAAGAAAGGCAAAAGAAGAACCATGAGATCTAAGAAGAAAAATGAATCCAGATCTTGAAGCTCTAAGAAGGGAAGAAGAAAAATCGAGTAAGATGTCTTGAGTGTGGTAAGCTTGGTCATAGGGCATTTTATTGTCCACAAAATGGGTATAGCAACAATAGAGAGGAAATGGAACTTGACTGGATTTTCAAAGATATTGTTGCTCAAAAGGCAGCATTCAAGGTTTCAAAAGAAGAATATTCTGCTTGTGGTCAACTCGATCATGTCTCAGGTTACTGCAATGGCTTCAGTGATAGTGAAGATGAAATGGAACTCAAGGAAGACAGGCACAATCAAAATAGTGAAGATGAATGCAAGAATAAAAAAGAAAAGGAAAACATGTATGAACAAGGCAGGCATGACAAGAAGAGCTTGTATATGGAAGAAGCAATCAGTGCTTCTAGCAGCAATAATGAAAGTCTCTCAGTCAGTGAAAAAGAAGAAGCTCCTACTAAAGATCAAAAGCAGGAATCTCAAGTAAGAATTTATCATGAAGAGGAAAACAGCAGTTATGATCATGATTATGATCATGAAGAAAAGAAAGTGTCAGAACAAGCTTTTGAAGAAATAAAAAGAGAAAACTCAAGACTAAAGGCTCAAGCACAAGAGGATGAGAAGATGAAGGCAAATCTCCTACAAGATCTCATTGATCTAAAAATCACGGTTGAAGAGGCAAAGAAAATTGAAGAAGATATGCTTGAACAATTAAAGGTAAGGAAGCAAGAATGTGAAAGATTAGAACATGAAGTTGTTTCCTTAAGGTTGGAAGTGAAAGACTCCAAGGATAAGTTGCACAAGTTTTGGAAAGGTTTCAAAGCACCAAAGGTCCCATATTTCAGGTTTGAGGAATCACACTCAAAAGGAAAGGAAGTTCTAAAAGATGAAAGCAAAGAAGCACCTAAGATTTGTAAGGAAAGCTCCAAAGTTCCTATGGCTCCAAATATTCAGTTTGGATCTTGTTTTGAGATAGGTGAATCAAGCTCAAAGGGAAAATAAATTCTTGAAGAGAAAGGCAAGGAAGAGGTTTTAGATGCTACAAAGAAGGTTCAAGAATGCAATGCACAAGTTGAAGATGATCATAAGGATAATGGTCAAGAAAGGATCCATGGATCAAAGAAGTTTGATTTTTCTAGAAGAAACTTCAAGGGAAGAAGGTATGGTTTTCAGGGACATTGCTTCTCATGCAACAGGATTGGTCATAGAGCTTTTCAGTGCAAAGGAAATGAGCAACATGGTTTTGGTTTTAGAGCTACACAATTCAGAAGTCATGGTCATAATGGTCATGAAAACAGAGCTTCACAATACAGGGTTCAGGAAAGGAATGGATATGGAAATTATTTCAAGAATAATTTCAGGACATGGGCACCAACCAAAGGCTACAATATCAAGTGTTTTAATTGCAATAAATTTGGGCATATTGCAAGATGGTGTAGGACTCAATTCCAAATAGGTTCAAGACAAGAAGGTCAAACAGGTTCAAAACAAGAAGAGCAAGGAACTCATCGAGAAAAGGATATCAGAAATATGTGGAAGGAAGTTGATAGAGGAAAGAAACAAAGTGATATGGGAGTAAAAGTACTCCCACCCCAAAATTAATCACCTCAAAAGAGAAGGGGGTGAGGGGGCTAAGCTTAAGAGTCATATATTTTAGCCCCATAGGTGTCCCTTTTGCCATTGATGTCAAAGGGGGAGAGATTTGAGTAAGGGAAGAGAGCATTGAGTTAGGGGGAGTAGCCTCCAAAGATATTATTGAGTCAGGGGAGCAGCTTTGATTCTCAGAGATGGTTTTTGCAGTGATTGTGGTTTTTGCTTTAGAGGTGTTGCCATCAATGACAAAGGGGGATATTGTTGGAAATTTGAGTTAATTTGAGGTATTTTTATATTGTTCATTGATGTCACATGGATCACATTTGGTTTTGGTGGCAAAAATATTTCATAAATAAGCATTTATGATATTTTGGAAAGCATGGCTATTTACAAGGTTTTTATGAAAACCAAGGCAGGCAAAATAAAAGGTTTTATTTAAAACCATGGTGGGCTTATGTGGAAAGGGCTTTTCTTAAAAGCCAAGGTGGAATTTTGTTTCATCGAAAAAGGACCTCCGGTGATGAAGATATTAAAGTTTAAAGTTTAAGTTTAAATTAATGGAGGGCCGACCTATGTGCAATTAATGGAGGTTGGCATATATATATATATATATATATATATATATGTAAAGGTTTCAATTTATTTTGGAAAGGGGGCATATTATATATCGTCGAAAAGCTTATTTCGAGGGCTATTTGAATAACTTATTTAGAAGGAGAAATAAGGTGTGTGTAAAGAGATATTTCTGATTTTGCAAAGGGGTTCCAAAAGTGAAGTTTGCCTTGTTCTTTTTCAAGAGGAGTAATTCTTTCATGAGGTGACAAGGTATGCAATATTGTGATTTATTTTATTTTATGGTATAAGTGGTTTTGGGAGTGAAAAGGTTATGCAATGTTTTGATTTATTTTATTTTATGGTACAAGTGGTTTTAGGAGAGATAAGGAAGTTGTGCAATTAAAGGCCTTGGTGATGATTATTGAAAAGTGGAGTAATGTTGATTATTTTGTGATCTACTAACCCTTGTGAAGATTGGCAAAAGTAATTTTGTGATTGTGGCAGATTTACAAGAGGTTTTTTCATCTTCATAAAAGGTATGGGCACATTCTCCTATTGATTGTTTATGGTGGTTGATTTCTGAAATATCATTGGAGGGAAAAGGATTGTTTGTGGTTTCCTTTTTGAAAGTGGTTGGTTGAATGCTTCAAGGTTTTCTGAATTGAGAGTTGTGTTTAAACCTTGTGTTATAAGCATAGTGGTTGAAGCCCATTGGTTGTGAAAGAACTTGAGTTAGAAAAGAACATGAGTATCATTGTTATGTGAGATTTGTGGTTGAGCATTGTTGGAAACATTTGAGTTGGTTGATACATACTTGGACTAGGGTTGTGTGAGAAAGAGTTGTCCCTTGTGATGATTGGTTGAGTTGAGATTAAGGTTAGAACATATTGAGTATCTAACAATTCTCTTTATGGTTCTATAAGACTTGAGTTGAGTTGAGGTTGACTTGAATTGAGTTGAGGTTGATTTGAGTTGAGATTGAGATTAGAACATATTGAGTCTCTAACAATTCTCTTTATGCTTCTATGAGTTGATTTGAGTTGAGTTGAGTTGAGATTGAGATTAGAACATATTGAGTCTCTAACAATTCTCTTTATGCTTCTATGAGTTGATTTGAGTTGAGTTGAGATTGATATTAGAACATATTGAGTCTCTAACAATTCTCTTTATGCTTCTATGAGTTGAGTTGAGTTGAGAGCATTGTGGATCATTGTTGTCATTCATTGAAGAGTACATTGCCATTCATTGTTGAGTTCATCATTGAGCTTTGCCTTGATAGATTTGTGGATGAGATTTGAGTGCTACTTGAGCATGATTGGTTGAGACTTTGAGAAGGCATTTGGGATAGTTTTGTGGGCAGATTTGTGGACAGATTTGGGACAGTTTTGGACAAGTTCTTAGTGAGCTTGTTGGAGCAGATTTGAGCAAGTTCTTGGTGAGCTTGCTAGAGCAGATTTGGACAAGTTCTTAGTGAGCTTGTTGGAGCATATTTGGGCAAGTTCTTGGTGAGCTTGCTATAGCAGTTTTGGGCAAGTTCTTGGTGAGCTTGCTAGAGCAATTTTGGACAAGTTCTGTGTGAGCTTGTTAAGCAGGTTCTGTGTGAGCCTATTGAGCAGGTTCTTAGTGAGCCTATTGACAGAGCTTTGGAGGTGATAGAGTACAGAGGATAGAGTCTCAATGGATAGAGATCCAGCAGCCAACATAGTTGAAGATAGATCTGAGTGAGGAGTCTTCAAGTGGAGAGAGGTCCACCAATTAGTGCAGCAGAGAGACAAAGTCTTCTAGAAGATCACATAGCCAGAGCAGAAGGGGAAAGAGTTCTCCTATGGAAGAGATCCATGAAATTGAGATTAGGGGATCAACATCTCCTTTGGACAGAGATCCATAAAATTTGTAATTGGGAGTGATTCCCAAAGAGATTGATTGAGAAAGTTTTAGTAAAATATTTTCTCCGTGGAGTAGCCCACATTGGGTGAACCACATAAATTGTGGTGTCTCTATTGTGTATGGTTTCTGTGCATTGCTTTGATTACTGCTATTGATACTGCTATCTTTACACAACATAATATTGAATTGGAAGAAAAAGTAAAAAGTGGTCTTATATTGTTCACCCCCCTCTCGGTATAAGCTTGTGTTCTTCACAACTCCCAAACTCCTCTCAAAATAATCATAGTTATTATCTTTCTACTCAATTGCCTTGCATCATTGTCTTGTATAATTGTAAAAATATCTTCTTTCCATTTGTATCTTCCTTCTCGATCCTTGTACTAAATGCTTGAAACCCTATAAACATATTTGTCTTGAAGAAATCTCATATAAGGTTTCAAAATTAGATCTCAATCTCATCCAAATAGAATATTTTTCTCCATTTTCCACCACCTATCTTAAATTTTTAATCATTAGATCAATTAGATTTTTTTAAACCATTCCAAATATCATTACCATTTGGTAGAGAAAATACAGTAAATATTAAACTTGGGTCATTGGGCTCAACATACTTAGAAGAATTATTTCCCAATGTCTTTGACTCTCTTTGTACAGTCTCCAAAAAATGTTTCCCCTAAGAGATAATTTTGCATCTATAAGAACTCTTAAACCAAGACCTGCCCTAGTTTTATCATCACACACATTACTCCATTTCACCAAAGAAAATTTCCTTTTATCATGTAAACCTAACCAAAAAATGATCACATAATATTGATTAAAAAAAATTTCAATTAATTTTGGCATAGTATGCAAGGACATATAATATGTTGGAATGGCTTGTAAGACTGACTTAATTAACTGTGCTCTTCCTACTAATGATAACCATCTACCTTTCCAAGTTGGAAGTTTATTTTGAACTTTATTAATAATTGGATTCCATAATTCTATCCTCATTCTCCCCTCAAATAAAGACATCCTTAAATAAGTTGCTGGCAAATTTGCTGCCTCCATTTGAAGTAACCTATAAATTCTTGCTTTGATATTAGTTGGAGTGTTAAGGTAGTAAATTTTGGACTTTGTCCTATTAACTTTTTGCCCTGATGCTCTTTCATGTTCCTTTAAAAGGTTATTCAAAACTTTCGCCTTATTTATCCTTGCCCTTCCAAAAAGGGTTGTATTTGTAGACACCAAAATCTAGCCACTTATCATTCATTCACACCTTCCTGCCATATTTCCCATTATTTATATATGTTTATATATATTTGTTTAATATATATTTAAATAATAATATTTTAATATTATATTTTATATATTTAATAAGTATATATGTATGACTTAATCCCAGCTACCATCATAAAGTAATCCTAGCCATTCATCCGCCTTAATCCATACCACATACCCAGATTTAATATCCACCCTCGTTATGTTTTAATCTTGGCCACTCAAATTGTGTTGTTGAAACTGTAACATAACCTAGGGAAGATTATAAAGAGGAGTCATTTGGACGAATCAACACCTAACACTTGGTGACCCTAACACCTCTTTACACTTTCATTCCTTCCCATCCTCACCAATGCTTCCGCATTCGTCGCGATCCTCCTTGTCGAATCAAATTTGCTTCTACAATTCAGGGGGTAAGCTACACAAAAAAAATTCTTTTGTCATCAAGTTCATCTTCACATTCCAATGGAGTTGCTTCTGCATCAGGCTAAACCAGGTGTCTCATATTTTTGCACCATATTGTGTTTCATGCAATGCAGTACAAAAAGGGGAATTTGTAGACACCAAAATCTAGCCACTTGTCGTCCATCCACACCTTCCCACCATAATTCCTCATTATTCATATATATTTATATATATTTTAAAATTAATATTTTTATTTTATATTTTATATATTTAATATATATATATATGAATTAATACTAGCCATTCATTATGTCTTAATACCAGCCATCCATCTACCTTAATCCATGCCACATGCCCAAATTTAATCTCCACCATCTGTTATGTTTTAATATTGGCCACACAAATTGTGTCGTCGAAACCCTAACATAACCTAGGGAAGATTATAAAGAGGAGTCATTTTGATGAATCAACACCTAAGTTCTCTAATTTTGCTAATAATTCCTAAGTTTTTAAATTTTTAAGTTCCCTTGCATCCTCGCCCTTTCTATCACTCACCACTGCTTTCGTATTCGTCGATGTCTTCCTTGCCTGAACTAGATCTTCTTTTGCAGATTCTGCTTCAACCCCTCGAACACCCTATAGAGTTCCTCGAGCATTATTGGGAACTTCCTATCATACCTGAATGCCTCTAGGCACTCCATGCCATCACCAAGCACTCATGGGTGCTTCCTGCAATTGTTGATCACATGTGAGAATTTCCCACCCTAGATCTGTAGCCCTATAACCCCTCGGGTGTCGCTAGGGCATCTGCGTAACACCTACTGCAACAAAAATGAAGGTTAGAAAATAGTAAGTCAACATAGACAAGGTAAATATTCATTTTTGCAAGTATTTAATATTCTTATATTTGTTTGTAGAATTCATTTTATATCTAGGGTTTTAGTCATTTTTTATCTGAGGGTCTCACACTCTAGAGCCCTCACATATACTATTAACTCTTGATTTGTTTGTTGTATGCAAGTTGGAGAATCTTCATCATTGGTAGCTGCTTGAGCTAGAGTGGTCCTACATAGGATACTAGAAATCCCACTCACCATACTATTAAGATCAGAGACGAGTTTGAAGACACCACCAAAATTGTTAACTAGGATTTCAGAGAACCCTAGTATTCTTGTAAATATTGTATCAAAATTATTGAGTATTATAAACCCTCTATTTAGGGTCCATTTGATTGTAATAAAGATATCCATCGGTAATAATAAAATTTATTTCTATGTGCAATATTTTATGTCATTCTGGTTACTTATTTCATAATTTCTATATTTGATGTTTCATTTTTGCATCTTCAAATGGTGATCATGGTGGGAGGATGTGGAGGTTACATATGAAGGAATATCCTACTTGACCATGTATACAGACAAGAAGTTGGATGCCCTATCCAATTTGGTAATATTCATTTTGGCCAACATAATAGCCCTGAACAATATGGGCAATCGGTTCCCTTGGAACATAATTGGGTTGGTGAGCAATATGATCACTACACCTCAGGTGTATGCATGGGCTTATGCTTTATTGGTGTAGTTGTACCAAGAGTTATATGAGGTGAGAAGACAAAAGAGGAAGGGGTTGGGGTGCAAATTTTTGTTGCAATATTGGGGTTGGAAGAACTTTATCATGGCTGGGCTAGTAGAACTACTAGCTAGGGGATGGGATAGGAAGCAACCCTATGCTATGAGGTGGCCAGTGGTGGAGGTGCAATCGAGTCATCCTGCTTGAACACGTTAGTGGTATAGAGATTTATGGGCTAGATTGATACTAGCCCAAGTGATATGAAGGCCATGGTGGGGTGCCATGTGGACAGGTAATGGGGAGCATCTACGATGGGTCTGAAAGGCTAGGTGGATGGTTGGGAAGCATTATAGTGAGATAAAGTTGATCTAGTTCTCACAGGTACTGAGGTAATTTAGACTAAGGCAGAGGGTTCCTGAGGCACCAATGCTCTACAAGAGGTATCAGAATGAGATAGGTCTACCTTATGTTGAGGCATGGAGGGTGACCTATGAGGATGATGTGGAGATGGATCTACTTGATGTGGATGATGCAAGGACTGATGAGCCTTAAAAATACTCATTTTTTGTACTTATTTCCCTATAAAGTGCATCACTTATTCTTGTAGATGAATATGTTTTATGAAATATTTAACAATTTATTTTACATGTTATTTAATATTTGTCTTTAAGTGCATTTTGTGTAGATTTCATGGAAATTGTTGCATTTTAGCATGTTTTCATCAAGGTCCCATTCGAACCTGGCATTTGCAATTTCAAGAAGGCAAAACATCTATGGTACATCGGTGTGAAGTATGAAGTCAGGAACCTAATTCCCTTTGAAGCACCTGACTTCCGTTCGATACTTAACTATTAGGCATTTGCTTCCAGTTAGGCACCTATTTTTCGTTAAGCATTTTTTCCTGTTAGGTGCCTACTTCCTATTAGGCACCTAAATCCCATATAAGCACCTACTTCTCAACTTATACAGACAAGGAACCCGCTTCCTAACTTCTACAGATGAGGTGCTTGATTTCCACTAAAGCTAAATTCTAGCACAACTCTGTGGTTGGCAGAACAGAGCAAAAATTTAGTAACAAATATAAATGAAGTTCTAGCATTGAATCCGAACAAGGGATGACATCAAAGATGACTAGCCACCTATTTTCTAGCTTCTATGTGAAAGATTTATGTAAATTGGGTAAAACAAATATCAAACATATTCTAGAAATAGAATACGCTAAAATATCTCACAAAGCTCGATATTTTTCCCGATTCCTTCATTCATGCAAACAATTGTAAAAAGAATCATAACTTCAATTTGTTTTGCAAATTATAATGGGGTGTGTCCACATATCTTATAAATATGCAGGCCACCCTTAAAGACAGACGCCCTAAAATTTTTGGTTAATTCTTTGTTGTAGTTGTTAATAAAACATTTTTGAGTTATTTCTTGTTAAAGTTGTCTAAGCGTCTGACGAAGATTTAATGCGGGCTGAACCTGCTAGAAGAATGGGCCCACTTACAACAAACTCCTACCCTTACTTTCCCCTATTTTCTGTTTTTTAAATTTTTGTAGATTAATTTATTTCCCTATTATTTCTCATAATTTTAGTAATTTTCAGCAAAGTACTATTTTAATTTCTGTTTGCATTTTAGTCCTATTTTCATAAACATAGGATAGATTATTGGTTTGGAATTTAGAATCAAAACTTCAATGAACATCAAACACCCCCAAACCATAAATCTGAGGGACTCATCTCTGAAGGAGAAATTATAAGCATATATTATAAAGGGATGCTCACAAGACTACGAGCTACCTCGAATTGATAATTAAATGGAGGTAATTAATTAAACCATAGAAAAACTAACCAATATTTTGGCACCGTTGTCGGGGAGTAGCCATTATGATTTCTAGTTCTGAAAGAAGCATAGTAGAATTATTTTAGATTGTTTTCTCTAGAATCCTTCATCTGAAACTTTGTATGAGTCCACCTAAGAATAGAGGACCGGACGATCATTTTGTCAAAAATAAAAAAGTTGTTTCTCAAAATCCTTCTACTTCAGTAGAAACTGAATCTGAGACTGAACTCTCTCCATCACAATCTCCACATTTTCATTGGTAGGAACACCCACTATTTTCACAAGATCCTTCTGAAGTAATTCAACAAAATCTTAGAGCAGGATCAGAGATAAGTAGAGTTCAATCTGAGGAAGATCTATTGAATACCCAACATTGGAAAATAGTATTAGATGGAACAATCTCAAATAATGACTTATCCATCCTTCTAAAGGATAAAATAAATGAGCTAGAATATTTTATAGTTGCTCTAGATGCAATAGGTGTAGAAACTCCAATAGAGAACAAAATGACAAAAAATCCAGAGGAAGCATGCACTAGTTCTAGTTTTCTAATAGGAGAGGCAGGAGGAGATCACAAGATGAATAACATCTCTCCTGCCCACCTTCCAACCTTTAGAGGACTACCAACAGAAGATCCAAATTTTTTCCTGTTTAAATTTGATATTTTATGCAGATCTATGGATTACACCATAAATGCTCAAAAACTAAAATTATTCCCTTCCACCCTTGATGATTCAGCTTTGCATTGGTTCATCAGCTTGGGAGATAAACAAATAACTACTTGGGAATAGTTGAAAATACTTTTCCTAGAGCAGTATTAGAATTTTGGCAAAGCACGAGATGCAAGAGAAGTTCTAGACATAACACGAAAGGAAGGAGAATCTATGGAAGAATACTGGGATAAATTTAGCTTCAATTTGCAAAGATCACCCCATTCAAAACTAGGAGATAGGTCCCTAAGAAGTATTTTTTTGAAAATATTGTTGAATGAATCCCTGGAAGCATTAAACATGATCTCTAGGGGGATATTTACCAACATAAAATGGACGATATTTGGAGTTTGTGTCAAAAAAATTCAAGAAGGAAACGTAAGTTGATCCCTAGAAATGTTAAGTAGTCAACCATTGTCAGTAAAACAAAAATAGGAAACATGTTAGAGGACCTTAAGAGCAAAATGTTATCATATCTGGTTCTTCAAATGGATATGCTTTTACTTCAAAAAAAGTAGGAGAATGAGGCAACATTGGCCTACTTTTATCCTAAATGCAGAGGCAAACACCCCAAAAATGAGTATCTAGAAAACAAAGTTTGAGTTTGTGTTGTATGTAAACAGTATCATAAAATGAATTTGTGTCCATAGTTAATGAAATATAAAGAGGAACCTGAAGTAGAAAAGGCCTACTTCATGGGTAATAGGAGGAACTAGCAACAGTCTCCTATGGGCAACAATATGCAATCAAGAATGTCATATTATATGGGTAGCAATTACCAAAACCAAGGTCAAGTCCAGCCACCCAATATGGGTTGGTATGGGAAACAACCTTGGAATTTGTTTCCCCAAGGAGAAAATCCTTACAACCCTTACCCTTGGATGCAATACCAACAACTTGGGCAAAAATGGAGAAGCCAAAATGCTTAGAATCAATATCCATAGCATCCTACACCAGCTCCAGTACATCCAAGTATGCTTGCTCCTCCTACTTCAAGGACTGCTCAGTTACCAGCACAACCTACAACACACCCAAACAACAAAAAACAACCAGCCTATCAGATGGAAAACAAGATGTACCCCATGTATAATATTAAGGTATATTGTGATCCGATCCAATTATGGTCAAGAAACTAATTAGGTGTAGAAGTCACTCCTCTTGTAGAAGAAGAGGAATACATAGAGATAGGAAAATGGGAATTAACCCTTATAGAGGAAGTATAAGAAGAATAAACACTTATAAAATATACATAAGGGGTTCCACATTTTCCACAAATGTTGCAGGAACCCAATAAACCAATACAAACAAAGTTTGATATTTTCTTTAGTTTTAAAAACTTAACGGTCACAATCCCTCTCTTTTAGGCCATCAGAGACATACCTATCTATGGAAAGGCCATAAGAGAGTTGTACCTTAAGAAACCATGGAGGAAACCAGCTAAATCAATTAGTTTGGTAGTTCAGTTAGCTGACCTTATGATAGGAAATACCTATAACCAGAAGTACTTAGATCCAGGAAGCCCTGTGTTAACTTTAAAAAATAGAGGACTATGTTTTACCCAATACATTAGTAGATTTGGGGGCTGCCATAAATCATGCCCTAGGAGACCATGCAAATACTGTAATGACTAATATGAAGCCCACTAAAACTATGCTACAATTGACAGACAGGTCTACGGTGCTCCTTGAGAGAATTTTAGTGCTAAAATCCAAGTCTGTATTAGGTGGATACCCATTAATATTAGGTAGATCTAGGATGGAAATAGTTGATGCTTACATAAGCTGCAGATATGGGAAAATTACCATTTCATATGGTTATAATATAAAGAAATTAATAATATATCCACCTGCACATTCTGCATATTTGTTAGGAGAGCTTGAGAATGAGAGTCAAAACATTGGTGGTCTATCAATGATCCAACTTGTCATGACACTTGATGAGTTAGAAGATGAAAATGATAAGGATAAGATGATATCTCACTTTTTTTAGGGAGAACCCTCATGTCCTTCTCCTGAGTTTCCATTAGTAGAAGACCACCATATTCAACAGATAGAAGTTGCACCTGGTAGAATGCTAAACATAGATAACAAGTTGACAGCTAAACAATAAACCAAACTAAAACAAACATTGGAAAAACATAAAGATACCTTTTATTGGGAGTATTTTGACATGAGAGGAATAACTCCTAAGACCTGTACTCATAGGATATATCTGGAAGACCAGGTTAAACCAATAAGAAAACCACAAAGGAGAATGAACCCAACTATGAAATAAATTGTCAAAACAAAATTACAAAAACTTATCACAGTTGGATTCGTATACCCCATTTTAGATAGTGAGTGGGTATCACCATTAGTGGTGGTACCCAAGAAGAATGGAAAGTGGAGAATTTGTGTTGATCATAGGTTGCTAAACAAAGCAACTAAGAAGGACCACTTCCCTTTACCCTTCATAGATCAGGTCCTTGACACCTTAGCAGGCAAGAAGTATTTTTATTTCCTGAATGGGTTCAAGGGATACAATCAGATCCAAATAGGGGAAGAAGATCAAGACAAAACCACCTTCACTTGTCCATGGGGGACATTTTCTTACCAAGTTTTACCATTTGGTCTATGCAATGCACCTACCACCTTCTAGAGGGCAGTTTTGAGCATTTTTTCTGACATGATTGGAGAGACTATGGAGGTATACATGGATGATTTCACTGTATATGGAGAAACTTTTAAAACTGCCATAGAAAATCTGGAAAAGACACTTAAAAAGTGTGAGGAAACTAACTTGTCCTTAAGCAATGATAAATATTATATTTTGATGCAAGAAGGGATAGTTTTAGGACATCACCTTTCTGTAGATGGGATCAAAGTAGACAAAAAAATAGAAGTCATCCAAACCCTACCTACTCCCAAAACATAGAAGGATATTCGTAGTTTCATAGGATCCGTCGGTTACTATAGGAGTTTTATATCAAAATTTAGCAAAACTACTAAAATTTTTACCACATTGTTAACCAAGGATATAGAGTTTATCTGAACTAAATAATGTGAAAAAGCATTCAACACCTTAAAGGAAAAACTAATTATTGCTCCAGTGCTGAGATGTTTAAATTGGACCATACCTTTTCACATATATGTTGATGCATCTAACAATGCAATAGGCTCAGTACTGGGATAGAAAGATGGTGATGATTTTTATGTCATATATTATGTTAGTAAAAACCTCACAAGTGCAAAACTCAATTATACTATCACAGAGAAGGAGTTTCTTGTAGTAATACACACTCTTAATAAATTTCGTCATTATATTACAAGTTATCAGGTTTTTATACACACTGACCACTCAACGATCATATAATTGACAAAAAAACTTGGGATTAGTGGTAGAATTATCATATGGATATTGCTTTTGTAGGAATTTGATGTGACAAAAGTGGACAAGCCATAAAAGGATGATGTGGTAGCTGATTTCTTATCCAGATTAACACAACCATACTATGCAACTATAGAGGACCAATTTCTAGATGAGCATTTGTTTGCTCTAAATGATCAGATACCCTGGTACATAGATATGGCTAATTATTTAGCCACTGTTAAAGTATCCCCTACATTTTTACCTCATGAAAAATAGACTTTAATTGAGCAAAGTGCAAATTTCTCATGGATTGATGGGTGCCTATTCAAAACAGGGCCTAATTAGGCCATGAGAATATGTGTTTCTAGGAATGAAATAACTGAAATACTGAAGGTTTGCCATGATGAACCTTGTGGTGGCCATTTTTTAGGAAAGCAAACTGCATATGAAGTGTTACATGTTGGTTATTACTGGCCTTTACTATTCAAAGATGCAGCTAAACATGTGAGCCAGTGTGATCAATGTCAGAGGATGGGCATACATATTCTCAGAGATGATATGCTACTCCAACCACATATTCACATTGAGCCATTTTAAAAATGGAGGATGGACTTCGTAGGACCCATTAATCCGTAGTTAGGAGGTAAGAGGTATATCCTAGTTTGTACTAACTATGTGACTAAGTGGGTTGAAGTGCAGGCTTTGCATGATTCAAAGGAGAAAATTGTAGTAGATTTCTTGTATTCATAAATTTTTACAAGATTTGGGGTTCCAAGGGAGATCACAACTGATCAAGAACCTCAATTTACTTCAATGATGATCCAAGAACTCATGAAACAATACAAAATCAGGCATAACAAAACCACTCCCTACCATCCATAGGAAAATGGGCAAGTTAAGGTAACCAACTGAGAATTGGAAAATATCTCGACAAAGATAGTGTAGCAACATAAGAAGGACTAGGCTACTAAATTACCAGAAGCAGTGTGGGCCTACATGACCACCTGGAAGACTACTATTGGTTTCACACCATTTTAGTTAGTCTATAGGAAAATGTTATGATGCCTATATAGTTTGAAGTCAAAACACTTAGGACTACTATAGAATTGAATATAAACCTAGATGATGCACAAAAAAATGATTTCAGTAGCTTAATTAGATGGATGAATACCGCCTTGATGCTCTGCTAGAAAATAGAGATCATTCAAAAAAAAAGGGCCAAGTGGCATGAACACCACACCAGGCCAAAGCAACTTAAAGTGAAAGAATGAGAATTACTATATGATTCTTGGTTCTAGGAAAGGAATGACAAGCTCATGCAACATTGTATGGTTCCATATGAAGTGAATGAAGTCATCAACAATAGGGCTATGAGGATTAGAATAATAGACGGTAGCAACATTACCTTAATAGTCAATGGCCATCACCTGCATCCATACCATGTGTTTAAAGCATACATGATTGAGTCTAGATTAGGCATGGGGGTGACCCTAGTTGGTTCTGATTTTATCTTGAGTTAGTAAGACATGGATGTAGTCCACATAGTCCCAAAGATAATTATTCTTTTTTATTTTTATTTTTTAGTTGTATTTTTGTTTTGCAGGAACAATGCTCTAAGTGAAACTATTAGGTAACCTAGGAAACCTAGGCCTAACAAGCATAGGATCCATGAACCTGCGCCTTCCCATATTTCTCGAATAAATTGCTTGTAGTTGGAGTAGTTTGTCCCCACTTAGAGAGAGGAATACTAAACCTGAATCTGCACAAGAGTGTTTGGATTGGTCTTTATGGACAATAAAACACTCAACTACTGGTTCAGGGGCAAATGTTGATTTTGTCCCTATTATTCAACCAGAGTGCTGAATGGCTTGATCAACCTTACAATGCATATACAAGGAAAATTCAGAACTTGTTGAATAAAGAGAAGCATTTGTTTTTCATTTTTATATGGGAAAGGCATCTGATTCCTGTTTTACGATAAAAGATGCCTAATTTCCATATTACGATAAAAGGTGCCTGATTCCCATACTGCAAAAAGGAGGCACCTGATTCCTATTATAAAATACAAGGCATCTAACTCCTAGTATGATAAGGAGATAGCGTCTGCATCCCATATTATGGTATAGCGACACCTAATTTTTGGTTTTTCCAAGAAAAAGGGCATCCGACTTCCATTTGTCGGGAAAGCAACACCAAATTTCCTATTAAAAAAAAAGTTTGTATAAAGTTTGTTTTAAAAAAAAGCACAACACTCGATAGTTTGCTAAGGTGCCTACTTCTCATGTTACATCTTGTAGTGCCTCGGTCCTTTTGACTTCATTCCTTAGGTAGACAATTTCTGCTTCCAATATTTCACATTTTGTTTCCTTGGATCTCAACAGATCTATCATGTCCTTATCAATTTTCTTTCCTTCTTCTACCCTAATCTTGAGTTCAGTGAGATTTTGTACAAGTTCCATCCTTGCTTATTCATCTTATTGAACTTTTTTCTTCAGGCATGAGTTATTCTCTCTAAGTCTTTCCAACTTTCTGAGAGTAGCAAAGAATTCATTTTTTATGTCAAACATAGTCTCTTCTTAATTTTTTGAAGTCATGTGTGCTACTGATGGATCATCCTCCAAGTTGTTAGTCTTTTCATAGAGGCACTCGGTCTGGTACCAATTGAAGAACATGTGCTTATACTAATAGGGGGGTGAACAATATACAATAAACCTTTTTGCATTTTAATCCAAATAACAACATCAACAATATTAAAGTAGTAAACATCACACAAAGCATCACACACATGAGAGACATGATTTTACGTGGTTCACCCAATGCGGGCTACTCCACAGAGAAAATATTTATTAATTTTTTTTTTCAAATAAGATCTCTTGGGAATCCTTTCCTACAATTTTTATGAACCTCTATCCAAAGGAGACACCAATCCCCTAAATCAAATTCGTGGATATCTATCCATATGATAAATCCTTCTCCTCTACTCTAGCTGGTGATCCTCTTGAAGACTACTGCCTCCACTACACTAGCTTGTGAATCTCTCTCAACTGAAGACTCTTGTCCTCACTCAGAAGACCTATCCTCATTGCCCTAGATAATGGATATCTATCCACTACTCTGTCACCTCCAAAGATCTATCTCAAATCTATACTAAACATAGTCCTTCGGTCTAGCACAATTCTTCTCAATCTCTGTCTCTAATCTGGCACAAACCTGTCCTCAAATATGTATCAAACTCTATTCTCAAATATTCTCAACAAGTGCACACAGAACTTGCTTAAATCTTGATCAACAAGTCCACACAAAACTTGTTCAAATCTGCTCAACAAGTCCATACAAAACTTGCTTAAATCTTCTCAACAAGTCCACATAAAACTTGCTCAAATCTACTCAACAAGTCCACACAGAACTTGTCCAGACTCATAGAAACATAAAGGGAATTGTTAGAGACTCGATATGTTCTATACTAATCACAATGGTCAATTACTTTCTCAACTCAAATAAGAATATAGAATAGTTTTTTTTATGGAACCTGAACAATCACTTCACACATCCACTTGACTATGATCAACCAAATCTACTCAACCAATCTCTCAATGAAACACCCATTTCTCACAAACCGAGTCCAAGAATTTAAACACCAACTCAAAATGTTTCCAACAATGCTCAACAATAAATAATCACATAACAATTATACTCATATTTTTTTCAAACTCTAGTTCAAGTTCTTTGCTCAACAACTCACTTCAACAACAATTATTATAAAATAAGGTTTTAACAACTCTTTATTCTTGAAAACCTTAAAACATTAACTCAACTAATTCAATAGGAAACCCTAATCAAGTCCTTTTCACTCCAAAATTATTTTCCATAAAACCAACCAATCAATTTAACTATGGAAGAATGTGCTCATACCTTTTTCTTGATGATGAAGGAATCTCATAAATCTACCATAGCCTTAAACACTCTTTTGCCAAGCTCAAATAAATTATTAGATGATAATCTTCCTCAAAATACAATGTAAATATCAAGACAAATATACACCTTATCACTCCACCTTTAAGAAATCATTCATCAACATTTACAAAAATTAATATACCACTTACACCTTATAATCTCCCCAACTAAAATAATATTTAATGCACTCTTATTTAAAAATAACTCAATGCTTAGAAGTTCCCTCTATCCTTTTGAAACTTAAAATAATTTAATGTAACACAACCACTTTATTAAAATAAACTAACACCTTATTCCTCCAACTTATCAAAAATTAATTTCCAACTACCAATCCTTTAAACAACCCTTTTAACTCCAAACTTTAGGCAACTCAAAAAAAATTAAATAAAAATTATTACCTTGCCTTGGATTGGATTCAAACTTACAGTGTAGCCTCAACCAGTGCCCTAGCCGCGGGTCCAACCGCCATGCAAGCTAGGCGCTCGCTTAGGGACTAACGAGCATCACATTATCCAAAAGTCTTACCACTTACCTATTACAACAAAAACATACGCCTTCCTTTGGCGCTTTCAATTATAAATGCAACCACCAAAATGTTGTCGTCGAGTTTCGAATGCAAATCTCCTAGCACCCAATAATTTAACTGTCGTCCTCTTGCCACTAGGCCATGCTACCCAGTTGGCACTTTGTCTTGTTCACTGCTCCTATTTAAAACCTATTCGTTGGCGCTAATCACAAAAATCACTTTCTCTTTTTTGCACGAGTTTCAACACAATTACATGTTTTATTTTTTTGAGCAAAAGGATAAATTAAAATGCCTCTTAGGCATTTGTACATATATCAATTTCCCTCCATGCATGACGTCGGCGCTCGAATTTCCTTCAACAAATTTAGACGTCGACGCTCAAATTTCCTTTGGAGCTTATTAATTTATAAAATATTTAAATTCATTTGAATTTAAATTTTATAAATTAATTCTTTAAAACCCTTTGGTTTTATTAAGACCATCTTCCATTGTGCACCTTGGTATAAATAATATTTATTAATAAAATTTAAATTCTCTTTGAATTTAAATATTTTATTAAATAAATATTAAACCTTCCTTTAGCTTTGCAATAGTCTTCCTTGGTTTTTTATGAAAAACCTTTTTACTTATGCTTCCACATAATATTAAAAATATTATGGAGCCCTTTTGCCTTTAACATTTGCTTTATTCCTCTTGACCTTGACATCATCAATGGCTTATTTGTGAAGATCAATAACAACTCTTGACAATTTTATTTCTTGACAATTTCCTTGACATTAATGATGACTTCATTTCTTGACATCAATGACAACTTGACTTAATGACTCAAAATGTCCAACAAGAACTACCAAGAATTTACAATTAACAAAGATAAGGATGCAAATAGGCCACATCATTTACCATTTTCATGAAGCAGGATAAAATATTACAAATATCATGTTGTCAATATGACATGAGTTATAATGTTTCAATGATTTTTATTGGAAAAAATATAGAAATAACAGTATATAGTTGGAGTACAAAAAATCACTTTTCCATAAATTAAATCTAGATCTTCATAAAATCCCAATATATATATTTTGGATTAATTAAAAAGGTGAGGTTTTTGAAAGGATCCCCACAACCTTGTACAAAAAAATCCAAAGGGAGCCAGACAACCACCGGCCCTAGAGGGGCTACCCAAACAAAATAAAAAACTAAACTGGAATCAATTCAAAAGATTCTGTCCAACCTACCATCCTACTTAAAATATTTAAACCACCCACATAGGGAAAAATCAACCAAAAATATACCCAGAAAGGCCCCTGTTGGTCATCAAATCCACACAAGAAAGGATTTTGGTAATTTACGTGCCCTAGACCTGCGACCAACGTTGAAAGGCTGAAGGGAAGAGATGCCCCTCATGCCAATCTCCGGAGAAAGGCCGACTCCTATACTAATCTACTTTCGAGGGTTTGAGATAAGAGTGCAGGAAAGAGATAAATGAGTTAGGGTTAGAAAAAGAAAATAAAAAGGGTAAAGGGAGAGAGATCACTGATTTAAAGTGGGGAAGAACAGGAAGCACGATCACCAACCAATAACTTGAATAGCAGCAAAGAATACTAAGAGTAAAACTAAAGAAACGCAATACTAGCCCTCCTATGTATCCTCTGGATGAGTTCACAGGGTTCTCCTTTCTCTCTCGCTAGAATTCAGGGTTCAGAGTAACAGCAATTAAGACAAGGGAATAACAAAAACCACAATCCACCAGGCAGCATAAAAGAAAGCCGATATGATGCTTTTCCTCTCCTATGTATCCTCCAGGGCAAATTTTAGGGTACAGTCCCCAATCGCACACCGAATTCAGGATTCAGAGTTACAGTATGCAAATGAAGAAAGACAAAAGAATTAAGCACAGAAGGCAGCATACAAGAGAGAAATGAAGCTCAAAAAATCTTTAGTATTAGTCGCAGGACATCAAGTTACAACAGCTTTCTAGCAGAAAGTTCCCCCCCTTTTACATTAAAAAATTTGGGTTTTTATAGAGGACCCGACCCTCTGAGTCATTATCACATAGAATGAAGAAGTGTGCCCTCGAGCCCTGAGAAGTTAGCTCCTCGTGATTCTCGTGACTGAGTTTTCAAATCCATTACCAGAACTGGCAACTGCATCTGGGTCAACCGTGGAAAGATGCATTAAATGAACTGTCAAAATTGTCCTCAGCCTCTGGGTGTAGTGCTCGAGTGGCCGACATGATCGTCGAGATTGTCCTCAGAAACTGATACCTCTTTTCCAATTGCCAAAAATGTGCAGCGGACTTATCAAGCATGAAAAGATGTATTTATGAATCACATCGAGAAAATACCCGGTTTGGAGCGCGTGTCGCCTTTGAGTCACGATACAACAACATGTCGCAATATCGCGACATTTCTATTTTTCAGCTTGGTTCTCATTGCATCGCAAAAATAAGACACGTCATGAAATCACGACATTTCTATGTCTTTGGCTTCTTTGGTTGCTTTTGGCACGAAAACGCGACATGTCGCGATATTGCGATGTTTTTTCCCTTTTGGTTGCGAGACCACAACACGTCGCGATATCGTGACACTTTCCCTTCTTTGGTCACGAGAACATAATATGTCATGATATCGCAACGCTTTTCTTCCTTCGGTCGTGAGGGCACAACATGTCGCGATATCATGACACTTTTCTTTCTTCGATCGTGAGGGCACAACATGTCGCGATATCGCGACACTTTTCTTTCTTCGGTCGCGAGGGCACAACATGTGATATAGTGACATTTTTCTTCTTTTGGTTGCGAGAGCACATGTTGCGATATCGCAACATTTTTTTGTCTTGCTCTGTCTTCTTGTTTTAGCCGTGAAACTACGACATGTCGTGGTATCGCGATGCTTTTATTTCTTGCGCTTAACCTTCTCTCTCTGTCGCGAAAATGTGACATGTCGTGATATCGCGACATTTTTTTCTTTTGGGTTGCGAGAGCACAATATGTCACGATATCGTGACACTTCTCTCTTTTCGGTCTTTCTTCTTGCTTGTAGTCGCAAAACCGCTACGTGTCGCGATATCGTGACACTTTTCATTCTGGCTCCCCTTTGTCACTTTCGATCGCAAAAACACGACATGTCACGATATCATGACACTTTTTCTGTCATGATATCGTGACACTTTTGCCTCTTTGCTTCTTCTACTTACTTTGGACCGTGAAAATGTGACATGTCGCGATATCATGACACCTTTTCTTTTGCGATATCGTGACACTTTTTTTGTCTTCGGTGAGGTTGTCTTCTTTGGCTTGTTCGGCAGTGAAGCTCTTCCATCTTCATTTTATGTGCAAGGGGGTGGCAGAGAAAGCCAAAATTGCTGCAACTTACAACTATTTTCAAAATAACAACAAAAGAAATACTTCACAGAAAAGGAACACTGTATAAAATTTTTATTTTTCTACCCCTTGTGTAATGTGACAAAATTTTCAACATTCTTGGCGGCTCGTAGGGCATTTAGCTCGTCTGAATGCAAAGATCCTAGGCCTTTGTCCATTGGGTAACAGAGTCATGCCTTTATCCATTGGGCAACAAAGTCATTCCCATTATCTTATTTTTTTATTGTCCACAGACGACATTTTTTTTTTTTTTTGTGCCTAAGCTCCTAAGCAACACTTAGCACCTTCGACACTTATTTACTAGCCAGGATGCTTATAGTATTTACACAAAATTTGCAGCATGATAGGCATACCGCTTCCACTAGCTCAACTTCGGGTGCTTATCCAATGAACCTGTAGTGTCCGAACCAGATCAGATTGAACTTCAGTTGATCTTTGAAATTTGGTTTGCCTCTTCCCAAAGTTCTCCATGTTGCGAATAGGGAGCAACGCAGTGAGTTTTCGCTCCTGCCAGTACCTGTACTATTGATGAAAGATGCAGTGAAGAAGTTTGTCACGCGAGGGCCTTCTTGGGGTACTGGTTGTAGTGATGGCTGGAACCAGAATACCGAAGAATCTAGTAACTATGAGCTGGGTACAGGTTCCTCCATCTTCTTGATGTGGTAACAGGGCTCCACCAACAATGAGCAAACTTCCTAGATCTCTTCAGGTTCAGCTTCTTGATGAGGTACACTTGATGGATTCTAGCTAAACATTTGCGTGCCATGCTCTGGGACACAAAAAGGGTGCAAAAATGTGCCCTCTTTGTTCTCAGGCTCTACCACCCAAGCCTGCTCTTGTTCTTGGCCCATCTCCTGATGGAGACTGCAAGCAACTGCGTGGTTCATTGTCGGGGCAAAGCTTGCATATTCCCATGGTTGGGCCTGGATCGGATCTGCCTCTTGAGCTCCACATGATTGCATCTCAGGCTTCTGCTCAGTATGCGGAGTCTGCCATGAAGAATACTATGTTGGACAGACAGGAGCAGCAAGTATCAGAGAAAGTGATGGGGCTTCTCCCCACTGCCACTTTCCCGATAGGAGCTATTTTGCTCGTACTGCTTCCTCAAAAATCTGATGGAATCTTTGTTTGCCTGATCACAGCAAGATGATGCCTATGTCCGGGTGGAAATCCCGAACATAGTAGAGGTGGGCTTGGGTGGGCGTCGGTTGGATCCCCCCTGGAACTCTTTTCCAATATTTGCAGAATCAGACATTGATGTCCGTGATGCTCTCCAAAGGTGCTCTCTTGATGGTGGAGAGGTATGTCAAAAGCTAGAAGGGATCCTGAGAGCCATCAAATGTTTCGAATAGTGCTTCCGCCAAGTCATCCCTTGAACAGATACTTTTAGGCCCGAGCAGTCTATACCACTGCAACGCCCTTCCTTCCAGAGACAGGACCAGAAGTCTGACCATGACATCTTCATGGATTATGTCATAGAGGAACGCTAAATCAGCAACAACTTCAAGGTGCTCTCGGGCCATTCCTGTGGTGCCATCATATGTTGTCAATGCCTTCAAGGTGATGTCAAGAATCTTGTGGTAGCTTTGGAGGTTCAAGGGGCCTCGGTCATCCCAGCTGGGAAAGCTTACCCCTACCATTATAGCAGCGGTCTGTAGAGATCACGGTTATCGCCACTAAATTAGAGTCACCAGGTGAACATTCTTTCTCTTCCTGTGAGGTCAAGGCTGCTCACTGAACCTTGATTCCTCCGAGACATCTTCTTTCAGCTTTGAAAAAAAAAGGGTGCCTACGATCAAGAAATCTGGATCTTCAGCTCAACAGAGTCGCCAGGTGATTTTTCCAGATGAAGACAAGCCAAAGATTCACCAAACTCGAGCTTTCTTAAAACACGGGGACTTTTGGCATGAAAACACAGGTTTAGGTACTGGTCTTTACGACTTAGAGATTTTCGAGTAAAACAGAGTCACTAGATGCGAAGAGTCTTTTGGTAATGATAGCATTGGTTCTCACTACTACTCAGGAGATGAGACTAACCGGATCTCACCGAGAATTGTTAGAACTTGGCTCCGGTGGAGGCGAACCTAAGTTTTCTCAAATATGGGACCTTCGGTCCCACCGGGCGTGCCAAAAACTGTTGGCACGGGCGGGTTTTTCAAATTGAAATGATACTTGTCCCATCGATTATGGGTCTTATTGAGACATACACTATCTGTCCCACTGGGTATGGATCTTACTAAGACAGACACAATCTGTCCCATCGGGCGTGCCAAAAACTGTTGGTCATCAAATCTGCATAGGAAAGTATTTTGGTAATTTATGCGCCCTAGACCTGTGACCAATGTTGAAAGGCCGAAGGGAAGAGATGCCCCTCGTGCCAATCTCCGGAGAAAGGTCGGCTCCTATACTAATCTACTTTTGGGGGTTTGAGATAAGAGTGCAGGAAAGAGATAAATGAGTTAGGGTTAGAAAAAGAAAATAAAAGGGGTAAAGGGAGAGAGATCACTGGTTTAAAGTGGGGAAGAACAGGAAGCATGATCACCAACCAATAGCTTGAATAGCAGCAAAGAATACTAAGAGTAAAACTAAAGAAACACAATACTAGCCCTCCTATGTATCCTCTGGACGAGTTCGTAGGGTTCTCCTTTCTCTCTCGCTAGAATTCAGGGTTCAGAGTAACAACGATTAAGACAAGGGAATAACATAAACCACAATCCACCAGGCAGCATAAAAGAAAGAAGATATGGTGCTTTTCCTCTCCTATGTATCCTCCAAGGCGAATTTCAGGGTACAGTCCCCAATCGCACATCGAATTCAGGATTCAGAGTTATAATATGCAAATGAAGAAAGGCAAAATAATTAAGCACAGAAGGCAGCATACAAGAGAGAAATGAAGCTCAAAAAATCTTTAGTATTATTCGTAGGACATCAAGTTACAGCAGCTTTCTAGCAGAAAGTTCCCCCCCTTTTACATTAAAAAATTTGGGTTTTATAGAGGACCCGACCCTCTGAGTCATTATCACATAGAATGAAGAAGTGCGCCCTTGAGCCCTGAGAAGTCGGCTCCTCACGGTTCTCGTGATCGAGCTTTCAAATCCATTACCAAAACTGGCAACTACAACCGGGTCAGCCATGGAAAGATGCATTAAATGAACTGTCAAAATTGTCCTCAGCCTCTGGGTGCAGTGCTCGAGTGGCCGCCATGATCGTCGGGATCTTCCTCAGAAATTGATACCTCTTTTCCAATTGCCAAAAATGTGCAGCGAGCTTATCGGGCATGAAAAGATGTATTTATGAGGCACCTCAGGAAAATACCCGGCTTGGAGCGCGTGTCGCCTTTGAGTCGCGATACAGCAACATGTCACGATATCGTGATATTTCTATGTTTTAGCTTGGTTCTCCTCGTTGCATTGCAAAAATAAGACATGTCACAAAATTGCGACATTTCTATGTATTTGGCTTCTTTGGTTGCTTTTGGCACGAAAACGTGACATGTCGCGATATCGTGACGTTTTTTCCCTTTTGGCTGTGAGACCACAACACGTCGCGATATCGCGACACTTTTCCTTATTTGGTCACGAGAACACATGTCGCGATATTGCGACGCTTTTCTTCCTTCGATCGCGAGGGCACATCTCGCGATATCGCGACACTTTTCTTTCTTCGGTCGCGAGGCACAACATGTCACGATATCGTGACATTTTTCTTCTCTCGGTCATGAGAGCACAACATGTCGCGATATCGCAACATTTTTTTGTCTTGCTCTATCTTCTTGTTTTCGACGGTGAAACTGCGACATGTCGCGATATCGTGATGCTTTTCTTTCTTGCGCTTAGCCTTCTCTCTTCGCCATGAAAATGTGACATGTTATGATATCGCGACATTTTTTCCTTTTGGGTGGCGAGAGCACAATATGTCATGATATCACGACACTTCTCTCTTTTGGGTCTTTCTTCTTGCTTTTAGTCGTGAAACCGTTACATGTTGCGATATCGCGACACTTTTCATTTTGGCTCCCCTTTGTCACTTTCGATCGCGAAAATGCGACATGTCGCAATATCGCAACACTTTTTCTGTCGTGATATCGTGACACTTTTTCTGTCGTGATATCGTGACACTTTTGCCTCTTTGGTTCTTCTACTTACTTTGGACCGCGAAAATGTGACATGTCGCGATATCGCGACACCTTTTCTGTCGCGATATCATGACACTTTTTTTGTCTTCGGTGAGGCTGTCTTCTTTGGCTTGTTTAGTAGTGAAGCTCTTCCATCTTCATTTTATGTGCAAGGGGGTGGCAGAGAAAGCCAAAATTGCTGCAACTTACAACTATTTTCAAAAGAAACAACAAAAGAAATACTTCACAAAAAGGAACACTATACAAAATTTTGATTTTTCTACCCCTTGTGTAATGTGACAAAATTGTCAACAGCCCCATAAACCAACAAGAAAGGTTGAGAATCTAGCCAAAAACCAAAACTTAGGGCATTACTAACACATCCTTAATCTCATTCTTTCCTGTGGTTGAATTCTCCAAGATCTAACCCAAGAGATGGTTCACCTCCTTAGTAAAATCCACAACAATCTTGAGGGTTCCAAAGATCGACCTTTGTTTTTCCTCAATTAGATTTATCAGTCGAAGGTGCTTATAGGAACTCTCACAACTAGTAGAGAGTAACTCCACCCCATCAGTATTTACATTTTTCTTTATTATGGGTAGGTTATCTAAATCAGAGTGGTCCATCATAAATGATAACTCTTTTTCTATTTTCTTTTCAAATAACCTTTTTGAGTGTCTTACCTCCCCCTCAAACTCCTTTGGAAGTCATCGAAATACCCTGGACCTTTTGCTACTACTGACCACTTTGAACGAATTTGAGGGGCTCTCCACCTAGTCAAACTTCAAATAGTTTGAGACTAACCTTTTGTATATGTGTAGTCTACTACCTCACATAGATTTAGGGGGGGAGATAGAGATACCTCATTTCACCCTTTCATTTTTGGTATCCTTGGGAGACAATTCGAGGCTCTCTTTATTGCCCAAGTTACCAAAATCACTGGAATTGGAGAGATTCATCTCCTAAGTGGATATGGTAGGCAAGGGGATATGTTGCGATTAAATAGCATTTAAAATATGTGTAGCCTCCACCCCTATCTCTTTAGTCATATATTAAAATATTAACAAAGCCAGACCCTAGTGGAGAGGGTCTAGTAATCTTCTGCTCCTCACCATCATTGATTTTTGCATTGAGTGAAATAGAAATGTTGGGATATTCATCCACCTCTCTCTTCTTAGCTGATTAAGGAACATAACATGATAGCTTATTACTAGGTATTTCAATAATTCTAGCACAAAATAGTCCATGATGACAATAATCATTCAATCCCACAATTCTTTAAGGGCTTTTACACTAAAATAATTTTGCTCCTTCAAAAGGTACTCATTCTCATCCAAGAAGAAACTCAGTTCTCTTATTAGGGAGTATTTTTCCTTGTTGTTACACTAAAATCATTTTGCTCCTTCAGAAGGTACTCATTCTCATCAAGTGGTAGGCTCATAACTTTGTATAGAAATTGATGAAGCACTTATTCATTCAGATTGATATCAATATAAAGGTTGCAATGTGGTTATGAGTTGGTTTATATAACCAACTTGGTGGTTAATAAACCAACCTAGAGAGCGCCTACGATCGCTATTCTTTTGCTTTGCTAATAATGTAATGTATATAACATATATGCTAACATCCCCCCTTATTACATTATTGGCAAATTCCAATAGTATCTCAAAAATTTGCATATTTGATATGCCCAAGTGCTTTGGTAAAGATATCGGCAACTTGCGCATCAGTATGAATGTATTGAAGTTGTATATGGTGCTTGGGAACTTCATCTCGAATAAAATGACATCTGGTATCAACATGTTTGGTACGTTCATGAAAAATTGGATTTTTGACAAGATTCAAAACACCCTAATTTTCGCAAAACAAATGAAGAGGAAGATTCTTTGGAAGACCCATGTTTGTAAGAATGCGATTTAACCACATTATATCGCAGACTGCTTCACTGGCTGCATGATATTCTGCTTCTATAGAAGATAAAGCAACCACATGCTGCTTCTTACTATGCCATGAGATAGGTCCATATCTGAGATGAAAAACATATCCATAAGTGGATTTACGATCATCAATAGATCCAGCATAATCCGAGTCTGTGTATCCTAGTAAGAAAAACTTATTATTCTTTCTGTATTCTAGACCATAATTAGTACTACCACGAACATAATGAAGAACTCTTTTTGCTGCTTTCTAGTGACTCATCTTAGGCTCTTGCATGAACCTTGAAAGATATCCCATAGCAAAACTAAGATTTGGCCTGGTATTTGTCAGATATAAGAGACTCCCAATCAACTGGCGATAGAGAGTACCATCTACCTGAGGTGATTCATCATATCGTGATAACTTAAGTCCTTGCTCCATTGGATTTGATTTTGACTTACAGTTAGTCATCCGATATTTTTCCACTAAAGTCTTGTCATATTTCTTTTGTGTTACTCTAATATGAAATTTTTGCTGAGTAACTTCTAAACCAAGATAATAGTGCAGAAGTCCTAGATCTGTCATTTCAAATGATTTCTTTAAATCATTTCTCACTAAGTCAATCATTCTTTTTGAGCTTCCTGTTATGATTAGATCGTCTACATAAAGTACAAGGATCACTATATCAAAACCACTTTTCTTAATATAGAGATTTGCATCTGAAGGACTTCTTTTGAATTCATGCTGCACAAGGTGACTGTTGATCTTGATATACCAAGCTCGAGGAGCTTGTTTTAGTCCATACAAGGATTTGATCAACTTGCATACTTTTTGTTCTTGCCCCTCGACCATGAACCCTTCTGGTTGAGTCATGTATACTTCTTCTTGTAAGTCACCATTTAAGAAGGCACTTTTAACATCCATATGATGCAACTTCCACCCAAACTGATCTCCCATGGCACAAATTACTCTAATGGTAATCATTTTTGCAATGGGGGCAAAAGTCTCTTCATAGTCTATGCCTTCTTTCTGAGCATATCCCTTTGCAACAAGTCAGGCTTTATGCTTATCAATAGATCCATTTGCCTTATACTTCACTTTGAACACCCATTTGTAGCCTATGGGTTTCTTTCCTGTTGGTAGATCGACTAACTTCCAAGTATTATTTTTTAGGAGAGACTTATGTTCTACATCCATGGCCTATTTCCACTGTGGTTTATCAAGTGCAGATTGAACCATTGTGGGTTCATTTGCATTCAATGTAGACATATAAATCTTTTCTTCATCCTCATCTTCTTCTCTATCATTTTCTGTACCCACTAACAAATCATCAAAGTGTTGAAAAAATTTGTCAACCTTTGAAGTAGATTCCTCTGCTCTCATCTGCTGAGTCATACTGCAAAATAGACAAGGAGTGAGAAAAAAAATACCTGAAAACTCCAAAAAAAAAATTGGAGCCTTCAAGGCATCATTGGACTGCACAGGTGTCAAATGACCACTTTCGGGCGTCAACTGGGCTTGTCGGGCGTCAACAAGACATGATGGAGCATCAAATAGGCCACCCACCATCACAATCTGTGCAAGGCATAAAAAAAAATGTTACCCACTGTCACAGTGCATGCAGGGCATCAAAAAATCTTCCTCGAAGGGACTTGAAACCACAACCTCCCATTGAACAATCACTGCACTTACCACATGAGCCAGAGGGCCCGATGAGAACAAGCGGGGACCAAGTTTGTGTTAGCCGCTTTGGGGCCGAAGAAGGGATAAAAAAATTTTTAATCCAACATGGCCTATGCGGCCACTGCGAGAGTTCTTTAAAACTTTGAAAAGCTACTATAGCTTTCGGTTGCCTTCGGGCAACCACCCTATCTTTTTGCCTCCACAACCGTTGACCCACATCCCCGAACTGCCCTGTCTACATCCTCTATCTATGTTTTCCCTTTGTCTGCATGCCTCATGTGTTCGCTCTGTCTACGTCCTCTATCTACGTGTTCCATCTGTCTACGTGCCTCATGTGTCCGCTCTGTCTGCGTCCTCTGTCTGCATGTTCCCTCTAGTCTTGTGTCTGCGTTCGTCAGTCTCACATCCGTCAGGGTCCTCCAGTCGCGTTGGCTGGTAGTCTTGTCTGCTTTCGTAGCTCTGATGCCATATAGAAATTGACGAAGCACTTATTCATTCTGATTGATATCAATATAAAGGTTACAATGTGGTTATGATTTGGTTTATCTAACCAACTTGGTGGTTAATAAACCAACCTAGAGAGCGCCTACGAGCGCTATTATTTTGCTTTGCTAATAATGTAATGTTTATAACATATATGCTAACACTTTGGCTATAAGATCCACATTTATTTCAAATTCTAGGTCCTCCCACCTTAACCCACCCCTCATTCCATGAGTAGGACATGCATTTGGATAAAATTAGATTATATCCATGGAATTTTTGGATACACCCTAGCAGGCCACCCTGCTTTAGAATTCTTTTCATCTTCTCATCAACATTCAGATAGGTCGGTTCCAACCATTATTTCATAAGGAGGGACCTCAAATTTGAGTTCTTAGCTTTACTCATCAAGGTCGCACACCATCAATAATAACTACTCTCACAAACAAGACTCACAGACAAGATCTGATTGAGACAAAGATTAAGAAAGCTTAGATAATAGTTTAAATCAAAATCAAAGATCCATTTAAGGTGAGAGGAGGATTGTCATGCAATGCAATTGTCGCACTGATGACTAGGCCACCCAATGTTCACAATGATCAAATAACAAGAAAATTACCTCCTCAGGTTATGATGATGAGGCTATGATTTGAAACATCCATCCACATGTCGACTCATATTTAGGGTTAAAAAATTTAACCTTTTTTCCTCTTGAGGTTGGTAACCAAATATCAAACTTTGCAATGGCCAAGGATTCCACATGCTCAACCGAAGCCAACCACGATACTTAGGCGTCATTCTAATTATAATCCTTAGTGCATGATGCCTTAGAATCCAGATCCACCTCAGTTAAACATGGAAAAATCACATCTCAAAGGTTGACAAAACATAATGGGTATACCAGAGAAAATGTTGGGATGTAGTGTCAATCCAAATATCCTCTATGCCACAAATGACATGTAGGAAATGTAAATACCAAGTGGATATCTTGGAACTGCCCTCATAGGTGATGCTAGCAAGGCAAAAGAAATAATACTTAGAATTTTAGACCAAGAGGGGGGGGGCACCTATGAGAACATGTACTATGTACTATATTTTCATGCCTAGGATCCAATTTAAAATATTCAAATGCTAGACGATCAATAGACCATGGCATTGTTGAGACAAAAGTCTCTTTTGGGAAATTGGACCTCCACACAAATAAGCCAAGTTGAGCAGCTCACCAATTGGCCATATAGTCCACCAAATTTTTCCCTTCTCTCAAGATATGGGTTACCTCCACTTCCTCCATTTCTTGTAGGATTTCCTTTAGATGCTCCATCAAAATTGAGCTTTAACAAACCACAAAGGGGGGCTCCAATGAACAAAAAACCTTGGATTAAGAACTAGGCCAGGAGGATTAACCAAGGGAAAGCTTAGAGCTAGCTCAAGTTACACTTATATGGTAGGAGGTCTTAGATGACCATTACCCAACTCTGGGAACGCAAAGGAAACATTCTCCACTAAGCTCCAAAGATATCTAAGACCAACACTCAACCAATTACAACTAGAGTTTTTGAAATATTGAGCACTTATTTCTTTCCAAATACCCCAAAGGAGATAAGGGGGGAGGAAATTCCAAAGGCATTTGAGTCTTAGAGAAATAAAGGGGGACCCATTGCAAGAAAAGGTCTTTTAGTGAGTTTGGAAGCACCCAACTGACCCCAATCTCTCTAGAACGGTTGCACATGCACCTCTGAAAAAGGAAAAGCTGGTGAATAAGTGGTTTATCATCTCCAAATAAAATTCACAAAGGTAACATCTGTTAGGAAGAGCCATGCCACATTTTTGGAGATTCTCTATAATCAATATCTTATTTAGAGTAGCCATCCAAAAAAAGATGTTAACTTTTGGAAGAGTATTCTTGATCAAAATTCTGCAAGTAGAGACCCAATACTGTAATTCCAATTCCAATAGCACATATGTCGATATTACAGAAAAAGGATCCATCACTTTTGCCAGACCAAATAACTGTGTCTTCTACCTCAATGTGGTTTAGCACTTTAAGTTTCAAGATATTCACTATACTCCCCCAAGTTGTTTTCACCTCTCTATTCCCTATGACCATTGGCAGGTCCTTCCATAATCTTCATTTGTTGACTTGGTGAATAAAGTATGCTAGTTTATGATGCCCCAAGGATCTGGACAAAGGTTTAACTATCATAATGTTCAGGTCCAAGTCCATAGGTTGATAAAATAAAAATGATTCATTCTAGAAATTAATAAATTTGCCATACCCAAGTAGCTACCTTCTTCCTAAGTGCAACAAGATCTTGACTTTAATAAACTCTTCCAAAAAAGAGACCCATTAGGAGGCAACAGGTTTGAGGGGAAATTTTTAAACTAATATTTCACCTTCAGAATGCTAACCGAATCCACGGATTCATTTTTAACCATCATCCAACCTTATTTTATAATCAAAGCTTTGTTCATTCTCTACATATCCTTATGAACCATACCCCATATTTTCTTATGACTACAGGCCTGGTCCCAAGAGACCAAGTAAAACTTACCTTTTAAAGCCAACCCACCCCAAACGGAAACTTTGAGGATACTTTCCATTTTTGAAATGGTCTTGTTTGGGAGTCTAAAAATAGACATGAAATAAACTGGAATAATCTAGAGGGAGTTTCTCATAAGGATAATTTTCCCAACCTGGCTCAAGAGATCCCCATTCTAGGTAGCCAACTTCTTCTGCATCCTCTCGATAATAGAGTTCCAAAGGGAGTCTAACATTCAACCATGAAATAGTGGAAAGCCTAGGTAGATCATAAAAAGGTTGGCAATGTTGCACCCCAAGATATGTACTATCTTTCTTTGTTGTTCCACAAGTGTATTTACAAAATATAATTTTCTCTTGTAGAAATTAATATTCTACCCTACCACCCTTTCAAAGCAAACCAACATTCTTTTAATCTCCCTAGCTTGTAACATAGAATCCAAACAAGATAATAGAGTATCATCTGCAAACTAGTGATGAGAGATTGAGTTGCTCGAAAGGGTGGGTTTAAGATCTTCAATGGAAGAGTTTAGAGCAATGGATGTTCCTAATGCCTCTTCCATTAGGATGAAAAGATAGGGGACAGAGGGTCCCCTTACCAAATTCCTTGTAATCTCTAGAAGAAACTAGCCAGAGCCCCGTTAACCAAGATAGAGAATCTAGATGAAGACACACAAGCAAAAATTAGGTCAATCCAGTTCTACCGAAAACCAAAATTTTTAAAATTTGAAACAGAAAGGCCTATGAGACCCTATCATAGGTATTTTTCATATTGAGTTTTAGAAAAATCCCAACCCTTCAACTTTTGTAGATAGAATGGTTTATTTTATGCATAACAATGACCCCATCTAAAATCTTCCTCCCTACTACAAACCCGCTTTGAGCTTTCTCAATAAGAAGACGAAGGATTAGTTTAATTATGTTTGTCATGACATCAATCAAAATTTTATAGATAGTGTTACACAGATTAATGGTTCTATAGTCATTAAAGCAAGATGTCCCCTAAGACTTAGGAATCAACACCAAGAAAGTAGAGTTAACCCTTAGAGGAATAAATTTGGAGACCTAGATCACTATAAGAGTATTGCAAACATCCATTCTGTAAATGTACCAAATTTTTTGGAATAATAAGGTTGGAAACCCATAAGGAACCAGATCTTTCAATGCCCCCATATCATCCACTACAACTGTGATTTATTCATCAAAAAAGCTATAATCCAACCTAACATACATATCCTTAGTCACCAGGCAGGGGATCAAAGGAAGGGGGGCATATTTAGCTCTAACATCTTTGGGGGTTGTAGAACCCAATAAGGAGCTGAAGTGAGATACTACTTCCACTCTAATCTCTTCAATGTCCCTAGTTCTACTTCCATCTGACATATAGTTTTTTTATCATGTTGAAACTTCTATGTTGAAGGGTCAATGAATTGAAAATTATTGTGTTCTTATCTCCTTCCTTCAACCATAGGTTCTCAATTTCTGCTTCCAATGGAGCTCTTCATTAGCCAATGAATTATGAAGTTCAACCAGTAGGTATTTCTCCTTCAAGGAAGAGTCTAAAAAAACTCCTTTAGAGTCCATTTTTGACTCTACATCAATCAGTTGGGATCTTAGCCTTTCCTTGGTTCTGCAGATATTACCAAAATATGCAATCAAATTAGAAATTGAGAAGTTGTACCAAGAGCTATTAAAAATAAGGGTATTTTGACATAATATTAGCCCTTATTCATTGTTAGTACTATTGGTAAAAAACAAATATGGATCATGGTGGTTATCTACAAAATTTTGTGAACTCAAAAAACTCATAATTAAGGAAAATTACCTATTCCAATGATTGATAAGTTTTTGGATGAGTTACATGGTGTCAAATGTTTCTCCAAGGTAGATCTTTGCTCCGGGTATCATCAAATAAGGATCAAGGAAGAAGATATTCAAAAAATAGCATTTAGAGCTCATGAGGGCCATTACAAAATTTTGAACATATCTTTTAGCCTAACTAATACACCTTCAACATTCCAAAACCTCATGAACAATATCTTCTACCCATTTCTCTAAAAGTTTATTTTGGTCTTGTAGTGATTTATCACTACACCATTTTTTATAGCAAAAAGTGAAAGTGTAAACAACGGAAAAATATAGACAAACCTCTTATTAGAAGATTTGAGGGTCTAGAGGAGAGTCTTATATATATAAAGGTTGTCTAAAGGTTTAAATTTTATTAGTCCTGATCAAAAGGTTGGCATGGGGGTCCTAAGGAAAATTTCCTGAGGTGGGGGTCCCAAGGAAAAAGTCTTGAGGTTTTGATGTCAACTGATCCCAATGCCAAGTGGTGAGAGAATTATTGAAGAATAAAATACCTATACCCCAAAAGTAAAAATTTCCAAGGTGTACAATATTTTAGAAATACAATCCTTTTCTATAAAATAATATTGCATATCACTTTGAAATGACAACAACAACATGGGAGCCACATCAAAAGTAGCTTGTAGATCCAAAGCATTAAATGAAGAAATCTTCTACACCTAGATTATAGAAATTACTAGAAATAAGTAGATGGAAATAATTATGGTAGTTGCCCATCCAAAATCTCAAAACCATTTGACATTCATAACCTCATATCTATAGAACCTTAGAATGACTAACAACCTAAACAAGATATAACCAGGTATCAAAAGCCACAAACATCTCAAAATATTTGCATGAGTTTTGAAGATAAATCCTCCTCTTTTTAATCTATAAATAGAGTAGTATTCAAATTTTAAAGTATCAACAAGATTGCATTTGTATTATCTTGTAATATTTCCTTCGATTTTTTTATAGAATAGTTGGCTTTTGAGCGGCTTGTGGGCAAATCGAATCCCTACTTCTAGCACAATATTTATAGATAATTAATTGCATATATATATATATATATATATATATATATATATTATTTAACAAAGGCCTACACAATTTATGAAATAGCCATTTGTGGTTATCCATTAACTTGTTTTCGTGTGTGTACGTGTTTGTAGTTTTTAGTTGTTTGTGGGTTTTGCTTATGTATGTGTGTGGGAGGCCTACATAAATTTTTGAACTAGACATTTGTGGCTCTCCTGTGAACCCATTTCCTTATGCACATGTATGTATGTATAGCTCATCTATTCTTAACTATGTTGAGGAGAGGAAATGTTCACCACTGGCACATAACATTCAGGCCTGTTGTGCAGGGAGATCTTAACATATGATAGGGTTTGTTGAAAAAAGCATATAATAAGGTTCGTTGAAGTATTATACATGATATTTTAAAGAAAATTAGTTTTGATCAAGGTTGTGTGAATGAGTTACATGTTACAAGTCTCTAAAATATTCTATTTCGATTAATGGATCTCATGGTGGATAATCGCATGGACTCTACTAAGCTACCTAGCTATCTCTTTATATATTTATTATCATTTTTAAGGCATTAGGGACAGCTTTAGGTAAAAAATAACCTAAAAAAATTAAATATATTTAGGTCATAACAAATCGTTCCTATAAATTTCATCTCTAACTTTTTGATGATACTTCTCTTTTGGATCATCCCTTAGTGAGCCATAGAGTTTCAATTAATATTATCATGCCATGAGAAGGTTATTGAAATATGGGTTAATATTATGGAAACTAGGACCTCTATATTAACACTTTCCTAGAATTGCAATAAATTATTATGAAAATTTTAAGGTTTAAAGTAAGGAAGTTTCCATCAACATATTGAGATATTGTTTACTTTAAAATATATAGTTTCTTTTGAGGCAAAAAAATTGACTAGGAAACAAAACCTACATAGATGATCAATGACATGAAACTTCATATAAAATAGTTTATAATTGATCAAGAAATATATCATATGGTCAATCAATGAGGGGGTTTTATAAAATTTTGTTGCAATGCTTCATTGAAGCACAATCCTCCTATTTATGATATGAAATGACAACTGCTAGCTCAGATAAGTTAAGCTTGTAAATATTAAAAGGTCAAAAATTCTATTATTGTGAGCAAATATTCTAAATCATATAATATCTTCAAAATATACAAATTAAGAGTTATATTTTCCTTTTTCTATGTAGAAGTATGAGTTGGTTTGAAATTTGTAAAAGATAGTTGATCAAGTTAGTATATAATAATTTAGAGCAATCAAAATTTAATACTTTTAATGATTTTCCTTTGGAAAATGTTTGGTCACTTGATGCCCTTCCTAAAACCTCAAAATTTCTTTAGTTAGCAATCCACAAAAAGCATCTTATGGGTTAGATTTTGCAAAGAAGATGATAACATGGAGCTTTTAGGTATGTCTTGTGTAAGAAGGATCCAGAAGCATTAGCTCATTTACTTCTTGATTGTCCCTTTGCTTATACCGTTTTGGGCCAATTCTAAATCATGAGAGTATATTGTGTGGCTTTAGATATTAACATATAAATAGTTGATGAAATGCTATATTAATTGTTTCAATGTTAATGCATTATGCAACTTTTAGGGAATATTATTTCTACCATTATTTGTTGGAATTCAGGGCTTGAAATAGTAATAGAAATATTAAAAACAAAACTCAAAATCATGCCCAAGTTTGGAATCATGTTATTGCCTCCAGTAGAATACTTATAAATATGCTTCTCATCATGGAAAGTTTTAAATGTAGAAAAAGAGGTGATAGCTTCTTGGTTATATAATTTGAGTATACATGGAAGGTTCGTCTATGACAATGGACTTAACACAAAGAATTTGCTTTGATCTATGGTAAAATTATATTTATAGAGGCCAAGTTTATTATAATTAATTTGGTTAGCTCTTCTAAAGTAAATCCAAGAAAACCATATGGAGTTGGTGGTTTTCATTACAATAAAGAAAAAATTCTCCTCACCTAGAATTATATGGAACTACAACTAAAAACTATAAAGAGGTAAGACACTTATTAAAGGGACAAAATTATCAATTGTAAAAGGATGTAAATATATTTCAATTGAGGGGGATTCATCAATTATTATTTTTGGTTACATAGGAGAGTTGGTTACAACCACTATTTTTAGTAACTAGCAAGCGCAATGTTCAGACCACAGGGACTATTCCCAAAAAATATATTTATCTCGTTGTTGTTCATCCGACATGATATGGGGGACCACCGATCGCTCGATATTCGTATCGTTATCATCGATCTGGCATGTGCTCAGAGGATTCAGAATAGACTACTACCAAAATAATGGATGTGATGATTGGATCATAAATAATATTATTTTTAATGTCCACCAACTGTTATTGGAGGTAATATCTTGGAAATGTCAACATATCTATAGAGAATAAAATTAGATAGTAGATAATTTAGCCAATTACGGTGTTGATATTTGTCTTGATAAAATTCAAATTTGAAATTCAATTGGTCAAGTGAGATTTTATCTCTTAATGAAAATAATATCAAATATCTTATTGTAGAAATATAACATTTTGAGGGAAAATAAGAATATCTATGATAAAAAGGACAATGAAGAATACATTTAAAAGATAAGTTAAGTATGGTTTAAAATATATAATGACAATATAATGTTTTCTTATTTTTATGGGAATGGCCCTCAATAGAACCCACAATAACTTATTAGAAAAAACCTTTAGGTGGCAAGTAGGTTATCAACTTTGATATACAATTTTAGTATGAAGGGTTGGGGCATGGGATGATGGGAGAAAAAGAAAAAATGCTACTCATGAAGGACATATCCTACATCACTAAGTTGGTCATTCGAGATCACAAAATACAATCGCATACCAAGATATAAATCCTTGATTAGTTCAAGATGAGATGAAATGATATTTACATGGTCATTATAGTTTATAAAGTGTTTGACAACGTGATATCCATCATTAAATTGAAGTTTATTCTTGTATGTGTAACATGCTCTAATCCTATTGCGTACAATTAGTTCACAAAATATGAATATATTTATGCTATCTCTAATAAGATTGTTCAAATTACCTAGACCTATAAATTTAATTATATTCATAAAAGGTAAAAGGTTTATATTAATGGTGGAATGGAGGAACTTAAATTGGGTAGTAATAATTAATCCTTGATCAAAATAAAAAGTAATTAAATATTAAAAATGACATTTAGAGTTTTTTTTTAAAACAACAAATGATACAATTTGCATGTATGGTTTCCTTCGTATAATTTTCCTAGAAAAATAATATTGACCAAAGAAACCTAATTAGTGATCACCTTACCCATAGTTAGACTTAGAACAATGATCCCTAGTTCTAGGGTGGTGATAAAAAGCACAAATCTAGTTCCACTATTAACATTGAATTACTCCTTAAAAAGCATCACATACACTTCTTGATGCTATTACGATCCTATGAAAATGCTAAATTTTACATTCATTAAAAATAAGAAATCAAACTATTTATGTTAACTTTGTGTAAATTATGACATTACAAACAAAAAATTAGTAGTGAAATAGCTCGAAACCACTACAAACTTTGCAAATTTATTTTTAAAACCATAATCTTATTTGTTCTTAATGTAACCTCTCACCAATATGAAGAAATATTACATCTATCAATGATAACAAAACAAATAAATCAACCAAATATTCCCACCATTTAAACACCCTAAAATATACAAATAAAAAAATTTATGACTTTAATCTTTAAACATTTTGTCTAAAGTTATATTTTAATTTTGTCTAAAGTTATATTTTAAATTGATGACCTACAAATTATAACTTCAAACAATCTATAACTCTTCCTCTTTAAATCACTAAACTAAATTAAAAATATTTTTATTAAATCATAAATTTTTTACTTCTCATATAAATAAAATATATATATTTTTAAAATTGAATAAAAAAAGAGATTAAAGGTAAGGGAATATTTATATAAGTCCAATATTCTCTAGTAAATGTTTATTTTTGTTTGTTAAAGTAGTATATGTATACAAACTTAAATTATATTTGAAACTTTATTATTAATCATATATGCCATTTTAAATTATATTATAAATTTATTGTTTGTACAAGGTGGGGGCAGCCACATCATAAGTCGGTGGTGGAAAGAATCGGGACGGAAAATTTGCTGCCTCGCTGGAATTTCGAATCGAATGCGTTCCTTCAACTTTAAATGTCACTTTGCTGGAAATTTCAATCAATCAAACACGTCCCTTCAACTTCGCCGTACTCGCACTTATCGTAAGTCGGTGGATGAAAAGAATATAGACGGAAAATTTGCAAGCTGGACAAGTCTTTGGCTGGAATTTTCAATCAAACGCGTCCCTTTCAACTTTGCCATAGTCGGTGGGTGAAAAGAATCGAGACGGAAAAATTGCAGCCTGTACAACTCTTTTAGGAATTTCCTATCAAATGCGGCCCTTCAACTTTGCCGTTCTCTTTCTTATCGAATGTCGGTGGGTGAATCGAGACGGAAAATTTGCAGCGTGTACAATTCACTTTGCTAGAATTTTCAATAAAACGCGTCCCTTGAACTTTGCCGTACTCCCACTTATCGTAAGTCGGTGGGTGAAAAGATTAGAGACGGAAAATTTGTAAGCTGTACAGGTTTTTTGCTAGAATTTCGAGTCAAACGTGTCCCTTTCAACTTTGCCGTGGTAGGTGGGGGAAAAGAATCGAGAAGGAAAATTTGCAGCCTGGACAACTCATTTTGCTGGAATTTCCAATCACATGCGTCCCTTCAATTTTGCCGTACTCTCTCTTATCGTAAGTCGGTGGGTGAAAAAGAATAGGGACGGAAAATTTGCAGTCTGTACAAGTTTTTTTTGCTGTACTCCTACTTATCGTAAGTCGGTGGTGAAAAAAACATAGGGACGTCAAATTTGCAAGCTGTTTTTTTTGCTAGAATTTCCAATGAAAAGCGTCCCTTTCAACTTTGCCGTAGTCGTTGGGTGAAGAGAATCGAGACGGAAAATTTGCAGCTACAAATCTTTGTGCTGGAATTGCCAATCAAACATTTCTCTTTGTCGGTCGGTGAAAATAATAGAGACGGAAAATTTGCAGCGTGTAGAAGTCTTTTGACGGTATTTCCAATCAAACGCTTGGTCTTCTTTCGCTTTCACTCTACGAATTTCCACTCAGCAATTTACAAGTGGCTTCAGAGAGATTCCTTATTATAAGGAAGTGTCACGTAATTATAGTTTCTGCGGATTTCCCGGTGTGGGTCATTCCACCGATTCTATATTCATTCTTCGCAACTTGCATTGATCTATAGGAACAGTGAAAAATGAAAATATTAAATGTTAGAGCTTTGGACATTTTATGGGTCAACAATGCTCAATATGAATTATGATATTTATACCATCTTTCTTATAAAAGATGATGTTTTCAAATTTGACTATAGTACATTTAAAATAGGTTCCTCTCTTGTTTTTATATGACAATGACTCAAATAATGAGAAATATCAAACAAGAGCATAATCTATCATGGATAGATTGAGGTTAATTCAAAAGATTAAGTGTTGGTTAAAAGTTATTTGGAGGAAAAAAACTTTTGTTTCATATGAAACGAAAACTAATAAAAGACACAAGCTACTAGTTCAACAATTTATACAACTTAAAATTGTTACAACATGATGATTCTACTTAGAAAATTGTATCATTTATTTATATCTACCCTGTATAATTTCTAATTGATGTATCTTTAGATGAATAAGACGATAATATGTAGAGCCCTATAGCATCCAAAAACATGGGACAACCATGATCATGGAGTCTAACCACATCTATAAAAGCAAATTTAAAAGGAATCACTTTTTCATCTTCCATATCAAATGGATCGTAATTATAATGGTTGGTTTTAAAGCTCAATCCTTTCACCATCCACATGCAATACCATCTATTGTTATTTTTCAAATTTTCTTCTAGAATTTGGAAATCCACTTGAAGACACATCAATAAATGAATTATTGAAGACTTGATAGCCAATAATGTAACAACTGTCAGGACTGATGTTGAAATGAACACAATAAGATAGATATTATTGATACAAATGGTTACAATATATAGACATAAGCCTATATTCAACACATGACACTTGTCAAGAGAAACTGACAAGTGTCAAGGTGAAGGCATAGTGCACTTTAACTCTAACATTCCCCCTTAAAGTGCATTATCCTAACTAAAGAAGAAACAAAACAAGTCAACATTAGGTAACATTCCCCTTTAATGTTGACTTCTAAAACAACCTATCATCCTCTCTTATTGTTGATTTTGTCTAGGCTCGTGCTCTTTGCGCTTGGCTCTCCAACTGTGAATAATGCTAGATTCACTATGTATACATCTCGGTCTGTTGCCTCAGGGTCAGCCACTTCCACAGGTCTGTTGCCATTGGTTCAGCCGTCTAAGTGCCTCAGGGTCATCATGGGTGCCTCAGGGTCAGCCAATTCTGGGTCTATTGCCTCTGTAGGTCATCCTCAGAGGATGTTGCCTCTCGTAGGTCACTGACTAGATTCACCATGAATATCAAGTCCCTCATCATGGTGAACTCAATCTAGAAGGTGTCGGTCTCTGTCGAAAATGCACCTAATACAAAGGAAAAACGAGCCATATAAGAGTGTCGGTCTCTATCGAAAATGCACTCAATACAATAAAATGAGCCATAGATCCAAATATGGAGGAGAAGAAGAAAATAAGAGAATCTTCTGAAGTGTCTTCGTCTGTAGTCTTCAGAAGTAGATCCGAAAAAGACCTCGGATAGAGTCTAGGGTGTCTATGTCTGTAGTCCCTAGAATAAGTGTCCTTATTGTAGTCACCTCATCTTACCGAAATGCATGAGTAACCAGTCACTGCATCCGCCAATTAGAAAGAGGTGAATACTAGATACTAGGTGTAGCACCCTAAAATTGTTGTAGTAAACCTTAAATAATTACAAATTACCTTAGTAATAAATCAAATTCAAATTTTTAACCCCAAAACCGCTCCCAAACCACCGTTTAACCCGTTTCCTCCTTTTTCGCGCCATTTTTAGAGTTTGTTTTGACCGTTTGACGATATCGTCGCCGATCAGACGATATCGCCTCAGATCGGACGATTTCGTTTGGACTAGGACGTCCAGACGATCTTGTCCCAAAACTGATTTTTCATAGTTGGACTCTGTTCCAACGGCGTCTCTAATCCGGGCAGAAGCGTGTCTGCATCGTTAGAGACCCTCCCCGTTGGAGATCTCCCAAATTGGGATGATCTCCAACCTCCTAACCTCCCTCCTAAGCCTATTTAATCCTAGGCCCTCCCCTTGGCATCCCCCTGGCTGATATTTCCTGTAACTTGACTTTATACGCACTAAGACATCCTAAATTACTATTTGCACTTGTCCTATCCAAATTTTGTTGTAGGAACCTTAGTATTTTTCAGTCGGAGCAAGCTCAGTTCGTCTTGGACGATCCTGTTCGATTCGAGACGATTTCGTACCAATGCGAGACGATTTCGACTGCAGTCAACATTGAGGCAATCAGTGCCCAGAGTTTGCGTTTCTTCATCCTTTTATTTTATACATTGTTCTGCATTTAGTTAAATCTAAGTTTATTTCTTATTACTTTGCATTTTGGAGTTCACCCATGTAGCTTTAAATGCATAATTAAGTCACCAATTGTCATCAAATCATTGTAGTGCACTCGTATTTTGTTTATTATCATCATTTTAATGTTATTACTATTATTCTACATCATTGCCCTCTGTTAGAATAGTTGCATTTTCTGCATTTTGTGTCTACTTCTCTATTGTAGGTCTCTAACGAATTCGTCTGACGAATTCGTCAAATCTCAGACGATCTTGTCTGATAGCAGACGATCCTGTCAAATCAGAGGCGATCTTGACTGCTTCAAGAATCAGAATCTTCATCAGACATCCGGATCAGGTATGGCTTTTTAATCTTGCTTACTTTCTCTATTTTCTGTCCTAATTTGTTTTTCTGTATTCATTTAATCTGCATCTTCATATAGAGCAACTTAGATTCATTTGGCCAAACCTAGGACTTGAATGTTTAAGGATAAAACTGAACACATTAAACACATTCCCAACCTAGGCGTGGAAACTGCCACTAAACGTTTCCTGGTGAACCCCACCATCCATCGAAAAATCACCTTAATACCCCTCCCCCGAGAGGCGGGACCTTCAAAGGGCCTCTCAGTCCGAGGTACCATCCCATCCTTTTCCCATCCCCCTTCCGGGCGCGGATCCTTTAGCCTGAAGGTAAGGATGCGAAAAATTTGGAGCGATACATTTTGGTGAACCCGACGTGAAACTAAAACCTTTTGAAAACAATAAAAACAAAAAACATAGGTGCATTTAAAAATCATTAGAAAACTACTAAGTTGCATATCATGTTTAGATGGTAGCTCCTAAGAAAATATTAGCAGTTATTATAAATGTTGAAAACCAATTGGCTGCCATAGAAGTTAATTATGTGCTTAGTGTACACTGAAACAGGATAGAAACCAACTTTTGTGGAAAGAACTTGATAGAAGACTAGGTATCATTTCATCTAGGTCAACAGAACTTAAACAAATCAAGAGGCTTGTCCTAGATAGAATCCTGGATCCTCATCAACTCATATTTTATCATGAACTTCAGAGAGCCTGCCATAGATGGTTAGCTTATAGGAGAGCTCTTGTGTCTTCAGAATTGTTCACCTTCGAGGAATACCTCGAGAACGCAGCCACTATACACCAGTTCCTAGGTCGTGTAGAAGACCAAGAGGTCATTCTTACGGATAGGGAAATATGGAATAGAGTTCCTCGAGCTGTGTTATATCGAGAGTATTGCCACGAGCTTTACTTCTATCAACCAGAATCTGAGATAGATAATATCACCATAGCACTCTTCATAAAATTTTTGAAAGAAAATTTCCAATTTGAAGAAGAACACTTCATGACTCCCGAAGAACTTGAGCCCGTTAATGATATTTATAAATTGTTTATAGAAAACTAGATCATTGCTTTCAGTATTTTTATTTCTTGCATGCAGTGTGTTGTTGGTTATCTTTATAATATTGTTATAAAAAAAAAAAAACAAGAAAAACTAAAAAACATAACAAAAACCAAAACATTTCATTTTAAATACTATAGTAGGTATATAATTAAAATATATACCTCTTAAGCTTGTTGCATATATATATATATATATATACAAGTATATATATATTTGCTGAAATCTAAATTTAAGCACAATGCCTAAACTTAGGAATGGTAAAGAAAGCTGAGAAGAAGTAGAAGATTGGATGGGAGATAAAACAACAAACCCAAATGTCCTTCCTGAGGAGTCAATTCCGGAAGGAGAAACTCTAGGCCAGCAAGAAGATGAGCTTGTTGAAGATGAACAAGAAGACAATCTTAAAGAGGAAGGATCCTCATCCCCTAGAATAGCTCTAGATGGAACTATTGCTTTTGATAACTTAGATCATTTCTGGAAATTTTTCAATAATAACATTGGTGCTCTTAATATGGCAGTTCGCATTGATAAAGGACAAATTAGTGACACTCAAGCAGCCATGGAACATATGTTTGATGTGCACACTAACCCTTTGTCTTTTATCGATCAAGAGAGTGATAAAGCTGGACCATCCAATAGAGATATGGTCACTATGATTCAGAACATGCCAAAACAACAGGTTACCCAACCTCCTAAGGAACTTGTTATTGAGCCTAAAATCATTCCCACACAAAAGAAAACTTCCTTCACTACTTTACTTCGCCAAACTATTGATCAATATGCTTCAAATCGACAAAAACCTAAAATGAAGCCAAACACCAATTTTCAACAATCTGGGATACAACATAATATAACTTCAAAACTTCTTCATAACACCCTTCCTACCAACAATTTACACAATAGCAACATAGCATCTAATCTTCATGTCCCTCCATCATATGTTCACAAATCCCATATTAATGCCTTACCGAACCAATATGGTGGGCAAACCAGTAATCTGGAAGCCATGGTGAAATAGTTAGCTTCGCGCATGGACCAGATAGATCCCTATCGTCCCTCGTATAATTATCGAGAGATATGTAGTCAACCTTTGGATCCCATAGTTGTAGCACAACCATACCCTAAACACTTTCCCATGCCCATCCTGCCTATATATAAAGGAACCGAAGATCCCATAGAGCATCTTCGCATGTTTAGGATAGCATGTCATGATATATCACATGATGACTTGCTATTACTAAAAATGTTCCCAAAAAGTTTAGGAGGAATGGCATTAGAGTGGTACTATCAATTGCCCACTCATTCTTTGAGAAACTTTGAAGAAACAGTTGAATCTTTTGTCCATCAATTTAGTGCCTACATCGAGAGGCATGTTACCATTAAAGATTTATACAACTTAAAACAAGACAAAGATGAATGTTTTGCTGATTTCTTAGCTAGATGGAGGCAGTTGACAGGAAAACTACACTTTGTGCTACCTTATAGGGAAATGTTGGACATTTTTATCAATAATTTACAAGAACAAATATCCTATGAGTTATCAACTGCTACCTTAACCACCTTCGATCAAGCTATAGACTTAGCTCGAAGGGTAGAAGATGCTCTCATTAGGAGAGGTCACCTCAAAAAGAAAGAGGATGAGAAAACATCCAGAAATCAGTATAAAAACAAACAAGTTGTAGGTGACGGAGTCACTGACAGCCGAAACGTTGCTAATATCAATGCAACGAAGACAACAAAAAAATTTATATTAAAACCTCCTGATAAACCTCCTCGAGAATTTACTAGATTGAATCAACCTTTATCAACCATTCTTCCTCAATTACTAGCACGAGGCTTGATTCAATTACCGGCTATCCGGGAACCTGATCCAACTATACCCGGATACAGAGCCGATCTACACTGTGACTTTCATAGAGGACCTGGACATGCTACAAACTCTTGCAAAATATTGAAACATAAAATACAATATTTGATTGATAATAATGAAATGGAGGTGCAAGCCTTCCAACCTAAACAAAATGCTCCTAATAACGTCCAAAAGACCATTCCCCAAAATCAAAATCAAAATGCTAACCAATCATTAGATATATTTCAACATCCTTTACCAAACCATGGTAAAGAAGTGGCCAATCAAATTGAGCATCATAATGTCCCTCCTCCTACCCGATATGTAGGGACTATTAGCGGACAATTACCTATTCAGGATCCTCAAATATTTGGCACAACTTTATCCATGGTCACGACCAGGCCCCTACATAATATTCAAACTCCAGATCCTAGTGATGTAGAATCAGATACTGAAAGTGAACTAGACATCACCTCAAACCAATCGAATAGCTCTAAAAATGAATCAGATCCTATTCAACCTATCACAGATGCTATGGTTCCAGAAGAACCATTTCCTAGATGAGTTACTACTCGACCCTCTTCTAATCAATTCCTCCCTAATGAACAAGCCATAAACGCTCAACCAAGACCAGTTCAGCGTCTTCAATATAACATTGTAGGTACCATCGAAGTTGTTACCAGACAACAGGCTCAAAATTCTCAACAGGATCAAACTCAGAATGATGGATCAGCTCCATTTATTTTGAAAAATCCTAATAAAGGAAATCATATGTCTAATGTTCAACCAAAACCTCCTTACAATATTAATGAACAATTATCCAATACTACAACCAGAATTTCTCTTTTAGATTTGTTAAGATCTTCTCCCACCCATAGGGATGAGTTAATGCTTACACTAAGCCAAATGATGGTGCCACAAAATATTCAACCTGAAGCCATGTCCAATACTATCATCACTCGAGAAGTCGATTGTATTGATTTCTGGGATAAAGATATCCCACAACATAGTTTACATAAGGATAATCCCTTATATATTATTGCTTTAATTGGAGATGTAGCCGTTAAACGAGTCTTGATTGATAATGGCTCATCTCTAAACATTTGCACTTTTGACTTCTACCAAATATTTGGCTTTAGAAGTGATGAAATGAAGAAAGCTGACATGATTATCAAAGCTTTCAATGACGAGACACAAGAAACGTGTGGAGTCATTACTATACCCTTGCAAGTTGGTCCTAGAACCCTAGATACAACCGTGTTTATTGTACATTGCCCAACATCGTACAATATACTTTTGGGTCGCCCTTGGATCAATGCGATGCGAGCGGTTCCATCAACTTTACATCAGTGTGTCAAATTTGAATTTAAAAACCAGTTGGTCACTATCCATGGTGACCCTAGACCCTTTGATATGTGTGCTTTGGCAGAACTTGTTGGAGTGCAATTTTGCCCCGCTCTGTCATCCACACATCCTAGTTCTTATTTTTCATCTAAACGTGTGAAACACACACACATAACATCATCTACCCCATCAACTACACCTATACATTTAACTCAACCATCTTCTGAACAAATCACACTAGAACCTCAAAAAGATCTTAAATCTACAACCAATTCTTCATGTTCCATCCCTATAATCTCAAAACCTATAGACCCATTCATTAACACCTCCACATCATCTACATCTATCATACCTTCCACATCTAAAGATATAGGGAATGATCCTTCTACATCGTATGCTCTTTCTGATGAACTTTTATCGGATTTATCCACAATCTTAATATCAGAAAAAACAAATGCTTTTATACAAGATTCAATTATTTTTCAATAACTTGCCGCCATCTCCTCGTACTTTGGGCCTCCCACAACCTATGGGAAGTACTTACCAAGTCGGGAGTTGTGCTTTTATTTATAAAGGATATGATTGGGGAAGAATACCCCGAAATATCAAAACTCATCATGAGGGATATGCCCGATGTTATTTTACTAATGAATATATTAAAGCTAAACCCATAATGCTTAAAATGGGCTATCAAGGGAAAGGCTTGGGACCTTTCCAAAATGGTATGAAAGAACCTATTGAGGTAGAACCATGGCCCGCCCGATGTGGTGTGGGCCTATTTTCTAGTAAGGGTCAACCCTTCCCTTTTGAAGATAATGATCAACTCATATGTTATCAAGATTATCTAGATAAACAAGATTCTTTGTGTCCAATGAATCAGCCATTTACATGTAATATGCTATCCATAGCTTACCCTGAAATGATTGCCGACTCCGATGATGAGTTGGAAGGAGATATCTTCCACGATGTCTCCGTTGAAGAGTTGTTACACAATGGTTTTTATTTTGATGGTTCTATACCAACTATAGCCCAACTTGAGGCCACCACTCCTCAAGATGAATTATCCAACTTAACCTTAAAAGAATTACAAGAATTGGGCGTCTCACCCGCCCCGCCTAATTTTGAACGAGATCTACACATGGAAGTAGAAAACGTCATTAAAGTTAACATTGGGCCGAGGATAATCCTCACATAATCAATATTGGATCAGAATTAAGTCAAGAAAAACAAGAGCAATACATTGCACTCCTTAAAGAGTATGAAGATGTCTTCGCTTGGACATATGAAGATATGCCAGGTTTAGACCCTTCTGTAGTCATGCATCATCTAGTAGTCCATCCGGATGCTAAACCTGTTAAACAGAAACTTAGAAAAATGCATCCCAAAGTGGCCCTGCTAGTCAAAGGGGAGTTAGAAAAACTCCTAAATGTTGTTTTTATACAAGCTATTGATTATGCTTGAATGGATCTCAAATGTAGTTCCAGGTCACCAAGAAAGAAGCTACCAAAGTTAGGGTTTGCACGGACTTTAGAGATATTAACGTTGCATGCCCTAAGGATGATTTTCCTCTTCCAAACATGGATCAAATCATTGACTTTATTGTCGAAAGTGGAATGATGTCCCTAATGGATGGATTTTTTGGCTATAATAAGATCAGGATAGCTCCTGAAGATCAGGCTAAAACAGCCTTTATTACCCCTTGGGGTACCTTTTGTTGGAAAGTGATGCCATTTGGCTTAAAGAATGCAGGTGCAACATATCAACGAGCTATGACTTATATCTTTCATGATATGATGCATGATATCCTACATGATTATGTAGACGATATTATAGCTCGCTCTATTAAAGAAGATGATCATTTAGATGATTTGAGAAAAGTATTTAATCGGTTAAGAGAATATCTTATTCGATTAAATCCAGCCAAATGCATATTCGGAGTAAAGTTCGATAAACTATTAGGGGTTTTAGTTTCTTTACGTGGTATTGAAATCGACCCTCTCAAGATTGCGGCTATCACTGATATGCCCGCACCTACTAATATATCTGAGTTACGAAGTTTACAAGGTAAGCTTCAAGCTATCCGTCGCTTCATCGATAAGTTGGCGGACAAAACCACTCCCTTTCTTAAGCTCCTAAAGAAGGATGTCCCTTTTGATTGGGACGACGAATGTAAGGCAGCTTTTGAACTTCTCAAACAATACCTCCTTAACCCACCTGTGCTTTCACCGCCTAGACCTGATCGCCCGTTTATCCTGTATATTTCAGCTTTCGATTTTGCTTTAGGAGCTATGTTAGCTCAGCTTGATGATGATAAAAGAGAACGTGCTAACTATTATATTAGCCGAACTTTAGTCAGTTATGAAACCCATTATACAACATTAGAAAAATTATGTCTAGCAGTCGTATTTTCTATGCAAAAATTACGACATTATATGCTCAGTCAAAAAACGTATGTCATTGCTAAATATGATCCCTTGAGGTATCTCATGAGTCGACCTTATTTATCGGGTCGCACAGCCAAGTGGGTTCTTGCTCTAAGCGAGTTTGACCTCACGTTCATAGGACAGAAGTCTGTTAAGGGTCAAATCATAGCATATCAATTAGCTGCTACACCCTTAGAGTCTACCCATCCCCTCATCATCGAGTTTCTTGATGAATGCCTTCAATTAGAGGCAGATCATGTCGCACAATGGTCCTTATACTTTGATGGAGCCCGATGCATGAGTGGGGCTGGTGCGGGCATTATTTTAATATCCCCACAAAAACATCTTATTCCTCTGTCCTTCAAATTAATGTTTGCTTGCACTAATAATACTTCCGAATATGAGGCTCTAATCCTTGGATTACGAGCTGCCTTGGCGCTAAAAATCAAACATCTGCTAGTTTTTGGTGATTCTCAACTTGTTATAAACCAAATTAATGAAGTTTATCAGACCAGAGATGATAAATTGTGCCCATATAAAGCATATGTTTTGCAATTGTTATCCTTGTTTGATAAAGTTACTTTGGAAGCTATTCCATGAACTAGCAACCGTGCGGCTGATGCTATGGCCGCAGCTGCATCTCTTCTGCCCTTGGAGTTAGATGACGAATATGCCACCATCATTATTCGTCGACTCCAAGAACCTGCTTCAAATAAGTCATGCTTAGAACCTTTGGATGTGTTTCTAATCAATGAAACTACTCCACGAGCCTTGGTATACTGAGATATATTTGATTTTCTTCAAAATGGGACTTTCCCTGCCAATTCTAATAGAAACCAGCGTCGGTTATTACGTAGACGAGCAAGTCGATTTGTAATAATTGGCAATACTTTATATAGGAGATCTTTTGAAGGTATCCTATTAAGATGTTTGAATCTAGAAGAATCCAAATCAGCCTTGAGTGAAGCCCACGATGGATCTTGTGGAGGACACTTCAGTGGTAGTGTCATTGCTAAAAAGCTCCTTAGGATAGGCTACTTTTGGCCTACCATGGAAAAGGATGCACATGAGTATGTGCGCCATTGCGACAAGTGCCAAAAACATGCTGACCTTGTCCATGCGCCTGCACAAGAGTTGCAGGCTATTTCATCTCCTTGGCCCTTTTCAAAATGGGGCTTAGACATTATTGGCAAAATTAACCCTGTGTCATCTGATGGACACAAATTCATCATAACCGCCACTGAGTATTTCACGAAGTGGGTTGAAGCTATGCCATTAGCTTCCTGCACTGGAACACAAGTCTCTAAATTTATTTTTAATCAAATCATTTGTAGGTTTGGAATTCCTGCAAATCTCATCTCAGATAATGGCACTTGTTTCAAAAATAAAGATGTTAAAAAATTATGCCAAAAATATAAGATTCAACATCGTTGGTCCACTCCCTATTATCCTCGGGGTAATGGTCAAGCAGAAGCATCTAACAAAACCTTAATCAAAATTCTCAAAATATTGGTCAATAAATACGGCCGCGACTGGCATATTCAATTATATCCAGCCTTGTGGGCCTATCGAACTAGTGTTCGAACTCCCATTGGAACTTCACCTTTTGTCTTGGTTTATGGCGCTGAAGCTGTTTTTCCTTTTGAATTAGAAGTTCCTTCTTTGGCTCTACTACTTCAAGATACCGAAGTAGGAGATGAATATCGAGCTGGCAGACTCAGTCAGTTGGAACTCCTAGATGAAAAGCGCATCAATGCTTTGGAGCACCTTCGTGCCTACCAAAACAAGCTTAAAAGATCATATGCTAAGAAAGTTCGTCATCGATCCTTTGAGATCGGTGACCTTGTTTTAAAAGAAAATCAAAAAAATACTAATGCAACTAAAGACCTAAAAGGTAAATTTGAGCCCAACTGGCTTGGACCATATATCATTACTGCTAAATTTGAATTAGGAGCCTACAAATTAGCTACCTTAGATGGTAAATATTTAAAAGAACCTATGAATATTATGCATCTTAGGCGATATTACGCATAAAATTTGGTCATTTCATCATTTGTACATATTTTGCATGCTATCTTATTTTAAAAATAATATCAAAACAAAATATTTATACAAAAACAAAAATAAATAAAAATAAAAAAAAAAAATATTCTTGACTCTTTTGAAACCAAAAACAAAATAAAGAAGAAAGAGAGAGTCAACATTCTCAAACTTCTCAAAAAAATATTTGTATATATTTCTTCTTACAAATGTTGCAGTTATATATTTCAAATTATTTTGGATAAATTAGCATTTATTTGGAATCCCGCACTATCACAAACACAAAAATAAATATCTTGATTTTATCTGGCATGATTACTAATCTCTCTTATATCAAAGTCCACAAAATTCAATTAAATAAAGTTTGAGCATAGAGAATTGATCTTGTTATTTACTTAAACCAAGCATATCCTTTCACAATAAAATGATTACATTTGTAATTTCCATGCTATGTTACATAGTAGAAGTGGTTTCTTGAGTGAAAAGTTTCCCCTGCTATCCTATCATGCACATGGTCTAGAATCTTTGAGAATTGGCAAAAGGACAAGCTCACCCCTACCCGGAATAAAAATCCCTTGCTCTACAGCTAATCCGAGCAAGTATCCCTAGCATAGAAAGAAATGAAAAAGTTCAAGAAAAAGAGAAAAGAGAAAGAAGTTATTTCAGCATTATCTCAAATACAAAAGCAAAAAAAAAAAAGCAAAGAGAAAAAAAAAGAAAAAAAAAAAAAAGCAAAAGCAAAAGCAATAAAATCCCTTTCCCTACCCTTTGAAAAGAAAAGAAGGGTTGATGAGCTTGAATCCCTGGAATTCTCAATTATTCGAAAAGCGTGAGGTAAGCCCCATAACAGGTGGTTTGTGCCCAACCCGCTTGGCCTTGGGTAATCCCTAGCGTGGCGATATGTCTGTCACATTAGCGACCTTCTTTTGTACAGACCTATGTCTGCTTATGGATTAGCTAGCTCTTGATAATCCGACTTACATAGTAGTCCGGTATGGTTATATGCATCTAAATCATGGTTAATGAACACTTATTTGGTTCATTCAAATCACTTGTATCAAATTATCTTGCTCAAAGCTGGTAAATGAACAATGCAATTGCACACACATTTGTATTTGAGAGATTTTGTGTATCATTATGATAAATCAAGATTGGAAATGAACTCACATACGCACATGGGATTCCTTATAAATCTAACTTTTGTCTTTAAGATACTTTGAAATATTTCTGCAAATTGTTTAAAATAAATTCATTTTCTTCTTTTAAGAACAATTGTTTAGTATAAAGACAACTATATGCATTATCAAAAATCAAAATCATCTTCACAACATACAATCAAGTTACATCTATATATAACTTTTGACTTTCGTGACGATGGTATAGTTCCAAAACCAAAATTGGAATTGTATGCCTAGCGCAAGTCCTCATCTTCATATTATCTGTTTCTTTTCAAAAATTAAAAATCAACCATGCAATAAAACTATTATATTATTTTTTCTTTGGATTTCGCGATGATGGTATAAGTCTATACCTACATATTCTATGCCTAGCGCAAACCATTGTACCAATTTTATCCTCCATTTTATTTAAAAATCATAAAAACATATGACTTAAATCATTCTGTTATACAATTATGCTTTAAAAACAAACAAACACTTATTCTATTTCATGTCCTTATGTCAAAATTCAATTTTGCAACGATGGTATAGTTCCTAGGGAATTATCCAAAAATTTTATCACACTTAGGAATTTATGCCTAGCAAAAAATCATTTTAAAATATTTCATGCATAATATTTTCATGAAAAATCTGAAAACACAATCATCATCATCATCATTTGCATCATCACACCAAAGTCTTAAGACAGTCTCTTAAGCACCCTTTTACTTTTAAACAATATTTCTATACTGGGATTAGCTTGACGACCGAGTGAGCGGCGACTCCATGAAATGGTCTATAACAGCGACAATGTCCTTTGAAATTATTGTTAAAAGTCCCTTTTATTTTTTATTTTTTATCACAACAACCAATTTGTTACATCAGATTATTTCATTTAAACTTTTAAAGCATGACATTTACACCATAATATTTTCCAACGACATAATTACATGAATCATCAAATCAATCACACCAAAACATTAAAAGCATCATACAAACACATAAGACAAGTCATATGATCAAAAAATATATCTCATCTATATATATATCAAATATATGTACATCATATCAAAAATAGATTGGTATGCCACAATCTACATCTTGGCATACTCAATCCTCTCAATCAAATATGCAATCTCTGTGTAGTGCAGTAGCCTCGCCTCGAGAACCCCTCGAGCTCTCAGCCTCATCTCCTCCCCCGCCCTGAGGTGGAGGAGGTGGCCCCATCGTAGTCCGTGTGGTGCCATGAGTCCTGGATGTCGATCATGATGATGTCCTAGATGACCCCATCACGACAGGCTCTGCAATATGAGCTGGTAATGGCACCCTCTGCTCTGCTGGCACCGCCTGGTAATATAGAGCCTGATAGAATGTAACCTAGGAAATAGCGCATGCTAAATCCCGAGTGCTCGCTCCTCCGCCCCGAGCTCTAAGCCATGTAGCCTCATCCTACAATGTCTGCACCTGAGCCCGTAGGCGGGCAACCTCAGCTCGGAGAGTCATTGTCTCGTTGCTCTCCCAAGTGTCAACACCCTTGCCCTTATCGGGCGATGGTGGCCTCTCTCTCTATGGAGAAGGGGGTCTCTCCTCCCTCCTCTCCCACTGCCGCGGCCTATGCTGAGCCTGTGGTCTCCTCTGCTCTCTCCTGTCGTGACACTGTGCTGCCTCAATGGTTGTCCGGCGTCGCCTCCCCATCCGACGCACAACTGCGTGAATCGGACCCTGAGCCCTCGTCATCCGAGGAGGGTGGATGCCTGTGTACCAGGCATCGTAGCCGTCGGCTACCCCTATGTTGTCCCCATCCACTGGCTGAATGGGGGCATCGTCTACATCCTTGCTCTAGAAGCGCTGCATATCTAGAGCCCCGCTAACTGTAGTGTTATCCCGGACAGTCCGAGAAAACTCGTAGTCTCTGAAAGATGGGATCCCCTATTGTAGACCGAACTGCAACAAAACTTGGTCATATCGATGGAGCTCCACCTCTCCCATCTCCATCCTCAACCAGTAGACTCGCCTGATGTGAGCCAGCTCCTGTCTGTCCTCGGCCCACCTTGGATGATCTCTCCAAGGCCTCCAGGTGATCCGGCTCGGAGACGAGGTCATCAAGTAGTCTCCGAGACATTGGCGGATCTATC